>OZ012696.1:20256930-20312402 GCA_963942565.1 Maea johnstoni
AGAGTGAACAACATAACTTTGCAGTTACTTTTCTCCTGTACGCGTTCTTGTAAGTCATAGTTTATTCCTAATAAGCAAAGAGTATCACACATTTTGTGAATGTGAAACACGTCTTATCTCACCAACGATCTGCCGCATGATAGTGATCGTGAGTTAAGAAGGATAAAGTTGACAGATATATGTAAGTATATACAAATGCAGCGGCGTGGATTAGATGGACAGATAACGCGGCCTGGGTACATTTGGCGTTCAACCCTTAAGATTTTATCTGTAATTTGAATGAAATATACTATACTGCTTTTGCATTTGAACGCTCTATTGGTCACTTACAACATCATTGCAAGCAAATTTGTTATACAGTATATGCATACAGTATTTTTATATGGTCTTTCAGAAAGTGAGTTTTTTCACCTTGTCCATCCTCAACGCGGTTAGCCTGGCGCCTGTGATGATTCATTTGTACGTCAACGCCGCAATCATTGAGCACGCTGTAAGTTATCCAAAGGTACATGTATAATCAACTGAAGGTGGTAAATGAGGTTGATTTCTGAATAAAGCGTCATATTGAGTAAATGTAGCATACACATTTCTTTCTAGTAAGAAGACCAGCTGTGAGTGTCTTTGCCACCTTTTTGCATATACATATCGCTTACCCCGAACTACGTTGGATTTTACGTGTTCCGGACAAAAATCACTGGTAGAACGGACCATTCTTATCTACTTAAATGTTAATAATAACATATCTTGGCTTGGTCCCTATTTGTCCGGGGAAAAGTGAAGTTTTCTCAAAGTAGAGACAAGGCATTAGTGAATCTGGCAGAAGATTTAGGAAAAGCAGGAAAGGTGTTTGTCTTTATCTTTTTTTATTGAATTTCACTAAAAGCTATGGTCGCTTCAGGCACACCTTTTGGATACCAAATGACAATGAATTTGTTCGAGGTTTGGCTTATTCAAAGCCAAAAGTAGTGCATAGGAAAGAGTATATCATATTTTAAATGCTGCCTCTGTTCTGAAATTATGCAACAGTGCAAGTACAAGACATGTACTTTTTCTCAATATCATCCAAAATCCGTAAGAAAAAAATAAAATATGAACGAAGCAAGATAGAACAAGACGAATAGATACAGCCAGCGCCACCAAGAGCCAATTATTGAAACCGTTTCACGCAGTGTCCAACTGTGCAGAACGGATTCAAAGCTAATGTAGTAGATGCCACGTGCACATTCTAACTGCAACCTCGCGGTTATTATATTCACGAATATTCAAAAATATGTTCTATTTGTAAATATTCATAATTCATTTACGAATATTCATAAACGAATAAGGAATATGTAAAAATGAATTATATATATTCATAAATGAATATGAATATTTGTAATTCATTTATGAATACTCAAATATAATCATGAATATTCAAAAATGCCTATTTTGTTCACATTTACCTCACCCCCTTTTTTATTTTTTTTATATGAATGAGGGCTACACAAAGACATATTCTTCCAAGTTTGAGAAAATTCTTTATGTGCGGTATTTTCAAGACCTGGAAGTTTTGATTCCAAGCTAGCAAGTTTTACTCATATATTTTGCCAAGTTCTAGAAAATTCTTAGTGTGGGGTATTTTTGGAAAGACCTGCAAGTTCTGCTTGCAAGCTAGCACAGTTTATTCACAAAGAGCTATTTTGGCGCCACCTATCTGGACAGCAAGGCTGGTGAACCCCCTTTTTTTCTTTTTTTATTTGCAGAAAAGTTTGAGAAAATTCTTAGTGCAAGGTATTTTTGTAAAGACCTGAAAAAATATGCTTCCATGCTCATAAAGAGCTACTTTGGCGCAACCTATCTGGTCAGCAAGGCTGCTGACCCCCCTTTTTTTATTTAGAAGAAGACTACCCATGTAGAGATTGTGCGAAGTCCAAGCATATTCTTACTGAACATTGGAACATTACTTTCTGCACTTTTTTGCAAAACCTGCCCCGATACAAGTGGAGACCCCTAAGTGGCGCCCCCTATGTCAAAAATGGTAATATAATATGAACCCATCTTTCTAAATGATATTTGAGTAGAGGATACCATTAGGAAAGTCATTCCTGATTTTCGGGATATTCTGCAACTGTTTTTGAATACCTTAGTATGCCTCTAAAGGGAATTATCTTAACATCTTGACATCAAATACCCTTTCTGTTGAGCTGCACAGCATCGAATATGAAGCCATCGATATGATATCGTCACAACTGCGTTCATCCGCAGGTAAAACATGGTATTACACATATACAGTAATTGGTAACAAGCCTTCATTTTGAGAGGTACTACATTGAAAGTTGCTTATTCATATGTATTAACCGATTCCAGTCAGAATTATTTGATAAGTTACCTTCAAAGTGGCCATAAAACTTAGTTTACTCCAAATGCAAATTGGCAAACTGTGAAAAACCAATGCCATGTTTGGGTTTGAATTAGAGGCAGTTACTCTGTAACTCATAGGTGTGGCTTGCTTTCTCCAATAGATACGCACTATTAGGAAGGAGAAGGAGCTACAGGACGCGTGGATCGAATTTGCCGTGTTCGCTATACTGGCTTTCGTTCAATTCCTCCTCTCCATCATATCAACAGCATTGTGTTGTTGTCGCTCTCCTCTGCCCCGTGTGGTCGACGAAATGGTAAGATGTGGACGTTTTATACAACATCTCACCAAAATGACGTTCTTATTTAAGTTGTACTATCTTAGTTATGATTGATATATATATATATATATATATATATATATATATATATATATATATATATATATATATATATATATATATATATATATATATATATATATATATATATATATATGTAAATAATATGTAAAAATATATCATGAGGCAATATGGGTATATACACCACGATGCCTTTAGATTTGCGTTAGACAGCATTGTTTCAGTTTCCATTAACGCTAAGTACTTAACTAACCTGAGCACAATATCTCATACATTGTTAAATGTACGTGTACTATTCAATGTATTTTTTATTAGAACAATCACACACACAGGCTACGAATTTACATATATACACAAATACATATATACATACGTTCATACATACATACATACATACATACATACATACATATACATACACCCTTAAAACATACTACATCTATACGTACATACATACATCCATCCATTCCTTCACACATTCATACATACATACAAACATACATACATGCATAAACATATATATATATATATATATATATATATATATATATATATATATATATATATATATATATATATATATATATATATATATATATATATGTATATATAATATATATATATATATATATATATATATATATATATATATATATATATTTAAAATAAACACATACATACATACATACATACATACGCTTTTTATTGCATATTATTGAATACATCTCACGTCGTATTACCTACCCTTTCCCTCAATATAAAGTGTAAAACTTCGTCATTTTTACAGGAAGTGCCACTTGTGATGGACAGGAAACCAGAACAAAATGGAGGACGATACATTGACCAAGGCGACTACGAAAATCCTTGTTGCGTAATTCCTCCCTACGAAACTGGGTACAATGCTGCCCAAACGGATATAACCAAGTTGTTTATCCAATTACCTTAAATATTCCAATCTATAACTACAATAAAAATGAACTCTCGATATTTGGTTCATTTAATACAAATGAGGAAAATTAAATAACTTTTTATGACTGAATGAAATATTTTACAAGACGCCGTTTGGTTCCAGTGATATTTTGGTATTTTAGCAGTAATATTTGTCACAAGTAGTATTGTTCACCAAGCAGGTAAAAAACATAGTAAATGGAACGCACATGTTGAGTCCTGCCTATTGTAAGTGGCTGGGCTGGGCTGTGCTTCCTGCTTTGCTGCTCCCCTGAGAATTCAATGCATCCGCATCTAAATAGGTCAAATCAAATCAGCTTTACGTGGGGCTGTTACACAAAAAGAGACAGCCTCAGAGATTTCCGCTCGTAGAAGAAAACTAAGTGTAAAAGCAGTTTTTATCGAAATGACTACATTTAAGTGGGATATTTAGCTAGGTAAGGGAGTATATGATACACCGGCTTGCAGCTTAATATCGGACATTAGCGTGCTCTTGGATGTTGAAAGTTGTATTTAGTGACTTTCAAAAGTTCTATGTGACCATTTCCTGTCATGTAAGGGAATACTTATGTCTACATACAATACGTATAGCATATATAATATAGTATAATGGAGTAGAAGTATAGTGTGTTTATTAACTTCACTTACGTACAAAATCATACCGTATACAGATTACTTTCATGACATAAAAGAAATGAAGACACAAAAGTAAATGAAAATGGACTAATACATTATGACGTACGTCAACATTAACGTTGATATTAATAAAACGTCGCAGTTGGTAAGTAAAGCTGGGCGAGATAAAACATTACGCCAGAAACTATGGATTACACAAGGGGTAAAAACTTTTTTGTCTTACTCAATCTGAATCTCGAGATTAAAGTGTAAAGAGGTAACTGATTGTACAATATAATAGCGCAAGAAATTATACCATGGCATAAGATCATGTGAAGGTCAATTAGAATGTAACATGTAGTTTAAATGCTAGTCGAAATGGCAGTACGCTAGAAGTGGCGATGGGTTAGTCGCAGGTATGTTGCTAGTTATACTGTGTAGAAGTGTCTGTTGAATCATTCATTCAACTTCCTCCATTTGTGAACAATTAGCGAGCAATTATGCTGCTGGTGACAAATATGGTGTACGAAATGGTGCACAAACCCTAAAGAAGGACTGAAACACTGGCACATGGTACTCATCTGAGAGTACTCCAATGAATATTAACATGACAGGGTTTAAATGATTTTCAAAAATCTTTGCATCCTTGTGCCTCAGTGGAAGAAAGTAGCCTCAGCATTGGAAGGGATATAGAAAGTTATATTTAAACCACTGAAATTAATTCAAATCATCTTTAAACAGGGATTTTTCTGAGGGAGACCAGACAATGTCACAAGACTAAATGTATACTTACAACCGAGAACCATAAATGATGAAGATAAACTATTACTAGAAAACCCAATTATTAAACAGGAATTAGCATTAAAATCACTAAAGAATAACAAAGCCACTGGTCCTGACGGTTATAGTGCTGAATTTCTCAAGGAGTTCTGCCCAGAACTAGGATACTTATTTTTAGAATACATTTATTACAGTCACGATAGGGCCTATCTGTCAACCTCACTACTAGAGGGAACTATAACATGTTTACCTAAAATAGGAAAATCAATAAATTCAATCAAGAAATGGCGGCCCATTTCATTACTAAATACTAAATATAAACTCTTATCTACTTGCATTACTAACAGATTATGCCCACTTCTTAAAACACTTATAAGCGTCAAACAAAAGAGCTTCTTAGAAGGTAGAACCATTAACAATTGCACCAGATTAATGTCAGATATCATTTTGGGTTGTGATGAATGTAATATTGATGGCCATATCTTATTAGTTGATTTTAAAAAAGCCCTTTGATAGCACATCATGGTCCTTTATAAATGAATCTCTGATTGAATTCAACTTTGGTAAAAATTTCATCTCCTGGATAAACATGTTTCAAAAAGGCGCCATATCAAAAATTACAATGGTCATTTCTCTAAGCCTTTTCCTTAACGACGTAGATGCAGGTAGGTGGACCTAATTTCCCATACCTATTCATCCTCTGCTCAGAGATTTTGACATTGGCCTCAAAGAAAACAAAGATCTGGAAGGTAATAAGTTATTAAATAAAGAACACGAACTCTACCATTATGCAGATGGTACGTGGAGGAATAGAAACATACCTCCTTTGGGTAGAATAACAGTGTGTAAAAGCTTAATCTTATCTAAAAGTACACATATTTTCATTTCACTACCTACCCCATCAAAGGAAACACTGCAAAACTTAGAAACTTTATTTGGAAAAATAAACGGCACGAGGTATCTAAAGCAATTGTATATAGAGGTATCTAAGAAGGTGGTCCAAACATGATCAATATAAAGGAATTTGATTTTTTTTTTGAAAATGACATTGTTATGTAAAGTTATCAGGGAATCTCCTGACTGGATTGAATTTTTATATACATACAAAGTAGACAGGCTTTTCGAAACAGATATTGACAACCATAAACACCCAATCTTTTCTAACATAGCATTATCAAAAACTACATTAACTTAAACAATATATTAAAAAAGAGGTGAATACAGAACCAGAAATGACACTCTCTCTGGGGAAATCCTGATATACCTATGCCTTTCAATAGCTCGTTATACAATGCCAGTATTAAATACTTAATCTACCTATACAAAGAAAATCATAAAATCACCCAAAACGTAATAGTAGAAATATAGGAAAAAAGGTGTCTTTCACATATTACCTATCAATTTGGAAAAACTTACCTTATCAACTAAAGTGTTATATGGAAAACAAAGAACTAAGCTACCATACTTTATATCCTACCCCAATAATTTGGTTTACACGAGACAAAAAAGGAACAAAACTTATAAGGAAGGTAATTAATATGGGTCTTAAAACTAAAACAACATTTCAGGGAAAAATTACCAATAAACTGGCATTAGATAACGAACCTGAATGGCAAAAGTTATTCCTCATGGCAACATCATATGATGTTAATGCCAGGATAAAATTCGTTAGAAATCAAATCTCTCAGAAAACCCTTGTGACAAACCAAAAAGTGTACCTTTTTAATATAATTGAGTCTGAAATTTGTGATACTTGTACTGATAAAGAAACTATAACTAAAACTCATTCTATATGACTGCCAAACTATCAGAGAGATTTGGATAAAACTAGAAGGATGGATCAACAAAAACTTAAATGAAAATGCAATATTTGATGAGCAGTCCATTCTATGAGGTAATCTAACGAATTCTGTTTTATCAAAATGCATTATCAGAGTTACAAAAGAAAACAACAAGAGGAAATATTATTGGAAAATCCTAACATTGAGGACTATGTAAATACTATTACCATAGGGCGCAAAATATTCTGGGGAAATGGTCCCAAATATATAGTACAATTAGAAGATGAGATGTTATACTTGTACTTTGTATCGCCTGTGGCGCAATAAACTATAAAATATATGTATACTAATCTTAGACTGGTTAACCCATTCACACCGGGAGGGTACCCATAGTCTGACAACTATTGTTGCAAAAAAACTCGAACTCGAAATCATGTGATGTTCCATGATTACTGCATAACCAAGGAGATATTTCTATGACAAGGCTCAGACCATGTGTGCAGTACAACAAACAAATACTACTGTAGGTAAAGCGCCAGCATTTTACACTAATACACGCATTTACATAAACTGGGCACTAAATGTGCGTTTTAAAATGCACTCTTGAGGAGTTTAGTAAAATCAGAGTATTTGGATATACGATGGTAACATGTGTTATAAGGTTCAGGAATGATATCTATGTTCATGCTTTGATAGGTAGAACTGTATGTCTTATTATAATAGTACTAAAGAACAGAATGGTGAAATGGAACCAAGTTCCAAGAAGTTTTAAGTGATACTTTAATGATCTCCTATAAGGAACGTGTCATATTTGTGTAAATCTAGCATTGGGATTTTCTTTTCAAATTGCAATGGAATATTTAACGTAAGGTAGCTTTATAATACCTTAAGGAAGCAATTTATATGCGGTTAATTTCTTTGACTAAGGTTTCCCTTTACTCTGCGTTAAATGATTGCTTAGCCTATACAGAGTATATATTGCCTGACAGGTCTTGGGATGAGGAATGCATAAAGCATAACAGATAATCGTCCCACCTCGGCTGTCGTTGCAAAGTGCCAACATGCCTGACTCCATGAACAGGCGTTAGTCACTCCGTTACTGAAGAAAGATGATCTCGACCCAGAGGTGCTCAAGAACTATCGTCCTGTAAGCAACTTATCATTCTTGTCAAAAGTATTGGAAAGGGAAGTTGCAGCAAGGCTTACCAAATACATGACTATAAATCAGCTACATGAACCCATGCAGTCGGCATACAGAGCATGTCATAGCACTGAGACTGCACTTGTGTGGGTACAGAATGACATCCTTCGCACTCTTAATCAGGGTGGGGGCCGCCATCCTTGTGTTACTCGATCTTAGCGCTGCTTTCGATACAATTGATCACTCCATCCTTTTATCTAGGATGGAGTCAGATCTTGGAGTTAAAGGATCTGCTCTACAGTGGTTCAAATCGTACCTGCTAGGCAGGAAAGAGAGGATTAAAATCAATGATGACTTCTCCGGAAATCCTGTGGTCTGTACCAAAGGGATCTGTGTTGGGCGCACTATTGTTCCTAATATACATCATACCTCTGGCACAGCTAATCTGATCCTACGGTCTGAACAATCATGGCTATGCTGATGACACCCAGCTCTGCTTATCAATTAAAAAGACAAGTGATAACGCAATTGTCAAACATGAAATCCTAAATCTTGAGAAATGTTTGTTGACATTAGTGTCTGGATGTCTCAGAACAAGCTGACCCTCAACAATTACAAGACTGAAATCATTCTATTCGGCTCTAAGAAACACCTAGCTGAACTGAACATTAAGTCACTCTCTGTAGCGGGGACTGATGTGTCCGTTGCATCTGAGCCTGTCCGGAATCTGGGAGCTATGTTTGACTCGCAATTGATCATGGCACCCCATGTCAAAGGTGTTGTCAAAAAATCTAGCTTTCACCTGAGAAATATTGGAAAAGAAAGACGTGTGTTAACAGAGATGCCACAAAAACAGTGATGCAGTCACTGGTGATGTCTCACTTGGATTACTGCAATGCTCTCCTAATTGGAATACAACAGGATTTGATTGCAATGATTGCTGCGACTACACAACAGTGCTGCAATGATAGTATAGAGAACCAGGAAGTATGAACATATCACACCTGTTCTCATCAAGCTTCACTGGCTACCAATTAAATTCCGCATCCAATTTAAGGTCCTACTGCTGGTATACAAGGCGCTAAACGGACTTGCACCTAAGTACATCAAGGAGCTGCTCTTGCCTTATAAACCCAGACGCCATCTACGATCAGATGCAAAGGGCCTTCTGGATGAGCCTCGGACTAGACTCAAATTTGGAGATCGCGCTTTCTCCATTAGTCCACCGAGATTATGGAATCAAAACACACCTATTCAGGCTCGCCCATTGAGGTATTGTTGACTATGACTCAAACTATGACAATGTGCAGCGCTTTTGAGCATTTTATGGATGGAAATGGCGCTATATAAATTCCAATTATTATTATTATTATTATTATTATTATTATTATTATTATTATATTCACAAACCATGGTAGCTTTAGTATTCCACCTGCCGGGCCAAACTAAGATGCCACCCCTTGTGGATAGGTGGCACTATGGTGCGCCGGTGTGGCCGTTGAAAATATGTTTTCTGCATATACACCTCCCTCTAGTGGCAACCGTATAAATTAAATGATCGACTAGTAGGCCACATACATTAACGTAGTGGTGGACATTGGTTTATCAATTTCAATCATACATGACAGCTAGGTTATTTGATGGTCAGCTACACCGTATGGTCTACAGTACAGATATCCAATTCCTGCACCAGTCGACTGCACATTTGTCAGTGCCCGGATGTACAATCACCCATGCCACAAAAGAAATTGCCAAAAATAGTAATGACCCACGTAGCTTTCGAATCAAATGTACGTTCAGTTGCGAGGTCATCTATGCATCCATACCCAGGAAACTGAGTGGCAATCGGGTGTGCGGTCGTGTATTATGTCTGGGCTGCCCACGCATTTAGTGCAGGAATTAAATGTTGGCACTGTAAGGCGCAGTCACTGACTGCACGCTGTCTCTCACCACTGCCTCACAACCCAGCCCGGGTACGTGAACAAGTTGCCAGTGACTTGGGATTAGACAGTAGTTTTCGCCCGTTACTCCAGTTTCCTCCACTACTTACAACTGTCTAATCACGACTTAGCCGCAATGTGGCATAAATGTGACAAAAAAAAAACGAAATTCCAAATCCAGTCAGCTACAGGTTTATTCCGCTTAATGAATGTTGGCGAAGGTACAAGAAGAGGGGACATTGGAGGAGAGATTTGATCAGCAAAAACGCTAACGTTTTGACAAACACGACAACACTGACTTTCATGAATGGTTGACGACGTCGTGGGTCTCGTGCCTGCTGATAATCAAAGTGTGATTATATATGTGTGTGTGTGTGTCTGTGTGTGTGTGTTGACTGTAATATTCCTATTACAAAAGCATATTCAAAAGAACGAGTATAAAAATAATCTAAGGAATATAGTGGATGTAGCGTGTTATTTTGGGGTTACAGACGTGTGAAAAATCATGTGTGTGTGTGTGTTTATCATTTTCTTCATTTTTCTATTATTGTTATTTTTGGAGAGGGGTGGGGTCATTTATCTTAACTATCTTTTTATCTATTGCTTGATATTTTTGTTATTCGTTGTTTTGTTTTAGTCGTATGAGGCATTTCAGGCTTTACTTCAATCAATAAGGTGTAATAGGTATAAACAATAGTCATGGCAAACAAGTGCTTGGCTTCGCAGAAACCTCGAATGATATTTGAGGTTATATATGCTTTTGTATTACCACAGTTATTTAGTGATATATTACGCACTCACGCGTAGGGAATAGGAATCAGCCATCTTAATATCTATACCGATCTCTGGAGACGTATTTGGACATGAGCCCAGAGCCCCTGAGCTGTGCTCACCATACTGTTACTTCACTGACATGCTGAGACATTCAGCCTTGTCTGCGAATCCGCTTACATTCTCCTTAATATAAATTCTACCATAATAATGTAGCTCGGTCATACTTCACTCAATGCGTGTGACGACTGCAATCACATTTCGTTTTGCGTTCTTTTGCAAGTTGTCCATCTGCATTTTAGATTAAGCCTTATGCTGCATGTGGCTAATTTTGCAAATACAAAATGACGCAGAAAAGCTGAGAAATGACTGGAACCCCCTAGCACATGGGTACTCATCGGAGAGTACTCAGCAAGAGCTATCGAAAGAATACCAACATGACAGGGTCTAGATAGTTTTCTAAAAATCGTTGCGTCCTTTAAGTGTGCTTTGGATGAAAGTAGCCTCAGCAGTGGAAGGAGTAATAAAGATGTATTCGGTTTATAGTCTTGTATAAAGGGAGAGATCACATAACCCCCACCCCCCTCATTTTCATTCCCTCGATAGGATTTACAGTATCAGTTGCTCCGACGTCAGTGTCACGATTCAAGAATCAAATACTGTTACTTTATTCAAAAGTTCTAAAGTTGATCATTATATTTGATCAGTACTCAGAACCTCACACATAAATTCACATTGTAGATCTTAGTGTTTCGCAATCTTTCTGCAAATATCTTTTTTTTTAACTGCGTTCGTTAATTACCCTTCCCATGCTAAGGCTACTTTCGTCCAAAGCCCACGGATGTAAAAGGTTATGAACACCACCTAAACCCTGTCATGTTTGTAGTCTTTAGATAGTTCTCACTAAGTACTCTCAGGTGAGTACCAATGTGCCATGGTTTCAGTCTTTTTTGAATCACCTTGTATTGGCAAAATTTAGTAAGTCACCACCAGCATAAGGAAAAGATATGTGACTGTTATTGGCACTGTACACACTCCAGATGCAAATGAAATAAGAATGATTGTGTAAGTACCTTACAGTCAATAAAGCATACATATACTCTTAAAATGTTTAAAAGGAAGGATATGCCTAGGGTCAAAGAAAAGTCAACACTATGTTTAGATGTTGTACATACTATGCGGTTGGCAGGATAAGGAACAAGATACATTTTGTTAGTTCTGTACATCTGCCAACACTGATTTCCAGCTATGTAGATACTAACTTGTTATTTGGAGGAACTATTTCTCTTCGTTTACAGTATTAACATTTTAAGTCCGCATACCAGAGAGAGAGAGAGAGAGAGAGAGAGAGAGAGAGAGAGAGAGAGAGAGAGAGAGGAATGGGGGTTAGAGGGGGGTAAGAGAGAGAGAGAGAGAGAGAGAGAGAGAGAGAGAGAGAGAGAGAGAGAGAGAGAGAGAGGGGGGGTTGGGGGTTAGAGGGAGGGGGTGAGAGAGAGAGAGAGAGAGAGAGAGAGAGAGAGAGAGAGAGAGAGAGAGAGAGAGAGAGAGAGATGTACTTATACCCAAAGGAGATTAAATCACAATCAATCGTGGTTTTCTTATTAGGGTCGATATTTTTATGCAAATAATCATTTATTTCAGATTAGGATTTAGACTTATGCGTTTCGAGATATATTGTTTTGCAATGTCCAATGCACTGACATTTCTTCGCATATTCTTTTCAAAGCAGACACGTTGACGTACTCACACGACCACTCTGATTCTACACGCTTGGATTAACAGAAAGGAGGAATGCTCCAGCATCTTTATTTTGGGTGTAGAGTGAAATCGAAGTTGTTTTTACAGTTGATGCCTTAATACACTGTTTGGCAACAGACGGCAACTCCTAGAATTTGATATCGAAGATTGTCTTACACCTGACTGCAATCGACTGTGAAGCTTTCAGTTCAGGCGGAGTGATTTAGCTATCTCTCAGAGTGTGTGTGTTTATATATATATATATATATATATATATATATATATATATATATATATATATATATATATATATATATATATATATATATATATATATATATATATATATATATATATATATATATATATATATATATATATATATATATATATATATATATATATATATATATTATATATATGAGTGTGTGTGTGTGTGTGTGCGTGTGTGTGGGTTGTCCACATGGATATACTATACTAATTTTATTTTCATTTATAGTACATACGATTCTAGTATCTATCATGCAAAAAGACCTGAAAAATGACTTAACCCCTGGCACATGGGTACTCATAATAGAGTATTTGGTGAGAGCTATCTAATGAGTACCAACATGACAGGGTTTTGATGGTTTTCAAACATCTCTGCATCCTTGTGCTTCGGACGAACGTAGCCATTGCATTGGAGGGTTTAAGGATATTTTCCAATGTATTTTGCAGAGGTTATGTCCTTTGGCCATTTTCCATGGCATAACTGTGAGTCAGAGGAAAATAACTTCCCGAGTGTCCTGTTGGCAAATGCTATGAGCGACTCAGAATCGCTCGACCGAAACGATTCTCCTTCTTTCACTTGGGTTTATGCCTAGAGGCCTTTAACTTCAGGCGCATCTCAACTTTTGACCCAAGCATCCTGTACACTGCCTGGTCAGCCGCTAACGAGGGTCAAATGACCGCTGGACAACATCTACATAGACCTCATTTGGTGGCAGATCTATCAAGTAGTGTTGTGTCACGTTCATATCCTTACAAGATCTATAGGGAGGGGATCGTTTTTAGGGGCAAAAACTTGCTTGTCGGAAACATTATTTTGAATATTTTTCCTCATTTTTAATTGCTTAAGTTTTTTCTGCTGAAAATTTCAATTGATATATGGTTTGGTTGATTATGATGTTGTTAGTGTCATTGTTGTTGTTGTTATTGTTGTTGTTTTTGTCGAGAATGATTTCGTTATCATGATGTTGTCAATATTGTGATGATGACGATGTTTAATTACTAGAAATAGAGTTCGCTAAGCGATATGTACTATTTACCCATAAACAGGTCATAATGTTTTGTGATTCTTGACATAACGTCCTCATTTAGGCTTGTTTCTTACAATTGGTATATGAATAAACGATATCATATTGGAGACTATGGTATGCAACGATAAGTGAATATTTTTCTGACATCATAAAGGTATTTCTATCCATTATTCATACTATTAGACTTACTCTAATGGTTTTCAGAGTATATTATGACTTTTTTTAGGAAAAACTAGTTTAACCCTTCCATTTCTAAAACTACCTTTGTCCAAAGCAGATGGATGCAGAAAATGTTCGTAAACCCTGCCATGCTGGTATTTATTGGATAGCTATCATTGAGTAGTCTCAGATGAGTACCAATGTGTCAGGGTTTCAATCATTTCCCAGACTTTTAGCATCATTTTGTATTGGCCAATTAGCCACCAGCAGCAAAAGGGTTAAAAAAACAGATGCTTTCTTCCGGATTTGCTCTGTATGTTTTTGGCAATATTTTCAGGGTCTGGTGGTTTTGATATCAGCCTGGGGAGAATGACCCTGACCGCAGGAAGGGGGATCAGTCAGGCGAGAGGACTCACCTGAAACCCTGAATATCAGGTGAGAGACAATCATTACTCATCAGGAGGGGCAACTAGAGAGCCTTGATCCCTTACACGTCACTTAAATCCTAGACTGCCTCTATAACAATGACAGAGTGATGGAATAGAAGGATTTTTTGCCTATTCGTAAATTCCTGCAGAATTCTATTTTGTTTGGAGTCTTTGTGTGTGTGTGTGTGTGTGTGTATAAATATATATATATATATATATATATATATATATATATATATATATATATATATATATATATATATATATATATATACATATATATATATATATATATATATATATATATATATATATATATATATATATATATATATATATATATATATATATATATATATATATATATGTATATGTATATGTATATATATATATATATATATATATATATATATATATATATATATATATATATATATATATATATATATATATAAACGACCACACCTCTAATGTAGGTAGGTAAGTACGTTCGTACATACGTAGGTACGTACGTACGAACGTACGTACGTGTATGTATGCATGTATGTATGCATGTATACATGCATGTGTATGTGTATGTATGTTTTTGTACGTAGATGTGACATGTATGTGATTATGTGATTACTTAACAGAAGAGAAATGCACGACTCTGACCCTTACTAAGCTTCGCTTAAATATCCAAATATGAACATATCAATTACAAACTATCGTGTTATGAAAATAGATCATCAGGAACTCTTTAACGTATTTGTGTTAGATATGTTGTTAATGCGAGGAGAGGATGGTCTGTGCAGCCAGAACATCAAATATCAAAAATCAAATATCAAGGTTATCTAAGGCATCAGTACTATGTTTGAATAAACTATACCAACATGCATCAAGCATGGCGACTCACAAAGCATTGCCTGAGGATGTATAGGCATAATCACAATACGAGCTAAGGCCGGTAATGCTATATTCAATATCAATGTAAAACTCCATTAGGTAACAGACCCGTTGTTGTTTTTCATATATATATATATATATATATATATATATATATATATATATATATATATATATATATATATATATATATATATATATATATATATATATATATATATATATATATATATATATATATATATATATATATATATATATATATATATATATATATATATATATATATCAAACTCCTTCACAGTGATTAGTGCAGCACTGAAAAATGTCACTTTGTACTACAGTGGAAGCTGCGTTTGATACTGAGCTTATATTGGGAATTGCAAGAGGTGTATTTTCTAATGCACGCAGGTGCTCGGTGCATAGAGTTTGTGTGCCTGGATATTTCTCCGGACAGCATTTTATCTTATTTACATAGGATCGGTCTGTTTCACAGATTATGAAACATTTTAAGACTTTCGTTTGCCAATGGTACAGTGGCAAGGTTGCCGGCCTGAGTGCTGGGAGGCATGGGGTCCAGAGTTCAATCCCAGGCCGGGGATTATTTTACAATGATTCTGTGGCACTAAATGGCCGTTGTTTGCCGTTACGCCCTTAAGCAATCATTCATTCATTCATTCCCTAGATATTCCCAAAAGATGAATGGCCGGGGGGAATGGAAAGTGTTCAATTATATTGTGAACAATATATGGAGGTGTACAATCTAGCATGTTCCACCGCATTTGCAAATAGTTTCATCTCGGCTAATTGGTGTTGTCATAGATGCTTTGAAATACTCCTGGGTCTTAGAATAAGTTATTTAGACACATACTTGTTTTCAAAGCATATTTTATAAATAGCGAATTTTCGAATTCAGAAACGCTCGTTTTGAACTCATCGTTTTGTATTCTTGTAACATATCTAACTCAAGAGTCTTTGAATAAGAGATTTAGTTCCTGAAACTATATTTTCTACATGTAGTTAGCGAAATTATTTCGACATTCAGAAACGCTTGTTGCAGTTAACCTACTGCTTTGTAACATCCCACGTTACCTACCGTATGAGGGGCTCACAAAATTAGTAAAGGCGACATTTCTCAAACGATAAATCCTGTCCAATAGCATATTGGGAACCAGATATTAAGGTATTCCGAACTTTGAGCGTTGCCAACGTTTAAAATACCATTATAATGTCGAGAAAATAATTAAGCGTCATCATCTTTCGGTGGGAATCGTAAGAGCATCATTTAAAGTACAACATTTTATAACAGACTCGTAAATCTGAAAACTGGTAGACGTAGGATTCGTATCACATTATGTGGAAGGACTATTTCTCATCTTTTTGAAAAGGATTTCTCACTAATTGTATTGCCGTTTTGCAGAAAGCGCAATTGACAACACTGCATTTTTGATGCAATTTTAAATTAGTTCTATGTGATCCAATACATTTGCCATTTCGCAAGCATGAAATTAGCAGTTTTTACCAATTTTGATATTGTAATGTACCGTAATTTATTATAGTTTGGTTTCGCAGAGAAGTGTTAAATGAACCATTGAACCATGCTGTTCCTTTCACTTTATATTTTACTTTTTGTTTAACGGTTTTGTATGTTATATTGCAATTAGATATGTATCTGTACAACTTTTGTCCCGTAAGTTGCAGTCAATAAAGTACAATACAAAACAATTGACCCACCTGCTATGGGAGGAAGACCTTGTAGTATGACGCTGACTAGTAAGAGCAGACGAACTTCGGCCATCCGTCCGCGTGCCTCCATGGTGATAGTGGAAGTGAGCGTGATCGGAGCCCAGGGCTGGCGAGACTCCAAAACCCTCCATGCCAGTGGCAGCCCTGCGCGGCCATCCAACAGAGGCTCAAATACCACAAGAACGTCACCGCCATGTTAGTAAGAAATCCAGGCCGGAATTTCACGCGACTGCGCACGAGGTCGTGTCAAGGCGAACGGGGAAATATAATAACCTGCATCCGTAGAGTCATCTCAAGAGAATCTATTCTACCGTACGATCTTCGCTCTGCTCGTTTTACAAAATGACGTCCCAGATTTCCAATGTTTTCTAGAGATCCGCCTGCCCCACCCTGCTTTAAGCAATTAGGCGGTGTAAGGCAAGTCATGCGTTGCATTCCCAAGTGTCTTGAAAACCCATGCCCTCCCTTTCTCAGTATTACAAGAAGAGTCTTAAATATCTACGGACAATTTCGCAAATCTCAGTGACTCGACGCACAAGCCACAAGTAACGGTGCATGACAACAGCAATATATTGCTGCTGTTGCTTAATGTATGCATGTTTGGTTTGTATGTATGTATGTATGTATGTATGTATGTATGTATGTATGTATGAATGAATGTGTGTATGTGTGTATGTATGTATATATATGCATTCAAGCATGTATGACAGTGTGTATGTATGCGTGCATGCATGTATGTATGTAGGTATGTATGTACGAGTACATATGTATGTACATGTGTGTGTATGTACATATGTTTCTCAGTATTACAAGAAGAGATATATCTGCGGACAATTTCGCAAATCTCAGTATGTATTTATGTATGTATGTATGTTTGTATGTATGTATGTATGTATGTATGTATGTATGTATGTATGTATGTATGTATGTGTGTATATCTATGCATGTATGAAGTTGAACAAAATGGACGTTCTGTAATCGTCATCTTTTAGTCAAGGGATAATAAGACAACCTAGTTTCTAAGATTTGTAGAATCAACTATGCATGAAAAAGCTCGAAGTGATACCTTCACTTGCAACTTTATCATTCGCCACAAGGGGGATCGAACCTGGAACACTCTGAAGCGAGGGAAAACAGCTAGCTATCACTTACTAAACATTTTGATTAAGTTCTGAAGAGCAAAGGACGGTCTCTACAGTACATACTTTTAATTCCTGCACCAGTCGTACGGACGTGTGCCAGTGCCTGGTTGTACAAACACCCACGGATAACATGTCATTAAATAAGCCAAGCACATCGATGACCCAGGCAACTTGCAAATTAAGTCTGCGCTCAGTTGTGAGGTCATCCATGCATCCATGACCAGAAAACTGGTTAGCAATCGGGCGTGCGGTCGTGTATTATACCCGGGCTGCCCACATATTTAGTGCAGGAATTAACTGACGGCACTGTAGGTTTACAGGAGTCGTTTTAAGTCAATACCGGAAGCATGTAGGTTTGCTATACATACTGAAACAACGTCGTTATATTATTTGATTTGATTTCAAATAATTACAGTGACAAATTACAAGGTTTTTGCATTCTTGACAAACCCATAATTGTGGGATTAAGACATTAGTATTTTTATAGCAAGATTTTCTTGTTATAAAATATCATCTTATAACAATATACACCATGGCCGAAAAAGTAGCATCAAAGTATTGAAATGAGTGGTAGTTATTTTTCTATCATTGTAAGGACAGAAATATTATGGATAATTCATGTAAAAGAATAAACACAAATGCAAACAATTTTGGGTACCGATTAATATTATATTTGTACTTTTTTTGATTACATTGAACAAGCTATAACGGATAATGAGACCTAGTACTCGACAGCGGTGTGAGTGCTAAGATGCTTAGCATGATGGTGGATTCCATGGTGGGCGTGGTGAGCTCCATGGTGGGCGTTGTGGACTCCGTGGTGGGCGTTGTGTACTCCATGGTGGGCGTTGTGGACTCCATGGTGGGCGTTGTGGACTCCGTGGTGGGCGTTGTGGACTCCATGGTGGGCGTGGTGAGCTCCATGGTGGGCGTTGAGGACTCCATGGTGGGCGTTGTGGACTCCGTGGTGGGCGTTGTGTACTCCATGGTGGGCGTGGTGAGCTCCATGGTGGGCGTTGTGGACTCCGTGGTGGGCGTGGTGGACTCCATGATGGGCGTTGTGAGCTCCATGGTGGGCGTGGTGAGCGGCATGGTGGTGGGCGTGGACAGCCTTCTTGGCAGCGTATCCAGAGTCGACCAGGTTGACGTCACAGAAAGCCTGGAAGCCGTAGTAGTGTCCATGGTTGAAGTGGTTGAAGTGTGAGTTACGGGAGCCTGGAGCGCAATCCATGACAAACTCTTGACCATTGGAGCAGATCACGAAACTGTCATAATCCTTGTAGTAAAGACCATCCTCGCCGCATTTACCTGAAGAAAGAAAGAACGATCAAGTCTGTAACGTCTGATGATCTTTATTCCTCAGTGCCAAAACTGTTCTCTTCAAAAGATATTTGAATGACAGAACGAGGGTGCAGGTGTGAACGACAGAAAAAGATTAAAAGAATTTGGGTGTTTTTTTGGAAAACGACAGAATTTTTTTCCACTGATTTTCCAAAAACAGTAGATTCTTTTTTTCAATTCTGCCACTCACACCTGCACTATCGTAGGACAGAGGTATCACTACTAGCCACTAGGTTATTTCATATGGATACACGCCAGGAAATACTGTAAATTCGGAAAAGATTGCGCTAGTTTAATTTTTGCGTTCGGACGCAAAACTAAAATTCGCAATGATTGGTGCTGCCACTTTAAGTGTATAGCTGGCACTCCATGTTCGCATTAAGTTAAAAAACGTAAAAATCGATTTTCTGTAAATTCGCAAAATTTACTCTACACAATCTTTTGTGAATCTACAGTACACGCATATACACACGGATACACACATGAGAAATCCTATAGAAAAAACATTTTCTAAATTTGATACTGTCCAAAGTAATGTCCTGAAAAAATATGGAAAACATATGGATATGCCTACCACGTAATGTGGTAAACGTTTGTGAATGCAAAAATAAATGTTCATGAATTCAAATGAATAGTTCACAACGTGAAATACATCGATTTAATTTAAGATCGGGCATTTGCATTGTTATCCGGTTTCCAGTGATATATGGTTGAGGCAACTTTGTGTAAAATACATGTATGTTACACTCTATAGGATAGCCTTTCGGACTAAATGTGTTTATTAATGTAATAAACCCGGTACCCACAAGTATAAACCAATAATACTATATTTGTTTCAATGTTGCTTGGTAATTTCGTATCTAATCTCGACAAGGCAATGCATAAAACCTATTTAACTGTGGAACCCCTCTCAGTGACAACCATCCATTAAAGTGACCTCATTTTGCCAGTCCCAAACTATGTCTTCCTATTACTTTTGGTCATTTTAAAGAGGTTCCACTGTATGACAATTACCAATGTTATGTCTCATAGTCAGTATCATCTGAAATCTAAATCAAAAGTAAGGCATATCTAAGTACATTCAGATTGTTCATGAAACGCACAAGGCATACCACAAAAGCTACTAAAGAATTGCATACACTTCGTATCCATTTCATATGTATCAGGTCATCAACGAATGTCCTTCTCAATAGCGGGTTGGATAAGTATAGCGAAACAAGTCGCATATTCTTATGTCTTTATCCCTTTCAATGCTGAGGCTACTTTCGACCAAAGCAAGAGGGCGCAAATATTTTTGAAAACCATCTAAACCCTATAATATTGGTATTTTTTGGATAGCTCTCGCTGAATACTCTCAGATGGCTACCCATATGCCACGCTCTCTTTCATGTTTTATGTCGCATCATTTTGTATTGGCCGAATTAGCCACCAGCAGCATAAGGGTATATAAGACTGTAAAATGGTATCTTTGCAAATGCAATACTATTTGGAAATGTTGGTAGTGAGAAAGAAAGGTCTTTTCAGTTCCGGGTATCTGTCCCATCGTCAAAATAACCAGTTAATGAAAGCTTGGATGAAGAAAAGAATGGATATGTAGCGAGAGACCAATTACTATATGCGCTATAGTAAAGAGCTGGACTCATGCCAGGAGTCACAGATCTTCCATCAGCGCGAGGTCACGTAGGAACAAGGACCAATCAGGGCTCTCGAATCGATTACATTACAGAGAAACCTGATGTCCCCAATCAACTGGGCATTGCCAGAGCACCAATTATGAGCTATTGGCGGCTATCAGTTGACACTGGTTGAGGCTAGCTTGTTCAGGTTGACCGGCTGGTTTCGAAGCCAGTTGTGTTTGGTCATCTAAGATGAAAGCGACAAAAGCTCAATTAAAAACCTTAGCTTGAAACCGGAAGTGTTCTCAGCTGTAAAGGTTGAGTAGTGGATTTTAAAAAATCTACACTACCTATTTTAGTTCATGACCAACCTTAGTACACTTTTAAATGTTAATTTTCCATTGTCGAAAGATGAACTAATTATAAAGAAAAAAACTGCTTTATCTACCATGAAAACGACCACAGAACTAACAATTTACAAAGCTTATTAACGGTATGAGCTACCGTAGTAAAGTTAAAGGAACTTACCATGAAAATGACCGCAGAACTTGTGAAGGTCATGAGCCAAGGTCACGCCCAAGATGGCTACAAATACGGCTAGAGAAGCGTTCATGTTGTAAGTTCTGGTAGGTATGAGTATTCAAACGAAACTGATTAATCTATCTCAGCGGATGACTATATATACCGAAGATATAAGTAATCATGCGGAAATTCGTCTATTATGCATATCATCCCAGTTTTTCGCAGCATCCCAAAAATGTATGCAATTAGAAAATATTTCATAACTGAATACAATAAAGTTGCTATTTTAAGCACAACCAATTGAACGATTACTCAATTGGCATGTATACGATATCATTGATGAGTTTTTATGCGAGGGATAGGTAGCTGCGATAACTTAACTGCCAATGATAAAACCCAGTTACCTCATTCACGCCGCAGGTCAAGTTTATCAATGCTGCAAAGAGTGTTACACATTGTTAACACTTGTGGATCTTGTGGACGAATTCATGGCTTTTTCATTTAGTATTATCACCTAAGAACATGTCAACCGAGTCTGTATTTGTTGTCTTTACTATGGTTTCATGATACGGCACCCCTCTCTCTCTCTCTCTCTCTCTCTCTCTCTCTCTCTCTCTCTCTCTCTCTCTCTCTTCCGTTGGTGAGATAAGTGTAAACTGTTTCACTAGTTGAACTGTAGTAGTAGTAGCTCTTGCCTACTACTACTACTACTACTACTACTACTACTACTACTACTACTACTACTACTACTACTACAGTACAGACATGTAATTCCTGGACCAGTCGACCGTACGTCTGCTAGTGTCTGGTTGTACTAACACTCTTGGATAACATGCCACGCATATCAATGACCCACGTAGCTTACGAATCAAAGCTGCGTTTAGTTGTGAGGTGAGGAAACCGGGTGGCAATTGGGCGTGTGGTCATGTATTTTGCCCGGGCTGCCCACGTATTTAGTGCAGGTATTAAATGTCGACACTGTACCTGAGCAGATTTGTGTGCAGTGTTTCTTTAAATTGAACACATGGATTACTTACTTTTCTCTGGTTGATATATATTTGACCCAGATGTGGCTGGCAGGATAGTAAACCTAAGACAGTAACTATGTTAATATTATCATTATTGGCCTCAATCCTTTTGCCTATCCTAGAAGATGAACACATCACCAACATTGGTTATGACGTCAGTGCACAATGGTCACAGTTTCCATGGAGTTTATTATTTATTGCTTCAAGATTGATTTTTATTACATTTCTGTGTTAACCTTATACTGGTGGAGGCTAATTTTGCCAAATGTTACAAAATGACTCAAAGATATGACAAAATGACTAAGACCCAGGCATAGTGTATTCATCTGAGAGTACTCAGCGAGATTTATCTAATGAAGACCAACATGACAGGGTTTAGATGGTTTTCAAAATATTTGCATCCTTGTGCTTTGTACGAAAAATGCCTTAGCATTGGAAGAGTTAACCTACGTGTTCTGACTCCCTATTTCCTCTCTTTCTTCTTTTTTGATCTTCCTCCTGTCCTTGTCGTTTATCTTCCTGTTATCTTAGAACCAATTTAGGTGTATTCACATATTACTAGTAATACATAAGGAAGGGGCTTCGGCGTTTAGATGGCCCATTCAACACCCAAAGTTCTGTATTTCCCAACTGAGTCAGTCTGGTACAGCTCTATCACTATTATGACATAGACTTTTAGTTGTTTACCTTTTTAAAACACAATTTCAGTTAAAAGCAGCTGCAGAGAGTCAGTCGGCCATTCTGTTTTGAATGAGAAGCCGACAGCCTGCTTGATGTCTCTGAAGTTCATATGGAATATTTCTTGTAAAAACACCAGGAATCAATGACCACTATTATTCTAAAAACATACAATTTGAAAATTAAATCCATAAACAGACAAATTCATTTATTTCAATATTTGAACCCTGAGGGTTGATTGTTGCCATGAAGACAGTCAGTATAAGAAAACAGTATTACAAAATCATCTGTTCAAAACTTTGTTGAAAAAATGCCTTGTTACCATGGCAACATGCTATAATGATCAGTATTGTTTTCTATAGTACTAAATGGACTATAAATGCTATTGGTTGCATCGCAAGCACCGGCTATTCAGCCTTGTGTGTTGCATAGCCGCTGCAAGCTATGCAGCCACTTCCTATAAATAAACACATTGATATAGATATATACATATTGACATAATTGACACCACCTCCCGTACATTTCTTATATCAAGGATCAGTTTATACAAAAATGCTGTTTTGAATGGAGCGCATTTTTACGAGTATTGCATGATGTCAACCTTGACTTAGATATCAAAAATGAATACCACTCATTCAAAAATATTAGATGAAATTGTATCAATTGTTGCGTTTTTTCCTAAGTGTCAAACAATGTTTGTCCTTTGCATATATCAGGGTCATACTCATCCATATGTTTGAAATGAAGTCCACGTTGCTGTGGAATGTTGTCCTGATTACTTCATTATTTACCATCAGTCAGGCGAGACGAGATGTATTCTCCGCACGGCTGACTGCATGGCCTGATTCCTAAGCTGAGTTAGCTATAATGCCATAACTAAATCAGATGTTAAGTAGGTTTGATGTTTCTATTGAAATATATATGCGATGGCACACAGGCACTTGCCCGCGTGCCCCGGCAAATTATTTTTTGAAAAAAGGGCTTTGGGGCAAGTACATTTTAGTTCTCACTCGCCTGAATTGGCAACCTGATTTACTAAACACTAAACACATTTATTTCTTTAAGTGAATGGCCCAAATACTCAGAGATATGCAAACAATACAACAAACCTTAAAAATAAAATAGTTTTCAAATCATTAACTCCGTGATAAACAATAAGGCTTTTTTCCGCATATATTACAACTTATTCCGGGCAAGTCAAACATTATGTCGGGCAAGTAAAATCATTAACTTCTTACCCGGCATGGTAAGGTAGTTCTAAAAATTGTGTTGGTGCCAGACAAGAAAGGAGTTGTTGAGCCATCAACCACAGCAAAAGTGACTCCCCCTTTGGGATCATTTCGGAACTAAACCAGGACTGAAATGAACTCGCGGTATATCATTGAACAGAGACTTGTAGGAAGTCAAAGCAGTACGCAAAATAAATGGAACTGGTCCCTGATTGTGCTGCCACGTGTGTTCATCACCAACCCAGCAGCTGATGTCGTGACACGAATCAACGGAGAGCAAGAAATACGAGCATTTCACTGTGAGTTGACCATTGTAATCCCTCATTGCTATTCAGAGGGTGTGACTTATGGTCTTGTTAATTCTAACGCACCCAACTAGTGAAAGGGTTATCGAGTAGACAGTCTGCTCCCTTGGCGAGGCTCCTGGTATCTGTAACCTTAGATGAATAAAACAATGGATATGCAGCGAGAGGCCAATTACTATATGCGCTATAGTGAAGGCCTGGCTATGACAGGGGTCTCGAATCTCGACTAAGAGTGACGTCACTAGGAGACAAAGACTAATGAGTAATGAGGGCTCTCGTATCGTTTACATTACAGAGAAACCGTCGCGCCTATATGCGCAGATTACGACTTTTGGGATATTCGTAGCAGCCAGCCTGATCAGGTTGACCGGCTGGTTTCATATCCACTCGTTTTTATTTCTCCAAGCTGTACAGTTGATATTCCGCTCTGAGTTGACCTAACAATGTATTACTGTCAATACTGTAGTACCAGAAATGGGCCATAGATGGCATCACATGGTATGCCATTTCTCGGATACTGCCTTCTAAGTTGACCTCAAAAGGTACTTTCAACGAGGTAGTACTATCAATTACAAAATGGGCCATTTATGGCATCATATAGTATTCCTTCTTTCGGATACTACCCTTTGATGTGACCAAACAATGTATTATTGTAAATAGCGTAGTTACAGCAATAGCCCATAGATGGCACCATATTCTATTTCACCCATAGAGCTGTATGACGTCGTTCCCTTACCCCCCCCCCCCCCCCCCCCCCCATCTCACTGAGACCCGTGCCCGCCACGCTCATGGCGCTCTCCCCGACCATGCGCCCCGGCCATGCGCCGATTTGAAGGTCGGCGTGAGAACGCCGTGTAGTCATGCCAAATCGCCGTTGTCCACGCTTTTGAAGTTTTGGCTTGCTGCCTGCGCCTGCGCAGAGCTGCTTTTTATTTTTACATGCTCGGATGAACGTACTAAGAGCGTAGCGCAAACGTGATAAACGTACTAAGAGCGTAGCGCAAACGTGATAAACGTAATGCCAACGTGATAAAGGCGTGCTACTAGCGTAGTCAAATCGTATGGAATGCAGTCAGAGCGTGTGGAGAGCGCGGTACAAGCTCAACACAAGCGTAGGCAGCGTAGCTCAATCGTGGTACCAGCGTAGTACCATCGCCGTACGAGCGTAGTGTATCCTCTCCACGGTGGTGCAAGATCGTGCGACGCTCTCCCTGCGCTGTTAGTACGTCCTTTGCGCTCGTGCGCAGATTGCGCCACGCTGTTAGTGATCGCACTGCGCTGCTACTGCGCTTTAAAACAGCCACGATCGCCCTACGCTCATTTGATACATGCATCAAATTATCCCGCGCTCACTGCGCTCTTAGCGACCACACGGCGCTCTCACGGACACCACTACGCTCACCCGTGACTCTACTACGCTCTTTGGCGATTTGTCAACATTTTGTCAGATCGTGGAGAACGTGGAGAGCGTAGGTCCCAGTGAGATGGGGGGGTTAGCACCGTAGGTGCTAGAGTGCGCACTCCCATTGTTGCACCATTAGCCATGACGGGACGGCATGGGGAACAAACATGGCGACGACTGAAGGGCTAGATCCCGCGACGTCGTGGCCCGTGCACGCTATGAAACAGTCGTGTCAGTGCTTCTCCTGCGCTGTATTTCTTTCGTTTTAAATATATTTCTCAGCTTCCCATGGGTCAATTTTAATGCGGTCTAGATCGTTAGCACCGCAGTAATTCATTCTACTATTGTCTTCATTTGCAGGAGTTTAGGATTTTGCGATAGGTTGAAATTGTTATATTTTTTATGCCATTAATTTTCGGCCAATCGTTATTGTGTGGCCACAAGCACATGTAGCGTGTATCAAGGGATTTGAAATCGCTATTTATATAATGATAACAAATATCCATACATTTTTGGACAAATGTTTTGGCATGATTAAGATTATATGGATAAGGACTTCTTCCTTGTTATGAGTTGTAAAGTTCACATATCATATATGAGTGAAATTTAAACCCTTTCATTGTCAAAATGACTAATTGCACTTGAAAACCAGTGTCTTAGATGAAGATGTTTTTGATTTTTTAAGCCAGTGTCAGTTAAATGTATTCTCATAGCATTTGAAGATACTATGCCTTACATGTATACACTTTTGCACATGCCATATCATCTATTATTTCACAACCACGTATGCAAGTTGTTTTCTGAAATTTTGCTGGCATTTACTATGAATCTCATGGTTGAGATATAGAGGACTCGATTTTTCTCATACTAGTCATAGAATATTCAAGGTATTGGTTCAAAGCACATTATGACTAAATGCATCAAAAGGGATTTTATAAAACACTATATAATGAACCTTGAATTCATGAAAATATTGTAGAGGTATATCTTATACTTCGGTGTGGCAAATTTTAGTTTCATGAATAAGGATACAACTATAGATGACTCAATATGTTGCGCTTTCATCCTATGCTGGTTATACATGTAGTTCCAAATGTATATTATCAGATATTTTGCATTAATATGGTAAGCAATAACTTCTAGTCAGATTTTCTTTACCTAAGAACAATTTACTTTTAAGGTTATCAATGAATGAATAAAATAATTAAATATAACTGCTAAATCTCAACTCAATGTTTATTGAATTTCCGAATGGCCCAGCATGGATTTCGTCATTACCTTATGTATTTCATCAAACAATGTGATATATGTACATTTATTTTTTAATCTGGAATGTAGAAATGTTGTTAATAAATATTCCATATGGAAAATGAAAATGCATGTGTAATGGCCTGATGCATACACCATATTCTTACTATTGTCGTCAGTTTTACTTTGAAGTTCAAAGTATGGACTAAAGCAAATCAAGCTTTTTGTAGATATGATACAGGTTTGACCCATGACCTTATAGGGAATGGTTCGAGCAGTATCAGTATTATCACTCCCTGTCAAGAACAGAACATCAATTTCTCTCATGTACCTCAACCTGTGCAAGCATCATGAGCATGGTTTCAAATTCCCTCCCCCAATACTTTGAAACATTAAAAACATTGGTAACTTGATCAAAACTTAGTTTATATGCACCTATCGGAGGGGTTTATTTATTTAAAAAAGAAGATTCTATTCAATCAAGCCACTCTCATATATGCACGTTGGAAAAATCTTCTTAAAAGTCACCTTTATTTCATTAAAATAAGTTATACAAAAATACCAATGTATACTTCATTCAAAATAGTTATTTGATTTTTGCTAGTCGCATGTTTTATTGTATTTTACATGCAAAAAAAGTGTTGAACATACAAATGGCATAATGCTTTCTTACTTATAACACTTGGTCAAAAAGAAAGGTCTAGTGCTAGATATTTAATTCAAATATAGATATTATCCAGGTCTAAGTGACCACTTTCAATTTTCTGACAAATCTTTGAATAGTACTTGTCATACTTCACTTGAATTTATAAGTATTAATTTTTGTTCCAATTTTTCTTTCAATATCACACATGAAGTTTCTGGAGTTTGGTCAAATTTAACCTTTGAAGTCACCATTTAATTTGTTTTCGGATATCGATAATGATAATTTACCTCCTTTTAAGAACTCCTAACATCATTTTCCTACTCCTGATA
Organism: Maea johnstoni; assembly: GCA_963942565.1. Taxonomy (NCBI): domain Eukaryota; kingdom Metazoa; phylum Annelida; class Polychaeta; order Spionida; family Magelonidae; genus Maea; species Maea johnstoni. The sequence continues at coordinate 20,285,345 of OZ012696.1, forward strand.
TTGGTGTCTATGCTTACTGCTTGTATCTAAACATACGCAACTTAAAATAGTATTACTAGGACAGATTGTTGCCCAATAATCAGTGAGTTCCTTCAATAATTGTGAATCCTGGTGGAGCCCAGGGCTACTATTGCTAAGGCTGCCCTGTCTGTAGCAGGTTTTACCACAGGCAGGGTGCTGAAAGTTACTCCATGTCCTACAAGTTGAGTTTATGGTTTAGTCCAGTAGCCAGATCAACAAAAGGGCTCTATTTTAGAAGTTAGGTTAACCCGAGAGCTAGAAAATTTCCGTTGGTATCATGTTTTAGGCCCACACTTGGGGCATACCGCCAGGGTGGATGTAGACTTCAGAAGTGGTGCACATCTTTTTTATGGGGTCATGTCTTAGACACCCCAATATGTGTACAAAGGCCCCAAAATGGTCAAAATAATAGGTATAGGGGTAGGAAAGGCACCCTAAAACACTCATAACTCAGCTTAAACCAAACAAAGGGATGAGTGTTTGGTATCAAAAGTTAGGTATGAAAGAGAAGTATCTTTTGAAATAGTAAATACATAACCAACTCTATCCCATGATGTAATAAAGGTCATTCAAGGTCAAAATGACTGCCAAATCAAGAATCTGGGATTTTCCGATATTCTATAGTTTCCGTTTATGAACTTCTCAGTTTTTTTGACGGTATGTATTTCTTTTTTGTAGCCACTTTTTCTGAAGGAATGTCTTTTAATGGAATAGTTGAACATTTTAGAAAGCTCATTGACTAGAGTTTTAAGTCCAATTTTGAGCGGTAAGGTACAAATTAGGGTACCAAGCCCACCTGGAGACCACAAAAAGTGCCTAAAATGGTAAAAAATTGAAAATCAAAATGACTTTATCTTAAGTTTTGTAAGTAGGAAGGGAGCAGATGATGTACCAAAACATCAGGTTTAGTTTTCTCCTCAATCTGGAAGATAATGGAAAAATAATATTGAAATTAAGGGGTTGTTGAAGGTCAAATAAAGATCAAAATGCCATTTTTCCTCTAAAAAAATCATATTTTGATCAAGAAATTTTGATGAAGTAGTTGTGTTTTGTCACCATTTAATTTCCAAACCAAGTTACCACAATGATTGACGGATAAATAATCTCAAATTTGGTCCAACAAATCATTTTTTACCATTTACCGGTGAAAATGAAGTAGTTTTAAGTCAATATGGAGGTGTGGAAGGTGGCATTTGGCTATTCCATTCTTATATTAAGTGTTTCTGAACGGGTTGTGAGAAGGTGCTAGTATGGGACCACTGTTTAGGTCATAAAAGTTATGAGCATCAAACAATATAGGCATTGTTTGGTATCAATTTTTTTGTTGTAAGACAGTCTTTCCATTCCATGCAACCAACCAAGGGTAGGGTCTATTGTTGCGATACTAGAGGTCATTCAAGGTCAAACTAACCCCAATTTCATAATTCGAGGCATTTTGTCTTTGAATTTTCCATTAAACAGCTTATCATATTCTCCTAGAATACATATTTTATCCTGGAAATATTTTTAGGTGAGATATAATTTTTAAAAAGGATTCTGAAACATTTTTAGGTCATTTCAAGAGAAAGTCTGGACCAATTTGGAATATTTCAGGACCTAAATTACAAATGCCTGATTACGGGTGCACTCAAATATTTAAGTGAAGCAGCAGAAAGTTGACATAACGGATAGAGACTCATATCTAATGGTATGCCAGATTTCATTTTTAATAGGGAGAATAAGTCTTTTAACTTGCCTATTATGTTTTTATGTAAGATTATAAAGGCAGTGTAAAATATCTTTGAGATTTAAGGAAAAAATGAAGGTCAAATAAAGGTCAAAATGTCATTTATTCTCTAAAATGTTCAAATTTTGATGATGAAATTTTGATGAGGTACTTCTGTCTTACAACAAGCATTTCGATAGCAAACAATGCCTATAATGTTTGGTGCTCACAACTTTTATGACCTAAACAATGGTCCCATATGTTACTGGCACTTGCTAACAACTCGATTAGGCATGAATTGTCCAATAGCACATTCCACATCTGCATATTACCTTGAAACTAGTACTTCATTTTCACGGGTGAAGGGTAAACTTTTTTTGTTAAAACATATTTAAGGTATCTTGTCTGTCAATTAAAGTGGTGACATGCTTAGGAAATTATGTATTGACAAAAAAGAAGTTCCTCATCAAAATTTCATCATCAAAATTTGAACTTTTTAGAGAAAAAAAAATGACGTTTTGACCTTTATTTGACCTTCATTTTGTCATTAAATCTCAAAGATATTTTACACTGCCTTTATAATCTTACATAAAAAACACAATAGGCAAGTCAAAAGACTTATTCTCCCTATTAAAAATGAAAGCTGACATGCCATAAGATATGAGTCTCTGTCCGTTATGTCAACTTTCTGCTGCTTCTAACTCTCAAAAATTTTGAGGAAGTCTCAGGGTTAAAAATAAATCTATCAAAAACAAAAGCTATATGGATAGGTTCAAATAGATTCAAGCAAAATGGAATTTGCCATGATCTCGGGCTGGACTGGGTCCACGAATTTGTTGCACTAGGCATAAAATACAACGTACAGGACCTCATTAACATCACCCCTCTCAATTGTACCGAAAAGTTAATAGAAATAGATAAATTATTAGCAAACTGGAATAGAAGAAACTTGACTCTTCTGGGAAGAGTCACAGTCGTTAAAAGCTTGGCCCTATCCAGGATTGTCCACTTTCTCATAGCACTTCCAACACCAGACAAAGACTTCATGAGAGCTATTAACAAGAAGTTTTATGGATTTATTTGGAGACAAAAGCCTCCAAAGATATCTAAGAAAACCTTAGAAAAGGAATACGACCGTGGAGGTCTGAACATGGTTAATCTTGAGACATTTGAAATGACACTTAAAACAAAATGGATGAAACAAATACTTGCAAGAGACAGTGATTGGATGACTATTCCAAAAATCTATGGTATTGACAAAATACCTCTTTATGGCTCAGACTATTTGAAACTGCTATTACAGGAGGTAATGAACCCATTTTGGAGATCATTCATTAAGGCCTTTACCAAATTTAATAACATTATGGAGGAAAATCATCCTCAAGACAATATTTTATATCAACCAATTTGGTATAACCCAATGACGAATATTAAATTTGTGAAAAAATGGGATAAGGCAGGAATAAGAATAGTCAGGGATCTTATTAATTCCGACAAAGAGATAAAGTCAAAAGAAGAAATTTTAACTGACTTTCACATTTCTTTAAATTTTATTGATTATGCCAGATTAAAAAAGTCTATCCCCACAAGATGGTTATTAGAAAGGGATCTTTGGGATATGAACGCCCCTTTTCTATGGTGTCAGCCACATATTTCTTTGATACTTTCTGACTCCAAGTCAAATCAAGTGATTAAGAAAGAATTCAAACAAAATGATGACTGGACACCAACTGCAATAAATTCCTGGACTAGGGACATTGCAGTTAATTGTGACTTATCATTCTGGCAAAAAATCTTTAAAATACCTTTCTCCATTGGGTTTGACGCATGGATGAAAATGTTTCAATATAAGATACTCCACAGAATTCTGCCAACTAATAAAAAACTCTGCCAATATGGTATCAAACCGTCAAACATCTGTGATTATTGCAATCTAGAAGAAGAAAGTTTGATACACATATTCTGTGAATGTGATATATCAGCATGCATCTGGGAAGAAGTGATAAATTGGTACAATACATTTGGCTACAACATTAATTACCTTAGTGACATACAAATACTACTAGGCGATCAAAAACTTGACCCTATACTTAATAAAATTATCCTTACTACTAAGACCCTGATTTTCAAAAACAAAAGTAAAAGAAATAGAGTTACCTTGACTCAACTTAAAGCCAGTCTATTGTACCAATTTGACACAGAATATTTTAATGCCAGAGCAGGGGGCAGACTAAGATCCTTTTTAGGATTGTGGTCCCCAATAATGCATGAAATGCGGAGAATGAGTAGGCTTCAGATAGTATTGGTGTAATATGTATGTATATATTGTCTATCTATTGAAATAATATGGTATTTTTTGACCTGATTGTCTATCTATATGTTTATGAAATAAAAACCAGGCGGCACAGCAAAATGCTGACTGCGCCAAAATTTAAAAAAAAACTTTCTGCTGCTTCACTTAAATATTTGAGTGCACCCGTAATCAGGCATTTTGTCATTTTGGCCCCTAGATATTCCAGATTGGCTCAAAATTTCTCTTAAAATGACCTGAAATGTCTCAGAATCCTTTTTGAAAAAGAATTCTCACCTAAAAATATTTCCAGGATAAAATATGTATTCTAGAAGAATTTGATAAGCTGCCAAGTGGAAAATTCAAAGACAAAATGCCTTAAATCATGAAATTGGGGTTAGTTTGACCTTGAATGACCTCTAGTATCACAACAATAGACCCTACCCTAGGTTGGTTGCATGGAATGGAAAGATTGTCTTACAACAAACATTTAGATACCAAACAATGCCTATAGCCTATAATTTTTGGTGCTCACAACTTTTATGACCTAAACAGTGGTCCCATACTAGCACCTTCTCACAACCCATTCGTAAACACTTATTATAAATATGGAATAGCCAAATACCACCTTCCACACCTCCATATTGACTTAAAACTACTTCATTTTCACAGGTAAAGGGTGGAAATGTTTTGCTAAAACATATTTAAGGTATCGTGTCTGTCCATTAGTGTGGTAATGTGGTAAGGATATTATGTAATGACAAAACACTAAGTACTCCATCAACATTTCCTCATCAAAATTTGAATTTTTTAGAGAAAAAATGATGTTTTGACCTTTATTTGACCTTCATTTTTTCCTTAAATCTCAGAGATATTTTACACTGCCTTTATAATCTTACATGACAAACACAACAGGCAAGTAATGCTGCAAGTTAAAAGGCTTATTCTCCCTACTGAAATTGAAAACTGACATACCATAAGATATGACTCGATCTGTTATGTCAACTTTCTGCTGCTTCACTTAAATATGTGAATGCACCCGTAACCAGGCATTTTGTAATTTTGGTCCTGAAATATTCTAAATTGGTCCAGACTTTCTCTTGAAATGACCTAAAAGTGTCTCAGAATCCTTTAAAAAAATATATCTCACCTCAAAGTATTTCCAGGATAAAATATGTATTCTAGGAGAATATGATAAGCTGTTTAATGGAAAATTCAAAGACAAAATGCCTAGAATTATGAAATTGGGGTTAGTTTGACCTTGGATGACCTCTAGTATCGTAACAATAGACCCTACCCTTGGTTGGTTGCATGGAATGGAAAGACTGTCTTACAACAAAAAAATTGATACCAAACAATGCCTATAATGTTTGATGCTCACAACTTTTATGACCTAAACAGTGGTCCCATACTAGCACCTTCTCACAACCCGTTCGTAAACACTTATTATAAGCATGAATAGCCAAATGCCACCTTCCACACCTCCATATTGACTTAAAACTACTTCATTTTCACCGGTAAATGGTAAAAAATGATTTGTTGGACCAAATTTGAGATTATTTATCCGTCAATCATTGTGGTAACTTGGTTTGGAAATTAAATAGTGACAAAACACAACTACTTCATCAAAATTTCTTGATCAAAATATGAATTTTTTAGAGGAAAAATGACATTTTGACCTTTATTTGACCTTCAACAACCCCTCAATGTCAATATAATTTTTCCATAATCTCCCAGATTGAGGAGAAAATTAAACCTGATGTTTTGGTACATCATCTGCTCCCTTCCTAATTATAAAACTTAAGATAAAGTCATTTTGATTTTAAAATTTTTACCATTTTAGGCACTTTTTTGGGTCTCCAGGTGGGCTTGGTACCCTACTTTGTACCTTACAGCTCAAAATTGGACTTAAAACTCTAGTCAATGAACTTTCTAAAATGTTCAACAATTCCATTAAAAGACATTCCTTCAGAAAAAGTGGCCACAAAAAAGAAATACATACTGTCAAAAAAACTGAAAAGTTTAAAAACGGAAACTATAGAATATCGAAAATCCCAGATTCTTGATTTGGCAGCCATTTTGACCTTGAACGACCTTTATTACATCATGGGATAGAGTTGGTTATGTATTTACTATTTCAAAAGATACTTCTCATTCATACCAACTTTTTGATACCAAACACTCATCCCTTTGTTTGGTTTAAGCTGAGTTATGAGTGTTTTAGGGTGCCTTTCCTACCCCTATACCTATTATTTTGACCATTTTGGGGCCTTTGTACACATATTGGGGTGTCTAAGACATGACCCCATAAAAAAGATGTGCACCACTTCTGAAGTCTACATCCACCCTGGCGGTATGCCTATGTGGGCCTAAAACATGATACCAACGGAAATTTTCTAGCTCTCGGGTTAACCTGAATCCCAAAAATGGGTGGCTGGCTACTGTACTAGTTTCTGCAGTGTTTCTCATGCATTACCTGTGGCCATGTCTCAATATATTGCAAACAGCCCACAACTTGCTGTCCATGGGCTAGTAGCACCCCAAACTAGTAAACATGGAACATCTTCACTCATTCTCAGTGTAGCTGTCGCTAGGTTTATTAAAGTAATAGGGTATTTCAACCCCTGATGCCAACCCAAAGTCTGGACTTTGGACCCTGAGAGAGAGAGAGATGCTCATAAAAGGGCAATAAATTTACCCACGCTTACCCTCAGAACCAACGAACAGGCTGTGCGAACGGACGCACTACGCTTAGTATAAGAGCATGGATTTATAGAAGCCCCAAGGAGGTTAGTGAATTAACATTTATTGACTTAATTCTATTTAGAAGACATATTTCTTGAGGTTAACTATGAAATTGACAGCAGGCTCTATTAAGAGATAAGATATAATTGGCTTAGTATAAGATGTATGCCAGTAGTAATGCATTCCTTTGTTAGGGTGTAATGTAACCAAGTATAGTCACAATTATTTGTGCATGTCAAACTACTGTATAAAAACTTATGACCCTGTTTTTACTTGTAGTTTTCACGGACACAAACATTAAGTAAAGATGAGAAAGACCTCCGTTAATAAAGGTCTAAACCAAATACTGATGTTTTGTTGTTCTGTATGAAACCCAAGGGGAATAGCCAAGCAAGTTCATCACATACAGCAAATCCCACCCGGCTGGCGACGTCACAGCCAGCTATACTCAGGGTACACATACCAAGGTCTCACACCTGTTTTCCTTAATTTGAAAAAATCAAAATTTCATTACAATTCAGTATCTTAATATTCATACATTTATGTTAAAGGAGTATCACATTGGCCTACCACATGTTCCTGTATTGTCAAATGTAGTGTCAAAGAGGAAGGAGTGTGTTTAATATAAAATCATCTTTCAATCTATTACTAATCATGTACTTAAAATTGTAAGGTGGAATTAAGTGCCTAATGTCTATCTGGAATTGAGTTTTGATTAATGGCCATATTCAGGTGAAGTTGTGACAAGGCAGCTGTGTGTGCTCAAGTGCCTGGCTAAAACCACCCAGTCACTGGCAACTTTCTCAGATGCCCAAAGCCATGTTTGAACCTGAGTAGCGGTGAGAGACAGGGAGCAGTTAATGGCAGTCTTAGACCACTCGACCACGAAGACGTGCCCCTCCAGTCTAATGTCAAACTACTGGATTAAAGACAATTACAACTCATTAATTAAAGAACTGACATTTAATTTCTCAGCTACAATATCTATTGGCATAGTAGCCCATTCATGCTCACTTTGAACAGTCTGACAGGAAAAGGGCGTTATATTATCATTGGCATCTGTGTAAAATATCAAATATCAATATTATATTAAATTGTTAATTGTTAATTATACTGTGTCCCTGCCCATGGCAAGCTGCTTAGTAGATATGTCATATCTCTACATCAATAATAGACTTGTATCTTTAAATAGATAAAAAGAGATCACTTGAAGTACATATACAAGATTATAACCACATACTACAAATCACTTACTTAAAAATGTCAAAGAACAAAAATGAACAATTTTCAAGAGTTTATCATCAAAGATGCATTGATTGTATGTGTGTGGTTGTGAATATCTTTTTATTATTTACATGTATATATTTTTCAATGGGAAACAATTAAAGATATTCAATTTAAAACCCAGTCTTTAAATTCATTAGATAATCATAAGAAAATGCCTATTTTTCTTCATTGACTCTTTAAGTTATCTGTGAAAGCAGCTTCCCAGATGTCCCTAACCATAGTTCACATGTTGATGTTACCTGGTTACTGACCCAATTCAACCAACTTATCTCATGACTAAGCTCCAAGTTCGCCAACAACACATTCATTTAAATAAACTGAATGAGTGTATAGGTATACCCTTTCGATTGTTTATATACGTTGAGTATCCTTGAGATTCGAGAATTATGGTTGCTTAAGTTCAAAAGTTGATATTATTAAAGTAAACAACAGCCTAACCCTAACTGCCTGAGTCTGCCCCTCGAGTCTCGTATAATTTTCCATTAGATGAGTTCTCTTGTGGAAATTCTCTGGCATTTTCCTTTAAAATATATTACAGCATGTCTCGTATGTTTTCTTATTAGTTATTATACTCGCAAAATCACTTTAAAAGACTCTGCAAGAGCCGTCTGCATGGCCAGTTCAGTGTCAACATGGCCGGTGTTCTGTGTGTTTACATCACGTCACGCACCGGTTCAGCCCCTATCACAAATGGCGGACGACCTCCGTGTCGGCACGGGATCACGCGACAAGTACGCAATCCCGTTCTATTTTATCTCTAGAGAGAGAGAGAGCGAGAGAGATCGAGAGAGAGAGAGAGAGAGAGAGAGAGAGAGAGAGAGAGAGAAATGAAGCCATGAATTCGTCCACTAGATCCACAAGTGTTAACAATGTGTAACACACTTTGCAGCATTGATAAACATTAACCTGAGGCGTGAATGAAGTAACTGGGACTTATCGTTTGCAGTGGAGTTACCGCAGCTACCCATCCCTCGCTGAAAAACTCATCAATGATATCGTATACATGCCAATTGAGTAATCGTTCCACTGATTGTGCTTAAAATAGCAACGTTATTGTATTCAGTTATGAAATATTTTCTAATTGCATACATTTTTGGGATGCTGCGAAAAACTGGGATGATATGCGTTATAGACGAATTTCCGCATGATTACCTTTATCTTCAGTATATATAGTCATCTGCTGAGATAGATTAATCAGTTTCGTTTGAATACTCATAACTACCAGAACTTACAACATGAACGCTTCTCTCGCCGTATTCGTCGCCATCCTGGGCGTGACCTTGGCTCATGACCTTCACAAGTTCTGCGGTCATTTTCATGGTAAGTTCATTTAACTTTAGTACGGTAGCTCATACCATTAATAAGCTTTGAAAATGGTTAGTTCTGTGGTCGTTTTCATGGTAGGTAAAGCAGCTTTTTTCTTTATGATTAGTTCATCTTTCGACAATGGACATTTTAACATTTAAAAGTATACTAAGGTTGGTCATGAACTAAAATAGGTTGTGTAGATTTATTAATATCCAGTACTCAACCTTTACAGCTGAGAACACTTCCGGTATCAAGCTAAGGTTTTTAATTAAGCTTTTGTCGCTTTCATTAACTGGTTATTATGGCGATGGAACAGATACCCGGAACTGAAAAGAACAATCTTATTCACTTCCAACATTTCCAAATGGTATTACCGTTGCATTTGCAAATATACCATTTTAAAGACTACCCTTATGCTGCTGGTGGCTAGTTTGGCCGATGCAAAATGATGCAACATAAAACATGAAAGAGACCGTGGCCTATGGGTACCCATCTGAGAGTAATCAGCGAGAGCTATCCAAGGAATACCAATATTATAGGGTTTAGATGGTTTTCAAAAATATTTGCGCCCTCTTGCTTTGGTCGAAAGTAGCCTGAGCATTGAAGTGCCCAAAGACATAAGAATACGCGACTTATTTCGCTATACTTATCCAGCCCGCTATTGAGAAGGACATTCGGTGATGACCTGTTAAATATGAAATGGATACAAAGTGTATGCAATTCTCTAGTAGTTTTTGTGGTATGTCTTGTGCTTTTCATGAACAATGTGAATGTACTTAGATATGCCTTACTTTTGATTTAGATTTCAGATGATACTGACTATGAGACATAACATTGGTAATTGTCATACAGTGGAACCCCTTTAAAGTGACCAAAAGTAATAGGAAGACATAGTTTGGGACTGGCAAAATGATGTCATTTTAGAGGGTGGTTGTCACTTAAAGGGGTTTTACAGTAAAAGGTTTTATGTATTGCCTTGTCAAGTTTAGATACGAAATTACCAAGCAACATTGAAACAAATATAGTATCATTAGTTTATACTAGTGCGTACCGGGTTTATTACATTATCCTATGGAGTGTAACATATTTTACACAAAATTGCCTCTACCAACCCAGTCGGCCAAGAGCCTTAGTAGCTCATGTTTCTTGTAATTGATATACCGACTTAAAATAAAGATTACATTTACATTTTATATTTCTTACCAAATATTACTGGAAAAACGGATAACAATGCTAAATGCCCGATCTTAAATTGAATCGATGCATTTCACAGTGTGAACTGTTCATTTGAATTCATTAACATTTATTTTTGCATTCACAAACGTTAACCATATTACCTGGTAGCCATATCCACATCTTTTCCATATTTTTTCAGAACATTACTTTGGACAGTATCAAATTTAGAAGATTTTTTTCTATAGAATTTCTCATGTGTGTATCCGTGTGTATATGCGTGTATTTCCTGGCGTGTATCCATATGAAATAACCTAGTGGCTAGTAGTGATACCTCTGTCCTACGATAGTGCAGGTGTGAATGGCAAAATTGAAAAAAGAATATACTGTTCTTGGAAAATCAGTGGAAAAAATATTAAGTCGTTTTCCAGAAAAACACCGAAATTCTTTTAATCTTTTTCTGTCGTTCACACCTGCACCATCGTTCTGTCATTCAAATATCTTTTGAAGAGAACAGTTTTGGCACTGAGGAATAGAGATCATCAGACGTTACAGACTTGATCGTTCTTTCTTTCTTCAGGTAAATGCGGCGAGGATGGTCTTTACTACAAGGATTATGACAGTTTCGTGATCTGCTCCAATGGTCAAGAGTTTGTCATGGATTGCGCTCCAGGCTCCCGTAACTCACACTTCAACCACTTCACCCATGGACACTACTACGGATTCCAGGCTTTCTGTGACGTCAACCTGGTCGACCATGGCTACGCTGCCAAGAAGGCTGTCCACGCCCACCACCATGCTGCTCACCACGCCCACCATGGAGCTCACCACGCCCATCATGGAGTCCACCACGCCCACCACGGAGTCCACAACGCCCACCATGGAGCTCACCACGCCCACCATGGAGTCCACAACGCCCACCACGGAGTCCACAACGCCCACCATGGAGTCCACAACGCCCACCATGGAGCTCACCACGCCCACCATGGAGCTCACCACGCCCACCATGGAGTCCACAACGCCCACCATGGAGCTCACCACGCCCACCATGCAGTCCAAAACGCCCACCATGGAATCCACCATCATGCTAAGCATCTTAGCACTCACACCGCTGTCGAGTACTAGGTCTCTTTATTCGTTATAGCTTGTTCAATGTAATCCAAAAAAGTACAAATAAAATATTAATCGATACCAAAAATTGTCTGCATTTGTGTTTGTTCTTTTACATGAATTATCTATAATATTTCTGTCCTCACAATGAAAGAAAAATAACTACCACTCATTTCAACACTATGATGCTACTATTTCGCCCATGGTGTATTTTGTATTAAGATGATATTTTATAACAAGAAAGTCTTGCTATAAAAATACTAGTATCTTAATCCCACAGTTATGGTTTGTCAGGAATGCATAAACCTTGTACATTGTCACTGTAATTATTTGAAATTAAATAATATAACGACGTTGTTTCGGTATGTATAGCAAACCTACTGGCTTCCTGTATTGACTTCAAACGACTCCTGTAAGCCTACATGTATCTATATTATCAATTGTAATTAGGACCATATTGAACTTTCATACACTGCAAATACTATCATTACTTTACGTAGATGAATAACGAGGTTCATATAGCCTGCACTATACATGAATATGCCTGAGAACAAGAAAGGTGACACAGGTCTAAAAGTAACATAGACTTGTTAATATAGATACTGTAGAACACATATATGACGCGAGACCCAAATAAAGCGAATTGAGGAAATTTCGCATCATAGCGTATCTTTATATTAGCGACGGTAGCCGCCGCTGACAGTGCTAGAACAGTAAGAAAACAGTACAGCGTTTTTATATATAATGAAGCGGAACCACACGCTATGTACGCTATATATAAACAGACGCTAACATTGTGTGTCCTACAGTAATGTCGTACTTCATTCATACTCTATCTTCCTAGACTGCAGTTTAATCTGGTCAAAACCACCACCTAACCCCAAGTCACTGGCAATTTTTTCATATGCCCAAACCGGGATTCAAACCCAGGCAATGGTGAGAGAGAGATGTCTTCTAGTGTCAAGTCTGTGTAAAGTTAATGAATTACGCATCAAATTGACATGTAAAGTTACGCGTGTTTCAACAAAGATAGTATTGAGTGACACTATTGTTGCATGGGCAATGGCATTGGATAATAGAATATCAGTGAAAACTGCGGCTGCCAACGAATTATTCCAGAATGCAAACAGAATGAAGTTCAATATGCAAAAGTCCCAAATGATGATGGTACATAAAGAGAAGCTTCCTGAACTCTCGGAAATAAGGATAAACAACCAAGAAATGGGCAGCTGTTCACAGTACAAATACCTAGGTGATAACTTAAACTGTAAAAACAACCTAGATGTAAACATAGAAAAAAGAGAAAAACAAGCCCATCTCGACACCATGGAATTGATTGCAATCAGCAAGGGAATGAATATCCCAGAAAAAGATATACAAGTAAAACTTAAACTCATGGAGGTGGTAATAATACCAAAAATATATTACAATAGTGAGACGTGGACAAACATACGTAAAAGTGACATAAATAGCATTGATAAAATAACCCTTAGATGTCTAAAAAGACTCTTAAAACTCCCAGAAAGTACTCCTGGATACGGGTTATATGCAGAGACTGGAATAATGCCAGCTGAACAACAAATATCTAAGAAGAAACTTCTCTTCCTACACAGAATACTAAGTGGGCCTCCGACAAAATTAATCAAACAGGTATATGATGAACAGAAAAAACTGGATATGCCTAGATGTTGGAATGAGGAGATAAAAATAATCAAACAGAAATACAACCTCGAGAAGTACAGTGATGAGGAGATAGGAAACCTCAGTAAATACTGCTGGAAGAAAACTGTTGATAGTGCAATTAAAATGAAGCTTCAAATTGAGCTTGAAAGTATGAGGAAGGAGAAATCAAAAATTGCAAACATAGAAACATTTGAAAGGAAAGAGTACCTAACTGAACTAAAATCAGAAGATGCTAGAGTTGCAATTAAAAGCAGGCTGATGATGCTCAACCTCGCCACTAACTATAAGAATGGAAGGGCTAATTTGGACTGCCCCCTACTATGTGAGGAAGATGAAGACACTCTAGGTCACATGACTCGCTGTAGGAAGTACAGTCATCTAGACAGCAGCTTCTATACTGATGACCTATTCAGCAGTGAGACAGTGAATATACACAAAGCGACTATAGCTATTAAGGATCGTATGCAGATACGAGCCCAGCTCCTGACCAATCAGTGAGCCTCCAGAAATTGGAGAAGGGAAACAAGAAAGAAAGAAAAAAATGCACTCCACGGCACCAAGACAACAATGAGTACCAAAGTAATGTCCAGGGAGTTATTTGGGGGTCAACTTTAAGAGTGTTGTTTGAGACCCACGGTTTCAACCCTTTGGGTGTCTCATCAGAGGCAGAACAGACATGATTATGTCAGTATAATCACCAAAAATAAGAAAGAAGTACGTTGGCGGCTCTATCCATGGAGCTATAAGGTAACCAAATTAAGTATATATAATAATATTGTAATAGGTGAGTGTACCTGGATATATTTGTATTTCCCCCTTTAGAATTAAGGGTTTACCTTATGGTAAATGAACTATAAATAACATTCTTATATATCGTCAATAACTTAAATAAATCTGGGCATGAGTTGTCTGAACTCTGACTCAGGAGGTTGAATATGATTTTGCGGGGCAACCCACCACTAGGGCTAAGATGTAAATGTCTAAAATAAATGATTTAGCAAGGTACGTATCCGCCTCGTGGTGTAGCTGATATGGCTTGCTATTTTTGTATGCATAATTGAGATAATAAAACATGCATGTTTGAAGTATCATGAAGATTCACCCCTCTGTGATCATTTTGTTAATATTCATCTGGTGGTGTGGGTCCTTGTCTGCACCTTAATATATTGATTGATGGATGTTATTCAGTCCATCACGTTGGGGCCTGAAGGCATTATTGACAGTAGCCAATAGATCCATCCTTTTTCTAATGTGCCTCTTTGTTGCTTTGCAGACTGACTGTCTGGGGGAGCTCGAAAAAATTCCAGTATGAACACTTTTATATCTGGAATTCCCACATGTCCGTCTGAATTATAATGTTTGACTATCATGTCAAACATCCAAACGATTTTCCCTCATTTGTTCAATCAGATGTACACGTATTTTCATTTTGCCAACACTATTGTTGCCACATGCTTGGCAGCAAATACAACATTTGACGTTTAATGACTTGCAGAAAGCATTTTCTCGAGACATGTAGCATCTATGTGTGACTGATGATGCTACCACACCAGTGGTGATCACAACCCTATAATATAGGCAGTCCTTAGTAGTGCAGATATTGCGTACTGTGTTGGGTGGGCCGGTACCTTCCGATCGGGTGCTGGTTCTCAAAGGGCTGCAGATAACAAAAGTGGTAATTGATGTAATTGTGTGAATCCATTGTTTTAGTATAGAGTGAAGTGTTTATCTCACCTGTCTCCTCCAGAATCACTTAAATGCTTAACAAGTTCAAATGTGTTGAAGATGTTTCTGTCTCAAACTTCATGCAATCCATGTATGTATTGGGATAGTTGAGGAATGTATTGTGTTCATCTTGGCCATGTTGTCAGATCATGAATATGTCATCTATAAACCACTTCCAATTAAGTGGGTGGTAACTATAGACATAAGTATCTTCAAACCAACCACTGAAGGTGTTGGTATAAGATGGTGCTACTAGTGTCCCCATCGTGGTACCCACAACTTGTAGGATATGACGACCATTAATATCAAATAATTGCATTTAAGGACTTAACATTTGAAGTAAGCTGGTAATCGGTTTGGTGGTATTGTTTCCTCTCCCCATAGCCAATATGATGTCAACTACCTTAATGCCCTCCTTATTGAGGTTATTTGTTTAAAAGCTGGCGACATCCGCGGTTGAGAGAGTGCAAACTTGAGGGATTGTACCTTGTTAATTTAACTTTTCAAATGTCTCATCTAATGCAATAATAAAACTTTAAATGATGTGTACTGGATCCTATTGAGTACAGATTCGCTTGTCAAGGGTTTTGTGTGTCTGGCAATGTGTAATAAATTTGTAACTATGTAGATGTGAGCCTTTTCATGAGTTATATCTGAATATTGCCGAGGGTAATATTGCAAATTCTCAAAATTGCTATTTATCAGAAATATAACCTCATACATTGAAGGCATCTCCCTCATTGTTACTCTAAATGTAATTGACCAATGATACATTCCAGATATGATCAACTAACTCATATAGACTAGAACGTTGTAATTAGTTTTGATGTTATTTTTCAAAGTACCCTACCAGCATGGTAAAGTATTTTGGGTAAACAACTGGTAAAAAGTGTTTTCATACTGAGCTTCTATCAACAATTATGGAATGGGGACCTTCCAATTTTACAAATGTGTAAGAAAGATTAATATGAAAGGTTTTAGTCTTGCTTGTGTATCTCCTTTAAGGTGCAAGACGGAAATCTGTTAATCCTTTTGTACATCAATTATCAAAGCTACAGAAGTATCCCACTTTTTCAAATTACCCAATATGTTGATTTTTTGTGCTTGTTTTTTTTTCTTCAAAACGCATGCTATTTTGATTAGCATTTGAAATGTTATGTAATCATTCTACATCTCATAATTAAATTACTTCCTGAATAAACGATCGATCCCACACAGTTACAATTTTAATACAAGGTATGTATCGTCCTTGGCTAGGTTATTTAACATCCTTGGCAACGTACCATTTTGTGATTTTTGTGGAATCTGCTCTAGGTCTTTAGTTATAGGTTATCGAAATTGAAGAAAATTGTAAACATTTCAATCATAACTCGAATTTGCTGCACTGTTTTTTAGGGACAGGCATTTCGAAAGATGATAACAGAAACCTAGATTATATCTTCAAGCCCCACCCTGGTAAATTGTGATGACCTCACAAATAATCTTTTGATAATCAAACTCTTCTGAGAGTCTCTGTTTATCAGGACATATACAAGATCTACATTACATCAGATGGTTCACCTACATTGAACAAAGTATTGGTCAGTCTTTAATTGGTAGTCTTTCTATACTTGTATACATATTTTTTTGTTACTGCTTGTCAACCATGACTATCATGTGTACACACAAATTAAAAATGGACAGCCAAATCATCTTGTATATAAGATACATTGACCACTATTTCGTGGCAGTTGGAGGTGATTAAGTATCTATTTACACGGAATTGCCTAGACAAATAGCAAATATAATAACCGATGTTTTATAAGAACTCTAAGAATACTGCTACTGTGCTAATGTTTTGCGGCTAGAGGTGACGATTTATGACAATTGGTTTCCTATCACTGTGCGACAGAATATACAATTCGAAAACGTATACTTCTATTGAGTATGGATGATGAAAAACAAACAAATGCAATAATTCTTGGGCATGGATCAATATTGTATTTTCACGTTTTTTATTACATAAGATGAGTGGAAAATTAAACAGCAAACTTAATACTCGACAGCGGTGTGAGTGCTAAGATGCTTAGCGGGATGGTGGATTCCATGGTGGGCGTTGTGTGAACTGTGGTGGGCGTGGTGTACTCCATGGTGGGCGTGGTGATCTCCACGGTGGGCGTTGTGGACTCCATGGTGAGCTCCATGGTGGGCGTTGTGTACTCCGTGGTGGGCGTGGTGCACTCCATGGTGGGCGTTGTGGACTACATGGTGCACTCCATGGTGGGCGTTGTGGACTACATGGTGAGCTCCATGGTGGGCGTTGTGTACTCCGTGGTGGGCGTTGTGGACTCCATGGTGGGCGTTGTGGACTCCGTGGTGGGCGTGGTGAGCTCCGTGGTGGGCGTGGTGAGCAGCATGGTGGTGGGCGTGGACAGCCTTCTTGGCAGCGTATCCAGAGTCGACCAGGTTGACGTCACAGAAAGCCTGGAAGCCGTAGTAGTGTCCATGGGTGAAGTGGTTGAAGTGTGAGTTACGGGAGCCTGGAGCGCAATCCATGACAAACTCTTGACCATTGGAGCAGATCACGAAACTGTCATAATCCTTGAAGTAAAGACCATCCTCGCCGCATTTACCTTAAAGTAGATCCGGATATAGCTTATTAAAACTGTGATTTATGCTGCCAGTCTTTAAACATATATGTTTTGATAAATCTAATCCCCGCAACACATATTTAAAGTTTTATCCAGGCAAGTGATCTTACATCTGAATGAAAGTGAGCTATTAAAGTCATACATTGTGTGCGTGGAATCTTAAAGAAACCATCGCCAACAATTAATCTATGTTGACAAAAAGTAGTTGATGGATCCCAAAGCAAATACCTTATCCTGTGTTTCAAACACGAGCAATATGAATTTCCGTAAAAAGGAAAACATCATGGTCATTACACTATTAACATATAATCGGATTTCAACTTGTATTCAGACATCTTTCTGGAAATACACTCTTCGATATTAATACAAAAATGATTAGCTTTTAATGTATTTTTTTCAAATTAAACTTACTTAACAGAGATATCATGAACTGTGAGTAATACGTAGATTTTTTATTCATAACATATTTGAGTAAATTTCTAACAATTCTCAAAGTTTGTTAACGTTATAAGCTACTGAAGTTGTGATAAATGTACTTACCATGAAAATGACCGCAAAATTTGTGAAGGTCATGAGCCAAGGTCACGCCCAGGATGGCGACGAATACGGTTAGAGAAGCGTTCATGTTGTTTGTTCTGGTAGCTGAGAATCTTCAAATGAAACTGATTTTATAAAAAATAATCGGCCGGCTTTATACTCAAATCTAAACCACCCATGTGGAACCTTTTGCATTTCTATACATTAAAATTACTTCCACGCTATGCAGGGAATGTTAAAAGTTATATTTCAATGCGTAACCCATGTAATTACTGGTCAACTTGCGAACTCACGATTATGTAATATGTATATATCTGTACCTCGTGGTGGTGAGTTCAATGCACATGCAAATGTGCCTGTTTAACTTAATTATTAAGCACAGCCTAAATATTAATTCACAAGCGACCAATAACAGTTACGCAATGAATATCTATGTGATATGTTGATGAGTTTGGTATAACAGGATAGGTACCTGGCAGAAACATGGTTTAATTATGAAACACATTACCTGAACTGATTTGTGCCTATGGTCAACGTTTTCAGAACAGCACGTATTATTCAAGCTATAGACTACCTGGTTGAGTACATGCTGTCTTGTGTAATTTACGACTTACTATTTAAACGAATGATAAAAGTCAATCCTCAATTTATGGAATAAAGAAAATGACTTCACGACAGAGTTACTCTCTCTCTCTCTCTCTCTCTCTCTCTCTCTCTCTCTCTCTCTCTCTCTCTCTCTCTCTATATATATATATATATATATATATATATATATATATATATATATATATATATATATATATATATATATATATATATGTATGTATGTATGTATGTATGTATGTATGTATGTATGTATGTATGTATGTATGTATGTATGTATGTATGTATGAATGTGTGTGTGTGTGTATATATGTATGTATGTATTTATGTATGTAGGGTTGTGTGTGCATTAAGTGTGTGCATCATATATACGGTCCCCCATGGACAACATAATGATTTCGATGTGATGGTAGCTGACAATGAGTATGAGATACAGCCTATGACAGAAGCCCCAGCATGTTCCCTATTTTTGCCACTCACAACTTTCTCTTGTGACACATACATAAGGAAATGAGCGTTGAGTGGTTCGTAGGAATGAGAGAACGATATAATAGGCATCGATTGTCGGAAGGAAGGATAATAGGCTTATATAGATAATAGCAATGGGCTTTTACGTCGCTTTCAACAGCTTAGGATATATCGCGACGAGATAGAAACCCGAAACCGGGATGAAATTCCCTTCTCTTTACGAATAGTTCCAAGGGTTCTTTTAGTATCAGAAGAGCCAAATACAGCCATTCACAACACCGCACATTTAAATAGCGACCAGGCCAACCCTCTTGGGGATCCAGCGAGGACAATGTAGCTCAGTTTGTTAGGTGTCGGAATAGTATTCCGTGGGTTGCTTGTTCAATTCTCGGCCGGGGCACGTGGGCGAGACAGTTTATGCTATATTGCCTCGGTCTACCCAGCTGCAAAATGGGTACTTAGCATTGATAAGGCAGTGCTTAGAGCTTGTGCGCTATATGCTTCCAACTGCTCTAGAATATCCCTCGGGGGCTTGAAATGGTGTCCGTGTGTACAGGCCTGCTTAGGGGAAATAGGTCGTGTGAGCACTTCGGTGGATACAACACTATAAACCGAATACCTTTACCTTTACCTTTACCTTTTATGTACGAACTCAAGCTTGGGAATCCCTTTGGGAATATATACCTGACTGCTTATGGTCACATTATGCTGTATTCAAGTGTCCATGAACACTCGTAGCCAGGATGGAATGTCCATGGACATCTGTTCTCAGGTATTCCTTGCATCGAAACCACAAGGCCACAGCGAATCCCGACTAATTGAGTCGATTGTCGGATGGAGGATTGTCTCAAGAAGAAAATAGTAGAGATATAGTAAACTCACTTTGACAACACAATTTACGAATGGTTAAGATTTCCGTGAAGTGATTGATTTATGCCATATAACCCACACATTTTGAAGCCTCTGATTCGTGGAAGGCGACCAACTGTGATACAATTTTTCTTTACTACAAATGTAGCTGCCCCCCTTGCACAGCACAGGTTAAATTTGAAATCATGCTTTCAGTATTACATTGGCGACACGCTCACCAATTTTGAAACCCTAAGGTGCTCCAAACTAAGAAAATGGTAGCACCATGACCTGGTGTAACAGTAAATATGCCCCAACTGAAAATCTCTCCTGGGAAAATCTCCCCCTACACCTACCCCGAAAATCTGCCCACTCAACCAAACCTGTGTTAAACATGCATGTGCGGGTCACTTCAATTCTAGTGTGTTAAAATTTTCTTAGAGATTTTACTCCAGAGGGCTTAAACTGTTGAATTTCCTAAGAAATATCCCCAATATGTGTGTGAGGGGGAGGGGGGATTTTCATGGGGTGGTGAATATTTCCCTGAATACTTCCCCAGAAAACATTCCCTAGGGGAAAGTCCCTCAGAGAAGGGGGGGGGGGGGGTGTCAAACCTTTAGGAGGCAGATGTCCTAGTATTCGAGAAACTGTTTTATAAAAATACCCAAAATAGAACAGTAATGTCAGAGAACAACAGAGAGAGAGAGAGAGAGAGAGAGAGAGAGAGAGAGAGAGAGAGAGAGAGAGAGAGGGGATAGAAAACAAAGAAAACAAAGGATGCAAATGAGAAACAGCAAAGAAGAAGACAGTTTTTATGCAAGATAGAGTAGAACATATATGGTACAGCAATAAGAACAATGTAGGAGAATAACTTGTAAAAAACTACTATAGAAACAATACAATTCCTTAATGATTTGACGTTATTGACGTCACACTTGTTAAGTTAAATTGCGATCGCTAAATACATTAGGACATTGGGCAGTACACAGTCATAGGGCAAGATGACATTTTGCAAAAGAGAAATGGAAGAAAGATATAAAATCACTGTCTATACACTGTAAGAAGGATCGGTAAAGATTCAACTAGTTTGGAGTTTCATTGATCTGAAGATGATAAACCTTTGTCTTATTTGGGTGAACATTGCACCAATTAGTTATTACTAGGTGAACATCTTCTCAAATATTTTTTTCATAGATAAATGATTACCCGCTTGAAATGTTAAGGTTCACCTCAATCAGAGAACCTACAACCTTTTTCAGTAAACCTCAACTTTTTAAGACAAGGTTTACCTATTCCAGTGAATGTCATAGTAATACGTTTACCTTCTTGGGTGAACGTTTATCGGAGGTTCGATATATATGTGATTTCCTGTCGCCCAGACCCACCAATGACCAGATGTTTCAATTAGTCATCGTGATGACCTTAGACAAAAGAACTACACTTAGCAGTGACCCAGATCACAGTTTTAAGTTACCGAGTTGTGGCGGGCAGTTTGAGGTTGGATTGTTAGGGCTGTACTGAGAAGTTTTAGAGACGTTATGCAGGAATATTGTCTCTGTTTTTATACACATCTTCGAACCGTAAGTGACTAATGTTGTTTGTAACATTGGAATTCTTTACAATTGTACTTGGTGTGTTCTTCCAACGTAGAGAACATGCACCATGAGTTAGTACACTTAACCACGCTTCAGCATTTACTGTAGAGGGATTTTATGGTGTAGAGATAATCTTAAAATCTCGTACAATTAAAATGAATTCATATCCATAGCATGTTTCAGTGTCTAAACGTAAAAGCAGGAGTAGTAAACCCAGCAACACCATTTTTAGGCATTTTGTAATAAATGGTCGAGAAGAAGAAGAGGAAGATAGAGAAGAAGAAAACATGCAGGAAAAGAACTGTAGGAGCCATGTTAAGACAACAAAGAATATACATATTGGTATAACTGGACTGCCGTGGCATTTTTATTGTAGATGTATGTTTTATGTACCGCATAGCGTACTCGATATTAGTATGTTGTAAAGGTCATGCATCACAATAATGAACCCTCCCCCCGAAATAAATGTTAACCCCATCCGATATTATCAGGGTATATCTAACCCTAGGCAGGAAAAGGTTTACCCACTGCACACAAGTAAAGGTTTACCTGCACAGCCATTGAAGTCGTAAATGTTAACCCGGTGCACATATGTCAGGGTTAAAGTTTACCCGAATCGGGTGCAGCTCAGTTGCACCCAAATAGGGTAAACGTTTACATATAATTTTTACAGTGTACTATGGTACAATTGTGGCAATTTCAAAACACAAAAATAGCTACATGATAATTCCAATAAGTAAAGGACTAAAGCCAAGCATATATAATGATAGGAATCAATTCCTACATACAGTAATTGGTAAGATGAGATTATCAGCAGACTGGCTTACTTACTGGCGAAGGGTTGTATGAATTTAACGTCAGCAAATCAGGATAAGTATGTATTTATATTAAGTGCTTTTTCAGGAGACAGAAAATTTGAGGTGCAAAACAAAGTACTACTCAAATCAAGATTTGACAGGTATGAATTGTATACATCGTATATGGGGTGGGCAGCACTGATGAGGTACTGACTAGGACATACACGACAATTTACAAAATCACGTATTTCCACGAAACTTGTTACAGAGATTCCTTGGACCACCCTCTCTTTAAAACCATGTAAATTTAAGGGATGAGGTGTTTCATTCTCCCCAACAGGGCGCCCGCTTTGGACAAGTGTCCGAAAATCACTGATTTTCTTGTAGTAATTACAGAGAATTAAAACGACAGAAAAAGATGATAATGCCGAAAAATATTCTTTAGTATATATATTGTTGATTCTCAATTTTTGGAATGTGGTTCTATTGTTATGGTGTCATTCTAGGGGGCGCTACTCTGGCAAGTTCAACAATGGTACCTCCGTATTGTGGGAAATTGATGAAGAAAAGATCTCCACATTCAGATTTTTCTTAAACTTGTTAAAATTGTTCTTGGGGGGACCATATATTTTCATAAAACAATTTTAAAACTGGGGGTCATCGTCTTGTTTTCAAGCTAGGGTGCGCCACATTACCGACATTTCATACAAAACACTTCACTATTGCAGGAAGTTGGTAAAGCTTTAGAAAAATTCTCCACTTCCAGATTTTTCTTACACTTGTTAGAATTGTTCTTAGGACCATACATATTCATAAAACAATTTAAAAACTGGGGGTCAACCGTCTTGTTTTCAAGCTAGGGTGCGCCACATTACCGGCATTTCATACAGAACACTTCAATATATTTTTGTAGGAAGTTGGTGAAGCTTTAGAAAAGGTTTTTCTTAAAATTCTTGAATTTGTTCTTAGGACGATATATTTTTATTAAACAATTCAAAACCTAGGGGCCAATCGTCTTTTTCAAGCTAGGGGGCGCCACATTACCAACATTTCATGCAGAACACTTCAATATGGGTGGAGTTATAGAAAAAATCTCCACTATCAGAAATTTTCCAAACTTGCTGAAATTATTCTTAGGACTACATATTTTTTATAAAACAATTTGAAAAATCGGGGTCAATCATCTTGATTTCAAGCTAGGGGTGCCACATTACCAACATTATATTAAGAACACTAAAGTAAGGATCTATATATTCAGTTATGCACGTATCTGCAGCAGTTGGAACAGTTTTTTTGTGAAATGTTTTGCTGAGCTCTTACACTTATAAGTTAAGACCAAAATCACAAATGCCCGCCGCCAGTGAATTAAAAAACTAAATTAGGTCTGCCACTATCTGCCTAAAATTGCTGCCTCCAATAATTATAATAATAATAATAATAATAATAATAATAATAATAATAATAATAATGATGATGATAATAGTAATGATAGTAATAATAACAATAGCAATAATAATAATAATAATAATAATAATAATAATAATAATAATAATAATAATAATAATAATGATAATAACAATATACTACTACTACTACTACTACTACTACTACTACTACTACTACTACTACTTATCAATATTCAAATATTCACCCTTCTGTCTTGTTTGTGCATATTGAAACTGCTCATGTGACGCAGCAGTCACTTTCCTCCTCTTCTATAATAGCCTCCTTTCAAACCCTGGCCGCCAGACAACTTTCCCCTGCAATTACATCCATTATTAAATTCCAATATCCTTTTTGCCACCATATCAAACAGTCCTACCACTCTCTGGCAAGTTATCACCCATTTTGAGTGTATATTTACTGTTTAATTTGATGGCAGTTGGGATTTTGGCTCTATACAATTCCCGGGAAAATCTACTGCATCAGAGGATTACGCACACGCCAGTATTTAAGGACATACAGGACAATTCGCTCAAGTCACGGATTTCCACGAAATTTGGTGCAGAGATTCCTCGGACCACCCTCTCTCGAAATCCTGAAAATTTAAGGGATGAGGTGTTTCATTCTCCCCCAACAGGGCGCCCCCTTCATGGCAATTTAGACAACTGTTCAAAATTCACAGATTTTCGTGTAGTAATTACAGAGAAGTAAAATGACAGAAAAAAAACGATAATGCTGTACAAATATTCTTTAGTATATATATATTTCATTCTCAGTTCCAAAAATATGGTTCCATTGTTTTGTTGTCAATTTAGGGGGCACTACTCTGGCAAGTTCACCCATGGTACCTCCGTATTATGGGAAATTGGTGAAGTTATAGAAAAAATCTCCACATTCAGATTTTTCTTAAACTTGCTGTAATTGTTCTTTGGACCAAGTATTTTCATAAAACAAATTTAAAAATGGGGGTGAACCGTCTTGTTTCCAAGCTAGGGGGCGCCACATTACCATCATTTCATACAGAACTCTTCAATATTGCAGGAAGTTGGTGAAGCTATAGAAAAAATCTCCACATTCAGATTTTTCTTAAACTTGCTGTAATTGTTCTTTGGACCAAGTATTTTTATGAAACAAATTTTGAAATGGGGGTCAACCGTCTTGTTTCCAAGCTAGGGGGCGCCACATTACCAACATTTCATACAGAACTCTTCAATATTGCAGGAAGTTGGTGAAGCTATAGAAAAAATCTCCACATTCAGATTTTTCTTAAACTTGTTGAACCTGTTCTTAGGACCATATAAACTCATAAAACAATCTAAAAACTGGGGGTCAATCGTTTTGTTTTCAAGCTAGGGGGCGCCACATTACCGGCATTTCATACAGAACACTTAAATATTGCAGGAAGTTGGGGAGGTTATAAAAAAATCTCCACATTCAGATTTTTCTTAAACTTGCTGAAATTGTTCTAAGAACCATATATTTTTGTAAAACAATCTAAAAACTGGGGGTCAACCGTTTTGATTTCAAGCTAGGGGGCGCTACATTACCGGCATTTCATACAGAACACTTAAATATTGCAGGAAGTTGGGGAGGTTATAAAAAATCTCCACATTCAGATTTTTCTTAAACTTGCTGAAATTGTTCTAAGAACCATATATTTTTGTAAAACAATCTAAAAACTGGGGGTCAACCGTTTTGTTTTCAAGCTAGGGGGCGCCACATTACCGGCATTTCATACAGAACACTTAAATAATGCAGTAAGTTGGTGAGGCTATAAGAAAAATCTCCACATTCAGATTTTTCTTAAACTTGTTGAAATTTTCTTAGGACTCTATTTTTTCATACAACAAATTTAAAAGATAGGGTCAACCGTCTTGTTTTTAAGCTAGGGGGCGCCATATTACCGTCAATTCATGCAGAACACTAAAGTAAGGATTTATATTTTCAGTTATGAACGTATCTTCAGCTGTTGGAATTGTCTTTTGTGAAGTGTTTTGCTTATCTCTAATATCACAATCACCAATATCACACATACCCCCCCCCCTCATTATTATTATCATTATTATTACTATTTTTATTATTATTATCATTATAATCATCATTAGTATTACTAATTGTTATCCAGGGAATTAAAAAGTGATTTGGCTCTGCCACTATCTCGTACATACGCTCGTTATCGAAATTTAAAAATACCACAGGTCTAGAGCACCGATTTCATCCCAAAAAAGCAACATTATTTTCGAAAAACGCTGACTTTTTCCAGTAAAAAAAAACACCCATTCTTTCATCAAAACACTGACATTAGATGAACGGGAACACGCATTTTTTACTTTTGATGTTAAAATTCTCTGCCTGTTTAGCGGCAGCAGACTCGGAAGTCCAGTCACTTCAGTAGTCACTCGGCGTCAGAACCGCGGATACTACGTGGATTGTAATAGGATTTTCACTACTCAAATTCGTACCTGGGTACAAAAACATACCCTTCTTTTACAATGCAAGGACATGCGGGGGTCTCAAAAATGACCCTTCTTCTGCGAAATACGTAACACGGGTGCGCCCCCCCCCCCCTCTGTGCCTGACTGCTACATCAAAGGAACGCTCGCGCCACTGCCTAAAATGTGCCTCCACCGCGCGCGTGAAGAGCGGCTATAATGACGCAATGCATAGTCATTAGAGGTCGCTCCGTTCGTATGTCCGCACTCCTCTTAAGATGGGCCGTCACTGCGCGCGTGCAGATGCTATAGCTTCAGATGCTCTTTAATGTTTGCTAGCGTGCTCATACACTCACAATTCGTGGGTCTGCCGCAGCCCTTGTAGTTGATACAACCATGCAACAGGTTATATAATATTTCTCTTTGTGTCCTTGAATATCTATGAGTATGTAATAGGCAGGTTACAATATGGTTGAGGGTGTGATATGGTTTCATCGCGTGTGACTGTATGATAACACTCACTCACTCACTCACTATATATATATATATATATATATATATATATATATATATATATATATATATATATATATATATATATATATATATATATATATACATATATATGTATTATATATATATAACATATATATATAT
>OZ012696.1:20312602-20335102 GCA_963942565.1 Maea johnstoni
CAAAATATGATAAAATGAACAAATCAGAGTTCCTCTAAATAGAATACAAAAGGAAATGCAAGCATTATGGGCAGAGAAACCGAATAAATGAGATAAAGATAGGGTACATATACATATATATATATATATATATATATATATATATATATATATATATATATATATATATATATATATATATATATATATATGTATATATACACACATATATATATATATATATATATATATATATATATATTTGTGTGTGTATATATATATATATTTGTGTGTATATATATATATATATATATATATATATATATATATATATATATATATATATATATATATATATATATATATACAATAAGCAGTATATGGTATATCTTTCACCCCCCCCCCCCCCCTCCATGACCCACGTAATTCTAAAATTAGTAATTTTAAAATGAAATGAGAGAGAGAGAGAGAGCCAGAGAGATTTGGAACCTTTTTGCAACATTGTATTAATAATGCCTCATTATAATAATGCAATAATACTATTATTATATAGATACAGTTGAGAGAGAGGGGGGGGGATATTTTTGGAACCTTTTTGCAACACTGTATAATTTTATAGATACAAACGCACCATATTGTATGGAATACATTGTATCATTTCAAATGCAGGAAGTTGGCATTGGTAATGGGGCCCGTGAAACACTTATTTTGCAAAAAAAAAACAGACTAAGAATGCCTTACACATTAACAGTTCCCATGGTACGCTAGGCTAATGATCCAAGGCGGTAGTTATGGACAGCAAGGGGCAGGCAATTCTGTTATTGCCAAAAATCACCTCCTAAACTCGGTATTTATATAATGACTAGCAGGCCCCCGTTAGAGTGAGTGAGAATCAGCTTCCATTTAATTTACAGGATTTTCTCTGCCTCACTTCCATAACTCTAAAAAGTCACAGAAGTTTTAGTGAAACAAGTGCATTGGGCCTTATATGATTGTCACGGACTGCTCGCTGTCTCTCACCACTGCCATGATTCTGATCCCAGCTTGGGCATGAGAGAAAGTTGCCAGTGTCTAATGCTTAGGCAGTGGATTTTGCCAGAATTACAATAAAAAAGTAAATGTACACAATAAGGAGATGGAAGGAAAGATAATCTTTAAAAGGGGAATTCGGGAGCACAAACAAAGTGAGAAAAAAGAAATTCACAGGATACAGAGATATATATACAATACAAAAAGGGAAGTCATAGAATGTAAACAATCATGCAAAGCAATAACAAAGATCCAAAGAAAAAGAAAAGTACAGGAGAGAGAAATATACAGAGCTGAAATTTGATATAGGATTGACACAGTTGAAAGGAATTCTTAATGTTGCGACAGGAGTTTAAGGGATTAAGGAATCAACTCAAAAAATTCTAGTAAAAAATGAAAAATACTCTGCTAATTAAATATGATCCCCCCTTCAAAATATGGGACTTCAGAAAAGAGGAAGCAAGTGGGGGGGGGGGGGGGGGGGTGGGGGTTAAAGTATAAAAAATGTGTTGGCAAAAAAATGAAGATTGCTATGGCATTTCAAAAAAAACTACTTATACTCACATGTGTAGTGCTGAGTTTCATGAATTATTACTCATCAGTTTATTGAGCTGATAATATACATTAAAACCAGAGGAGATTGTGGATAGATGAAAAGCTAAAGATGAACATAATTCATTGATGCTTGAAACTGTTTAGGTACCCACACATTCATCTGCCAGCAGATTGCACCGTTGCAGATTTCAGCCAATAGATGGCACTACCAAAGTGACTGCAGATAATTACCAAGTTGCATATGGAAATCTGATAAAATGAATAAATCAGCTGCAGATGCAGAAAAGGGAACAAAGCAGAATACAAAGGGAAAAAGCCTGAGGCAGTAGACTTTTTTTGCAACATTATGTTATCTTATAGATACAGTTGCATCACATTGTTGTGAAATTGTATCATATTGTATGAAATACATTGTGTTGTATGAAATACATTGTAATGCAGAGAGTTGCCATTGGCAACAGGACCCGTGAAACACTTCTCTCTTCGAAAATATAGACTTAAAAATCTTATACAATAAACATAACTATTAAACAGCTCCCATGGAACCTCAGGCCATTGGTCCACGGCGGCAGTTTTGGCTGGCAATGCACAGGGAATCCAGTTGGTGAAACAAACGGTTTTGAAACTCGCTATTTATATATAGATGATATAACACACTTTTCGAAGGAGAGTTGTTGATAATGTTCTTAATAACATTTCTCCGGCAAATGTTTTCCCAACTATGCTTCTACTTGAAAGATTTCATCCAAATTGTCAGACCTCTTATGACCACTCATTGGTTAACAAGTCGGAGTTGGACATTGTTGACTTGGCAGCAATCCGAGATTCAAGGTTCCACTAATGAACCTGAAATATCCGGGGCTTCATTTGTGTGAGTGTCATAGTCAATTAAAATGATTAGTCTACATATCTGGCATTGCTGGGTGCACCTGGGCTTTGAAGGGTTCGTTTTAATGTTAGATTCTGACGTTACTTCGCCATCACTTTTTCGAGGGAGCTTCACGTTTCAACCCTAATGCTGCTGCTGGCTCATTTGGCCAATACAAAATGATACAAACAATCTGGGAAAATGATTGAAACCCTGGCACATGGGTATTCATCTGAGAGAACTCATCGAGAGCTACCCATGTTCAGAAATCTTTACGTCCTTGGTCTTTGGACGAACGTATCGTCAGCATTGGGAGGTTTAAGTTTCATACACGAACACATGCTTGTATGACAATGGAAGTGTTAATTATACGTTGATTCTGCCTCAGTATGCCTGTAGGCGCCTTACTAATTGGACTGCTGCACGGGTAACACGATCATGTCCGAGTTGAAATTGTCGTCTGGATCTAAGCTATCTTTGACAATGACTTGTAAACTAATAACGATATAACAAACATTTTGAAGGAGAGTTGTAGATAATGTTCTTAATAACATTTCTCCGGCAAATATCTTCCCAACTATGCTTCTACTTGAAGATTTCATCCAAATTGTCAGACTTCTTATGACCACTTCTAGCATCAATGGATTAGCAAGTCTCAGTTGGACATTGTTGACTTGGCAGCAATCCAAGATTCAAGGTTCCACTAATGAATCTGAAATATCCAGGGCTTCATTTGTGTGAGTGTCATAGTCAAATCAATGGATTTTGATGATTTTTATATTGTACTATTGTACTGGCATTGTGATGAACTCTCTCAATCAATGTCATGAACAGGAAGTGGCGACAAGGTTGCATCTTGTGGTTACCTGGACAGCAAGCACATGCTGTATAACATGTCGTGACTACGTTGGTAATTGATAATTTATCACCAATGAATAGAGAATACCGAACAGACCAATACCGATAATTGTAGATTAACAATCGCGTATGACTACCCCATTTGAGATTAAAAGGAATTACTTTTAGTGCTTCTTTTTCTGTCAATATGGTGCTTAGTCGTGACTAGCCAGTTGTTCGTGGTTGGGGAAACCAGAGTAGCCAGTGAAAATCTTTGCCAAGCACAGGTGACCGCACATGAACCGGACTGGTATCAAACCCGAACCGTGGTTATAGACAGGGAGCAGTCAGTTGCAATGCCTTAGACCACTCGGCTGTCAGGGCACGCCCTCAATGGTGAGTGACAGTGAGCCGTCGGTGACATAGGCTTAGATCACATGGCTAGCAGGGCAGGCCCTCAGTGGTGAGATATATCTAGCAGTCAGTGGTCACGCCTTAGATCACATCGCTATTAGGGCAAGTCTCAGTGGTGAGAGACAGCGAGGTCACACTTTAGATCCCTTGGCTCTCAGGGCGTGCCATAACAATAGGGCTAAGAAATCACCACAGAGTTAACAAGTTGAGCACGCCTATTGTTAATCACATGATTAAATGCACATTCAGCACTTTGGTATGCTTAGATGAGCGCAAATATAACAATTTAAGATTGTTAAGATTCTCAATATACCTATCGGCAATCTGGGCTCTGTTTTTGATCCAAGCATGAATATGGCCGCACATGTGTCAAAGGCAGTCAAATCTGCAAACTATCACCTTCGAAACATTGGAAGGATCAGAAAATACTTGACTGCAGAATCAACTAAAGGTGCTGTCATATCCCTGGTAACCTCAAGATTCGACTACTGCAATGGACTTCTCTGTGGAATACCTGAAGAGCTAATATGTAAGCTCCAGAGAGTACAAAATAATGCCGCCAGGGTGATCACACTCACAAAGAAGTATGACCATATCACTCCAGTACTAAAGGAACTTCACTGGTTACCAGTCAGGACGAGAATTGAATTCAAGATTCTTCTCCTGGCGTACAAGTGTTTGCATGGAACTGCTCCCTCTTACCTGAGGGAAATGCTGAAAGAGTATGTCCCACCACGGACACTGAGATCAACATCCAAGAACTTACTCTGCGAGCCGAGAACCAACATGAAAACCTACGGTGACAGATCATTTAGTGCCAGTGCCCCAAAACTATGGAATCAGCTCCCAAATAATATTCGGGCAGCTGGGAGTGTGGCAATCTTCAAACGACAATTGAAAACACATCTGTTCAAAGATGTATTTATCAAATAACTATGTGGATATTAACATCTATCCTCTGACAATGAATGTAATGCGCCTTTGAGCATGTTTATATGGAAAGGGCGCAATATCAAATGACAATATTATTAATATTATTAATTTATGAGATCCTATGATCAGAAGAGTACAATAGAAAACAGCTGTTGGTAACGACCCCGTCTACTAAAGAAGCACACTGATGTGGACACACAGGCTGATCTGTTTTTCATCGGATATTGAAAGAAAATCAGCTATAATATGCTCATAATATGCTCTCATGACAGTCCAGTGGGTGCAATGTGTTGATACTTCAGCTTGGATAGGCACCTAGTCGCCTGACCTCAGCTGCCCCGGTTTCCCGCACCAACAGAACAGATATTTAATTCCTGCACTGGTCGACCTGACGTCTGCTAATGCCTGGTTGTACATACACCCATGGATAACATGTCAGAAAAAAAGCCAAGCACATCAATGACCAACGTAGCTTGCGATGGATGATCTAACAACTGAACGTAGTACTGATTCGCAAGCTATGTGGGTCGTCGATGTGCTTGGCCTATGTTGTCCGCGGGTGTTTGTACAACCAGGCACTGGCAGACGTCCGGTCGACCGGTGCAGGAATTAAATGTCTGTCCTGTAGGTTAGGCTCAGGTCATGAAGAGACCGGTGCATGCTGTTTAAGGGGCACTAAACCCTGAAATACACGCCAGCTTGTATGAAAGAAAAAATAACTCTTTTAAAGTCATAGACCCATCCCAGTTAGGCCCCATTGGGTAGAAATTGTATGTATTCCAGTGGCCCCATCGCCTCGTTGTGGGCAGCCACATCTCACACATACTACAAGGATGTCACAGTAACTTGCGGGCATGACACGATAAGCTAGTGTGCACACAGTGTATAAACTCTGGTTTTCTTCTCTCAGTTTCCAGCTTTTGGCTGAGGTGAATGGACTTTAAGAACCTGATGACAACAAAATCATACTGTTGAATTCACGTGTTGCCTCTGGCTGTACTGATAGATCTAGAAGTGGTGTTTGCTTTCACAAGATTCCATGTGATGAAGAGAGACAGAGGTTGTGGTTTCTTGCACTCAGCGTGGCATCTGCAGGATGTGTGAGATATGGCTTCCCACAGGGAGGAAATGGGCTACTGGAATACACACTGTTTCTGCCAAATGGGGCCTAATTGGACTGGGTCTTTATAATTGATGACTTTTTCTTTCATACATACTGGCATGTATATCAGAGTTTAGTGTCCCTTATTTCCCTGTTTGTTCCGATTTCCATAGCCATTAACAGTTGGCTTGCTATGATTTAGCCACGATTTGGCAATGTTCTCGGTTATAAGTGTACCATAATTATTACAGCTCTTCAATTATTTTTCATGGAAAAGCAATAAACATACTGCAAGTAGAGTGAGAGAAAAATGACTGCTTTTTGATGTCACAATATCACAATCAGTCGATGTAAATAACTTACAGTGCCGACAATTAATTTCCGCACTTAATGCCTAGGCAGCCAATGCAAAATTCATGACTGCATGCCCGGTTGCCACCCAGATTCCTGGCTATGAATGTATGAATGACCTCACAACTAAACGTAGCTTTTATTCACAAGATATGCGGGTCATTCATGTGCTTGGCTTAACTGATAACTGTGGGGGTTTGTACAACTGGCAGACGTCTGTCCGACTGATGCAGCAATGTGCAATGTGCCTGTGCTGTAAGTTGGAAGGTCTCTTAGCAATGCAACTGGAGTATTGGTATAGTTAGATACCAGGCATATGGTATACGGTGATTTCACCACACCCAGCGTTTATTATAACATCTGACAACTTTTGGTCAATGCTGAAAACCACGTAACTAAACGATATACATGGGCGCAAATCTATAGCTTTCTCGCCCTGGTCATCCTCCAGACAGCATTTTATCTTATTTACATGAGATTGGTCTGTTTTACTGACTGTAAAACCTTCTAAGAATTTATAGTTTCTTTTGAAACAACCTAGTTAATGGAAATTATCATTTTTATTCATCTATTGCGTTGTTATTGTTTTCAACAATAACAAACGACCATTATTATACACAGACTTTATGGCACTAAATGGCCTTTGTGTGCCGATGTGCCTTTATGCAATCATTCATTCATTCGCCCTGGTCATCTCTGCAGTATTGCAAAATCACATAATCATCACTCTCAGTATTGCCTTCCTCACTATTATTGCCGCTACTCCCATTGTCTCTGACATCAGTGTTCCTAATGTGGTCACCACTGCAAGATTGTACATACTGCAAAAGGATCGTCCTCCCAACTTGAATTGTTATGTATATATACTTGGCTTTTTCACTCGGTTTTACTGATGTGAAAACCATTAAGGATCACACCAAGACAAATCTCCCAAATACCAAATTCATCGCGTAAATTAAGTGTCTCAACAATTGGGCTCCCATTTTCATTCCTAGCCCCTTCTATGGGGTCATTACAGTACTCATCGGTGGCGCAAAGAAAATTCCTTATCTTAAAGAACATACCCTATGAGTCTTTCAGCTTCAAATCCTCTCAGATATCCCATGTCAATGCAGCACAATGGTCTAGCTGTCAGACATGCCCGCCCCAGGGGAATCCCGTATAACCGTTATGATGTGCCTACGGTCCCACACGCTGAGCGCCAGATTACTAATTAATAAGTGATGAGGTGTGATAACTCCTAGTTATTTCTCTGTGATAAGTTTGCTGTTACAGCAACCCCCAGGGAGGAGGCTATACTGATACTTACACGAAGTTATGATTTCTTCGGGGAATTATATTCTTTGTGGCCCTCAATGACAGGACGAGCTGGCGTATCTGAGATTCAAAGAAAAACTATCGCAGCTCTGTACGCTCTATTAGCGAGATAAAAAGCAGCCAATTATTGCAGCGTATAGTGGACATTTCTCAGCATGCATATATTGGTGGTCATTTTTCTACGAAGGTAATTGACCATTCAGCATATATATATATATATATACTAGTATATATATATATACGTATATACCGTAATTTCGCGTGTATAAGACGCACCCGTATATAAGACGCACCCCTTGTCCGGGCCTTCAAAATGATGTATAGACCTTAGCTTTGTGTATAGTGCGCACCCCCTTTTCGGAATTATTGTAGGAAATCAACTCCTCACATGAATAACGCTAGAAAGCCAGTAAAACGCACATTGAGATGAGTGAAATGTGACATCACCGTGACATCAATGCGTATCACCCTGTGTCGGTACTCACTACCCATTGTCCTAGGCATGTCACATGGATTGTAATCAGTTAATTCTAGCAAAGGGTGGTTCGGTAATTACAATTCATCAATGACGAGGCAAACAGCAATGGGCATTGCCTTGGCCGCATTATAATTGTAATTGGCGATCTCTGAGTGGCCTGGTAACTCGATGTAAAACACCCTAGATTTCTAGCTTTGTGTATAAGACGCACCCCCGATTTGAGTGTATAAATTAGTGTAAAAAAGTGCGTCTTATACACGCGAAATTACGGTATATATATATATATATATATATATATATTATATATAATATATATATATAATATATATAATATATAAATATATATATAATATATATATATAATATATATATATATATATATATATATATATATATATATATATATATATATTTATATATATATGGTTCTAGGACAATATCCCCCAGACAATATCCCCCTGGACAATATCCCACCGGACAATATCCCCCCAGGACAAAAAAAACGGACAAAATCCCCCCGTTCCAAAATCCCCCCGGACAATATCCCCCCGGACACTATCCCCCCAGATGATATCTCTAGTAAAACATGTGTTAGTAAAAAAATCTTTTTAAAATTCAATTGATTTAAATAATCCTAAAACATGTGTTAGTAAAAAAAGAATTCAAAAATTCCAGTGTTTTAAATTATTCTTAAACAATTTTTTTGAATTTTTAAATTAAAAAAAATCTTTTTTTACTAACACATGTTCTAGGATAATCTAAAACACTGGAATTTTGTAAAATTCTTTTTACCAACACATCTTTTAGGATAATTTAAAACACTGGATTTTTTTTTCATTTTTTTTACAAACTCATGTTTTGGGATAATTTAAAACACTGGAATTTTAAAAAAAAAATACTAACAAATGTTTTACTAGAGATATCATCCGGGGGGATTTTGTCCGGGGGGGATATTGGAACGGGGGGATTTTGTCCGTTTTTTTTTGTCCTGGGGGATATTGTCCAGGGGGATATTGTCCGGGGGATATTGTTCGGGGGGATATTGTCCTGATACCATATATATATATATATATATATATATATATATATATATATATATATATATATATTATAATATATTATATATTATATATATATATATATATATTATATATATATATATATATATATATATATATATATATATATATATATATATATATATATATATATATATATGTATATATATGTATGTATGTATGTATGTATGTATGTATGTATGTATGTATGTATGTATATGTACATGTATATATATATGTATATATATATACATATATATATATATACATATATATATATATAATATATATATATATATAATATATATATATATATATATATTATATATATATATATATATATAATATATATATATATATATATATATATATATATACTATGTATGTATGTATGTATGTAGGTAGGTAGGTAGGTAGGTACACACATGTATGTATGTAGGTAGACAGGTATGTAGATATGTTTGTGTGTAGGTAGGTAGATATATAGGTATTTAGGAATGTATGTAAGTAGGTAGGTAGGTAGATGAGCTAAACCAGTGTTTGTGTGATGTAAAGGAGAAGAATAAACTGTTATATGTAATATCCCTCTTTTTAAAGGACAGTGACAGGTTTGTCACGTAATTGCATGAGACACGAGCCGCCAAGGCCCCGGGATATACATGCATACTTCTCGAAATCCATACCCAATTAGCCATTATTTCTGCGCTGTTGGAAATAATCAGTGCACTGCACTGAACCTTTTATATAGAGTACAAACAGTACTTATTCCTCAAGGCTGATTCATGTCACGTGAGCTCTCTTCGATAGATAATACATATCGAATTCTCATAGAATATGAGTTTCGTCTTCTAATATGAGTAGATTTCAGGCATTAGTATAGTATTATTAGTTAGGCCCTGTTGGAAAATGCAATCCGGCCTGATATCCAACCGAAGTCATCCAGATCTCACGAGGCGGAGCCCATTGGGATCTTGATGACTGAGGGTGGATAGCATGCCGGATTGCTCTTTACAACAGGGCATAACGAATTCATCACCTGCTCTTTTATGCTAATAAAAAATAACAAAACATCTCATAAAATTTTAAAATAACTTTGGAGGTCACAACGAGACTGGTGGCCAAGTGGTAATATTGAATTCTGCCGTTCGATATTGAATTCTGCCGTTCGAAATTGAATCTACAAAGTGTAAACGGTTCCAGATCTAACACCTATTGACCAATCAGCATAGAGAATTACAGCAGAGCAGGTGAGAAAGTATATTCTTTTGAGTGTATATGAGTCACAATATTGCTATTGTTGGCACAAGCATTGGTTTACAGATGAAGGGGGATTCCAAGTTCGGTCGAATTTGGAGTTTAACTTATATAATGCAGAAGTTATATCCTAGCACGACAGGAAGGAATGGTAGAAGCACTCGGAAATACAAAGATCCAAGCGAAAAAACCAAGACTTCTAGCCATGTCTGATAAGTTCATACGGTAATATTAGTTACGCCCTGTTTGAAAGTGTGGTCCGGCCTGAAATCCAACTGAAATCAATCCATACATTGCGGACATTTAATTCCTGCACTGGGCATGGGCAGCCCGGGCGTAACACACGACCGCAGACCCGATTGCCACCCCTTTTCCTGGGCATGGGAGAATGGATGACGTCACAACTGAACGCACTTTGATTTGCAAGCTACGTGGGTCATTGACGTGTTTGGATTATTTTTCGACATATTAAACATGGGTGTTTGTGCAGCCAGGCACTGGCAGACGTCTGGTTGACTGGTGCAGGAATTATATGTCTGTACTGTAGTACGTAGTTAAAGCTGTATAATTAAAAACACGGACAGCTGCCTCTGACTTCAGATGTCAACATGATTGACAAGAAGGAAATCAGTTACTGCACTTTGTCATGTCTGACAAGATCTAAGCACTAATGAAGGAGGTTACGTATACACTGATTGTTGGTGAACCAACGATCACTGTTAATTTACAGAGTTGCGTCACTATAATATTTAAATATATAGTAGGAAAGCATTATATGATCTTACATATATTACTATTCAGCTGTTAAATTATAACCGATTGTATTTATTGTTTTTCGTAGATATGAAAGTGGATATGAAACCAGCCGGTCAACCTGGACAATTTGGCTGCGGCGAATAGCCAAAAAGTTCTTTTTATAATTTTTTATTCCATATATCAAGAAGTACATTTTACAAAGTTGCATAAGTTCATATTTTTGCATGGTATAAGTATATCGTAGTACATACAAGGTGTGACTAAGGATCATAGACGAGTCATGACGTTATAGATGGCAGACCATTTTCCTATCACTTTTGCCAGCTGGTTTTTTATAGTACCCATATAAATCTCAGTTTGTATGTGTTTCTTAAAGACTTATTTCAGATGATTGATATGCAGAATTGTACAATACAGACATTTAATTCCTGCACCAGTCTACCGGACGTCTGCCAATACCTGGTTGTACATATACCCATTGATAACATGTCAATAAGATAAGCTAAGTACATCAGTGACCCAGAGAGCTTGCGAATCAAAACTACGTTCAGTTGTACGATCATCCATGCATCCAATTGCCCAGGAAACTGGGTGGCAATCAGGTGTGCGGTCGAGTATCATGCCCGGGCTGCCTAGGCATTTAGTGCAGGAATTAAATATCAGCAATGTACCCTTGCATTTACACTTAAACATCTCGTGTTTCGTAATTATTATCAAGGCGTTAACAATGTGTTCATTTCTCGGGTTACCAATTAGCACAGATGTTTTAACTAGATGTATTGTTGAGGTAAAGTTTTGAGTAGCCGAAAAGTAGCATTCTGCGCATGTTAGTGCGCAAGTTTCTCTGTAATGTAAACGATACGAGAGCCCTCATTGGTCTTTGTCTCCTAGTGACGTCACACTTAGGCCTGATTCGAGACCCCTGGGATAGCCAGGTCTTTACTATAGCGCATATAGTTATTGATATCTCGCTACATATCCATTCTTTTATTCATCCAAGGTATTCCTCAATTTGTTATGGACGCTGTTCCATTAGTAACTGAAGATGCAGCGTATCGCCCTGTAATATAATGCTGTCTTCCCCTGAAAGCGAGCGATTATTATTAGGTGCGTTCAGGATATATATAAAGAAATAAAGCAGTTCACGCCAGGTGACTCGGAGTAGTATCCTTGACGCCCTGATGACGTATGTTGACTCATTACCGGCAGGAGAGTCCGGATCTCCGTCTAAGATTACCACTAATGGCGCCATTTTGGAAGCGCAGCCTGTTCGTCATGAAATTAGCCATTTGCCCTAACTTTTATTTACAATAACCTAACTATTCTACTTTTATTTGTTAACCTAACTATTTTACGCAAGATGGGTGAAATTTTGAGAGGTTAGTTGGTGCAGAAAACGACAATTTACGATGACGCTGAAATATGTGTAGTCGAATGATTGTTCAACTCTGGCGAGATAGCTAGAACTGCTCTCTCTCTCTCTCTCTCTCTCTCTCTCTCTCTCTCTCTCTCTCTCTCGCACACACGCACACACACACACACACACACACACTCTCTCTCTCTCTCTCTCTCACACACACACGCACACACACAAAGACACACACACTCTCCCTCTCTCTCTCTCTCTCACA
Organism: Maea johnstoni; assembly: GCA_963942565.1. Classification (NCBI taxonomy): domain Eukaryota; kingdom Metazoa; phylum Annelida; class Polychaeta; order Spionida; family Magelonidae; genus Maea; species Maea johnstoni. The sequence continues at coordinate 20,325,165 of OZ012696.1, forward strand.
CACACACAGACACACACACTCTCTCTCTCTCTCACACACACACACACACACACACACACACACAGACAGACACACACACACACTCTCTCTCTCTCTCTCTCTCTCTCTCTCTCTCTCTCTCTCTCTCTCATTTTCTCTCTCTCTCTCACACACACGCACACACACAAAGACACACACACACTCTCCCTCTCTCTCTCTCACACACACACACAGACACACACTCTCTCTCTCTCTCACACACACACATACACACACAGAGACAGACACACACTCTCTCTCTCTCTCTCTCTCTCTCTCTCTCTCTCTCTCTCTCTCTCTCTCTCTCTCTCTCACACACACACACACACACACACACACAGTGCATAGTTACTGCTGCTGCTTAATGTGATTACCTTTGTTAACAAGCTTCGTTGCCAACCAGCGTCGGATTTACTTCACCTTTTCCACTACGTGGAATCCTGGACAATGAAATTAACAAGATTTCGTTGTGTTTCGAAAAAATGAAACAGATACGACATATTTTACTGCTACGTTCCTTGTAGCAAACAGAGTATAATCTTGAAATGCTTTACTGAATTTGGAAATTGGAATGTCATTCATCATCACATTCATGACCAGCTAGTTGTAACTGATTTACAGAACAGACATTTAATTCCTGCACCGGTCGACCGGACGTCTGCAAATGCCTGATTGTACATACACCCATGGATAACATGTCAGAAAAATAAGCCAAGCACATCAATGACCAACGTAGCTTGCGATTCAAAGCTATGTTTAGTTGAGGTCAGTAATGCATTCATTTCCAAGAAACTTGATGGCAATCGGGCGTTCGGTCGTTTATTATGCCCGGGCTGCCCACGCATTTAGTGTGGGAAATAAATGTTGGCACTGTAGGAAAACCGAGTGCTTGGTGAAGATCACCGTCGTATCATCGGGGTTAATGCAATTTTTGATAATAACTTGGGAGTTTGGGAATTTCACAAATTATTTGAAAGAGAATTCTTTGAAGTGTTTTAATAAACATAGCCCCTCGAATATTTTTCCATTTATATTTTGGCCTAAAACCGATTTTCGCCCGATTCCGAATAACAATTGTGCAGAAGCAACAGGTACTTCATCTACATATTTGTTATGTGTGTTAGCAACATACGTGCGCTCATAGAAAGAGTCTTCCTCTCACAAGATTGGTCACGTCTCACATTCGCAACCAGCCAGGCGTGTAGGAATGTGTGGATTATAAGGATGGCTTAGGGGAGGCACTTAGGTCAAAGCAACAGTGTGGCCCGTTATCAGAAGCTAAGGCCTGCAGGCCGATGGAACAGGAATGCATAATATGTCACAGCAGTCACCACTACTGTAAGTGCGGACATTTAATCCGTGCACTAATTGCTAGGGCAGCCAGGGCATAATACATGACCACACACCCGATTGCCACCCAGTTGCCTGGGCATGGCTGCCTGGATGAACTCACAACTGAAGATGATTTGATTTGCAAGCTACGTGGGTCATTGATGAGCTTGGGTTAATTTTGGACAAATTAAACATGGGTGTCTGCACAACCAGGCACTGGCAGACGTCTGGTCGACTGGCGCAAGAATTAAATGTCTGTACTGTACACAATTCGCGTGTGTTTAGCAAATGAATTCCAAGTTATCTCAAATACAACATGTGGCACTTTTGTATATTGAACACCTGCAGCGAATGTTAAGTGTCCAAAACTAACAGGTATTACTTGTACAGAGGTCTCATGCATTTGGAAAAATTGGAGGTATAAGTAGAAAAATACTGAATAAGACTCTCATGCATTCACAGATCAAGCCCCGCAGCAGGATTAGATTACAATTAAATCGTCTTATTCCTTTTCATTGAGTGCCCCCCCCCCCCCCCCCCCCCACTGTTGTTTATAAGGTTTTGCTATATCGATTATCATGCAGGAATTGAATTCAAATTACCTTTCAGAATTTTCAAATCATTTTTTATTCAGTTGCATGTGAAATGAAAAAAAGCAGTGCAGACAGTCTGAATGATAATGAATGTTTGTAACAGTAACAAAAAGTGTGTGTTAACAATAAAATAACATCATAATATCGAATTAAACATACAAGAAGGCGAATGAAACGTTCGATACACCATATTATTTCCTGTAAAACTTTTGAAATAAAGACCATTTTTTACCCAATAGATACTCTTTGTCATTGATAGTGAACTTGTATCCATCATGTAAGTAACATTGTTTTACACTGGCTTTAACTTCATACAAGGATGGCCCACTATCATCTAACTTACTTTGGAAGATTGTCATTTTTGTATTTAAGATAATGATATTTATTTGACCAGAATCTTTTAAGTCACCAATCATCTTCCTTCTGTCAGTGAGATGGTAATCAGTCATTCCAAGTATTCTGATCCAGTTTTCAACTTCCTGCCATAGAACTGTTACTTTGGAGCAGGTTAAGAGCATCTGATAGTTACTGTCCTCCTCAATGTTACACATAGAGCAAATATTACTATCTTTGATCTAGATTTTAAAGAGGACGTCATTTGTGAAAAATCGATAATGGAGAGTTCGAAATTGAATGTACTTTAAGTAGATATCATCTACAAGTTTGTGTGTTTTGATAAATGAGTTTCTAACATTGTAGGCTAAGAAGATTTGGTCGCCCTTTTCAAACCATTTCCTACAGATGTTATCAATTATGTTATTTCTACAAAAGTGCATACTCTTGTATAAATTAGACACTCTTTTATTATCTCTACTTAGTATGATATTAATAAGACTATTTGTTGGGCGATTTGGACCATAAGCTGGTATTTCTTGATTATCTAAGAAATATTTTAAGGTTAACATTAAACCACCATATTCTAAAAAGATGTGTTAAAATACTATATAATTCGTGAAAATCTTCCATAGACAGTAAAGCAAAATATTCATCAATTAGATCAGCAATGATTGAGATACCCCTTTTTAACCATTTTGGCTTTAAAGGCAATCTTAATGTTTCATTATACCATAATGGAGTAAAACATATATCATTACCTTCTTTAGTAACTGGACATCTCCATAATACTTTAAGACTTAATACATTGGTCCAAAAAGGTATCTGTATTATGTCCAACATTCTTTCAGCATGGTCTATGCCAAAGGTAAAAATATCCTGATAAATTATCCATGTCTGCAAAGATCTTCCACTTGCCATTATAACTCATATAACTTTTAATCCAGCCTAATTTAAGTGCTTGATCGAACACAGTTAAATTATGCAACTTAAGACCACCATTTTTGATTTTCGCCTATTCAAATTACTTGATTAGCAACAATTTATAATGTGAAGGTATGTTTTTTAACATATTAACATATTGCAAACATAAACTTTACGTTCTCGGATACACATCGTACGAGCGCTAGGAATTAACACTTCATGTTCAGTACCAACTCTATGAATGGTATTAGGTTTACTCAGATGTGCTCTAGAAACAATCGTCTGCTACTCTCATACTTTTGATAATAACTTGGGAATAAAGCGAAAATTCACAAAATATTTGAAGGAGACTTGTTGTTTAGCTTCTGATCAACATTTCTCCTTCAATGTTTTTTCAGAATATGCTTTTGTAAGTTAAATATTTCCAAAATTGTAAGTTAAAATACAACTTCATGACTGACATGAGCAATCCAAGATTATCAAAATATTTGATGAAATACTTCCATCCCAGATGTTCAAAGTCACCACAACCTTTTTCCTGAGTTTCTGGTCTCTTTCTCCAATCACTATTTTTTATTTATCTTTTAGTTCACACTTTTACCAGAGACCGTCACAATAGAAACATTATACAGTCCTTGGAAATGTCTAGTACTCATGTTTCCTTCCGCTGATCTACGTTTTAACTTACTTGAAATTGTGTCTCTTTGGGGGCTCTCTTACTAATGCAGTTTATTTACCTGTTAAAGCGTAATGAACACTGTTTCAAATTCTGATTTACTGTCAGTTACAGTTTCCTTGTAATTAAAATTCAACCCACGCTGAAAAGAGTGTAGTCCAAAATAGCATTTTAGTTTTTGAAATATGTTTTTGCCTGTAGGGTATGTTTTTAAAAGAATTAAACCTGAGGTATCTCACATAAATGGTAGGGAGTAGAACATGAACAATATGAATTGCAAAGTAGGTACGATAAATGTATAAGACTGTTACTGATTCAATTCCATCTTAGTTCTTCTAATGTATACATTTTTTTTATTGTTAAGCTTAATGTCATCATACTGATTTTTTTAAGCCTTATTTCAAGTCTTCTTCGTTTCTTTTCCAATTTCCTTTGGAGATGGATGACCTCACGACTGAACGCAGTTTTGATTCGAAAGCTATGTTGGTCATTGATGTGCTTGGTTTTTTAGATATGCTATCCATGGGTGTTGTTCAACCAGGCACTGGCAGACACCCGGTTGATTGGTGCATGATTTAAATGTCTGTACTGTATTTATCAAATATTACACGAGTCAGGCTTGTCATGGATGCTGTAGAAGGGAAAGGGTTACTACTTGTATAATTAATCTGTACGATACAGATTGGCAGTCAGTTGCAAGTCATTGGAAGGCTTCATCACGCCACTATTCGCTTTGTTGACGAGAAATGAGTAGTTCCCTGCAATGGGTTGAACATATTGAGATAAAAATATTTTTGTTTACTAGGTATCCATGTTATACATATCGAGTGATTCAGAAACATTGGTTCAACGTCTTTGAAATCACTGCTAGTTTTTCTGGGATGAAAACTGTTGCGCATTGGTGCGCTTTGGGAAATGGACACAAATTTTCCCCCTTTCCCCTGTACCTATACTAAGCACAAAAGATAGTGTGTCAAACTGCAACAAATCATAACGCATATTTTTATGGTAAAGACATTTGATATATGTGCGGTTTTAGGTGACCAACGAGACAGCTGATTCGAAACCAGACTTTGTTACGCCATATGTCTGTCATGTGGTAACACGAGCTAAGAATATCACTGTTTATGGCTGTGTTTATACGAAAACGCAAATATGTCAAAGGCAGCTGTTATTTTGATCAATGGATAGTAATAAAACATCAGTGTAAATTTCATAGGGGAATTTCTTACTTTAAAATGTACCATTTTTTTGTCCCAGAACTACTTGTACATTGTCGACGCATGGTTAAAGTGAAAAATACACCTACCGTAATTTGTATAAGGGAAACATAAAACAAGTAGGGATATAACAGGGCGATAAAAAGAATATGGGAATAAAAGAGAAAAATCCTGTGATTCAAAACCTAATTTCCACCCTTTTCATTAATGGCAAGTATGACATTAGTCAGAAACCAATATCCGTCAGATATTCTGATATCAATGGAACTACTATAGGTCGTCAATATGAGGCTATGGTCGTACCTGTGAAATTGACTAAAGTATAAATTATTGTGATTTAGTTTGTTTTTGCTCATTTAACGAATGGTATATCTTGATGTTTGAATATATATATATATATATATATAATAATATATATATAAATATATATATATATATATATATATATATATATATATATATATATATATATATATATATATATATATATATATATATATATATATATGTCATATTATGCCACCACTTTCTTGTACACCGTAGTATCGCACAGGTTCCCGTTGAGCCAACTTTTTAGAATATTCATAGGTTTGTCAATTAATGATGATAGGAATAACGTCATTTGTCATAACCGATTTCGCCCAGATATAATAATTCTAATACAATAAGTAAAGGTCATTGAGCACGCAATTACATGTACATTGGGTGTTGTATAGTGTATGCATTGGTCAGGTGATAATGCGTGTGTTTTGCGCTCTTTAACCCATTAACACTCACAGCAGCCAAAAACAGCCTGATAATTTTGATGAAATCTTACAGGAAACAGCAAAGTTAGATAAATATTTGATGGAGAAATGTTAGTCAGGACTTCACCAACAACTCTCCTTCAAATATTTTGTAAAATCATTCTCAGTTCATAAGTTATTGTCAGAAATATCGTAGAACCAGACGACAATTGCTAGAGGTACTCAAGCATTAATGAGTTAATGCAATAAACGGTTTATTGTGCAATTGTACTATTGATAGAAAATTGCCAATTAGGACATTACTTGCGAATCGTGATGTATTGAATGAATTTATGACAAATTCTGCATATGGTTTTCCTGCAAAGGCACGACCCAAGGCAAGAATCTGACTACCAGTTTCTCTAAAATATTCATAGGTTATGCAATGCCTTAAGGTCATGCCGCAATAGTGTGACTGGGATAGGCTTATAGCAGTCTCAGTATTAACACCGACATCGTTTAAACTCATTTCAAACCTAGATCATCCTGGTGGTGCATTTGCCCTTTACAAACGAAATTGAATCACCTAGATTTTGTTCATATCAAAACCGTATTTGGAACCAAATTACAAAACTATCAACATTAATACCAATATAATTTAACAAAACACAAACAGATATTCGTGGGGTAAAGGTTTAGACATTCTCTCATTAGAAATCTTGTAATGCTCGGTTCAAAATCTCATTTTTGACGAAGTAGAGGAGGTATTTGATTAGTAACGACATTGATAAACATATTTCCCTTCACGACACTGTCTGTACAGCGACCAGACCAACCCATCAATGAGAAACCTGTGTAACTGAAAACTGTATGTTTTGAACAGGACCTCTTACCACTATGCGACAGAGAATCCCACTATCTGCATAAAAAAATGTATTGTATTATCTAACGTGAGACAGCTGCCCCCAATTACTGTGGGAAATTACATTACCCTACGCGGCTGAAAGGGTTAATTGGTTTGGCCTACGTGGCTTAAAGGGTTAATTGGGTTACCAGGTACCTCTCATAAAGGTTAATTGTGTTTTCTGTGTCTCTTTAAAGGTTTACTTCTGGTCAACAGTCCTATTAAAGGGGCACTAAGCCTTTGGCAGAACACATTCTTATATAACTGTCTGTGTCCTAAATAATACATATCCCATGTCCTGGGTACTCATTTGACCCCGAAAGTAGCAAAAGTGCAAATTGCAATTAAGAGCCATGATCCTCTTGATGCCAAGGCATGAGGCCATCGTATCAGCTAATTGGGCTGTACAGTTAGAGTATAGTACACTACAGTACAGGCATTTACTTCCTGCACCAGTTGACCGGACGTCTGACAGTGCCTGTCTGTACAAAACCCAGGGATAACATGTTAGAATAATAAGTCAAACACACCGATGACCCACATAGCTTTCGAATCAAAGCTACGTCCAGTTGCAAGGTCATCTATGCATCCATGCCCAAGAATTGGGAGTGCGGTCGTGTTATATGCCTGCCCATGCATTTAGTGCAGGAATTAAATATCGGCATTGTACAAAACGAATAGAAGTTACTACTTCTTGAATATGAATATGTTTAGTTACTGTAATCGGCTTTGGTTTGGTGTGCTAAAGATTTTGCTTTACAGTCCTGCCCTGTATTTGTGCTACTTCAAATTCACGCATTCAAGCACTCAAACAAGGCAGATACAAAGCAGGACATGTATTTAGTTGATTCATAGTGAAACATTGACGCACTCTTTGAGAGTAAGGTCTAGCTTCTATTTCTCTTGATCCTTTTGAGCTGAATGAAACACACACTTGGTACAGCAAATTTGCTCTGGTATCTCCCCTTTCTGGTTCTACAAAACAGACATATAATTCCTGCACCAGTTGACCGGACGTCTGCAAATGCCTGGTTGTACATACACCCATGGATAACATGTCAGAAAAATAAGCCAAGCACATCAATGACCAACGTAGCTTGCCATTCAAAGCTATGTTCAGTTGAGATCATTGATGCATTCATGTCCAGGAAACTGGAGGCAATCGAGTGTGCGGTCATTTATTATGCCCGGGCTGCCCACGCATTTAGTACAGGAAACAAATGTCAACACTGTACACATTGATTCCGATTGAATTTTGTAATTTGGATAACAATCCACTTCAGGAAAATGGTCACTGCAAAGACCTAGCATGCTTTAGATTAGGCGGCTTAGCATGATTAAGTGAAATGAGCCACAAAACATGTCTCTCTTTATCACATAGAATCTTGTGGCGCCACTTCCTGATCTATTAGTACAGCCAGAAGCAACATATGGATTCACCATAATGATTTTGGTATCATCAGCTTTTGCAGGTCCATTATAATATACTAATATATATATATATATATATATATATATATATATATATATATATATATATATATATATATATATATATATATATATATATATATACTCTCCTCCCACCCTCTCTCTCTCTCTCTCTCTCTCTCTCTCTCTCTCTCTCTCTCTCTCTCTCTCTCAAAGGCAGTCTTACGAGCACGTTGTTGACAGCTCTACCATCTATGGATATCGTATAAACAGTTTTACTCTCTAATCCTCCTGCACCAGATTACATCTCATGAAAAGGTTTCATTAATGCTATAGGATCAGTGTCACTCCTATTCAACTGATCCTCTGTACGTGCCAGTCATGAAACCGTTAGAGATTTCTAAGTGGGTGCGCGGGCATGAGGACAGTTTTTCCGCGGCATCCTTTCATTTTAAATAGTTTAACGTTCCTTTCATCTTAGTAAGGCTTATCTTTATTTTTTTTTACAAAATCAATAATTCATAAAAGATTTCCTTTTCTGTGACAGAATTCAGCTAGCGTAGCTTTTTGCAGATCTGATTTGAGATACAGATACATCCACCGCCTCTTTCATGTTGAAATAACATAGCATTTCTGTTGCATCTTAGAGGTTTACAAGACTTATAAGATATATTCTTTAAGTAACCCCTAAAGATCCTGGTACAATGTGAAAAGCTTAGCTAAGCACTCTGGGGAGTTTAGAACAAAGCGGCTTGATGCTAACAAATCAGGGAGGATATAATCTATACTTAAATACTTCATTATGTTGACATTGGTTATGCTTATCTACACAAATTGACTTAATGCTAAATTCTGAGAATATATCCGTTGAATGAACAGATTATGTATCTAAATATTTGCCTTTTAAAGCAATCTTGTCTGGGCAATATAAACTCTCATTGTGATTACAAAAAGGGGGGCTTTTCTAGAATTGCATGTGCTACGACATTCGTTGAATGAACAGATGATGATCTTTCTAAAATATTTGCTTTTTAAAGCAGTCTTGTCTGGGCAATATAAACTCCTATTGGGATTACGTGTGCGAACATGGGACAAAGAAGCTCAGTTGGTTAGGTGTCGGACTAGTAATCAGTAGGTCGCTGGTTCAATTCCTGGCCGGGGCACTTTGGTCTGTCCTTGGGCAAGACTGTTTATTCCATATTGCTTCAGTCTACCCAGTTGCAAAATGGGTACCTAGTATTAATAAGGCCGTGCTTAGAGCGTGTGCGCTATATGCTACCAGTTGCTCTGGAATATCCCCCGGGGGATTGAAATGGTTTCCGTGTGTACAGTGCCTGCTAGGGGAGGAAGGTCGTGTGAGCTCTTCGATGGATACAAGACTCTAAACCGAATACTTTTACCTTTGCAAAAAGGGGGGCTTTTCTACAATTGCATGTGCTACGACATTCTGTGTATCCTCGTCTGCCTCTCATTCTCGGTCTCTTCAACTGACTGGTGATTTATCCTGTCATTTTAACCCACTAATTCTCACGACAACCAAAACAGCCTGACAAATTAGGTAAAATCTTTCAGGCAAAAGCTTAGTTGGGAATATATTTGAAGGAGAAATGTTAATTAGAACATTTCCAACAATTCTCCTTAAATCTTTTGTAAAGCGAATTTTAATTCCCAAGATAATGTAAAATGTATCATAGACAATTTCAAGAGAAACTCTTAAGCATTAATGGGTTAAACGTACTTATACTTATCATATAGCGGGGAAAGTGGCTGGTGTAGTGATGA
>OZ012696.1:20337602-20340210 GCA_963942565.1 Maea johnstoni
TAAAAAATCTCAGCAGCATGTTATGTTTAGTTTGTTTAGAAAACACATGTACAGTTGTCTTTTGATCATACTCCCTTGCAAAATCCCTTTGTTTGTAATTACAAGGGGTGCCACTACCCACCTCCTGAGTTCTATTCACCATGGTAAACTTAATTAAAAGTTAACTACTTGATCAGGTACTCCCAATGCGTATGTAATAAGTGCATTTTACACAGTGAGAACTCATCAGGTATTTATGCCACTTTCCATTAGCTTTGCAGGTAGGCCTACCCCAATCAAATTGTAATTTAAACAAAACTATTTCTGTACAGAGTTACTTTTAACAGATTGAACTAGAATACATGCTATGCAGCGACAGACATTTTGTCATTTTAGGTAGTAAGATAATTTCAAGGTAATTTTGGCTCAGACCCCAGGAGAGCCAAAATTAATATGAGCCATAATTTCCTTACCCCCGTTTTGCCCAAAAGAGCCAAAATTTCACACAGCCAAAATAACCAGATATACGGTATATCTCTGTACCCTGTGAATTTTCTTTTTTCTCACTTTGTTTGTTGCACCCCCATTTTCCTTTTTTAAGATTATCTTAATGCAGTATGCAGCAAAATACGTCCTGCCTTCCTTATGTCCCCAAACCTTATTATAAAGGTAGCTTACGAGTTGACTAGGTATGTTTTTGTGCTGCACTGTCACACATACATACATATATACGCTCACATACATACACACATACATACATCAATACATACAAACATACATACTTTTTAGGATTTTTGTTACATATACAATACATACATACATACATACATACATACATACATACATACATACATACATACATACATAAAACATACATACTTTTTTAGAATTTGTTACATATACAATACATACATACATTTCTAGAAAGTTTTTCTCATTCTTGCATCATGATCATGCCAATAAGCAGAGGTACATAACATATGAGAGAAACAAAGTATTTGTTCACAGATAAATATGTTAATAAAATGTGCAAATAAAAGTGTACAACAGCATAAGTTTGCTTTATTTGTCATAGGTTCAAAGATTTTTGTTAAAAGGGAACACATATTTCCAATTGTATTCCATTCCTTTCCAACACAGCCTGTACTTCTCCTGATGATAAAGATTTTTCAGTTGTGCCTTTACTTCAGTGATGTGTGGTTATGTACCTTTCTTCATACAGTTGTATAAGATGTTTTTGGTAGTAGAATGACACTATTAGTTCTAAGTGGATTTTCTAGGTAGCCAGTGATAATTGTAGTTTCTGATAGAACTCGCATACAAACATAAATGGGGGTGTGAGCATTCAGATAATTCTCGATGTGTGAATGGTGTCTTCTTAGTGGATATGTCTCCTTTCATTCCTCCTAAATGCTGCTAATCTTGTGACGTACGTACTTACCTACATGCATACTTACATACATACGTATGTGCAGATTTCCTCGTGTGTGAGTGTTAAGATCTTTCTAGGTGAAGGCAAGGTGTTCTAAGTGGGCGTGTCTACTTTTCTTCCTCCTGAGTGCTGATAATTATATGACGATAGCACTTGTTCATTGTGACAGTTATGGCACGAGGACAGCTTTTCTTATAATGGTACTATTTTGTCTGTCGAATGCAATTTACTCACTAAGTTCCAATCATGCATTTGCACTGAAAGAATGTAATATAGTAGTACACAGTTTACCTATTTTCACGTGGTTCTTTATTGTATTAGCCTTACCAAGACATGCATTGTAAATGAGTTACATCTGTCTGTAATGTGGTGAGCAGAGAAGTTGCCTTTATTAACGTGAGCTAAATCATCGGATATATAATACTAGACATGTAGTATTGCTTGCATCACCAGAACATACCTGTTGATATACGTGTAAATGCAAGCTCCGAATCAAATAAAATATGCTAGAAAAGTGCTTGTGCACCATTTTCCCTAGGCAGGAGTATCTCTCTCGTGTAGGATGGTGTAATTTTACTGTCATTCTCAAAGTGATGGTTAAGAACAGAAGTAAAGAAAACAGAATTCCCCACAAGACAGACCTTTTTGGATAAACGGGGGTGGGGGGTGTACATTGGTCAACTATATATATATATATATATATATATATATATATATATATATATATATATATATATATATATATATATATATGTATATATATATATATATATATATATATATATATATATATATATATATATATATATATATTATATATATATATATAAATAAATATATATATATATATATTTATATATATATATATGTATTTATGTATATATATATATATATATATATATATATATATATATATATATATATATATATATTTATATATATATATATATATATATATATATATATATATATATATATATATATATATATATATATATATATATATATATATATATATATATATATATATAATATATATATATATATATATATATATATATATATATATATATATATATATATATATATATATATATATATATATATATATATATATATATATATATATATATATATATATATATATATATATATATATAATATATATATATATATATATATATATATATATATATA
>OZ012696.1:20340410-20379721 GCA_963942565.1 Maea johnstoni
CCAAGGAAACTGGGTGGCAATCGGGTGTGCGGTCGTGTAACATGCCCAGGTTGCCCACGGCTTGCTGTATGATTCTTTGTATGCCTCTAGCCCCTCCCTCTGCACGTGCAACCGTATATATATATATATATATATATATATATATATATATATATATATATATATATATATATATATATATATATATATATATATATATATATATATATATATATATATATATATATATATATATACATATATATATATATATATATATACATATATATATATATATATATATATATATATATATATATATATATATATATATATATATATATATATATATATATATATATATATATATATATATATATATATATATATAAAGAACAAAATACTTCAACAAAAAATATATTGCACGCATGGAAAAATGGATTTGTAAAAAAAAAGATTTTAAAAAAAGCAGAAAATGTGCTAAAAAGCAGCCCTGAAAGTTTTTTAAATTTTTATTTTACCTTGTTCTTTGACAAATGCTGTCATGTTTATTTATGCTGACATATATATTAAGCTTCTGCCATATATTTTCTGCCTTGGCATTCCCTTAACCCCGCGATGCATATCCCTCTATAAGTGTCAATGGCCGGCTGCTGTTCTCCTTTGTACGCCGCTCACGTACGTATCTTATAGTCCCACTGATTGCGGAACCACGCGGCAAGTCATAAACTAACCTTAAGCCCCCTCCCAAGTGTTTCTTCCCTCCCGTGTTCATATCAAATGTCCTTTCTCGACGCGCCCGCTAAACACAATTACACCCTCTAAGGCCTGAGTTAGTATCGTACTTAAGAGGAAACCATTGCGAGAGATGAGGGGTTTTGAATCAATGCTGCGGCATCTATTTGATTATCGCCCTCCTGATGAAGGTGTGACTGTGTGATTGCGTGAGAAGTACGCTTTAAGCGTATGCAGTAAAATAGCGAAGGTGTGGTCGGATACGTGCTGCCTCCCTTATATCCACATACCTTATTATAAAGGTAGCTTACGAGTTGACTCGGTATGTTTTTGGTTTGCATTCATAATACATACATACATACATACATACATACATACATACATACATACATATATAATATTATTGTATTGCATACCGTATATCTGTTTTTTTTGGAGGTAATCTAATTTTGGCCTATTTTGGCTCTCCATCTTGAAGAGCCAAAATTAATAAAAGCCAAGAATGCATACCTTGAACACCCCGACTTCAACCCTGAGCTCAGGTTGTGTTGAGCTTAGTTTCTAGTGTGGACACCAGATGCCAGTCACTGCATGGCATGTAATGTGAGGTAATCTATTTAAAGTAACTAGTTGTCCACTGCAGTATTGTTATGCAAATTACAGTGTGTCACTGGCCTAAGTGGCATGCTTCATGATTACAATAAAAAATCTCAGCAGCATGTTATGTTTAGTTTGTTTAGAAAACACATGTACAGTTGTCTTTTGATCATACTCCCTTGCAAAATCCCTTTGTTTGTAATTACAAGGGGTGCCACTACCCACCTCCTGAGTTCTATTCACCATGGTAAACTTAATTAAAAGTTAACTACTTGATCAGGTACTCCCAATGCGTATGTAATAAGTGCATTTTACACAGTGAGAACTCATCAGGTATTTATGCCACTTTCCATTAGCTTTGCAGGTAGGCCTACCCCAATCAAATTGTAATTTAAACAAAACTATTTCTGTACAGAGTTACTTTTAACAGATTGAACTAGAATACATGCTATGCAGCGACAGACATTTTGTCATTTTAGGTAGTAAGATAATTTCAAGGTAATTTTGGCTCAGACCCCAGGAGAGCCAAAATTAATATGAGCCATAATTTCCTTACCCCCGTTTTGGCCCAAAAGAGCCAAAATTTCACACAGCCAAAATAACCAGATATACGGTATATCTCTGTACCCTGTGAATTTCTTTTTTCTCACTTTGTTTGTGCACCCCATTTTCCTTTTTTAAGATTATCTTAATGCAGTATGCAGCAAAATACGTCCTGCCTTCCTTATGTCCCCAAACCTTATTATAAAGGTAGCTTACGAGTTGACTAGGTATGTTTTTGTGCTGCACTGTCACACATACATACATATATACGCTCACATACATACACACATACATACATCAATACATACAAACATACATACTTTTTAGGATTTTTGTTACATATACAATACATACATACATACATACATACATACATACATACATACATACATACATACATACATAAAACATACATACTTTTTTAGAATTTGTTACATATACAATACATACATACATTTCTAGAAAGTTTTTCTCATTCTTGCATCATGATCATGCCAATAAGCAGAGGTACATAACATATGAGGAGAAACAAAGTATTTGTTCACAGATAAATATGTTAATAAAATGTGGCAAATAAAAGTGTACAACAGCATAAGTTTGCTTTATTTGTCATAGGTTCAAAGATTTTTGTTAAAAGGGAACACATATTTCCAAATTGTATTCCATTCCTTTCCAACACAGCCTGTACTTCTCCTGATGATAAAGATTTTTCAGTTGTGCCTTTACTTCAGTGATGTGTGGTTATGTACCTTTCTTCATACAGTTGTATAAGATGTTTTTGGTAGTAGAATGACACTATTAGTTCTAAGTGGATTTTCTAGGTAGCCAGTGATAATTGTAGTTTCTGATAGAACTCGCATACAAACATAAATGGGGGTGTGAGCATTCAGATAATTCTCGATGTGTGAATGGTGTCTTCTTAGTGGATATGTCTCCTTTCATTCCTCCTAAATGCTGCTAATCTTGTGACGTACGTACTTACCTACATGCATACTTACATACATACGTATGTGCAGATTTCCTCGTGTGTGAGTGTTAAGATCTTTCTAGGTGAAGGCAAGGTGTTCTAAGTGGGCGTGTCTACTTTTCTTCCTCCTGAGTGCTGATAATTATATGACGATAGCACTTGTTCATTGTGACAGTTATGGCACGAGGACAGCTTTTCTTATAATGGTACTATTTTGTCTGTCGAATGCAATTTACTCACTAAGTTCCAATCATGCATTTGCACTGAAAGAATGTAATATAGTAGTACACAGTTTACCTATTTTCACGTGGTTCTTTATTGTATTAGCCTTACCAAGACATGCATTGTAAATGAGTTACATCTGTCTGTAATGTGGTGAGCAGAGAAGTTGCCTTTATTAACGTGAGCTAAATCATCGGATATATAATACTAGACATGTAGTATTGCTTGCATCACCAGAACATACCTGTTGATATACGTGTAAATGCAAGCTCCGAATCAAATAAAATATGCTAGAAAAGTGCTTGTGCACCATTTTCCCTAGGCAGGAGTATCTCTCTCGTGTAGGATGGTGTAATTTTACTGTCATTCTCAAAGTGATGGTTAAGAACAGAAGTAAAGAAAACAGAATTCCCCACAAGACAGACCTTTTTGGATAAACGGGGGTGGGGGGTGTACATTGGTCAACTATATATATATATATATATATATATATATATATATATATATATATATATATATATATATATATATATATATATGTATATATATATATATATATATATATATATATATATATATATATATATATATATATATATATATATATATATATATAAATAAATATATATATATATATATTTATATATATATATATGTATTTATGTATATATATATATATATATATATATATATATATATATATATATATATATATATATATATATATATATATATATATATATGTATATATATATATATATATATATATATATATATATATATATATATATATATATATATATATATATATATATATATATATATATATATATGTGTGTGTGTGTGTGTGTGTGTGTGTGTGTGTGTGTGTGTGTATGTGTGTGTGTGTGTGTGTGTGTGTGAATAACCCACATAACAGGTACTTGACTTTATCCGGTTAAGATTTACCTGACACTGTGCGGACCTCACTTATTGCTTTATACTCGTCTAGTTAGATATATTGACTTATGTAGAAACTTCGATGTATGCGGTCTTCAAATCAAACATATAGCAAAGCAGCAGTATTCGATTTGGTCGTCATCTAATATAATTGATTGTATCATGGAGGCAAACTACTTTCTTATCTATTTCACGCTATACGAGTCCTGACTATGACATGATATGACAAACATTCATGTTAATCGGTGCATGACTGTTTGGGTTTTTGATTATCAGTGCTACATGTATTTCTGTTTCGAATAACAGAAAGCAGAGTAGCAGTTACCTGCGAATATTTCATTCATCGCACCAAAGGATTTCCCATGTAGTAACATGGATACCTTTGTAGATTTGTGTGTTTATACATTTTCCATTGCGAATTAGGCACCCAAGATTGATTTCGTGTAATAACATACTTTCTGCATTATCCTGTGTCTTAATCCTACCTTATTTATACACTTCAGGTCAAGACGTTAGATTGATAGGTCATCAGGAAAGATGAGAGAACAGGATGAGAGAAATTCATGAGGAGACGGTTGCCTCCGCAGCGAATACTTGTGGAATATCGAGGGATACATCCATGAGATAGAACGACAGGAACTATTGTATTAGCCAGCATACGAACAGCACAGTCTACATACAACACCATTGTCATTAAGGAAGATGAATAGGAAAACAAAACTAACATCAAACAAATCAGATCCATGAGATATCATATTATATTACTCAACATAAAAACAGCATAGAATACATACAATACAATTGTCATTAGGAAGATGAATATGAAAACGGAACCAACATCACACAAACCAGGACTTATGTGCTTAGTTGCATGTCCACGTGATGTGAAAGCGAAACAAGCTTGCAGATACACGCAACCGTCGAGATAAGAAACAAGTTCTTCGTATTTAAACCATTATTCACTTCCTGTGGTTGGCAATCACGCTAACAAGATTACATAGTGATCTCTAATAAAGGTGCAAGCCAATCATGACGCATGCAACAGTCAGGGCCTACCAGGCGCAATATCCGGGCACTAATCTCAGCGAGCCAATCAGCGTGGAGAACGTTAGCATGTGGTCGTTCTTCAATATCAGCATGTTTCCGGGTTTCACTAATGAGCGCGCTTTACGAATACTGTCGCAGCCGCACACGATAATCGTCTTCATACTCTGCTTTCTCACAATAGGCGCTAACAGCGCGTCGCTTATAGCAATGACAAAAATACGCGGGGAGCTCACCACGCACTTCCGGCTCATCATAAGTCTCGCCGCCTCCGATATTCTCGTCTCCTCGAGTGTTCTCCTGCACTTCCTGAACCACGCTTTCAACCCGACACTTCCGGTCATGTGGCCGGATATGGATGATCGTGTTCGCTCTCAATGCATGTTCGTCTTCGATCTTGGGCTGAACACTACCGCCCACATTATCACCTTACTCAACCTTATGGGTATGGCCATTGACCACTACCTGGCCATCCTGAAGCCCCTGCGCTACAACACCCTAATGTCTACCCGGCGAGGGGTACTAATGATAATCCTACTATGGATGATCGCCTTCATCTGCGGGATGTCGGATTTCCTCGTTGGATTGGTCGGCTACACTGACCGCCATAAAAAGGTGCTGAATTACTGCGAGTACATTGAACTCGAAAGATACCAACCGGAGTATACAACATTCTTTATAGCCCTCATCTGTTTACTGGTCATGATGACGTCATACCTGACTATCTATTATGAGGTTCATAAACGTCGTCTTAATTGTAACCCCGGTAGCCTCGAGGTCTGTCCGAGGAACCGAAAAGCGCTGATCACCACTCTGCTTATTCTTGGGACTTTCTGTATCTGCTGGATCCCCACGTGTATATTCCAGGTGGCGCTGGTCATCCAGGCTCATATAAATACCAACGTCCTTAAGGAACTTCAAGAGGAATTCCTCAACGCCACAGAGTACCTGTATGACCTGTTGCTGCTCAACAGCCTCTTGGACCCCCAATCATATACGCCATACGCATGCGCGAAGTGCGCTATGGTTATAGTAAGGCATTCGCCTGTAAGAACCGTTTCTTTAAAGATTCGCACATTAAAACACATGTAACTCTCTTAGACTTGGGAAAGAAGGTATCGAGAAATTCGCTCTCCATGGTTTATGAAACGCACGTTTGAAATGCCCAGCTACTGCAATTATTGTATTGTATTGTATTGTATTGTATTGTATCTTTTATTGACCACATCGATGTGATATGAAATATTACAAATAAAAAATATACGCCATCAAAAACGATAACCACAACATACCTTGCTCTTTTAACAAACGAGCCTTGCTTTCATAAACGAAACATTATGCGGAACTATTTAAGTTTGTATCTCCGTATACAGCAGTCGTATTTAAGTAACACTGTTGCTATTACCTATTCATTAATATTGTCATTTGATATTGCGCCCTTTCCATATCAATATGCTCAAAGGCGCATGACATTCCATTGTCAAAGGATAGATGTTGATATCCACATAGTTAATTGATATATACATCTTTGAACAGGTGTGCTTACAGTTGTCGTTTGAAGATTGCCACACTCCCAGCTGCCCGAATATTATTTGGGAGCTGATTCCATAGCTTTGGGGCACAGGCACTAAACGATCTGTCACTGTAGGTTTTCATGTTGGTTCTGGGCTTGCAGAGTTATTTCTTCTGTTCTGTTCTGTTTTGCTTGTTTTCAGCCGTCGCTCTGTTGCGAGGCATCATATATGTCATTGACCGAAACATCTTTCGAAGGTTTCCTCATATATATATATATATATATATATATATATATATATATATATATATATATATATATATATATATATATATATATATATATATATATATATATATATATATATATATACATATATATATATATATATACATATATATATATATATAAATATATATATATATATATATATATATATATATATATATATATATATATGTATATATATATATATATATATATATATATATATATATATATATATATATATATATATATATATATATATATATATATATATATATAACACATGGTGTTATCCATAAGAATATCTCAATAGGCAAGCAATGTACTGATAATTAAACGCGTTATTGTAAGGTTTAACAATTCAACCTCAAACATTTTCTAAAGTCACTGTATTATATTTGTTATGTTGAAAATATCATACGTCTTACGATGCACTCACGGTGCAAGTGGTTTATGTTGTTTTCGTTTTTGTTTTAACCATAATTTTTAAATAAACGTGTTTTTATTTGTGACTTCTCAGAGATATTAGAATGGGAGAATATGTTTTATTGGAAGGTTAGCATGCATATACAATGTATGCAAGTGTTGCTACACTCATGTTGCGAAAGAAAACGATAAAACGACTCTTTCTAGATATTGTCAATAAGAGGAAAAAGAAACAAAAAAGAGTAAATATCACCCTACAGTACACACATTTAATTTCTGCACCTGTCGACTAGACGTCTACCAGTGCCTGGCTGTATAGACACCCGTGGATAACATGTCCTAGAAAATAGTCAAGCACAGTGATGAACTTGTGAATCAAAGCTACGTACAATTATAAGGACATCCACGCATCTATGCCCAGGAAACTGGATGGCAATCGGGCGTGCGGTCAATCATAATACCCGAAATGCACACGCAATGAGTGCAGGAATTAAATGTCGGCACTGTATCTTATGGTAGAAGAGGATTTGGGTGTGTTCATGAAATATTAATACAACATAAACAGAGGTCAAATACAACTTTAGAAATGTTAAGGTAACGGATATATACGTGTGTTTTTTCATTTTTCTTGCATAATTTGATTTCATGGAGGCACATGCCCGTCATTTGTTTCTACATACAAACCCACCTACCTGATTAGTTTAGGGCTGGCCATGGAGGCTCACAAACACCCCATGACGCTGGATACCTACATGTATGTGCATGCTTGAATACTAAAGTGATGAATGGAATGCTCATATAATGGGCAATTAGCTTACCTTTTGCTATCGAGTTGTAAGGTGTACGTGAGTATGTTTCGTGATCCAATTTTGCCTGTGTACTATAAAGTTTATCCTTTTAATTAGAAGTACGGCCCATAAACCTGGTAGGTAGTACTACCACATTTTGGATTCTGATAATTTGGTTATCCTCAAATTTGACTAGCAAGTTAATTGTGATGCAGTATCCCAGGGTATTAACTCAATCTGTTATGTTATCGAAACTTGTTTTGTTAACCTACAAATTTGTATTCGTGTTGTCTGGCTATTTTGTTTTGCAAAAGTATGGCTTTCTAATCTTAATAAAAAAAAAAACAATATACAAGTTAACATACACAAATACACATACATACATACATACATACACACATACATACCATCATACGTACATGCATAAGTACATACAAAGGTACAAAGTAGCTCCGTTGGATAGATTGAACGGTTTCCGTGTGTGCAATTGCCTGCTAGGGAAGGAAGGTCGTGTGAACATTTCGGTAGATACAAGACTATAAACCGAATACCTTTATACAACACATATATACAGACATACATACAGACATTTTGACTACTTTGACCTGCCAATTTTGCACGGAAATACACATACTCTGTCTTTTCATTATATAATTGTGGAACCGAATATTATTCTCGATTCTGTTATTTCAATGACGACACGCAAAATGTCTCTTTATTTATTTTAGTCAGATTTAATGAGCAACAGGAATGAAACTTGGTTCATATTCTTAGTGCCATATACGTTAAAAAATGTTACTTTCCACCAACATCATGTCAACATCATTTGACTGATTTTAATACCACAACATAGGGATATCTTGACACTTCTTTGTAAGTGTGTCATTTCATTCTTACTATTCATTTTGACAACTCTTTTGATCAAGTTTTTATTTGTTCATTTTCATGGCACATGTAGATAATGAACACTTTTTATAAACGCATACATTTCAACGTTATATTTTTGTCATGTCAGTGGCTGGCTGGAATATTATATTATCCAACCTCAATTTTACAAACAACACAGAAGATGTGGCCATTTACTAAAACATGGCGTCGGTACCTACTTTAAAAAGAATTGTATAATGGAGGAATTATAAAAAAAGAGTTTGTGCAATGTTTGGAGAATTGACTGTGCATCCCAGAGGTGATTAATACAGTACAGACATTTAATTCCTGCAGCAATCGCCCGGACGTATGCCAGTGCCTGGTTGTTCAAAAATCCATGGGTAACATGTCAGAAAATGATCCAAACACATCGATGACTCACGTAGCTTGCGACTCAAAGCTACGTTTCGTTGTGAAGTCATCCATGCCTGGAAACTGGGTGGCAATCGGGGCGTGCGGTCGGGTATTCTTCCCGGGCTGCCCAGGCACTTAGTGCAGAAATTAAATGTCAGCACTGTACTGTATATGCTGCTTTTACTATGCTGATTCTTATCCATCTCGACAGCCCTGTCTAATACGTGAACCCTAATACCCTTTTCTATTTTTAGATATTTTGATTTATTATATATTTATTCCATACAATGTCAAAGATGTGTCACATATGTCAGTACGTTCATCGGATCATTTTCATATTCAATTTAATGGTAATATATATCATTTATTGACTGTATATCGAAATACAAATACAACATAAAGAACAAAAGCAACATATTACAAAAAACAAATGTACTATACAATCCTGGTGCGTCTTGGTTTTAAGGTTGATCAGTTATCTAGTCCTAGGGACGGAAATAGGTCGGTACACCTTAAAGCGGCTCAGGATCTGAGAAAAGCTTTATCCAACGCCTCTTTTTTCCTTTACATTCTTTCTATACATGTCTGATATATACCTAAGAATAATAAGCCGAATCTTTTCATTCTGTAATAAATGATGATTAGAAATACTAGTGTCATAAAAATATATTTGTGTTGTTTTCTCTTCAATGAATACAATCTACAGTGCAGACATTTAATTATTGCACCAGTTAACCGGACGTCTGCCAGTACCTGGTTGTACACACATCCATTAATAACATGTCAAAGATAACCCAAGCACATCAATGACCTACGTAGCTTGCAAATCGAAGCTACGTTCAGTGATAAGCTCTATGCAACCATGCCCAGGGAATTGGGTGGCAATGGGGCATGCGGTCAGGTGTTATGTCCGGGCTACCCACGCACTTAATGCGGGAATTATATGTCGGCACTGTAGCATGGTCTTCTTCTGAATACCTAGTCCTCAAGTGTGACAGCAGTCCCCCTAGGTGTCTCTGAACAAGATGATATCTATCTAAGACATTCATGCTGGGGGAGCTTTGTTTATTTGGCACTTAGATAAAGTTTTGGCGATCCAAATGAAATTGTTGATCTACTGTCTGCATGGCAATGATTCAGTCGAGAATTGACTACGCCAGCAATTTCTATTACCACGGTCTACCAAAATTCTTACAGAGTCGCCTTCAGGTCGTACAGAATAAAATGATTAGATATGTTTCAAACTACTCAAACTGGACAAACTTGGTAGCCAACGACTTCAATGAGGTGAAGTGGATGAGCATTGAAAACAGAATAAAATATCTGGCCGCAAGCCATGTATTTAACTGCATCTATGAACAGGCTCAAGAGTACCTTCAGGTCTTAGAAAGAGTAAATGAATAACACCAGACACAGTGTTAATGCTTTGATTTTATCAAAGGTTGGTTCATATGGTATGAAGTCCTTCCACTTAACATAGGTGCCAAAATCTGGACCTCTTTGCATGTCAGTCCTCTCTGAGTCATAAGAAAAAAGAAATTCATCAATTCTAGTCCGAATGTTTGTATTATACTACTAGTATATGATATTATTGTTATGTCAATCTTGAGCAGTGAGGTTGATCATTACATGTGATGCCTTAGGACTCGGGGCAGACTGGGACCACTATGGAAATAAGTTTCGAACTTTTAGTGCATATATCCTGTGTCTGGTTAGAATTCTATTGCATAGCAGTTAATGACACTCCAACTAGTCACCCTTATATATGATTTTTTTGTATGCCAAATACTATGTGATACATATCGTACTAGACCGAATAAAATCAAATCAACTCATTATTTTTTCAATCTGTTTTCTTCCAATTTTAAATAATTGTCAGTAGTTGTTGTATGTTAATTTTCTGTAAATCAGAATAACATAAGTTTTATCAGATATGTTGAAATCGTCGCCAAGATGCTTAGCATATCGTCTTACAAAAGTAGGTCGGCCAGGTGTCCATTGTGACCTACTTTCTTAGGTAAAAATTTCCACCAAAATCGTGTGCTGTAAGGTATTATCTTGCAGGAACTCAAAATTTTCCAACAAGTTGCCCAAGCCCAGTATATATAGCAGACATGCTTGGTACTTAGAAATCAAAGTAACCTTTATTGATCACGAAAACGTCATTTGAGGTAAAACACTGTAAAATAGAAACTGTGGTCCTATATAGGTCAGCTCAAGCACCTAAGTCAAAGAAAACTTATAGGTGAAACACCAAGACCTCAGGGATTAGATAACCATTGTTAGAAAGGGGACAAGAGTGCTAAACTTGGAGATGTCTTATTTTGAGTGTGTCACCAGCACCACAGCCTTAAACCGGCTATCTGCAATTTAGCCTGGATGTGGCGGAGTATGTGCGGATAAATGAAATCAATTTCTAAAGTTCTACGTGTCTATGTAGTGCCATGTCCTAGGGACTGCTTGAAATTCAATGCTCCGAGCGAATACATGGCTGATGGTATTGTCAGAGTAAATCAACAGGGCTGATAAAGTCTCTTGTCAATATGGACGACTATCCTTTTGCCCTTTCCGTATTCTTTATTAGGGAGATACGAACAACTGACACGAATACTTGTGCCGTAACTTGGCTGAGATGAAACAAAAGTATTATTCATTTTCTCTAAAAAGAAAAGGAAGGAAGGAAGTTATAGGATCCTATGTGGCTTTCAACAGCGAGATAGAACCCCGCGACGGGGAAGAAATTCCCTTCTTTTCACGAATATTTCCAAGGAGTCTGTCAGTTGCAGATGGACCATAGACAGCCCTCCACAATGCCGCACATTTATATAGCGACTAGACTGCGCATTCATCGGATGCCAGTGGATTTCATGCTTTTCTCTATATTCCTTTGATTGTTTATGCTTGTGAGCCTCCCTCCATATTAACAGAGAATAAGCTTTAACATGCACTGGCAATGTGTGCATTTTCGGAAAATAATCAAAAATCAATATTGTACTGGATATAAATGTCAACGTCATTCACGTCATTCATAAAAGCTAATATATAATAATATGTTATCATAGAACTTTAGCAATAGGTTTCTTTTGACATGTACTTACGGATGTGCGTACCAGTTTCATCTTTATCCAGTATTTACTTTTCAGTTTTGAATGTTTCATACTCTATGTTATAAAACTAAAGAAAATGTAAAGAAAAACATTTCAAGACGTACCAGTCATGCTTGGTTATTTATAGACAGAATTGTAAACCTTTGCTCTGTGTCAAGGCCATTATACCTGAAAGATCGACGGACATTTCACTTAGGTTTGCCTTTTACCCAAAGGTAAACTGAAATGTACAAATACACTTCAACGCTGAGTCACTCGCCTGTTGAGGCCAGACGTGTGGTCCAACACATTCCTTTTCTTCACCATTTTCTTGTATGTTTCTTAATTCTATATTATGTTATTATGTTATAGTTATCAAACACTTCTACTTTCATCTGTTGCTAATTTAATTCAGACTGTCTGTACTGTTTTTGTTTTATTTTACATGCAACTGAATAAAAAATGATTTAAAGATAAAGAAAACACATTGTTTTATCGCCATTGAGTCACAATTAAACTTATACAACATACAAAGTGACGGGTAAAGGAAAAAGCGAATTCAGCTGTTCGCAACACACGTCCCACTGTTCACCATTTGCGGTGATGTGCTTTGATTTACCTTTGTTTGTAACATATATATATATATATATATATATATATATATATATATATATATATATATATATATATATATATATATATATATATATATATATGTGTGTGTGTGTGTGTGTGTGTGTGTGTGTGTGTGTGTATGTGTGTGTGTGTTCCTTAACTATATGCCATATATCGCATCTGATGCAACTCATGAAATGTTTATCGGTTCCCTGTAAAGTGAAACTTCTTAGATATTCATTTCATTTCCAAGAGAATATCGTAATACGTAAAACCATCCCTTTTTTCACCCTATGTAGATATGACATATGCATTTCCTTATCTTCTCACAAATAACCATCAACTTTTCATAGCATAGCTGCTCCTGCTGAACACCCATAAGTGCATGTTATAACAGTACTTTCGAGAGAATAAGTATAAGAACTCATCGATGGCTTTTATCTCATGATACTCTCATGTTTATCAAGAATATGAAAAAGAGAAGACATCACCATATTTCTGGTATGTTACGAGTCTACAGTTATCATAGCACCATGTTTACAAGGAATTCTCGTCAAAAACCCCCCCAAAAAACCTGTAATCTCTATAGTGAGGGTACAGTATAAATACACAAATCCCAGACGATCAGCCTCTGCAATGATACAATAATATGTGGGAGCTATATTATATGTTCTTCTGATAAACTCCCCTACGGACAGAATTAGTGTACTTTGTATATGTATGCACCTTAATAACCTAATATAGTTAATATGAACTTTATGTTCAATTAATGATTCTTTATTTACATCTTTGATAAGAAGACAAATAAGATATATATGGTCTTCCTTTATTTGTTCAATATTTTCATATGTTTATATTTTCATTGTATTTGTATGATTTTGTAAAGAACTTGTTTTTTCAGTCAATAAACATACATACACTCGTATGTTGTCATTTCCTATTAATTAATGGAGGATGTATTAGAATGGCAACAGGTTTCGCAATCTCCACACGTATTTGCTTTCATCTTATTACCAGGCTTACATTCAGTAAAGAAGTGCAAAAGAACGTCTTCGCTATGCCTAAGGGAAGTGCATATAAGCGGCCGAAAAAATCACACACAATCTTCTTATTGCTACAGGCACATGTAAGTTCTTGCAAATAGCATTGTATAGTACCGTTTATTGACCACATCCACAAATGTGAAAATGCAGCTATAAAAACGAAATCATATAACGCAAAATGATATATTCAATAGTCTTACATTTAGTAATTAAGTGCAAATGAAAGTCTCCGCAATGCCTAAGGGGAGTGCATGTATTCCGGGGATAGGATGAAATAGAAAATGTAGAATATCTAATATGGCGCAGCCTAAGCAACCCATAAATCATACTAAAGCTTATGCAATTCCTATCCTGAAAGGTATGGGTCTTATTGAAATATTCATCGTAGGAAATTGGTATAAGAAGGCACTGAGTGGTTTGCGGAAAATATTCGATGAGAAAGCTGCTTTTTTATGCGCTCCACGGAGTGACATTTATCAAAATAGTTTTTGTCCATCATTTTCTCTTAACTCAGCTTAACTCATTTATGTGTGGTGCGTAAAGTAAGCTGTGTTTGCCTAACCGATCCGTATGAGTAAATTGGTTAATCTTAATGCATCATTTGATAAGTCAAGATGCAGGTCATCAGATAATATATGCGCCACAGGTGCATAAGAGTTTCACTTGCAATTGTCGTTTTGATCAACGATACATTTGACAATAACTTTGGAGTTAGGAATAATTTTACAAAATATTTGAAGGAGAGTTGCTGGTATAGTTCTGAAAAATATTTTTCCTTCAAATATTTTCCTAAATATGCCTTTGCCGGAAACATTTTATCAAATTTGTCAGGCTGCTTTTGGCCGCTGTGAGCATTATTGGGTTAACTACTTGAGAGAATGGTCAGCCACTCTGGTCATTTATATGTTAATCCATATGCTGCTGGTGGCTAATTTGGTTAATACAAAATGATGCCAAAAAACATGAAAAACAAACAGCGTATGGGTACTCATCTGAAAGTACTCAGCGAGAGCTATCCAATGAGTACCAATTTGACAGGGTTTAGGTGATCTTCAAAAATCGTTGTGTCCTTGTGGTCTGGACGAACGTAGCCTTAGCATTGGAAGGGTTAATCATTTCGGTCAATCCTTACTACCCAGTTCAATAGCCACCTACATACTCCTTCTCTTCGCTCCAGCACCAGTTAATCCTGAAACATATAGGTAGCTGCATTAGTTCGGCGCCAGTTTTATGTGTTTTGTAGACGCCAGACATCATAAGAGGACTTCTACCACGATAGCACCTTAACCATTCTAATGCTCAGGCTAGTTTTGTCCAGGACACAAATAGGCAAAGATTTTTGAAAACCATCTAAACCCTTGCATGTTGGTATTTAGTGGATAGCCACCGCTGAGTACTCTTAGATGAATACCCACCAGTCAGAGTTTCAGTCATTTTTCAGATGTCTTTGCATTATTTCGTATTGGCAAGATTAGCCAACAGCAGCCTAAGGGTTAACCCTTCCCAATAACCAGTTAACTTTCTGCTGTAGCAGCACTTACTAACATTAACCTATTCTTACCTTGAATGCACGTGTGATCTGACAAGCTTGATCATTGGAATACTCAAATAGAGAATATTTGAAGAAATAATTTGAAAGAGTCTTTGTTAAACTCAGCAAGAGCAATAATTTCCCAAATAATTACTTCCAAATCAAGATGTTTTTCCTAAATGTCAGACGGTGTGTACACTGCATATGTAAATGGGTTAAAGCAGTGTTTTAAGGCGATGGTTACTTGATTTATTGGTTCCCGGATCCGCCGATCAAAGTACTAAGTAGAATAGAACCGATGAGAAAATAAATGTAATCACCTCACTTTATTTTGTGCTCTGCCGCCGAGCCGTAAGTAGGTACACCAAACTTACGATAAATTTACCATGGGTGGTAATTTAAACTAGAATACTACAAGAATATTAATACCAGAGCAATACAACATAACAATAGCAATGTAATACAGTGTTGCTGAAATGCATCATCTAATTAAAAAATAATGACCACTTCCTAACATCTCACTCACGCTGTCTTACAGAAAAGATATTTGATCCCTGCACCAGTCGACTGGACGTCTGCAAATGCCTGGCTCTACAAACACCCATGGATAACATGTCAGAAATATAAGCCAAGCGCATCAATGACCCACGTACATTTAGCTTTGTGAATTAAATCTACTTTCAGTGTGAGGTCATCTATGCCCAGGAAACTGGGCGGCAATCGGGCGCGCGGTTGTTTGAATTGCCCGGGCTGCCCTCGCATTTAGAGCAGGAATTAAATGTTGGCACTGTAAATGTCAGAGCGTGTGTACACAGCATATGTAAATGGGTTAAAGCAGTGTTTTAAAAGTACGGCATGACCAATTCCTAACACCTCACTCTGCCACGCTGTCAGGCAGAAAAGACATTTGATTCCTGCACCAGTCGACCGGATGTCTGCAAATGCCTGACTCTACAAACACCCATGGATAACATGTCAGAAAAATAAGCCAAGCACATCAATGACCATCGTAGCTTGCGATTGAAAGCTATGTGTATGTTCAGTTGAGGTCATAAATGGATTCATGTCCAGGAAGCTGGATGGCAATCGGGCGTGCGGTCGTTTATTATGGCCGGGCTGCCCATGCATTGAATGCAGGAAATAAATGTCGGCACTGTACATGATACTGTACCTTTATCAATGAGCCACAGCCTTAGAGGTAACGATGTTGTTCGCCAATTGTTACTTCTTACGATTGATTAGTCGTATGATATATAATATCATCTTTTAACTTAATACATAAATTGGAAATAAGAAATTTGTCATATTTTTAGAAGTGATGATTTTGATCCCAAATGATTACATCCCTTAATGTTAAGCTAGTCATTTAATATCCTCTTTCTTCTTTTATCACATCGTATAAAATACAAATTGGAAGTTTAAATGTATGTATCACGAAACACATTTATAATATTCCTATAGCTAAAAGCACTTGTTAGTCCTTGCAAATAGCATTGTATTGAATTGTTTATTGACCACATCCACATATGTGAAAATACAATAACAAAATCGTATAAACAAAGAAGAACAAAATACAATGTAAATACCATAATTGACGAGTACAGTGCTGACGTTTAATTCCTGCACTAAATGCATGGGCAGCCCAGGCATAATACACGACCGTAAGCCTGGTTGCCAACCATATTCCTGGGCCTCACGACTGAAAGTAGCTTTGATTCGCAAGCTATGTGGGCCATTGCTGTGCTTGGCGTATTGTTTACATGCTATCCATGGGTGTTTAATCAAACAGACACTGGCAGACGTCCTGTTGACTGGTGCAGGAATTAAATGTCTGTACTGTAGAAAAAGGAAGATGGGGAGAGGAGAGGGAATCTGGAGGCAATGCTGCACTAACATACAGTCGTCAGATGCCAAGAAAAGAGTTGGTGTATATGTGCAAAAAACAACCATCAACGCAATAATTATGGCCATCAAAGAGGTTATTCTAAAGCCCTGGTCACATATGACAAAGACCTACGCGCGGCTGATTGATCACATGCGTCCAAAGTGCCGTGAACAGGTCGCATGCAGACAAACAGAGATCTTTCATTTGTGGTCACAAATGAATTGCCCGTGCGGCCAGTTGTGACAAGTTTTGCAATCACGGAAATTTTTAATGAACTATCCTCTTTGCGCGGATGATGCACGGCCACCTTGAAGAGGCCTTGATAGATTAAAATTAACATTTATTTTTTAAAGAGTGCCGTAAGGCACTCTTAAGGATCAGTGGGAGCGCCGCACGGCCTTGAAAATCCCCGTGCGTCAGACGCTCAGTCAGTAAATGTCCGTAGGAAGGTCGTGGACCGTAGAGAGGTTTGCGAACATGTTCACAAACCTCTCTACGGTCCACGACCACTGATTTTGGACCTCACGACCTCTACGGTTGCGGCCTACTCCTTGAGGCACCCGCAAGGTGATGCTGCGATCGCCATGGTTTTCGGCCGCAAACATGCCGCAAACAGACCGCATGGCAGATGGTTGCCTTTTGTGACCAGGGCTTAAGAAGAGACAAGGTATCAGACTTTATGATATCTATGATTTACAAGTAGTAAATCATACATATAAGAGGAAAAATCAAATAGATTCTTTTTAAACATGGAAAATAATAATTTTATATCAGAGAATACCAAAGAACTAAAAAAAGAAAATGATCAGATAATAAATAATCCTGAGAAATCTTAGAAGAAATGAGAATTTTCTAACAAAAACTATATTCTCATAAACAAATAAATGAAGTTAAGGATTCTGTTATCAATAACTATCACAAAAACCTCCATAAATTAACAGAAAACAAGTTTAGAAATGAATAAAGAATTACTTTAGAATAATTAAACAAACAGATTCAGTGCAGCAAAAAAAACAAAAGCCCAGGCCCAGATGGGTTTACAAATGAATTTTCAAAAATATTTTGGGATAAAATTTGTTTTTTTGTTACACTACTCAACTATTTAGCAAAAGAGGAAGCTATAAACAGTTCTTTCTTATAAGGAATTATAACATGTATTCCAAAAGGGAACAAAGCCCAAAATATACTCAAAAATTGGAGGCCAATAACCCTTTTAAATTCTATTTATAAAATTCATTCAGGAATATGAGCTTCTAGATTCAAGAAAATTCTTACCAAAATTAATTAGGGAGAGCCAGAAAGGGTTCGTACAAGGGAGATTTATTAGTGAAAACACTAGGTTACCCTTAGATATCTTAACTGAATCCAAAATTCAAAATTACGAGGGTCTCATTATTTTGGTAGATGTCGAGAAGGCTTTTGATTCTATTTCATGGGAATATATATCTATAATGTTAAATTTTTTCAATTTTAATAAAAATACACTTTCGATAGTCAAAAGCTTGCAAAAAAATTCTTCCTCAGAAATATTGCAAAGTGGGCATCTTTCATAATACATTTAGAAAGAGGATGCAGACAAGGGGATCCTATATCCCCTCATCTGTTTGAATTAGCTGTGGAGCTATTGGGAAAAACTTTCAGAAAATACTCGGATATACAAGGTATAGAAATTGGCAGAAATGAACATAGAATTTCACAATTTGCGGATGACACCCCTTTGTTCATGAATTTCAGGGAAGAAAACCTAAGGAGATGTATGGATCTTTTAACTAACTTTTAACTGATCTCAGGCCTAAAAATAAATGTAGATAAAACAAAAGTATTAGAATTCGGAAAGTTAAAGGACAGCAGGATAACCCTATGTAAGGATATTAACCTCATTTGGACTGATTAATTCACATATTTAGGTATATAGTATGACATTAATGAACTAAACAAAACTACTGAATTAAACTAAAGACCAAAGTTAATTGAGACTCAAAACTTGTGTACAATTTGGCTACTTAAAAACTTAACATTAATAGGTAAAACTAATATTATCAAAAGTTTAATGATTTCAGAAATCATTCATACCCTGCTGTCCCTTCCCAGTCCTGAAAAGGAAACCTTCAGAGAAATAGAAACCACATAAGTTCAAACAGTCAACACTGGAAAAACTGACATCTGAAGGTGGACTGCAGTTCCCAAATGTTAGTAAAATTGAAATAGCTCTCAAGGCCTCTTGGTTCAAACGGATTTACAAATCCTGTGAGGGTTGGGCAAGCTCCCCCAACATGTACGGTTTGAATAATGCATATGTATATAGTAATGTTTATTTTAAAAAAACAACATACAAGAATAGGCAACAAATTTTGGGCAGACACAATGTTAGCCCTATATACAGTTTACAATTGTGCAAAATATTATGGAAAAAAATCAATTCTGTCAATTCCCCTATGGTACAATCAAAATGTTATGGAAGGGAAAATATCAAACTGGTCCAATAAAGGACTAAACGCAATAAGGGATCCAATAGGAGAAGATGGTTAAATACTTTCAATAGAGATAATAGAAAACATTATTCAAGAGAATCGTAATGTCTTATTTTACATAAGAGAGAAATACAAGATATCTTGAAACAACATGATGTTATTTGGGACAAACAGACACCAAAACTCCCATACATTTTATATATACTTGATATTGGTACAAAAGGTAATAAGGATGTTTACTTCAGCACAATTAAAACTGGTAATAACATTATAAAACAGTTCAGGAAAATGGGGCAAAACATTTTATTAAAGATATTTCCTTTGACACTGTTACCAGTGGTTTTAAAAACATTTAAAAAGTAGCGCCTTCAGTCTATCAGTAATTTAATCACTTTAAACTTCTTCATAGAGGAACAGTGCATGATAAACTACTCTTCAAAATGGGAATATCTGAAACCCCAAACTGTCCTTTTTGCAATCACATATTAGAATCAATTCAACATGCATGTATTGAATGTGAAAATGTTAAGGGTTTGTGGACGGCAACAGAAAATTGGCTTAGGTTGATTTGTGATTCACACTTTAAGATAGCAGATATTGAGAAAATCTTTGGAGACATTGACAACGATCAGGTTAAACAAGTAATTATTTTAAGTTTAAGAGATGTAATATAACATAAACCAGGCTCTAAAATGACTCTGGGTGATTTAAAAAGATGTTTAAAAATTAATCTAAATTTAAAAAGATTACAAGAAGCTCTGCTTAGAAAGGGAGACAGCTTTGATCAGACAAGGAACATCTTTTCAACTGACCTTAGAGAAGACAACAATACCAATCATAGTTGGTATCTTCTATAGAAATAGCTATTTTTGATCTGTATATTTTGCAACTGATGTATTTATAACATTACAAATCAAAGTACTATTAAACTGTACAACAAGGTGGTGATTGCCAACTATCCGCCTAAGGTACTTAATATCTGAACCATACTTATGTTGTTTTGTTGTTAAAAGACATACATATTCTTATTTGTTATCGCTTATTATTTTGTGACTATGGAGAAATAAAAATCCTATTGCACATGTGTGCAATTTGAAATTTAAAAAAAGGTATCGGACTTTCATACATCTTTCGAATTCATTTAAAACATACTCTTTTTAATCAAATGATAAAAGAAACTACTTCTATAATCACAGGGGCTGAGGAAGTCAGTTTTTCCTTTAAAAAGGGCCTCATAGAACATAATTCACTTATGTCTTGATATTTCTTTCGATTGATTGGGCGTGAGGTGAGGTTACATATATTTGATACACTATCGGTCTTGTAATTTAATTGCACATGTGTGATTTAAAGGTCATACACATCACATCGCCAAATAACCCATAAATGATTGAAATGCACAGGA
Source organism: Maea johnstoni (assembly GCA_963942565.1). Classification (NCBI taxonomy): domain Eukaryota; kingdom Metazoa; phylum Annelida; class Polychaeta; order Spionida; family Magelonidae; genus Maea; species Maea johnstoni. The sequence continues at coordinate 20,361,748 of OZ012696.1, forward strand.
TATCGAAAATAGGACTGTTGTAAGTGTTCTTAATACCTGTTTTGATGTCTTTGCAAAATTGTAGTGCACGTGTACCTTTCTGTAGATGCTGCATTCTTTTCGTTGATTGCCAGAATTGTCCTTATGAAGAGCATTATTAGTCTACATGACATTTTCTAACCGCAACCACCCGAGTGCTGCAAAGCTAATCTCATTTCGTGATCTGGTCGCGAATCTTTAAATGAGGATTTAAAGGCACATCAACACAAAAAGGCCATTTAGTGCTATAAAATACTGTAGAACAGGGAAAGTTTGTGAGTGCGAATATTTCGCGAATACGCGAACTAGTCACGCACTCGCGAACTTAGCGCACGCAATCAATTGGATGCGTAGTTACGCTGTCCACCACCGGTGGTGGCGCGTCGGTCGGTGAATTTTACTCCTAGACGGTCGAGGCTTAAACGAAGAAAAATGCGTCCAATAACTTCACAAAGCTATAATGATATGATACATTGGTAACTTATGAATAAGTTATCAATGTATCATGTCATAATTCGCATACTTACTTGTCCAATTTTAGGACACTGGTCCCGCGTCTCCCTGATGGGAAAAGTTTGATGCATGAAAAAAATCGTGGCATGAAAATTTCATGCATTAAAATATGAGATTTCCATACATGAAAATGACATTTTCATGCATGAATATGAAGATTTCGTCCCTGGCATGACTTTTTCGCACGGAAATTTTCATGGGTAATTGGGCTGTACACAACTTTATGCACGGAATTCACGCCCACGAAAATATTTGGACAAACTTTTCATTTACGTGCATGGAAATATCTTTTTCATGCATGAAAATGAGATTTCCATGCATGAAATTTTAATGGCACAATTTTTTCATGCATTAAGCTTTTCGTACAGGAGCCGCCCTTAAAATGGCTCCCACAGTACCTGCGGAAACAGCACGTGTAGCCATGCGTGTCCTGTTTTGACTTTGAATTTGAAAAAGTGCCCGTTCTGACTTTTATTGGGGCTTCCGCCAAACCTTTTTCTAGCCGTTTTTACACCTTTCCGAACATTCTGAGAAATTGATTTTTTTTTTCATTTTTTCAGAAGAAAGATTCTTTTCGGTGACTAGGGCGTCAGTGCCCAAAGACATGACGACATTAATACGCATTGATGGCAGTTGCAGATATAATATGTACCATAATACACTCCGAAATGGGAGTGGAATAGGAGAGAACTTTTGACCTCAGTTTCTCATGCCTAAATTTGGTCTCTCAGACCCTAACGTTCGATCACGGATTTGGCTTAATGATTACTCTCTATGAACATGACTTTTCAACTGCCCTAAGCTGATTAATACATTTTCGGAGAGCTGTGTAGATAATGTGTCTCCTTTTGTGCAGTATTTGTCTTTTGTTCAGTAGCTCCTCTTGTTTACTTTATTCTAGTTCTCAGATTGTTTGTGTTAAATATATATATATATATATATATATATATATATATATATATATATATATATATATATATATATATATATATATATATATATATATATATATGTGTGTGTGTGTGTGAATCTTTCTCGACGAAAGTATTGGCCAATAAATATACTACTACTACTACTACTACTACTACTACTACCACCAAATCTACTGCTGCCGCTGCTGCTGCTACTACTACTTCTACTACCAAAACTACTACTACTGCTACTACTACTACTACTACTACTACTACTACTACTACTACTACTACTACTACTACTACTACTACTACTACTACTACTACTACTACTACTGCTGCATTTCACGTATATATTTGGTGACGATATATACATACTCCCAGACCACGTTATCACAGCCTGTAACATTCGGGGAGGAAACCTACGGTAGGTCTCCACCTTAACTCAAACAATACTGATTACCCAATGACTCGATAGATGTCAGTATCATATGGTGTTGGAACCTAAGTGACTTGCATGCCTGTGAACCTTTAAGCTAAGAAAATGGAAATTTACAAGTTTAACTTCCATCGAGAGATGACATTACTCTGAGGAAGAGTTAAAATGTGTGTGATCTTTTAGGACCTTGGTCTAAAGGAAAATCAGGTGAATACATACAATTACAGACGCTCAATTAAGAAGGTCGTAAAAGGTACAGGATGAAATCTTGAATCTCTAGTAGTAACCCTAGTACCCAGAGGGCGCTGTGGATCTAGACGATAAGTTCTATATTACAACTGCATATTCCATGTCACACCTTGGCGTAGTTTCATTTGCCCAGTAGTATATAACACAGCTATTCAAGGTGTTATAAAAGGTAGAAAATGTAGCTTTTATTTTGATTGTTTTAAAACGGCGAAATATGCCACTGAATGGATATTTTGAGATATCACAGTAATTCATCTCTAATGAAAATAAAGTCGATCTATGCATTGTTACTCTCTGTCTCTCTCTTTGTATAAACGCCTATATATATATATATATATATATATATATATATATATATATATATATATATATATATATATATATATATATATATATATATATATATATATATATATATATATATATATATATATATATATATATATATATATATATATATGTATATATATATATATACGCCTATGTAACATTCATAACGGGTTGTCATGGTTTGACACCCTTGATTTCAAAGTCCAGCCACACAGATAGTAGTAGTAGTAGTAGTAGTAGTAGTAGTAGTAGTAGTAGTAGTAGTAGTAGTAGTCGTAGTAGTAGTAGTAGTAGTAGTAGTAGTAGTAGTAGTAGTAGTAGTAGTAGTAGTAGTAGTAGTAGGAGAAGAAGAAGAAGAAGAAGAAGACGAAGTCAAAAAGAGGAAAATAATAATAATAAGAATTAACAGGCACACTTGATCGCATAAGCATATTCCATATAAGAATTGGTTTCTCTCATTGTGAAAAAATAGTACGACCTCTCTCTCTCTCTCTCTCTCTCTCTCTCTCTCTCTCTCTCTCTCTCTCTCTCTCTCTCTCTCTCTCTCTCTCTCTCTCTGTATAAACGCCTGTTTTAAATGTAACATTAATAACGGGTTGTCATGGTTTGACAATCTTTATTTCAAAGAATCCGGCCACACAGATAGAAAATTCAGTAACTGAGCAGAATAGGAAAGCCCATTTATAACTTTGCATAGAGGTAGACAGACACATAACAATGACCAATCCATCTTACTACACACATATATATATATATATATCCACACCATATGTCCAGAAGCATTAAAGATGATTTTCATAGATCTGCCACAGCCGCTTTAAGTAGATTAAAGTCAAATTTCTCTTCTGCACTCATATCATGCGGATAGGCGGTGATATTATAGGTTTGGTATTTAACCTATTAATGTTTATAGGAGTTCCTCCAGCAATTGTCGTCTGGATCTATGACACTTTTTACAATAACTTCCGAATTGAGAATGATTTTACAAAATATTTAATGGAGAGTTGTTTACAATGTTCTGATGAGCATTTCTCCTTCAGATATTCTTCTACGTGTGCGTTTGCCTGCAAGATTTGATAAAGATTGTCCGGCTGCTTTTGGCCGCTGAGCATTAATGGGTTAAATCAGTTTACGTGTTGAGCCCCATTATTATGTTTATCTTATAGAAACAGTACATAGAATAACAACATTCATTTCACACCAAAGCAAGATCATTCATCAATTCTATTGGGACGTGGTTTTTTAAAGCTCGAGTAACGTAAGCTCGACGGTAACTACAACACAGATATTCAATGCCTACACCAGTCGACCGGACGTCTACCAGTGACTGGTTGTACACCCATTGATAAAAAAATAGGCCAAAAAAATATACCCAGAATTCTTATAGCAAATATGAAAGGAGGTAAGAAAATGTTGATGATATTCAATCATGACTTTCTTTTTTTCAGAAATAAGTAAACTGTCAACAGCGTTAATAGTTAGGTATATATATATATATCCATAGATTATTAAATGATTACAATGTGTGGTTAGAACATAATCACCAGATTGCCTCTTAAAAGGTACTTTCCCAAAATTACTGATGTTACATTTGCACTAATAAACTTTTTGAAACACTTAACATACCAACTACAGTAAGAACCTACCGAACAAAACATTTTATATCGAACTCAAATCCCATTATATCAAAATGGTACCATCACAGCATTGGAGCAAGATTCATAGCTCAGGTAAATACAAAATAAAGTACTAGTATCACAAGAGGCATTTCTAGTAGGTTGACCAATTAATAGGATAATTCAACACATTATTTACACCATTTTTAATGGCGAAAGCGCCATTATCACACCATGTTTAATTAGAGTAATACTAGTCATCTACGTCTACATATACTGTATATACAGTATATATATATATATATATATATATATATATATATATATATATATATATATATATATATATATATATATATATATATATATATATATATATATATATATATATTTATATATATATATATATATATATATATATATATATATATATATATATTATATATATATATATATATATATATATATATATATATATATATATATATATATATATATATATATATATATATATATATATAAAAATATATATATATATATATATATATATATATATATATATATATATATATATATATATATATATATATATATATATATATATATATATATATATATATATGTATATGGCAAGGATTGGTTAAGTAGTTCGTCTATTAAATTTGAACATGAGACTGTAAACCGGTCACAGGATTGTAGGTATCTGGTTCACAAGGGCCAAAAGATAATCTCATGCATCTCTATGTATGTAAACAACAGATTAACATATTCGGTATTTTGCAATTTCTACGGTTTTATCGCTTGGCGATAGATGGCCTTTTTGCATGGCGCCAATTCCGGCGCATCACCTTACTATCAGACATTACAATTAACACATCTTGCAGCACACGCCAAGAATTAATCGCACCCTTAAGATCAATTGAATGATCATAAATTGATCTCGTAGGATCAATACGTGGTACAAAATTGTGAATGATAAGTGACAAGACGCGATTAAATCAAATACAAAAACAACCATTCACGGCGCCATCTTTTGGCAGCTGACCGAACCCTCGGTTTGATGAAGGTAGACTCTAAATCCCCGAAGATGTCAGGAATGACGTCATTCCGGACATCTGGGGTGATTACAGTCTACCTTGACGAAAAGACTTGTTAAGTCAGTCACGTGCTTTTTCTCAGTGCCATGTTTAACTCCTTTTTGCTCCGCTGCAATTCTGCCTGTAAATTTCACAGTGGTTATTTGCTGGCACTTTACACTGTCAATTGCACGTATATGATCAAATTTTTCATCGTATTTTTGATCTTGTACAGCACAATACATTCACAAAATGACGATTGGTTAGAAACATGTCAGTCAATTTGATATCAATATAAGTCAATCAGAAAATGTTTTTCACTGTGTAGAAAACACCTCTTTTCTGATCGTTTATGACGTCACGTTTAATAGAAAAATAGAATAGAAATAGACAAGATACAGAAATATTCTATAAGTATAACTATAACGGTGAAAGCGTAATTCGCATGTAGGAAAATATATTTTATGTTTTACCCATGTATGAGTCGGTCACGAAACATTTGGAAAAATAATATAAAAGGATTTTCTAAAGGAAAGTGGAAATTGTAAAGGTTAAATATATGATATACAGTACAGACATTAAATTCCGTCACCAATCTACCGGACGTCTACCAATACCTGGTTGTACAAACAACCAAAGATAACCTGTCAAAAAATAGGCTAAGCACTTCAATGACCCACTCAGCTTGCGATAAAAAAAACTTTCAGTTGTGAGGTCATCCATGCATCCAAGAAATTGGATGGCAATCGGGCGTGCATGCGGTCGTGAGTTATGCCCGGCTGTTCACGCATTTAGTGCAGGAATTATTAAAATTGTCGGCACTGTACACCAGTTGATTATTGTTGGAAAAATAGTGATATGACGATTCTGATGGATGGTGTGTTTTGTTTGTTTGGCGAAGGCATATCGCTATAGAAACGTTGAACCAGCTATAAATTTACTTCTCGTACGATCCGTCCCAAGGGGGTATTCCAGTTGTGAAGGCACCGTGAAGAGCCTATTGAAACAACGCACATCTGTATAGCGGCCAGGTCTACCCGCTGGCGAGAATCAAGCCACGGCTCGGACCCGAAATCTAACATCTGGGGCCATTGTTTTATCGCTAGGTCTCGGCTGTCCCTCAATAGAGGTATTTTTATGTTAAACGTTAGAAAAGTGGACAAACAGGTATCATCTGCCCAGAAACGAAGGAAGCAAAAACAAGACTATATATCCTACTTAATTCTCTCTTCACTTGCAATAATCAGTCACGCGCTCCGGTTTTCGTACAGACTGCTTGTGTAAGCATTGAGTCTATTCCCATCGAACGCATCATTTAAACGTTTATGCGGTAATTTACTAATTCGGACGACGAGTCTTTACCATATGCAGTATTGACATAGTATGTACATTCCACACTTAAACCTGACGTGTGGTACAGTACAGACATTTTATTCCTGCACCAGTCGACCGGACATCTGCCAGTGCCTTTTCTATGGATATCGTGTCAAAATAATAACACAAGCACACCAATGACCTACTTAGCTTGCAAATCAAAAGCTACATTCAGTTGCAATGTCATCCATGCACCAATGCCTTGGAAACTGCGTGGCAATTGCGCGTGCGGTCTTGCATCATGCCCGGGCTTCCCATGCATTTAGTGCAGGAATTAAATGATGACAAAACAAATCCGTAAAACAAAAAAAAAAAATTTGTCTGGCCTTATCTTGTAATTTTGATGAACCAAGGTAGGTTGAATCTTTATATTTTACACACATTAGATATGCACAGCGACTTTTAAATTTCACAATCATGGCATTCGCTGATTATGCTCCTCCTAATTCTTATCTTAAACTTTAGAAGCGTTGCAGTAGTGGCACTTACCGGTTTACGCCGTCAGAAACACGGAACAAGGGGTACAGTATATACAACGTTGACACACATGTGACAGATATACCCAATATAAAGCGCCTTCCACCAATTTCTCGACGAGAAAAGGTTGGCTTCGATTTTTAAAATTACACAACCCGCTAACGCTTCGTGATACGATACTACCTGTAGTATGAACAGTTTCGAAGTCTCAAAGGTCTTAAAGCGTACAGTACAGACATTTAATCCTGCACCAGTCGACTGGACGCCTGTCAGTGCACGGTTGTACAAACGCCCATAGATAAGATGTCGGAAAAGTTATAATTGCTTGTGAATCAAAGCTACGTTCAGTTGTGGGGCTATCCATGCGGAATTGAGTAAGCATGGGGTCGTGTATTATGCCTGCTTATTTAGTGCAGAAATTGAATGTCGGCAATGCACGTCAAACTCCGCATACCTTTTTGAGGCCTGTGATTGGTGGAAGGCAGCTAGCTGGGGGTAAAATAGCAATCTCTCTGCGAAACATTGAAACGCAGTTAACCCAAATAAATGTTACATGATCACAGCATACCTAAGTCAGGAATTGCATATGTCACACGGAAGACGTTTTTCATGCATAAGATACAAAGCTAAGAAACCGTCTATAATGATCTACGAATAAAATCCAGCTATGGTACAAATCTGTGCATGTCATTAGCGTATGTACATAACAGCAAATTGATAAGAAAAAAAAACAAATCTAACTAATCAATAGCAAACACGGGCTTAATCTTATCATTGTATATCACTTCGATTTTTAATCCACATATATTAGGTGCATCTGCCGATCGTTGCGCTGTCTGCTTCTTGGCTACGTGGCTCAGGTTTGGCTAAGGATTTTTGTGTCGCGTGGGGAAACGCCCATCTGTGGGGCGACCACTTTCTATTGCATGGTGTACTGTCAGACAATACATACATGCTTTTTTAACATCCAATAAAACTGATTTTAGACAATTGACACATTGTTTATCCCTGTACAATAAATGTAGTTTGCTTGTTCTTGCCTTTATTTGGTTGAGTAGATTGATCACGAGTACATATTTCACAGATTCCTCACCGAATTCCGGATTCCATTAATCATCCGGCTTGCATGTACTCTCTTGCGGGAACTTTTCACATCCGGGCACTATGACTGAGCGACAATAGATTGGAGAGGCCGGAAGTGGACTGCAGAATTCGAGCAGATCTTTTCTGATTGGCCAGTTATTCTCCTCGAAAACATTCTGTTTAGTGATGACCGAATTAAGATAATAGAGGTCAAACATGCCCCCGAGGGGTCCTGCGGATGTCTCCACGCACTTGCCCTCGTTAAAGCGCGCGAAATTATATCGCAACACCCCCATGTGGCCCTTGGTGAGTGGGTCGACGAATTGGAACCAGAAGTGCAGAGCCTCTGTTCCATTGCACTCCTCGGGGTAAAAGAACCCATCTGGCTGCTCGCAGGGGAACACAGTCTGCGAGGAGAATGTCTGATCTAGGTGGCGCACGAAGTAGGATTTATTAGCGACACCAGTTGAGAGAACCATGCCGCCACCGGACTCCAAGAGAATCTTGTCTCTGGCGGCCATGATGCTGGACACGTTGAAGAGGATCCTCGTGTCGTCCAGACGCGGGCCGCGATCGTACAGGGCGGAGAGGTTGTAGTCGGGCGTGCCCGTGGCGGCGTCCGGGGCTCGCAGCAGATAGACAGACATGTTGTTGAAGTTGAACGAGGAGGCGATGGAAGCGGGAAAGGCCAGCGTGGTGTAGATCCTGATGGTCACGACCACACACCCCACGAAGATCATGCAGATGAGACCGAAGGGGATGATGGTCCTGGCCTTGGTCCAGTGGGACTTCTTGCCCAGGACCCACACCGGGAACATCATCAGCCAGAAGAGGTCCACGAGGCCGTAGGAGTGCGAGATCTGCAGCAGCTTGGAGAAGAGCACGTGACTATGGCACTCTACAACTAGGAAATTGAGCGCGGTTCTGCATGCCTCAACCAAAGCCTGGAAGAGAAGGAAGAGACAACAGAAGACACGGTCATTCTCCTCCAGTCCCCCCTTGTCGATCCAGAGACCTATGTAGGAGGCCACAAGGAGTAGGCGAACCGGGTACAGGATCCCCGAGAAAAAGGCATTGTAGGCGTAGCGCAACATGGGCGTCAACGGACCAATCACCATCGTGCTCTGCAACATGCCCATATTTAGAACGTTGCTCAGATCCAGGTACATCCCGGGGATGTTCAGAAATGTGGCTACTGCAAAGTACAGGGCGGCAACACGGCGTCGCCGCCTCTTGCTCCGGTTCCTGTACTTGTGAATAGCCATGTGTAACCGATGCAAATCACAACAGGTTTTCCGTTGAGGCTCCTGACCTGTATATGGTGATTTTCTTTTAATCCAATCCGATTTTTAGCAGCAATATTTTTTCACGATGGATCTGAATGCAGTTTGGCGTCTTAAGGTTTGCGATTGAGAATTCCAGCTGAGAAGTCCATTTCGAGGTCGAATCTGCTTATTATCGCCCATTTCACAAACTGAAATAATAGAAAAAGGCACAATATCAATATCTTATTTATGTTCTTATGTTTAGATCACTTATTCTTTTTGTTTTGTTATGTTTGCTTAGTCATCGGCAGATGCTATAGTTTTTGTATACGTATGATTTTGTACTATGAAATGTGCAGTCAATGAACATACAATGCAATACAATTAACACCATTAACGCATTGAATAACAATCCATTGCTTAGACATACATACATATATACATAAAAACATACATACATACAAACAAACAAACATTGAAAAGATGTTCAGGACATAGAATATGTCTATCATGTGACCTAGGGTGTAGAGATGATGCTCGCCATTTAGTAATGCAGTGCCCTGCAAGTCAAGGGATGAGATAAAATGTTCAATGAATTAACTGAATTGCATAATGCGACTGTTACAAAGAATATCCTTGGAAATGCTGAAAATGTATCTTGATTGAAAATGGGAACAGCAGACAACATGAACTGTTTTGATAATCAAATTGCATTGTGGAAAATATCAGGATAGACTTCTGCCTTAAGGAGCATGATAGGGAGTCTCCAAGTGTCAACAATTTGACCGGAAATGCAATAGAGGGCGTGCTGCACTATGTGTTTGCTATTGCAAGACATATGAGGCATTTTAGCATAGGCACTAGCTCTAGGTTTATCTGGACTGAGTACAAATTTCAAACAAACCTATATACTTTACTTAATTTAGACGTAATATGTCTTTCTGACTCATATACTAGCATAATGCTCTTCATATCTTTTGTTAACCATACTTTTTTATTTCTTTTGTTTCTATTATATAATACATATGATGTTGTATCTTCGTATACAATCGATAAACATGCAAATACATACATATATACATACGCACATACGTTTATGTTTATATACATATATATGTATATATATACATATATATATATATATATATATATATATATATATATGTTTACATAATATATATATATATATATATATATATATATATATATATATATATATATATATATATATATATGTATATATATATATGTATATATATGCATCTTAAAGTCATGATATGTTATCTGCCATAATCATTATTTATTTTTGCAATATCTGCTTTTCGTATCTTAAAGCACTGCGGCTATGAAATAATACCATTAAGGAAATAGAAATCGTATGATGTTATGTTGGAAAAGTGGTTCACTTATTTGATTTACCAAATATGGCATGGACGGTCAGTCTGCTATCATGTCCTCTTTAGAATCTTCGGAGGGGGAGACACGCTGTGCTCTTAAAAAGCCAATAGCCATAACTTCGTTAAGACAAGATACTTAATCAATTATGTGATAATGTCAACATGGGCACTATAATCAGTTTGAGGAATGGCCACCAGGGGTGACGAGCAGGTGCTAGATTAAGGGAAGTGCTCAATTAGTATAGCATGCTAGACATCTCCTACCCCTTATATTGTAAAAAAACCCACAAGGCCTGATAGGGGAGGAATACTAGTACTCGCACGCAAGCATACTTTGGGTGGATAGACAACATTTTTGATTCGAATTTGTTCATATTGTTCTTGTAAAAGAAAATATAAATGATGCAAATATTATTTTGACGAAATGATTTATTCATATGTTATTTGTACTGTTATGTTATGCCTTATCTCTATATTTATTGTATTTGTAATTTCATCTCCTTTCGGATTTGGTCAGTAAATACTAGTAATACAAAGCAATACTAAAACAGATTCCAAATCTCTAACATTGATTTAAGTTTCGATGAAAAACGTGGAATTCCAACCTGCAATGGGTTGCGAATACTCTTCACATGTACAGTGCCGACATTTAATTCTTGTACTAAATGCGCGGGAAGCCCGGGCATAATAACCCACCGCACGCCCGATTGGCACACGGTTTTCTGGGTATGAATGCATGCACGAACAAGTGAACGTAGCTTTGATTCGCAAGCTACGTGGGTCATTGATGCGTTTAGCTTATTTTGTGACATGTTATCCATTGGCTCTGCCAGACGTCCGGTTGACCGGTGCTGGAACTTAATATCTGTACTGAAGCTGCCTTTGAGAACAGGAAAAGGATTGCACGATCACTAACCAACCTTGCCAAGTTGTGTTTGCCTCTTTCGTTGTGTTTGTTCACGACAACATTTGACGTCACTTTGACATCACTAAGACTCATCTTGTCAGCAGACAGTCAGTAACTGAAATATTTCTTATAAGGCTACATTAATATTATTATCAACTAATCATGTCAAAAAGATATGTCCGTGCGAAACTCTTGAAAAAAGACTAATAAATCATCTTTATCTTCAAAATTCTAAAACCTGTCATCAGCACTATTATAATTGTTGACGTCATCATTATAATGGTCATTGTAATCATCATCGGCCTACAACCTCATTTGGCAATACCCATCACCCCTAAAAGCATCATCATCATCATCATCATCATCACCACCACCACAACAATCATTACCATAATCAGCAGCATCATCATCATCGTCACCATCATCATAATCATTGATAACACCACAATCGTCATCATCACCACCATCATAAGCATCATCATCATCATTATCATCATCATCACCACCACCACAACAATCATTACCATAATCAGCATCATCATCATCATCGTCACCATCATCATTATCATTGATACCACCACCATCGTCATCATCACCACCATCATAAGCATCATCATCATCATCATTACCACCATCATTATCATCACTATATACCATCATCATCATCACCACAGCCATCGCCACCATCATCATCATCATTACCATCATCATTACCATCATCATTACCATCATCATTACCATCATCACTACCATCATCATCAACATCATCATCATTATCAACACCATCATCATCATCATCATCACCACCACCACAACCATCATCATCACCATCATCATCATCATCATCATCACACCACACTCATCATCATCATCATCATCATCATCACCACCATCATCATCATCAACACCACGAACACCACCATCGCCACCATCATTAGCATCACCATCGTCATCATCATCATCACTACCACCATCACCAACATCAACAGTTTCACCATCATCCTCAAAAACAACTCCACCACCATCATCACCATCATCATCATCATCATTGTGTTATGTATGTATCGTGTGTGCTATAAACATGCGTCAGGCAGCTATGGCCTGAGGGAGGGAAGCACCTCAGCCTCAGGGCCGGATAACAATGCTCTCTCAGACCAACTGTGCGCCGCGCGCGCGGGCCGGCTCGATATGAGTTTTGAGGAGATTAAGATACGATTACATTGTGTGCTAGCCGCGGTAAGTACCTCTCCCCAGCCATATATCATATCTATTGGCAATAACACCGCGGACGCCACAGACACGCCACAGGCTCACACGCGCACATACACAGCGCTACAAATGCATCGCCGACAGCACAATGCTCGATGTTCTATTTGCGTGTGGAGGCTCTAGCGCATTCTGCGGCGTGTTTCTTGACAACTTGTTCACAACTGCTCACTAAGAGCTGTCGCATGACCTCCGCACACCTACTGGTCAGACCATCAATGCAGTCTACCCTGTGCAGTTATAAGACCAATCTTTTTATACCTGCACCGCCAGAACATCCACTTATAAAAATCACCATAACGTCAAAATATTCTCTGAGGGCTCAAAGAAAATTGAGTGCTGTTTTTGACTGTGCTTCCGTTATACGATAACGACTATCGTCATTTTTATTATCATTATTATTATCATTATTATCATTATTATTATTATTAGTAGTAGTAGTAGTAGTAGTTTTAGTTGTAGTAGTATTAGTATCGTTATTATCATTATTATCATTATCATTATTATAACTATTATCATTATTATTATTATTATTATTATTATTGTTATTATTATTATTATTATTATCATTATTAGTATCATTATTACTATTATTATTATTATTATTATTATTATTATTATTATTATTATTATTATTATTATTATTATTATTGTTAGTAGTAGTAGTAGTAGTAGTAGTAGTAGTAGTAGTAGTAGTACTAGTAGTAGTACTAGTAGTAGTACTAGTAGTAGTAGTGTTATAATTAATACAACTATCCTAAAATGAATCGTATTGTATTGTCTTCAGAGACTTAGTGCTGAAGATGGGACAATAACCTAAGCCATTCCATGGTCGGGTCCAACTATGTAATATGTATGCAATAAATATATACAAAGCATGATTTACACAGAAGTGCTAATATTGTAGAAAGTTGCCTGTATTGCCAACAATGAGGCATGTCTATTTTACAGTTACTATATTCTCCACTACAATGATGAACTGTCCAATATCAGATGGCAATTGTATTGTATTGTATAATCTATTGACAGTACTGCTCCACCTTAAGAGCAATTATGGCATGACCGAAGCTACACTACGGACAACCCTCCGGTAATTTGTATATAAACTCATGTTGGAAACCTATGTGATTTTACCAAGCAAGTTTCCCAAATTGTATTTATTGTATTATTTGTACTATGTCTTTTGTTTATGATGTATTTTTTATATCTACGTATATAGTTAATAAATACTATACTATACTATACTATTGACCATATCGCAGATGTAATGTAACCACAAATCACTGATCCATCATACATTATTGTATAAAATATACTATGTACAAAGCAAAGGTCATCAATCGACATGCAGGACCAAAAGACTTATGTTCTTTGGGGTAAAAACCCTACTTTTGCCTTTGTTCTTATGTTGTATACTTTTATGTCTGCGAGATATAGTCAATAAATATACAATACAATACAATACAATTAAAACGCATTGATTAAAGTCTGTGCGTATGTCTATTTGAGAGCTGAAAATCAACATATTAGGAAGAGATGCAAAAGTATGTAAGTCCAGTACTTTACCCTTATGCTGCTGATGGCTAATCTCACAATACAAAATGATGCAAAAGACGCTGAAAAATGACTGAAACCCTGACACATGGGTACTCATCTAAGAGTACTCAGTAATAGCTATCCAATGAATACCAACATTACAGGGCTTAGATGGTTTTCAAATATGATTGCCTCCTTGAGCTTTAGAACGAAAGTAGCCTCAGCATTGAAAGAATAAAATGCACACCAAAACCAATTGGGCATTGGCGATTCATCAGTAGTTATGTGATATTTAATCTCAAAAGTTATATCAACTGACTAAAAAACAATATACTAGTAATATAAACCAATGTAAGATGTTAAATATTCGAAAGGTAAGTATGAACTTTTTCAAGATGAGTGTTATGAAAAGATAAGTGGGCATTGCAATTACAATGCACTCATGATATTGAATGAAACAGTGTTCACTATATTGTGCAAATTACAATAAATGAAGCAGTAGACTTGACCAAAGCAGCAGATAAGACGTAATGGAAGCATACATAATTGGTTTGAATATCTTACCAGCCATACGTATGAGTATATTTCTTAACGGTGGGAATATACATATATATATATATATATATATATATATATATATATATATATATATATATATATATATATATATATATATATATATATATATATATATATATATATATATATATATATATATATATATATATATATATATATATATGTGTGTGTGTGTGTGTTTATATATATATATATATATATATATATATATATATATATATATATATATATATATATATATATATATATATATATATATATATATATATATATATATATATATTTATTTATATATATATAAATATATATATATATATATATATATATATATATATATATATATATATATATATATATACATGTATATATATATATATATATATATATATATATATATATATATATATATATATATATATATATATATATATATATATATATATATAATGAGAAATATAAAGGAAAATGTGAATTCAAAACATTCAATGCTTATCTTGTAACCAGTGACGTATATGTATATACTAGAAATTGCTTCTTCAACTTGTATGATGCTACACATGCAGTTGTACCAATTATAGTATTCATTTAGCAATTATTCATTTTGCAAAATGTCCAATGCTCCACCTACCAAGCAGAAATCATGGATATGTTTAGATAACATGCTCCTACAAACGGTGATAATATCATATGGAATAAAATTCAAATGAATAATTTATTTATCATTAGATGGTGTCTGTTATGATGACAGCCTATTGGTGAAACACAAGTCATTTAGTGCGGATCTACACTCCTGTCAAATTAGGGGTCTTTTTAGCTCTACTGACCATATACAGGATACCTTACAGAATAACAGATTTAACAATCCCTTATATAGACGTCCCTGATATTTCGCAGGTTTTCATGGAGAACGTATAATATGCATTGCAATATGAAAGTGAATTCGCGCACTCCTTTGCATTACGCGTTCCACTACTCAATCGAGTCAGCGGCGGCTCTCAATCCGCCTTGATTCAATCACTCGTGTTTATTCAATCTCATACACATACACACATACACACACGCACACTAATTAACGTTTAACCCTTATGCTGCTGGTGGCTAATTTCGCCAATACAAAAGTATGCAAAAACCTGAGAAATGACTGAAACCCTCCGATATGGAAAACCAAATGCACATGGGTACTTATCTGGAAGTATTCAGCGAGAGCTATCTAATGAATACCAACATGACAGGATTTAGATGGTTTTCCAAAATCTTTGTGTCCGTGTGCTTTTGACAAAGTAGCCTCAGCATTGGAAGGGTTAATGTACGCTCCAACATCGCAAGGAATACAGTAGTTGCAGCATCAGCACATCACCTTCCTTGTATTCGTTACTTCACGCGCTCACTCAATCTCCTATGTACTTACCCTTTGGCTGACAACATGCACTCATTGACCCTTCCCTTTGTCAATAGCGGCCCTATAGACCTCTGAGGTAGCTTCCAGCGTATCACGTAAACAAGCAAGGTGCTCTTCGAGGATTAGACGGCCTGGCCTTTGATTCACACTCCCTAGATTGCTTTTAGTTGCCGGGTCACAGAGACAATTTCGCATCAGTGTGAATGCATATAAAACAGTGCTGTCGTCGTCGTCGTCGCAGCTTGTCAGACTCGGTACTGCCTGTTGCTGGCGCCGGCGCTGTTGCCGTATCACTCAGCTTTATCTTCTCATTATACAGTATAAAAGCAACAGTCCGGTCCTCGCCTGCACGCCGACGACTGAAAGCACTTAACCCTTATGCTGCTGCTGCTGCTGGCTAATTTAGCCATACAGAATGATGCAAAAACATAGAATATGACCGAAACCTTCAACACGCTCACTGGTACTCACCTGAGAGTACTCAAAGAAAGGTTTCAATGAAGACCAATATCAGTTATTCAAAAGAACTGAAAAATGACTGAAAGCCTCGGATATGGGTACGCATCTGTGAATATTCAGCCAGCGAGAGCTATCCAATGAAGACCAACATGACAGGGTTTAGATGGTTTTTTAAATGCCTTTGCATCCTTGTGCTTTGGACGAACGTAGCCTCAGCATTGTAAGGGTCAAGGTCGAGGCATAAACTAGTATGCACAGCGACCACGGTGTAAGGTCAAAATGAGGTCATGACCTTACTGGCCACATGAAAACCCTTGACCACGCCCAGAAACAACTAATCTGAAAAAATGGCGATTTTTACTACGCGATTGTCGTGTGGTTATTTGTTTTATCGGGCACTTTTATTCGGGTATAGTATATTTCTATAAGGCTAAAATACAGATTACATTGATACTTCATCCTTATTCGTATTTAACGCGGCAACAGTCTGTCTGCACCCACGTAAAACACAACAATTGTCTTTTTTTCGCATTTGCACAATTCCATTGCTTTGATGACTGACCTGGTATCATTCGTTATTTCAGGAATATTTTGTTAAAATGTCTAAAAAGGTCGCAAAAAATATCTAAACTTAATTTAGCTAATAAAACTTACAATACAGATCTATGCCATGTCGTAAAGAGCTGGTTCATTAACCCTTCCAATGTTGAGGCTACTTTTGTCCAAAACACAAGGACGCAACGATTTTACCTTAAGTCTCCCTAAAGGATGATATAACAATCTTTCTGCGATATTAAAATTATTGCATCTCAATGTGTACCTTAAGTCTTCCTTGAGGGTGATATCACATTATTTTTGCAATATTATACGCAGTGCACCTCAATTTGTACCTTAAGCCTCCCTAAGGGATGACACAACATTCTTTTTGTGATATTAAAATCAATGCATCTCAATTTGTACCTTAAGTCCCCCTAGAGTGGGAAATCGATTTCTCACGAAATATTCTCACGCATTTTCTTTTATACATCTTGCGGAATATTTTTTTGGTGATTAACAGAAGGACAAAACTCCCCTATGGCA
>OZ012696.1:20379921-20463350 GCA_963942565.1 Maea johnstoni
ATTTTGAAGCATGTTCTCCACACCATCTCAAGAAATGTCCTTATTCCCCACAAACTGCGGTCGCCATGGGGGTCTGGCTATACGGTATGTTTTCAAGGTTCGTGAGTAAACCTACCCGTCTGGAACATGACGGATGCTGGAATAAAAGGTGTGATTTATCAACACCAATGTCACAATCCCATGCAGGTGCCCAGACAGCTCTTTGTGGGTGCGAGGGGCTGTCCCTATAGCTGGGTTGTATTGCACACCAATTGCTCGCTCGCTCTCAACACTGACTTTAAACACTGACTATACTCAGTGGTTCGAATCCTCTCTCTCTCTCTCTCTCTCTCTCTCTCTCTCTCTCTCTCTCTCTCTCTCTCTCTCTCTCTCTCTCTCTCTCTCTCTTTTCTCTCTCTCTCTCTCTCTCTCTCTCTCTCTCTCTCTCTCTCTCTCTCTCTCTCTCTCTCTCTCTCTCTCTATATATATATATATATATATATATATATGTATATATGTGTGTGTGTGTGTGTGTGAGAGTGTGTGAATACAATATATATATATATATATATATATATATATATATATATATATATATATATATATATATATATATATATATATATAACATATATATGCGTGTATACATATATACATATATACACATATATACATATATATATATATATATATATATATATATATATATATATATATATATATATATATATATATATATATATATATATATATATATATATATATATATGTATATATATATATATATATATATATATATATATATATATATATATATATATATTTATATATATATATATATATATATATATACATATATATAAACATATATATATATATATATATATATATATATATATATATATATATATATATATATATATATATATATATATTTATATATATATATATATATATATATATATATATATATATATATATATATATATATATATATATATATATATATATATATATATATATACTAGTATATATACTGGTATTCTTTGTGATTAATACTCTCAGCAGTGATTGATTATCAACCATTTCATGAAATATCATGGAATAATTGTTACACCTAGAATTCCTTTAGCATAGAAGTTAAAAGAATTCCTACGTTTGGTTGTCGATAAGACATTCATGTTTGGCCTAGCCTAATATGAACACTACCATCTCAAGGTAATCTTTTGCTTCAACCGGGTTGCCTGTAATATGTATGTTTGGGAATTACTTACTTACTTTATTTACACATACAGTTTGCAGCCTTGAGTTCAGCATGACATGTGTCAATAAAAGGGGAGGATGAGCAAGGTCGTGTTATACTATAAGCAGAGTGGCATATTTGCAAAATCCCACAACTATTTGTGTGGTTATTGGTTAGTGCCGATCTCTTTGCAATGATGAAATAAAGTATAGAATGTATAGAATGTTGTAAACTGTATGGTTCAATGTTGTATACCGCCCAGGTATGCATTGTTTCTTTTTACAAAACATAAACATAAAGACATTCAGTAGTTACAGATAGAAACTTACAATCTATGCAATTGTTTGTAAAGGTATATACTAGTAACGTTAGTTTTACCAATCGCAATATCTTCAATACACTATATGTTTCACTCCGTTTCTTTGAAAAAAAAACTCAATAAAAAAACATGATTCAAATCTTCTATGACGTGTTTACGAATTCAAAATGCTCATCAGTCCACACTGCTATTGCCTCTAATCAGTGTGTGTGACTACTATATTATGCATAGACTCGTGTACATGTAATATGATATTTGATATGATTTATATTTCTGTTGATCAGACATGATGCTTCACCGAGTTTGTCCTTCATGACGTAAAGGCTCGCCTGCTCGAAAACCTCTTTATGGCTTTTTGTATTAGAATTGGCCAAATAAAATGACCGTTCTCGTTGCCTTCCCGAGTTTGATCATTTATGGTTCTTTTTAGCTATTTTCCTGTTTTTGCACGCTGTGAAAGTAAAAAGATATCGTATCTTGTTATCACTTACGTTTGTACCATATGATGCGTGCGGTCCATAATGGTTCTTGTACTACTGTCGTGAGTATTCCGTCACTCCAAATTTAGTAAAGATTGTTCTATTACATAAATAGGTGTCTCCATAGCAATGTTGAGTACATGCAAGTGTTCTGTATCTGCGATGTTATATGTGATGCTTGTTACCGCTACATGCTACATTGACCCATTTCCAGTATTTCCCTTTGGAGTACCATTCGGTACCACAATCCTAGACCTAACCATAAAATGGAATAATATTCAAACATATTAAAAGAGGAGTTGTACATAGCCATACATTTTGTACATTTCTGTTGCCGATATGCATGACAACACAATGACGCATTAAACCTTCCAATGTTGAGGCTACTTTTTCATCCAAAGAACAAGGACGCAAAGAGTTTTGTAAACCATCTAAACCCTGTCATGTTGGTATTGATTGGAGAGCTTTCACTGAGTACTCTCAGATGAGTACCCATTTGCCAGTTTTTTAGTCAGATATAGGTTTTTTGCATCATTTTGTCTTTTAGTCAGATATAGGTTTTTTGCATCATTTTGTCTCGGCCAAATTAGCCACCACCAGCATAGGGGTTAAGAAAACATATTGATTGGCTGTAATTGACATTGAAGCGAAGGTTTCGTGAATTCGTGGATTAGGCAAAAAGAGAGTTTGGATCAGCCAACTCATATTCTGCACGCTTACATGGTACATTTAATATTCAACATCCATCTTATTTCTATTGCAGGCCCATCTACAAGCAGTGGTAAAGAGTTCTATCTAGGTTTTCTGGAAAATCCGGGCAGCAAGAACTATCTTATGATCTCCAGCGATAAGGACACAGCGGTGAATATCGCTACCCTCTTGGGCGGTCCGCAAGTGGTCACTGTCCCTGCTGGTCAGCTGGTAACAGTGGCCCTGAGGGACAATATGTACATGCACAGGACGCAGAAAACCAAAATGGGAATACACGTTACAGCGCTTGAAAATATTACTGTGTATGGCATGAGTCAAAGCTCTTATTCGTCGGAGTCGGACGGATTTCTTGCGTTGCCTGTGCACGTCTTGGCGTATGAATACATTATTGCAAGCTACACGTCTGACAGCATGGTGCCAAGTCCGTCCCTTGTTGGTATAGTAGCGACATCTGACGGAACGCGCGTGGACATCCACCTTAAAACTTTAGGACTGGTGAGTTATGGGGGCTACATGTATAGCAGTGGCAACGTCATAACTGTTACTATGGATAGGATGGAAACTTTTCAAATCTCGCACAGCTCTGATCTCACAGGAACGAGAGTTGTTGCGACGAGACCAGTTTCCGTATTTTCGGGTTCTCTATCCGCAAAGGTGCCAATTTCTGTGGATTCCTCCAGTCACCTGGTAGAACAGATACCCCCAGTGGTCACCTGGGGTAAGAGGATCATAGTTGTTCCTTTGGTGACACGAAAGGGTGACATAGTAAGGGTAATAGCATCAGAAGACAATACAAATCTGAAAATAAGCGGTAGTTTTAACAAGTCAATGGAGATTAAGAGTAGTGGCTCGTTCGCGGAATTGGACAGTTCGTCATGGCCGCCATCATCCTCTGTTTTGATAGTGTGCTCAAGGGCGTGTCTTGTCGTGCAGTTTTCCAAGGGGAGAGAGGCGGACGGCGTGCCTTCTGATCCCTTCATGATGATAGTCCCTCCAGTGGAACAATACACCAACAACTACGTCCTCTCACCAGCCGTACCGGCAATCAACGGCATCATCACAATCATAGTCGAGGGCCAATATACCGAGACAATGTACCTCAATGACCGCTCGCTGGACACATGGTACGCCAACTGGACGGCGGTCAGTGGTACACGATATCGCTTCACCACCCTAAATCTGGGCGGTTCGGCGTCTGCCAAAATTTGGAATTCTAACAATTGGGTGAGATTCGCTGTGCTGTTCTACGGGTTCGCACAGACAGACAACTCCTATGGTCTACCAGGAAGGTTCGCCCTAGAGCCTATCAATGACATGATTCCAAAGATACATATACAGGATTTCTACCAGGAGAGCTGTAAGTTTGTCACAGCTCAAACCAATACTGGAGAACCCTTGACCAAAGTTGCACCCGACTGCAGCGGCAAGCGGGTGTCTTATGAGGACCGCATTATCAAGCAAGACTTCTGTGAACACGTCATTGAACGCCAATGGAAGCTAGTCGACTACTGCAAGCACTGTGTTTTCGCTGTCCAAAACATCAGAATGATAAAATCAAAGCCTGTTATAACATTCCCAGGTGATGTGGCCATCACGTGTGATGGAATCAACAACGGGAGCGCAACAGGTGCTCCTTCCGTTAGCGCATGCGCAGACAATCCCGCGACTGTCGTTAAGACGGATCGGTTGTCAAGTCCGGGTCTGTGTAGATCAGCGGAGTCTGGCACTGTGTTTAGACAGTGGAACGTTAGTGACGTTTGTGGAAATGTGAGGGAGCACGTTCAGGTATTGACGATATTCACAATCGAACCCGCACCCGCGATCTCTCCAGAAGAAGGTAAGATATCCAAGCTACCCTAATATGATGGCTTTGTCCCAGACTGCTCGGTATCTTTCACCACTGCCCGGGTTCAAAATCCAAACGAGGCATGAGAGGAGGTTGCCAGTGACTTGGGTTTGGGCAGTGGTTATCGCTGGGTACTGCGACTTCCTCCACCACGTACAACTGGCTAGCCGCGCACTGGTTAGCATAACTACGGCAGAATAAGTGACGATAATCAAAATTCTTATCCCAAATCCAAGTTGAATTTTCCAATCTCCTCATAATATTAATGACTATTTTGAATGAAGCAGATCGTTTCTTTTCTTTTCTTGATAATTTGCCAAAACCTTATTCCCTTCTGTTCTCATAGCCTTATTCTTTTATTACCAATAATGGAAATGTTAAGAATTCTTGAAGTGTATACTCAAAGTCATCATAGCGCCTCATGGATGTCAACACTCAGAATGTTTCGTATTATTTGTAAATGAATCCAAACTTAGGTTAATGTGACCTTATACTAAACTAGTGGCCACGTTCTCACTAGATACACTTATTTGGGAGCTGGCGTGTCTTTTTGCAATGGGTTATTTTTGTTGAAAACTAAATCATATCGGACAAATCTTTATTTTCAAAATTCACTGTCAAGGAGACTTATGCCAATGACAAACATTTACTTTTCATTGTGTGGTGTATCAGGGACAGTCACTGACGACTTTCTTACATGGCTCGGCCCGAATTTGAACCCGATGATTGGTTTGAGACAACGAGCAGTTAGTGGCAACCCCTTCGACTACTCAGCTATTCGGACATGCCAAAAAATAACAATATGTACAATTGTAACTTTATATCATTTGATTTGAATTCCATTTCAAGTGCCAAACTGTTGTGTAGGAAGGTATATGCTTACTTGCTCAATGGCAAATACAGAGGAACAAAGTTTTACAGAAATCTAACAGTTGAAATAAATCTGTTTTCTTCGTGTCTCATTTTTTATTGTCTACCGTTGGTATAGTGATTTATATCAAAGGTAAACAATGCATGACTTTCTTGTAAATCAAGGGTTGCGCAATTTTCACCTGGCCATACAAGTCATGTAAAATTCCCTGAATCTAAAAGTAATGCGAAAACGTATTAAGTTTTCCTCTATGTTTTTCTTTCAGAAAAAGATATGACAATCATAATTGTTGCAGTAGCGGTCGTCCTCACTGTCATACTTATTGCTGTAGTCGTATCCATCGCTATTAGAAAGAAATCCAAGTAAGTTACAGTAACGACATTTAATTCCTGAAGTAAATGTGGACAGCCCGGGCAGAATACACAACCGCACGCCCGACTGCCACCCACTTCCCTGATCATGTATGCATGGATGACCTTACAACACAAAGTAGCTTTCATTCGCAAGCGACGTGGACCATTGCCTGGCTTGCTTATTTTTTTGACATGTTACCAATTGGTGTTGTACAACCGAGCAAAGGCAGATTTCTGGTTGACTGGTGGAAGAATTGAATGTCTGTACTGTATTTATTCAACATCGACTTCTAAGGACTTGTGGGAATGTGTGATAGATAGGCTCCGTGGAAGCAGTGGTGTATGTGCTATACCCGAGATATTTCGAGGCGAAGCCCAGCAACCCTTAGAGATGGCATATACACCATAGCTTCCAAAGGTCAATGTCCCTTTTATGTCAACGAGATATCCCTTGGATGACGTCCATGGTTATCAAACAATACCAAATATTTTTGGGGGGGTTGGCAACACTGGTAAATGAGCCAATATTGCAATAGCCTAGATGGTATTTGCTGCCATGATATTGAACTTTCTTTATTGCCGTACGCTAGTACATTCAATAAAGGTTTATGTATGTACGGATGTATATACTAGTGTATATATATATATATATATATATATATATATATATATATATATATATATATATATATATATATATATATATATATATATACATATATACATATACATTTATATATGTACATGTATGTATGTGTGTGTGTGTAGATAGATAGATATAATTACATTGAAAAAATCGAGTTGGTTGTGTATGCGTACTAAGTAAAGAAAGCAGTATTTACCATCCATGCTTGTGTACATCGTTTTTTAACTATTGAATTATTATTTAATTACGCAATGAACAACAAATTTTTGTATGTGAAATGGCTTAATTCTATACTTATTATAAGTTCTATTTTGACATTTTAGGGCGTCAACCTGGTGGGTCAAGGAGGCAAGTGAGTCGACTGAGAAGCCACATAACCTGCATCCAGATCTTAGACAGCCAAATACTGTCTACACAAGCAGATTCCAACATAATGGAAAAGTTTCCTAATAATCCCATTTCTCAACAACCCGAAGTAGCCAAATACTGTCTACACACACAGATTCCAACATATTGGAAAAGTTTCTTAATTAATGATTTAAAAAGAGTTGAGGGCAATATTTTCTTTCTGGACAATGTTATGGCTGATTTTGTGTATACAAAATGTTCACCAAGGTTAGCGGCCATTTTGAATTCCTAAAATTGACCGTAACTTTGTTCAGAAATGAGATATTGCCCTGGTCTTTTTTTTTAAATTCTATCTACTTGAAATGATCTTTGCAATGGACAAAGTTACACCTTACTGTTACTATTTGTTGTCTTGTTATTTTCGATAATGTGGCTTTTTTTCATGCTCCATATAACTTTGTCAATAATACCTTTTACAAAATAATATCTTTGAAAATATTAACTTGAGTATTAATAAGGCAATGTTATCATTTTAAAATTTTGATTTTTCTCTTCATCTAAACCTGAAACAATCAAATACTGTCTACACAAGGAGATTTCAACAAAATTGAAAGGTTACTTAATAATCCGATTTCCAAATATAGCCGAAAAGCGTCCCCACAAGCAGAATCCAACATAATGGAAAGGTTTCTTGATAATCCCATTTCCAAATACAGTCTACACAAGCAGATTTCAACATAATTGAAAAGTTTCCTAGTAATCCTATTTCTCAACCACCCGAAGTAGCCAAATACCGTCTACCCATGCAGATCTCAGCAAAATGGGAAATATTCTTAATAATCCCATTTCTCATTGACCTGAAACAGCCAAATAACGTCTACAAAAGCAGATTTCAACATAATAGAAAGGTTCCCTTATAATCCCATTTAACCCTTTTGTTAGATTCTTTAAAAAAGATGGGCTTTGATTTAAAATGGAATACTAGTATCCTAACCATGACTTTTTTATTACTGACGGGTGACTTAAATCTTAAACTCATGTGTAACAATTTTCAAGCACAAAAGCAAATTACAACACAGTGGGAAAGTCTCCTACTCTCGTTTCTCCTATTTGGTAGTCTTCCAAATGAGCATTACTTAACCCTTATGCTGCTGGTGGCTAATTGGACCGATACAAAACAATATAAAAAGGCTCGAAAATGACTGAAACCCTGGCACATGGGTACTCATCTGAGAGTACTCAGCGAGAGCTATCCAAAGAATACCAACATGACATGGTTGTGTGCTTTGGTCGAAAGTAGCCTCACCATTGGAGGCCGGGGGTTAAAAAGGTAAAATTCTAACCATCAAATACTGACACTAATGCCAGAGTAGTGACTACAAACATACACCAACATGTAACATATTACAACTTAAAACCACCCAAGCAGATTCCAACAAAATGGAAAGGTTTCTTTAACCAAATGGTAAGGACTGATTATTTGACTACTAACTCTATTGCCAGACAAGTGGCTATGTAGATACACCCATATGTAACAATTACCAGCACCCCGCTATTCTATATACCTTTACTATGTACTACTGTAGATACACAAAAGATTGTGTGGAGTCAATTTTGCGAATTTACAGAAGATCGATTTTTACGTTTTTTTAACTTTACGAACATGAAGTGCCAGCTATACACTTAAAGTGGCAGCACTAATCATTGCGAACTTTTAATTTTGCGTCCGAGGCTAAGCGCAAAAAAAACGCAAAAATTAAACTAACGCAATCTTTTCCGAATTTACAGTATATACTAGTGCAACATTACATGCAGTATGTTTATCCTTGACTTGGATGTGTATTCAGGAAATGAGACAAAGCCCTTTTCCGTGACCTAGTTAGAGAAGCCAGGAACTGTAAGGGTCACTGACTTAATAATGCACTTTCATTCTCCTAATAATATACAATTAGTGTGTTGAAAGTACAGACCTTGATAATAGAAATCATACAAATTGCATTGATTAATCTCAATACTGCCATGGTTTAAAATTCTCAGCAGCGAATAATCTACACTTTCTAAGAGTCCCCTCTATATTATTTCAATTTTTAGTGGCAGTGAAGAGTACTTTGAAGTTTTGAATGTTTTAGTATTGTGTCTGTCACGTATGCTCTTTTGTACTTTCAAATTATTTATGTACATATATTTATACATTTATTTGAGAACCTATTTTTAATCAAATGTCTTTGCTAAATGGTGCTTTACTGTGATAGATAGATTGAAATATATATATATATATATATATATATATATATATATATATATATATATATATATATATATATATATATATATATAAATATATATATATATATATATATATATATATATATATATATATATATATATATATATATATATATATTAGTATTATTATATATATATATATATATATATATATATATATATATATATATATATACATATATATATACACTAGCATATATGCACGTGTGTGTATATATGACTTATAACAGAGATTTAGAAATGTATGTGTAATCATGCATGAAACGCTGTTTATAAAGTATAATGTGAATGTTAATTAAACATTGGAAAATGATACGTCATTCCACTTCCATACAAGACTGGTTTATGCTTCGCTGCTTGGAGAGTGTATGTTGATATTTTAAGATCGCTTAAATATTCCTTCAAAGTATGCATTGAGTATTGAGTATGTCATTTTCATTCGCGACAAAGTGTGTCAAGCCAGTTCAAAATAAAGCAATTGATCATTATGAAGCTCATTATGAGAAAAATGTGTATCTTATGACTTGTTGGCATCCATACCTTTTCAACTATCATTTACTGTATGATACATATCATTTATACAATCACAGCATGATAGCACAACCCTAACATACTGTTAAAGAGATACAAGTACAGATATGTGTTTTGACATGAATACTTAGTCTTATTTAAACACTTGGGGCGGATTTTCCTATTTAATAAGAGTTGGTTAGTTTTTAAAAATCGACACTTAGTTAATAAGACTCAACAATAAAATAACCTGTTGTATTTCTTCAATAGCTTTCTGGGTCAAGCATTATAGTCCAATTATATTTTTTAAGGTATGTATTTTTTCAGAATATATTTTATAGAACCTGTGTATAATCCATGGGTGTAAGATCGACTTATTTTCTTTGAAGGAAAAAATTCTATAACGAATAATATGCTTCTCTTATGAAAAATAGGATAATTATCGATTCTAAAAATGTTTACTAAAATAGTTTTTTTCCGGAAAAATGGCAATGGCAATGCGCGAGATACCTCATTGTTGTCAGTAGGACGATGGCCTTAAATTTCCATCGATCAATTTATGGTACGTCCGGGTCCCGCAGTTAAAAAGGAAGTGACGTCAGACGGAGTCGCGTGAAGGAAGTGGGTAAATACTGAGCTTTGTTATGCTCATTCCCAGGCCCAGCTCTATGTCCTACAACATATGAACTATGGATATGTTTTAACGACCCAAGGTTGCGGACAAAAAAGAGAAATATACGCGTTTTATCGTGAAGCCTATACACGAATTCAACAATGGTAATGTGCGTGTGTAGTGACGTGCAGCGTTCATTTTCCTTAGAAAATGGCGCCAAATAGCGAACGTGATACAAGCGCGCCACGCATCATTTACTACATAGTTTGCAATACATGCTGCGCGTGGGGGGGGGGGGGGGGTTGGGTATTGTGGGGCTCTCAGGTACAGAGGGGGCCGCACCCGCCTTACATATTTCGCGAAGAAGGGGTCTTTTTTAAGACCTCTGAATGTCCGCGATTTTGTATAAAAAGGGTATTTTTTTGTAACCAGGTACGAAGTATGGGGTGTGAAAATCCCCTAACAATCCACGAAATATATGCGGCTCTGACGACGAGTGACTCCCGAAGTGACGTGGGCTTCCGAGTCTGCTGCCGCAAGCTGAACAGGCAGAGAATTATAAAATCTTAAGTTAAAATACGTGTTCCCGTTCATCCAATGTCATTGTTTTGATAAAAGAAGGGGTGTTTTTATACTGGAAAAAGTCAGCGTTTTTTTAAAATAAGGATGCTTTTTTGGCCAGAAATCAGTGCTTTAGGCCTTAGAGGTATTTAAATTTTGATAACTAGTGTTAATGTACCCCCCTAAATACCAAAGTGCCCCCCCCCCCCCCCCCGGACATGCTGGTACTACGGGTAGAAAATTGCAGCTATGTTATTGTTAAGAGCTTCGCTCGCCGTCGAGGCCATGCCTCATCATATTATTCTCTATCTTTAAAAAGAAGCATTTCTCATACAGGAAGCAGAGATAGAATTCCATATATACCCTGCTTACGCAAACCATTCAGCGGAGGGACGAACCACATGGCGCCATCTATAGGTGATGCAAGGAACTAAATTCGCCAGTGGGTCAACTTATATTGGGGGGGGGGGGGGGCATTTACATGGCAGCAGGGGCGTATCCTGGATATCTGTTTGGGGGGGGGGGGGGGGGGGGGGGGTTCGTTAGGTATGAAATGGTTCGTAACAACAGAGGGGTAGATCTACTTTTTGGTTTCGAACCGAATTCTAGAAAGACGACATTCTTGCAAAAACATCAACACCTTTAATATGCCTATGAGGTTCTTCGAAGCGCTTGAACCATACCTGTGCTTTAACGCGCCCTTTATGATTTTATCAGCAACCTTGGATGAGCAACCACAAGTGTATAGTTTGAAACAAGCAGCAACTTAGCAGGTAATAGATACTAACCTGTGACCAGTCACCACGAAAATGCCGGAGTCAAGTATGTTTTGCTGGCAGAAACAAATATCGGACTTCTAATGCTACGATGAGTCGTTTTAAAACATTCTGTTAACAGGCTCTCCCCTTGTGAGTGGGTTAGTATAATTTTGCAAGTTTTATTTAAAGTTGACTATCAAACAAAGGTGATCACTTAACCCCGCCAAAGTGTGGATGTGGACCGCTTATTCCTTATGCTGCTGGTGGCTAATTTGAGCAATACGAAATTACGCAAACGCTGAAAAATTACTAAAAACCCTAACAAATCGGTACTCATATGAGACTTAGATGACCAAACACAAGTGGATTCGAAACCAGCCGGTCAACCTGAACATACTAGCTTAGAATAGCCGCTAATCATATAGGGCAAATAGGCCAAACATTGGTGCTCTGGGCACCCCCAGCTGGTGGTGGAGATAAGGTTTCTCAGTAATGTAATCGATGCGAGAGCCCTGATTGGTCCTTGTTCCCACGTGACCTCGCGCTGATGGCTTATCTGGTACTCCTGGCATGAGTCCAGCACTTAACTATATAGTTCGAGCAACTCTAACTGTGGTATAGGCCGTTGCTTTCTATATGATGTTCTATTTGGCCTAATCACATGTGATTAGGCCAAATAGAACATCATATAGAAAGCAACGGCCTATACCACAGTTAGAGTTGCTCGAACTATTAACTATAGGGCATATAGTAATTGGTCTCTCGCTACATATCCATTCTTTTCTTCATCCAAGTCTGAGAGTACTCAATGAGAGCTATCTAATGAATACCAACACTACAGGGTTTAGAGGGTTTACCAATATCTTTGCATCCTTGTGCTTTGGACGAAAGTAGCCTTAGCATTATTGGAGGGTTATATAAATACAATGCTGAGACACCAGAGAGCAAAGGCCTCGTTTTAACCTACCCAATACCACAAATACAGATCACCAGACACGCAACCAGCAGATCTTGCTCAACAGACTAGGAACAACTCCTAGCCCATATGTTGATGAGTTGGAATTTGGAATTTCGATTTTCCGTCACTTTTTCTGCCATATTGCAGCTTAGTAGTGACTAACCAGTTATAACTGGTGGAGGAAACCGGAGGACCCAACGAAAGACACAGCCTAACCCCAAGTCACTGGCAATTTTCTCACATAGCCCAGCCAGGATTCGAAGAACCAACCAAGAGGTGTGCTCTGCGCATGTGTATGAGCAACTTCCTCTGATAATGTAAACAAATATGAGAGCCCTCATTTGTCTGTCTCCTAGTGAAGTCACACTGAAGAAAGGAAGGAATAGGGTTTTACGTCGCTTTCAACAGCTTATGTCATATCGCAACGAGGTAGAAACCCGGAACCGGGAAGAAATTCCCTTCTCTCCACGAATAGCTCCCAGGGGTCTTTCAGTTGCAGAAGGTCCATAGGCAGTCCTCAACAATGCCGAACATTTATATAGCGACCAGGCCAACCCGCTTGGGGATCCAGTGGAGACTCGAACTTGCGAACTCACGCTTGGGAGCCAGGCATCGTAACCACTAGGCCACGGCAGATCACACTGAGGCGAGATTAAGTTGTTGAGGGTTTAACAACGGGTCCTAGGGTAATTTGTCATTGGCGACGAACCCATGTTCTCCTCATCTAAGCCAATACTAATCAGATGACTTCGGAAATTTGGAGTTTCATTTATTGTCAATTTTTCTGCCAAGTTCGGTATAAATGGTTACCACCAAGTATAAACCCATCTAATGCTGAGGCTACTTTCGTCCAAAGCACAAGGACGCACAACTAATTGATAACCATCTAAACCCTGTCATGTTGGTATTCATTGGATAGTTCCCACTGAGTACTCTTAGATGAGTACCTGTGTGCCAGGGTTTCAGTCATTTTTCAGGTTTTTTGCATCATTTTGTATCGGCCAAATTAGCCATCAGCAGTAACAGGGTTAACCCTTACGCTGCTGGTGGCAATATTTAGACGCAAAAACCTGAAAATTGACTGAAACCCTGGCAAATGGGTACTCATCTGAGAGTACTCAGGGAGAGCTATCAAATGAATACCAACATGACAGGGTTTAGATGTTTTTCAAGAATATTTACAATCCTGTGCTTTGGACGAAAGTAGCCCCAGCCTTGGAAGGGTTAAGTGGTGGAAGAAAGTGAAGAAGCTGTGCCAAACCCACAACCTAAATCCAAGTCACTGGCAACCTTTTCACATGCCCTTTAGCTGGATTCAAAGACAAGCAGTGAATCAGTGGCAACACCTAAGACCACTCAGCCATCAGGGCAGGCCCCTAAATAATTTCAAACTAGACTGAAAAATTAAGAAAAATAGCAAAAAGTACTTATGCATGTTATCTCACAAGGCTTATTTACTTAATTTCTAAATACAGGGGCTATCAATTTAATAAGTTTGTATATCGATAATTAAATAATAATTTCAAAAGGTACCTAAACATATTTTCTCCCAAAAGGCTTTTGTACTTCATCTCTAAATCCAGGGGCTATCAAGATATTGAGTCTGTATATCAAGTCTTCACCGTTTGTCCCATAGTGCAGCATGTGATTGTATTTTTGTAGTAATGATTATTATAGCTTCTTCATGCACGCATTCTATGCTGTGTGCATACCATGGTCTTAGCCAGCAGGGCATCTGGGTGCCTTTTTGGACACCCAAACCCTTAAAAAGAACCCCTCAGGACACCCAGATTTTTTTGTGTGGAATTTCTAAAAATCTCAATCTCAAGCTTATAATTGAATTTTTTCATCTCCTTATAATTCCCATGACATTGTTTAATAATATCATGCCTTATTTTGATGAATTTATACATGTTTATGGTTGTAATATGCCCCTTAAAAATCTGGACACCCAAAAGTTTTGCAACTGCTAATTTTGGGCACCCAGTTTCTAAATCCTGGCTAAGACACTGCATGGTATAACATCCTATAGTGGTTATGTATAGGTTTTATGATGAAGTATGACTCATTTGAAATAGGTTGTATAGGTGTGTAATTGTGAAACATAACTGAGTCCAAGATGGCCATAAATGTAATTTATTCCAAGTTATTACAGATACCAAACACCATTTTTGATATAGTTCTTGAAGGTATAATCATTCAGTAAATATCTAAAATTGGAATGTATAAAACATGTCTTCCTGTAATTCACAACTGTTTTGTAGTCGGAAGACTTGGGAAGTAAAAATTTAAGAATTTTTAAATGATAAATCTAATAATGTTCTAAAATGTATACTATGTATATATGTAAACATCAGACTAAAAGGCAAATAAAAAACACATTGCAAGTCAAATCATCAAGCTCCTCAGTGCCCTTACTAAACCTATTCACGCTTAACCCTTACAATGCTGAGGCTACTTTCGCCCGAAGCACAAGGACGCAAGTACTTTTGAAAATCATCTAAACCCCGTCATGTTGGCATTCATTGGATAACTCAGTACTATCAGATAAGTACAAAGGCTTATGAGAAATCATAAGCCTTTGATGAGTACTGATGTGCCAGGGTTTCAGTAATTTTTCAAGTTTTTTGCACAGTTTTGTATTGGCAAAATGAGCCACCAGCAGCATAAGGGTTTAGATCCCTAAAATTACGCCTGGATCTGCAGTACTTTTGACAATAGCTTGGGAATTTAGAATGGTTTTGCAAAACATTTGAAGGTGGGACATTACGATGGTTAAGACATTCCTTTTTATTAACATCTTCCCTTCAAATATTTTCCAAAATATGATTTTGCCTCAAAGATTTCATTGAAATTGTCAGGCTGCTTTTGGCCATTATGAACATTAATGGGTTATCGGATAACATCTAGCCAACTTTGGTGATACGTTTCTGAAAAATTAGTAATTCTTTGGATAACTTGATTTACATTTCTCTTTCAAATAATGGTTGTGTTTGCTTTAATGCATCTTTTCAAAGGTTACACAGACCTTGACAGCATTTTTAAGGGGACTAAAAAATTTGTAATTAGAAAGTTTTTAGGGCTACTTTTGATACGAACTTGATTTACATTTCTTCTTTACTTTGATTTACATTTGCTTTATTACCATCCTATTATAAGTAACAAAGACCTTCTGTGATTATTATCATAATAGGGCAGTTCTGTGAGTTATATTGTTTTTTAGATAACACATTGTTACATGAACATTTTAACCCTTCCAATGCTAAGGACGCAAAGATTTTAGAAAACCATCTAAACCCTGTCATATTTGTACTCATTGGATAGCTCTGAGTACTCTCAGATGACTACCAATGTGCCAGGGTTACAGTCATTTCCCAGGATTTTTGCATCATTTTGTATTGGCCAAATTAGCCACCAGCAGCATAAGCGGCACTCAACAAATAGCATAGTCCCATCTCCTGGGAAAACTGCACTGTCGGGCTACCTTAAGTTGAATTCAGGTAGTCCGATGGGACTACCTGAATCTTGGCAAATCTCCCCACTAAAACGCTACAAAATGGTAGCGAAAAAAGTGGCGGGACTACCTAAAATGGTGGCGGGACTACCTGATTTAGGATCGCCCTGAATTTTTTTTGACAGTTTGGACACCCAAAAGTTTAGGTCAGGATTTGTGGATGATGACTATTCCTAGAAGATAGTGCATGTAGTGTCACTCCTACAATGCAAACAAACAGTTACTGGCCTGATGTTATACAGTCAAACTTGTGCAAACGACCACTTCTCTTAAATGACCACTTGCTGTGAACGACCATTTCAGATCCACCCAAGGCTATTCCCTGTATATTTCACCTTGATTAAAAACGACCACTTGCTTGACGCGACCAACGACCATGAAATCTTATCCCTAACAGTAAATGGCCCTTCATTCAATGGCCACTTGAATGCCTAGGCGCCTTGTCTTTTGGAGAGGGCACAGTGAAATGATGAAATAATCGGTAACATTGAAAGAAAATATAATTTCTGAGTGTCCTCAATTAATGTTGGAGTTCAACTTTTATTTTTCTGAATTGTTTATTCTTAAAATATCCATGAAGAAATGCAGCTAAACATAAACACCTCAATAATACCTGGTCATTGTTAGAAATGCTTTGATTTTTCATAACCTCACTCAGACCCCCAACCCCTTCGTAAGAGACCACCTCTTAAAGTGACCACTTTTGACATTTCCCTTGAGTGGTCGCTTAATAGAGGTTTGACTGTATAGGGTTTATTTCATTAGTAGTGTGAACTTTGTACCACACTTTGGACACCCAAAAGTCTATGAAACCTCTGTTTGGACAGCCTATGTCCAAATCCTGGCTAAGACTATGCTGCCAGGATACCTGCTCCTTCTTGGGACCGTCGAGCCCTGAATCAAGGTTTAAAGGACAATTATACCATGAATAAAACATAGGACCAAATAGTTTCTTATGATATTCTCTACTTAAACCCAAGTTCCCACCAGTGCCAACTTTCATACATGAAGGATATTACTGTTTAAACACCTCCTAAGAGACACAAAATGGAGGCACTGGGTGCGGCCATTTTAGCCTGTTAATAGCCTCTAAGCAGGCTGTTGGTGCAACTAAGTCATTAGCAGTACCTCTATTTTGTGTCTCTTGGGAGGTGTTTAAACAGCAATATACTTCATGTATGAAGGTTGGCACTGGTGGGAACTTGGGTTTAAGTAGAGAATACCATAAGAAACTATTTGGGCCTCTGTTTTATCCATGGTGGAATTGTCCTTAAAAGAATCCAATCCCTACCAGAGATTGTGGTGTATCCTGCAAGAATAACATATATGCCCCAGCTTTCAAGGTGTCCTTCTGGCTTGTGCTATAGTGCTATAGGAGGCTACCGTCCACAAATCACTGACTAAGAAAAAGGCTAAGCTGAGCTCTTTGTCCAACAAATATACCAGGCAGGCAGCCAAGAGAACAAAGGCTCGAACTGTGAGCAGCCAGTGAAAAAAAAACAGACATCTTTCAAGATTTAATTCGTGACAGGTAGCTTACTGGAGTATTGCAAGGTTCCCACTTGTTTAAGGTACAATATACCCTGTTTAAGTATTGACAGTTATATGGTTTGTTCACATATATATATATATATATATATATATATATATATATATATATATATATATATATATATATATATATATATATATATATATATATATATATATATATATATATATATATATATATATATATATATATATATATATATACACACATATATATATATATGTATATATATATATATATATATATATATATATATATATATATATATATATATATATATATATATATATATATATATATATATATATATATATATATATATAAATACAAATATATATATACAAGCAAAATATGCATTTTATTTCAAAACAAACATTTCCTACTCAGACTTATGGCATAATATGAAAAGTAAAATTTGATAAATGATTAAACACACATATACATATATAAATGCAAAGTTACAATACAAAAATTGATACCAAATCTACATAAAATTTCATCGGAATCATCATCAGAGTATAAAATATTCCATTTGGGAAATTCAGGCATAGGGCTAGTCAACAATAGTATCAAAAGCCACAACCTACTTTTGTCAGCCCTACTTATCATGTACAGTCACAATATGGTACCCATGTGGTATTCAGCTTTTGACTGAAGGTGTGTTGAAGGATAGATAAGAGCCTTAGACAGCAGGGTGTTGGCTTGTCATTGGACACCCAAATACCCTTGAAAATCATACATTAGGACACCCAAATATACTGGCCAAGATTTATTTTAATGTCAATTTTTACTTCAATATAAATTCAAAAGCATCATATATTTTCTTAATATGTAAATGTATCCTTGTGGCTATGATGTTAAGATGTTATGGATTTTCAAAGCAATTTAAAGGAAATCCAGAGAAGCTGAGGCTGAATTCCATCTCCCTTAATCCTATTTACTTGTTCATAGCCATGTTAAAGTAAATCATTACCTATTTCATAGCCACTTTAAGAATACCACACTTTACATCTTACTTGAAGTTCATTTAAGTTCTTGGTTCCAGCAATACAGTACAGTATGGCATGTATACACCCTTCCAATGCTGAGGCTACTTTTGTCCAAAGCACAAGGATGCAAAGATTTTTTTCAAAACCATCTAAACACTGTCATGTTGGTATGCATTAGATAGCTCTCACTGAGTACTCTGAGATGAGTACCCACATGCAAGAGTTTCAGTACAGTACTGTAGTTATTCAGCTTTTTTTACACTATCAAGTATTGGCCAAATTAGCCACCAGCAGCCCAAAGGTTAACCCTTATGCTGCTGGTGGCTAATTTTGCCAATACAAAATGATGCAAAAAACCCTAAGAAATTAGCGAAACCCAGGGAAATGGGTACTCATCTGAGAGTACTCATCGAGATCTATCCAATGAATACCAACATGATAGGGTTTAGACATATTTCAAAGATTTTTGCATTTTTGTGCTTAGGAGGAATGTTGCTTCAGCATTGGAATGGTTAAAAAGGTTTCAACGTAGATATTTGAAAAACATCATTAGACACACCTGATACAAGTGTGGTTGACCTTATATAAATGTGTGTTTCACAAGAGTTTGGGAGGCCAAGTGATGTGCAGACCCCTGCTGGCTAAGGCTCTGATAAGAAAACAACTCACTAGGACTGTCATTGATATGACAAGTATCGATCGATCGAAATAATTTTACCAATTAATCGAAAAAAATATTATGTCAATTGATATGTCAAATAATCGAAACACATTTTTTCAGCCTTTTACTCCATTTTTAGCCAACGCTATTAAGAATTTTGAAGAGAAATTCAAGTATTCAATCAAAAAGTGTTGAGAAAACCTTCATTGTCTTTGCATTGTGGGAATCTTAGGATCCTAGCCACAAAAATAGTGTGGAACATGTGAAAATATTCTATTACTGCAGTTCTTCAAAATCGAATCGAAATAATTGGAATCGAAAAATATAATATGTCAATGATCGAATGGAAAAAATATGGATGTCAATGACAGTCCTACAACACACCCTATCATCTACTGACCAGGCCATGGGACCAACAGGTGATATAGCACATAATCCCTTCGACAAAGTTACTGACCACTTCAGGGTACAACATAAACTTTTGCGGTGACTTGCCCAGTAGGGCATGTGAGATTTAGCTTTCATTTGCCCGACTCCAACTTTCATCTGCCCTTGAAAAATTGTATGTTTTATAATTTTTCATTTAAAACCAAGTAGAAAATGGTGCTGGCATTCTAGGGCAATTTGCACACATTCTCAAAAGTAAACCCGAAATGTATACAGCGTACTTGCCCAGTGGGGCAGGCAAGATATAGCTTTCACTTGCCCTTCAGCTATGACTTACAAATTCTACTTGGCCAGGGCAACAGGGCAAGCACCAATGTCAAGCCCTGCACTTAGACTGTATCAATCACAGAAATACAAGAAATACATTACCCAGTTAGCACCACCATTGCAAAGAGAAAGGCATTTGGTAACTACATATCAATCTCATCTTCCTCAAAATAGTGCTTGAAGCAAAAAGCATTTGCTTTTTTCAGTAGTGCTGGGACGATTGATCAATATAATCAATTGTTTTGCCATGTAGATTACTGATTGATTAATCATTAAAACAAAAGATTGATCATTTTCCAATATGTTCTCGGCTCATGTGGTCAAAGTTTTGACTCAAAAGGGGCCTTATTTACCATGAAAAACCATGCATTAAAGTAAAAGATTATTTTTATAAACATGAACTAAGAGTTCCAGACCATATATCTTTCAAGATTTAGGGTTAGTAAGCCCTAATTTAAGACACTGGAAAATGGGCATATTAGCATTGATAATAATCGATTATAATCTACCATTAGATTGAAAAATTGGACGATTAATCGATCTGAATATTTCCAACGCTTCCGAAAACTAATTTTCAGGTATTATTGAAGAAAATATTTGGGCCTATGTTTATTCTTGGTGTAATTGTCCTCTAAGTCCCCACATATCTACTCAGCTTGGTATAAAACATGAAAAATGCACTAGAGAAATAACGCACACTTATTGATACACACTTCTTCAGCTTATTTCAGATAAGGCACTCTCTTCTGAAGGGCCAGGCGACTCCTGGTGGTCTAAGCCAGAACTAGTCTCCTGTGCTGGGGACACCTGGTGGTCTATGCCAGAACTAGTCTCTTGTGCTGGGGACACCTGGTGGTCTAAGCCAGAACTAGTCTCTTCTGCTGGTGACTTGTCCTTTTCTAATGCTGTACTCTTTTGGTGCGAATGCTCCGTATCTAATACTGCAACGTGATTCATCATTTTTTCCAAATGTTCGGTTTCTACGACTAATGCTGGGGTGCAGTTCTCATCTCTGCGACCAGGGGTTTCTCCTTCTAAAGCAATACCATGGTTTTCGTCCCTACTGCTAGAGGGCTCGCCAACCAGTGCTGGTATGTAGTTCTCATCCATACCACCAGATGTCTCCCCTGCTAATGCTGTGGCATAGTTCTCTTTCTTGCCACCAGAGGGAAGAGATTCCTCTGTTTCTTCACTATCCGACTGATCTGTCTCTGTGT
Organism: Maea johnstoni; assembly: GCA_963942565.1. NCBI lineage: Eukaryota > Metazoa > Annelida > Polychaeta > Spionida > Magelonidae > Maea > Maea johnstoni. Next base: position 20,401,050 of record OZ012696.1, read on the forward strand.
TGACACTAACTGTTTCACTGTCTGCAAAATAAAAACACTGAAGATTAGTGACATGTAGCAGTAACATGAATAAAGTGTTTCAGTAGATGCTGGGGGCGGGGTGGGGAATCTTCATTATTTTTTCTTTCTATGTAGGAAAGAGAGGTTTGCTTAGATTATCTTAACTTAACGCATCTTGTCATTGAGTTTTTTTTTTACCACAAACAAAATCACTTATAAGGTTTATATGTATACAATTTCCATATTTCCTTAACGATACAATATCTTAACAATATTGTTAACAATATTTCCTGCCTCCCAGCAACTTAAATTTGTTAAATTTAGCATGGTCAACTTCAAATAATTCCCTAAAAATGGCGAACCGCTTTCATGTAATACTTTTTCTCATTCAATATTTGTATTGGAATACTGGTACCATTCCTTATATAGCATGGTACAAATTAACAGCATAGTAGTATCCAAAATTGCTTTTTGACAAATTTTCAGGGTTTGAATATGAAAAAGATTTTTGCAACAATTAATCGGAAATGTTTTTCCATAATTAATCATCCCCAGCGGCTGGTCTTAGCCGATATTTGGAAACAGGGTGTCCAAATAGAGGTTTCATAGACTTTTGCGTGTCCAAAGTGTGCTACACAATACATACTACTAATAAGATAGACCCTATACCTTTACAGATTTTGCTTTTTTAGGCCAGATACTGCTTTGTGTGTCTTATAAAAGTGACACTACAGCTTCTACATCTTCTATCTTCTAAGAAAAGTCATCATCAGCAAATTCTGACATAAACTTTTGGGTGTCCAAACTGTCAAAAAACAGTGTTCTGCGTGTCCAAATGACACGCTGGACGCATTGCGGCTAAGCCCCTGCCCCAGCCACATTATTGCATCGCCGAAAGCAAAACAAACGATCGACATTTTTGTTTACTGCGCACATTGTTGGTGCCGTACGTTCGGTGACACGAACATTTGAAACACGTTAGCATAACTGATTTTGTCAAATGTTTGTCAAACGTGTCATTCTGGCTTCACCAAAGAAATTAGGTGCAGTTACTGATTAAACGTTCGAGCACTACATATTTCGCTCCTATTCCTCTCCCTTACCTAACCTGACTTCAGGCAGTTCTTGTAATCCAAGTCGGCCCCCACAACCTATTCAATATTGATATCTGTATTGTATTGAATACCGGTTCCATTCCCAAAATAGCACAGAACAAATAAACAACAAAGTTTTATCCATAGTTGCCTCATGACATATTTTCCCCCGTATCTCTCACTTACCTTACCTGACTTCAGGCAGTTCTGACTCACAGTTCTGACTCACTTGAAAGAAACGAATCTTAAACAATACGGTACTTTTTCCTTTTCAATATTTATATTTGTATTGTATTGAACACCAGTGCATTTCCCTATATAGCACGGTACAAATTATTATCATCCAATACTGTAGAACACACATATGACGTGTGTCCCAAATATAGCGAATTGGGGAGATTTCGCATCATAGGATATCTTTATGTTAGCGGCAGTAGCCGACGCTGACAGCGCCAAAATACAGAAAAAAATTACAGCGTTTTTATATATAGCGAAGCTGAACCACACGCTATGTATGCTATATATCAACAGACGTGTACATTGTGTGTTCTACAGTTAGAGCTGCACTCACAGAGGGAGATGAACTCATGAGCTCACCACCCGTTTGACTCGTGAGCTCATGAGCTCACGGATGTTCAGATTTTCCAATAAGATAGTTATTTTCTAGCCCTGCTATAAAGAAATAAGTATTTATTGGCGGAGATTTATTAACATTGCCATGTTTATTTAATTTTAAAACGTGCTGATGAGGTACAAAGATCAGTATAACACTCACAACTGCTTGAATGTATACATTGGAGATTGTTAAGAAGAAATGACAGCGATAAGTATGCTAATAATGTGTGTTAGGTGCCCTGTGTTACGGTTGTGTTCCCAACATAGACGAGCTCACGATTTGAACATTTCAGCTCGAGCTCGGCGAGTTTGCCCCATGGCTCGAGCCACTCGAGTTCGTGAGTGGTGAGTGCAGCTCTATCTACAGTATTGCCTTATTGGCATATTTTTCCCCTGTTTCTCTCACTTATCTAACCTGACTTCAGCAATACAATACTTGCTCCTGTTTGATATTGATATTTGCATCGTATCGAATACCAGTACCATTATCCAAAACTGCCTTTTTGGCATATTTTCCCCTATTTGTCTGACTTACCTAACCTGACTTCGGGCAGTTCTGACTCGTAGTCGGAGTCGGCACCGACGCCGGGCTCTCGCGGAGGAAGATGCAGCAGTTTCTCTTTCCTGCGCGCGTGGATCTGTTCCGATATCTCCTCTAGCTTATTCAGAGTCTCAGAGTACTTCTTCTTGGCGTGATCAATCGCATTCTGCAGATCTTCAACATTCTGCTTTTGTTGCTGAAATTCAAAATGATTTGTTAATTACTCTCACCTAAACCTTTATGCAGCTGGTGGCTAATTTGGTCAATACAAAATGATGCGAAAAACCTGAAAAATTACTGAAATCCTGGCACATGGGTACTCTGCGACTGGTATTGGCATGATCAATCACATTCTGCAGATCCTCCACATTCTGCTTTTGTTGCTGAAATTCAAGAATTTATTTTTAAGCTACTCTAACCTAAACCTTTATGTCTTAGAGTACTTCCTCTTGGTGTGATCAATAGCATTCTGAAGATCTTCAACATTCTGCTTATGTTGCTGAAATTCAAGAAATTTTGTTAATTACTCTCAACCTTTATATTTACACACCATTACATTGCTGGTGGCTAATTTGGCCAATACAAAATGATGCAATAAAACTGAATACATTATTGAAACCATGGCGTTTGGGTACTCATCTGAGAGTACTCAGCGAGAGTTTAGGGTTTAGATGGTTTTCAGAAGACTTTGAGTCTATGTCCTTTGAACGAAAGTAGCTTCAGCCTTGGAAGGGTTAAGTTTCATTTCAGAATTCTAGATTTTGTTTCGAAAATGGCGGACTGCGTCTCCTTACTATTGCTAGTCACAAAGAAGCCGAAATATGGAAGAAAAAGTGAAGATAACCTTACCTGTAGTTGCATTTCTAAGGAGGACTTGAGGTCGAAGTATGGCCGAGCCTTCGTGATACTCCTCCTGTTTTTCTTCTCGAGCTCGAAGACGGCGGACTGTGCCTCCTGGTAAACGGCCGCCTTCTCCGAGTGGACCGCCTCGCTCGTCGTCTTCTCATGCTCAGACTCCATCACCTGAACAACAATGGCATGCAACAATGGGCATGATGTAACAATAAAGGATAACACTCAATGAAGGGCTTGAAATTAAGATTTCTTTCAGGGAGCCCAATTGCATCTGCGTTCAAGCTTCATAAAGGCACTGTGTATGTCAAACAGTATATCTTGGGCTCCCTGCAGATATGAGGGACCGGAGGAGAGTTCAAGGGCGGCAATACAATGGGCAAGATGTAACAATAGAGGATAACAATCAGATACTGGCATTATTGGATACAAAAGGGGTCAACTGCAACGTTTTGAATAATACCGTAAATTCTCGAAAATTTGGACAACCCTAAGAATTTGGGCCACTGTAATTGTTAGTCTAATATTTTAAAATAAACGGCAAATGCTTTATTATCATTCTTATTGAAAGATATGGTAGTGAGTAGGTACCCTCATAGTGGCATGGTTCAGCATCTCCTGCCACGCGGAGTCGAACTCTCGCGTCCCATCGCTGAGTAGTCTCTCCTCGGCGAGGCTGACTGTCTCCTTGGCCGCGCGGTACAGACCAATAGCACGCTGGTACGATATGGCCGCTCGCTGCGTCTCCGTCTGAGCCTGAAATAATATCACTCAATATCAGAAATACTCAACTAGTGTTGTGCCGATTATCGATTAGTCGATTATCGATCAGAACTTTGCCTCTTTTTTACCAATTTATCGATAACGCAATTCGAAACGGGTAAAAGGTGACACCTAGCGACAAAAAAATAGAACTAAATGGCCAGCAAGTTGTCAGCTTTTTTGCTATGAAAATAAACTCCAAAGCCACTTCAAAAAGAAGTTAGTATGGGTGCTAATAGCAATCAATTGTCATAGACTATCACTTAGTTTTATGCTCTAGACCTCTAGAACCCAATTCATGAAAAATTGTGAAGAACCGATTAAGACCGATAATTGATCGGTAGGTTGCAACTGATCATTGACCATGGAATTGAAATCGATTCCCAACACTATACCTAACATGAGTTACATTCAGTGACTGTTTCATAAATAAACTCCTTTTCAGACAGGCACAAGTTTATATGAAGAATTTTGAATTATGATATCTTTTTTTTTCATTAATAAACCATCCTCTAAGGCATGGCTGAGGTGTAAATTGCCTTTTTGTGACACAATATACCTTTATATGTAGTTGGTAAGAATTTGAAGTAGCTTAGCTAAATCAGGATAGGCATAAATTTTGTGACTGCTGTTGTAGGCAGGCACTTTTAGAATCTGGGCCAAGACCCTAGTTTCACTGGGTCCATACCATCCTCTAACCTAGGAAAAAATTAGGAACCCCAAAAATATTTTATGGCTGAGCAGTGAGGAAAATTTTCAAAATTAAAAATATATAAAAATTATCCAAAAAAATTAAAAAATTTCATTGAAATAAAAATTTAAGAAATGAACAAATAATCAAAAGATTAAAATAATAGTTCATAAAAATGTGGAATTCATGTTTTAATTTTCTTAGAATATAACTGAAAACAGAGATATATGTTCACCATTGAATGAATGGGATCTAGTATTAAACACTTATGCTGCTGTTGGCTAATTGAGAGTACTCAGCGAGAGCTATTTAATGAATACCAACAAGACAGGGTTTAGATAAAAAAGTAGAGTAATTTTTATTTCAAGTCGATTTATTAATATTACAAGAAACACAAGCTGCCAGGACTAGACCTACGGCTTAAAGTGCCATCTGAAGCACTGGCACCTGGGCAGCAAGGAAATCCAAATTTCCTTTTTCCGCACCCCCACCGAGTATCGAACCCTGATCGTCTGCGCTGCAACCAAGTGTGTTAACCACTAGAACAACTTGCCAAGTGCTGTAAAACCAATTTGCCACAGGTGTTTTCCAAAAATGATGGTTTTCAAAAATTTCACTGATGGTTTTCAAAAATTTCACTAATGGTTTTCAAAAATTTTTGCATCCTTGTGCTTTGGACGAAAGTAGCCTCAGAATTGGAAGGGATAATGAACTCACCTCTTTGGCTGCTTTGAGGCCAAAGTCTTAAAATAAAATTTCATTAAAATAAAAAATTGAAAAATAAATATTCAAATAACTAAAAATAAGATTTCACCAAAAATGTAGAATTCATGTTAAATTTTCTTAGAATATAACTGAAACATAGATACATGTACATCATTGTGTGATAGGGATATGATAATGAACTCAAAGCATTGAAATAAAATTTCATTAAAATAAAAAATTGAAAAATAAATATTCAAATAATTCAAAATAAAATTTCACCAAGAATTCATGTTAAATTTTCTTAGAATTCATAACTGAAAACATAGATACATGTACATCATTGTGTGATAGGGATATGATAATGAACTCAAAGCATTGAAATAAAATTTCATTAAAATAAAAAATTGAAAAATAAATATTCAAATAATTCAAAATAAAATTTCACCAAAAATGGAGAATTCATGTTAAATTTTCTTAGAATTCATATAACTGAAAACATAGATACATGTACATCATTGTGTGATAGGGATATGATAATGAACTCAAAGCATTGAAATAAAATTTCATTAAAATAAAAAATTGAAAAATAAATATTCAAATAATTCAAAATAAAATTTCACCAAGAATTCATGTTAAATTTTCTTAGAATTCATAACTGAAAACATAGATACATGTACATCATAGTATGATAGGGGTATGATAATGAACTTACCTCTTTGGCAGCTTTGAGGGCGACATAGTAGGGCCGAGCACGCTGAATGCTCTTCCCAAACTTGTTGTGGTACTGGTTGAGTTTTTTGGTGGATTCTGTCAGGAGAGATCTGAACTTGGCCCTCGCCTCCTGTAACCAAAACAACAACATTTCCTCTTTTCTTTTTCAATAATCGTCTTAGGCCTAGAAACAAATATTGTTTGTTTCCTGTAACGGTCCGAAAATAAATAGGGTAGGTAGGTCGGTAAAAAAGATTTTTTGCATTATTTTTGGGGTCAAAAATGTGTGTTTTATCAGGAACTTTAGAATAAACTTCCTGGTTTTATGCATGTTTTACGTTGATTTGGAGTTGGGAGGGCAGAAAAGACTTTGGGGTAGGGATTGTTTTGAATAAAAACTTGTTAGGGTAGGGTTACAGGAAACAAACAACTTTTTAGGCCTTATATAATACCGGTACCTCACTTATTTCCATTCTAACACCTAGAACATCAAAAGACTTGGTCATATCTTTATTTGTCAATAATCCTTTTCAATGAATTTTCTTGATTTCATTTTGAGTCCATTCACTCCAGCAATCAGAAAATTTTGTGATTTCTATTTCAAAAAACTTTTTGATATTCTTTATTTATTTCCACTTACATTCTAAAAAATCATAATTTTGTCATTTTTTGTCAATAATATTTTTAGGTGTATTTCCTTGATTTCATTCTGACTTCAACAATCAGGGTATGTTGTGATTTCCATTCCAATCATCTTTTTGATATATTCTCTATTTCCACTTTTAGCCTCAATTGCTTAAAGTCAATCCCTCCCATGATCAAAGTGATGAACATTAAGGGTAATAAAACGTGATTAGAGACCAGCCAGAACCCTTTTAACAAGTTCAAAGATGGGGCATTCCACAGTAAGCCTTCTGTCTTTCTATAATCTTTAACCACTTCATTGTTTTAGACAGTTTTGCTATATAATACAAACTGGCATTAAGGTGTACATATCATTTGAACTCTTTGTTTGAAAAATTCCTTCATAACTGAAGGAGATAATCAAGCAAATACAGCCGTCTATCACAGGACACCAAATGGAAGTGGATTTTTCAGAACATTTTTCTGTTGCAAAATTCTCCTCAAATACATGCACTATGGCATTCATGCTTAGTGCAATCCATTACTAAAATACTTAGCTTCTACATGATATATTTTAGATGGTAAAATATTCTGTGGTTACAAAGAAAAATTAGAAAAATTGAGTGTGATGTCCCGTGAAAGACATTCAGTGTCTATCACGGGACAGATTTTGATTGTCATTTATTTTTGATTCTGAGAGATTTTCTATAGGAAAACTGCATCAAACTTAGAGCTGCACTCACCACTCACGAACTCGAGTGACTCGAGCCCTGGGGCAAACTCGCCGAGCTCGAGCTGAAATGTTCAAATTGTGAGCTCGTCTATGTTGGGAACACAAACGTAACACAGAGCACCTAACACACATTATAAACATACATAAGGCCACTCCAATTTAATTACTTGTCTTACAAGCTTTTTTTGGAAAAAAAATCCTGTCAGACTCCAAAAAAAAAAAAGAAAAAAGTCGACTTTGGTGTCTTACGGACGAAAGTGGTTTGGAAATTTTCTGTCAGACTCCAAAAAAAAAAAAGTGCTAGATTTAAGAATATTCATTGTTAGGGTGATTCAATCAACTTCAGGAGTTAATAAATGATGTGGTAGAGCCTCATATTTGAGGATGTATATCTCCCACCCTTAAGGTTACAGGGATTAATTGATTTTGATTGATTTTTTTAGTTAAGAATATGCTGTTAGAAACATCTCGCTACCAGTTCTAGTCAGCAGACTCTAAAAAAAATTAAAAAAATTAAAAAAAAAACATTTTTCAACTTTTTTTTTATTCCAAAATGGCTCATTTCCTACCTCCTGAGCACGTAAGACAAGTAATTAAATTGGAGTGGCCTAACTGCTTATCGCTGTCATGTCTTCTTTACAATCTCCAATGTATACATTCAAGCGGCGTTGAGTGTTATTGTGACCTTTGTACCTTGTCAGCACGTTTTGAAATTAAATAAACATGGTAATGTTAATAAATCTCCGCCAATAAATATTAATTTCTTAATAGCTGGGGTGGAAAATAAGTATTTTCTTGGAAAATCGGAACGTCCGTGAGCTCATGAGCTCACGAGTCAAACGGGTGGTGAGCTCATGAGTTGATCTCCCTCCGTGAGTGCAGCTCTAATCAAACTATTCATTTTAACTCATAGGAGGAGAATATGTAAAGGCAGCTTTCTATGTTTGTGTATATATAAGAGATAATAAAACTTTTGGATGTCTGACTGTCCGTCACGGGACAGCAGCAAAAGAAATCATGCTAAACTGCACATTTTCTTTGAAAAATGTCAAAAACTTCAATATGGGCTACGTAAAAATGAACACTTAGGGCTCATTTCCACTTTGATATTCAAACAACAATTTTAGAACCTTAGGAAAATGAACAATATGTCATGTCCCGTGATAGACACAATATTTTCCACAAATTCCACTTTCGAAGTCAATAACTTAAGTTTGGGCCATCATAGGGAAAAACCAAACCCAGTTTTGAAAACTTTGAAAAGTTCTCTCTCAGATGCATGTAAAATGAACTTTAGTTTAAAAAGATGACAAAATGAGTAGTCAGGACCAAATTACTGTGGAATGCTCCAGACGTGGAATATCTAATAGACTTACATCGACTTCTGTTTCTAGTGTGTTGATTTCATTTGTAGCAGCATTCAATTTCTCCAATTCCCCCTGAAAGAAAAATTTAATACCATTAGCAATCAAAACCACAGTTAAAAACTTATGGCTTATGTACAGTCTGAGTTATCTCAAGAGAACAAGATTGTTCTTACCTAGTCCACAGTGGACATTTTGCCTCTCATCACACAAATGTAGTTAATATATTAACAGAATTGTTCTAAGTAAATATTAGACCCCCCAGGCCCCCACTCGCAAAAAATGATATCAAATTTATGAACCTAAGGTTGTAGAGGTTTTTATTTAGCCTGACTAAACACTCCTCTACCCCCCCCCCCCCCCCCCCCCGCACCTCAATTTTATGCTTTAATTAAAGGGACATTTTAAGGAATAACTAACAATAATTTTTGGGTGTCCTGAGTGGTGCTTTTTAAGGGTTTGGGTGTCCAAAAAGTATGCTGTATAACTTTCATTTTCATGTTTCATTTCATTTCATTTCTTTCTTTTTTATGGGCTTATATATAATAACTCTATTTTGTACTATATAGGCTTTATACCTCAATATTGATGTATGTATCATGGTCTTAGACAGCAGGGCGTCTGGGTGCCTTTTTGGACGCCCAAACCCTTAAAAAGAACCCCTCAGGACACCCAAATCTTTTTGTGTGGAATTTCAAAAAATCTCAATCTCAAGCTTATAATTGAATTTTTTCATCTCCTTATAACTCCTATGAGATTGTTTAATGACATCATGCCTTATTTTGATGAATTTACACATGTTTATGGTTGAAATATGAGTATATTGTAATACCCCTTAAAAATTTGGACGCCCCAAAATTTTACAAAGTTCTACTAATTTTAGGCACCCAGCTTTGAAATCCTGGCTAAGACACAAGTATGTATGATTTTGTAATTGTGATATATAGTCAGGCGGATTTGAGACGTATTTTGGTCAAATCGTGCACTTTGTATTAAAAGCGTGAAACTTGGTATGGTGGTACATATAACTATTCCGAACATTTTCAGATATGGAGGCGTCGCACCAGTGCCCCCTGGTGGCAGGTGGCGCCACCTACACTTTGGCTCGCCTTCCAATCATATATGGCCTATAAAACCTGACTTTAGAGTGGCAAAATATTTTGGGATTATGATGTTTAGGTCTTTAATCAATCAAATTAACTTCAATAAGAATATATGATAGGATATAGGGCAGCAGTACCCTTAATTCGCAAAGAATAAGTGACGCAAATCTAAAAAAAATCTAAAAAATTGGCTAAAAACGCTCATTTATGAAAAGAATATTTAGAAGTTATAATATTTTCTAGAGAATACACATAGAGAAAGCAAGGTTGTTGCTACCATTAAGTATTTTTTATTGAATGTGCCACATAAATGATTCTTAGCCCCCCTTTTGACCCCCTAACTACTTGTATGTAGAGATATGTGTATGTACAAATTAAAGTTGACTACGCATTACACACATGGTAAATAGTCACATCTTTGTCAATTCCCTGTTTCATTGACATTGAATATCATTTTTGAAAGGAATTTAATGAAGATAGTCGAGAAGTACCCCTTGGTGGAAGGTGGCGCCACCTGCAACATGGCCTTTCATCAAATGGATGTACATATGAATCTGTGAATATAATCCAATGTCTGTGAAACTTCCCATATGTATTTCAGATAATTATGTATGAAGGCCTTCCTTCAGTGCCTGTTGTACTATGGCACCATCACTGACTTGAAGTCTGATGCAATTGGCAGGCTAACTTTTACTATTTTATTTCACTTTGGAGAGTTTTTAGTCATTTGCTTTTGACTTTTTCAAGTGCGCCTAGGTCGGAATCATAACAAAATGATATTCCTAATTTTCCTGTGATAGGGGGCCATATATATGATGGGAAATACATGCATCTTAGCACGAGTTAGTTGAAATAGGACCATTTTGATCTGATTCAGCTAAGTATTGTGCCGTACCTTAAAACTTAAACACTGTACAATTTGACATGACTAACACATGAGCATATTTTTGGGACTCTAGCTTAAGCCAGATGTCAATTTACATCAGTGAGCACCCTCCCCCACCAGGGTGCAACATAGGTTCCAAAACATTAGCTACCGAACGGGGCAAGCTGCCCCTTAAGTTTACTTGGCCCGCTGGCACTTGCACTTGCCCCATCACAGTAAAACAAAAGTAAGTTACATTACGAGGACTCTGCCCAAAATATTACTTGCCGAACGGGGCAAGTTAGGGTATTGTTCTGCTTGCCCAATTGACGTTCTTTGCCAAATTCACTTGCAACTTGCAATGGGGCAAGTGGTTTATATAATGTTGCACGCTGACCACAGTAGCACAATAACGCACACTTCAGGTCAGCCTTACATCATTTGAAATTCTTTTGGCAACCTTTCTTGCAACTACAGTGTAGCAGTTCCTGACAGGAGCATTTTAGCTGCCAATTGGGCTGGATGGAAGTGGACTAAAGCCTGGCCCAAGCAATGGCCTGCTTGATAAAACTGTGAAACAGTGGAAGAACCGCAGATTTTTGTTCACCTAGGGCACTAGAAATGTCACGGGCAGCTAAATAGCGGATGTGACACTGTGTCCTTCTTCCATGGTAATGGGAAAAAGAGAGCCTAGGAAACTTAGTCAAGAGTTCCAGTGTTAACCCCAGTATTTGCAGCATTATCAAGCCCTCTTCCCGAAATGGCAGTAGATATGATGGCAGTCATTGAATGGTATGTTGTTCTATTGTACGACAGGATGAGTGGATATGTACTAGTCAACCAGGCACAAAAAGAAATGTTAACAAAGAATGGAAGAAATACAGAACAGATACCCCCTTCCCAATCATCTCTAAATTGAACACACAATTTAAAGAGGGCAGCATTTCAACAGGCCATTACTTTAGTCAACAGGCCACATCTGTACAGCCTAAGTGAATGGGAATTGATCAATCCCCAAGAAAAATGGCAGCCAAAATGGTCAATACTGTCTAAAACCAATAAGTCCTGTCAGGAACTACTACACTGTGGTTGCAAGAAAGGTTGCCAAAAGAATTGCAAATGTTCTAAGGCTGACCTGAAGTGTAATGAATTGTATTGCTACTGTGGTCGAGGGTGTTCTCTTACATAAAAGGTAAAAGTTCAACTGTTGCCATCTGCTTAAAGCTAGAATCCTACAAAATATGTTCTTGTGTTAGTCAAGTCCAATTGTACAGTTCTGTAGAATAGGAAATTAATCCGAGTGGGGTCAGTTCAGTATAATGGTTGGATGTATTATTCCTGTCATTAGAATGTTAACCTTCAATATTGGCTTTTTGGAATAAAAAATATCGGAAAAATCCCCAAATCACAAATTTGGTTAATTTTCACCTCAGATTAATTTCATATTCTACAGTATTTAAGTTTTAAGGTACGTCACAATACTTAGCTGAATCAGATCAAAATGGTCTTATTTCATCTAACTTGGGCAAAGATGCATGTATTTCCCATCATACATTAAGCCCCCTATCACAGGAAAAATATGAATATCATTTTGTTAAGATTCCGACCTAGGCGCACTTAAAAAAGTCAAAAGCAAATGACTAAAAACTCTCAAAAGTGAAAGAAAAAAGTAAAAAGTAGCCTGTTAATTGCATCAGACTTCAAGTCAGTGATGGTGCCATAGTACAACAGGCACTGAAGGAAGGCCTTCATACTTAATTATCTGAAATACATATAATGGGAAATTTCACAGATATTGGATTACATTCACAGATTCATATACATCCATATTATGAAAGGTCATGTTGCAGGTGGCGCCACCTTCCACCAAGGGGTACTTCTCGACTATCTTCATTAAATTCCTTTCAAAAATAATATTCAAAGTCAATGAAACAGGGAATTGATAAATATGTGACTATTAATAATTTACCATGTGTGTAATGCGTAGTCAACTTCAATTTGTACATACACATATCTCTGTACAAGTAGTTAGGGGGTCAAAAGGGGGGCTAAGAATCATTTATGTGGCATATTCAATAAAAAATACTTAATGGTAGCAACAACCTTGCTGTGTGTATTCTCTAGAAAATATTATAACTTCTAAATATTCTTTTCATAAATGAGCGTTTTTAGCCAATTTTTTAGATTTTTTTTAGATTTGCGTCACTTATTCTTTGCGAATTAAGGGTACTGCTGCCCTATATCCTATCATATATTCTTATTGAAGTTAATTTGATTGATTAAAGACCTAAACATCATAATCCCAAAATATTTTGCCACTCTAAAGTCAGGTTTTATAGGCCATATATGATTGGAAGGCGAGCCAAAGTGCAGGTGGCGCCACCTGCCACCAGGGGGCACTGGTGCAACGCCTCCATATCTGAAAATGTTCAGTATAGTTATATGTACCACCATACCAAGTTTCACGCTTTTAATACAAAGTGCACGATTTTTCACAAATCCGCCTGACTAATAACAGTTAATAAACATAGTTACTACTATGCCATAAACCTCATGTGTAAAACTAGTTGAATGTACTTGTAAGCGAGGAGGACAACTGTGTTGTGAACTGTGATGCCCTATCTGTACTCAGTGGCATGAGAGCTGAGCAACTAGGTCAAGCAGGGCCTGACGTTAACCCTCAATCTGCCACAGCAGCGATCCTGTCTTCCGCTGGATTGCTACACGACTAGTATCTCTGCTACCAAGCACATAATCACTCTGCATGTTTTTTAAGTTGCGTCCTGTTTCATTGTACGATTTAAAAATTATACCAAATATGAAGCTTCCGTACATTATTCGCTATTCAGTTTATTTGTAATTGCGCAAACTACGATATTTATGACATTTCGGGTGTAATGCCTTAAGTAGTACTATTTGCGATAGCTCATGAGAAAATGCGGTGAAAAGTCCTGAATTGACCAATCAGTCAGTCGGCCATCCAGTACTCATGTCCAGACAGAGAGAAAGAGGTCAGTGCTACGTCATTGTTGATTGTAAATATGACCATGTGCGTAGCGTGCATCACACTTTTTGACTAATGGGATACATCTAATGATGTCACTCATTAAAATATTCCGCGAAATAGAACCGGTGTGGTGGCAGAGATACTATGCGTAGCGGGATCTATGGGTGGAGAGTAGTTAACCTATCACAAAGGTCTAAAAGTTAGAAGAACTTCTGCTTTCTATTGAGATCTCGTCACCAGGGTCTTAGCCAGGATTTAGAAACTGGGTGCCCAAAATTGGCAAATTTTGTAAAATTTGGGGGCGTCCAAATTTTTAAGAGGGACCACAATTACTCTGATTTCAACTATTAAGATGTATGAATCTATATAAATAAGGCATTATATCCTTATTCAATGTCATGGGAATTATATGATGATGAAAAAATTCAGTTACATGCTTGAGATTGATATTTTAAGAAATTCTTTACAAAAATCTTTGGGTGTCCTGAGAGGTGCTTTTTCAGGGCATCTGGGTGTCCAAAAAGACACCCAGATGCCCTGCTGGCTAAGACCATGGATCTCACTATTGGGGCTATCATACTCAGTGTGCGATGGTCCCCAGAAGGACAAGCAAATCAGGCGGGGCTACCTGAATCCAAAATCAGGTAGTCCCTGCCATTTTTGTTTTCAAAAAGGTTCTTTTTCCCCATTTTCATGTTAGTAATTAAATGGTACTTATAGCATGCTTTTTTCTTCTTTTTTGTAGGTTGCATGCTTAAGGGATGCTATACTTCTCTTTTTTTCTTAGTTTTTGCTACCACCATTTTGTAGCGTTTTAGTGCCCTGGAGGAACTTCCCCAGGATTCAGGTAGCCCAGCAGGACTACCTGAATCCAACATTGGGTAGCCCGACAAGGCTGTTTTTGGAAGTCAGATCTCCCAGGAGATATATAACTAAGGAATAATAATGCAAGATTTCGAAACGACTTTTTAGGAGAGATGTTATTAGGTTTCTGGACAACATTTCTGCTTCAAATATTGACCCAATAATAATCAGGTCACAAACAATTCAATGACTGAAGTCAGGGTGTCCTAATGGCAGTGCTGAAAAGAGTTTAAATACTAAGCCTTGGTGGTCAACAGGTCCATCAAAATGAATAGTCTAGTGGTCCACCAGAAAAATTAGCGGTCCATATCACTTTGATAACCATAATGGTAGCCAAAAGCCATTTCATAATTGAACATTCATGGTTAATTGTGCTAGATTTATGAATTGTGATAGCTATATAACGAGTGTAGAAGAAATGTGAAACTGGATGTGATGCTTACTAAATTAATGTGGTCAGAATATTTAGCAGAGTTTCTGGGCAAGACTAAACATAGACTTTTACAAGCCCATTCAAACTTTTGGTAGAAACGGACAACTACTGTCTATTTTCACCACTGTAATGGGTGCTACCAGGGTGCAACATAGGTTTCAAAACATAACTTGCTGAGTGGGGCAAGATGCCCCTAAAGTTTACTTGCCTCGTACTTCCACCCGCCCTGCCAACTACTGGCGCTGCCACACTATAAGACAAGGGTGGGTTGCATTGAGGATTCGGCCCAAACATT
This sequence comes from Maea johnstoni, assembly GCA_963942565.1. Classification (NCBI taxonomy): domain Eukaryota; kingdom Metazoa; phylum Annelida; class Polychaeta; order Spionida; family Magelonidae; genus Maea; species Maea johnstoni. The sequence goes on from OZ012696.1 coordinate 20,416,309, forward strand.
ACTTACCAAGCGGGGCAAGTTAGGGTCGTGTTCTGCTTGCCCAGTTGCAGTTTTTTGTCAAAATCAATTGCAACTTGCAACGGGGCAAGTGGTTATTCCTATTCCTATTTCCTATTCAGCACCCATTCATCAACAGACCTATATCAGAGAATCCTTTAAACAAATATTTTTTCAGACAAATTGATCCAGACAAAACATACCCCAGTGTCAAGAAAAGTGAATCCAACACCCTATTGTGATCAATGCCATTTATACTCTATGCACCTAGTGCACGCAGGTAGCTTATATATATATATAGCTTCAAACAGACCACACCCCCCAATCAGTGCATCTCAGATCACACATGCATGGCTTAGCTCATCCACAAACATTTTAGCTCATGGACTTGCTGGCTTCAATGGCTTCGCACTTTCAAGACTGATCTGAGGTTCCAAGTACAAATCACTCTGCCAATTTGGTAGTTTGGCAAGTACATGTAGTTTTTAATAGAAATACAAGCCACAAATCAGGAGGATTGAACATCTATCTAAAAAAAAGACTAACAATCTTTATTTCAGGATGGGTGATTTTCCAATATATATATAATCATAGTTGTACAGCAGCCAGCAGGGTCATTTGGCACAGAGCAGATTGTCATATAACAAAGACTTTTTCCAAGTACTGTACATACCACAATCAGCTAATTACTCTGTAAAAAGTTTCAATGAATGTTTTGGCAGGAAACATTTATTTATGTAGCCCTTCTCGTTACTGTCAGGGGTCATGTCAGGGGTCGTGACCTTGGAGGCCGGGTGGATTGGCCGGGTGAGCCTCCAATTGTCAAAATGCACTTGGTGGCAAATAATAACACTAAATCACCTTGACAACACGCTATAATTAGACAATCATGTTGGCAACCCCATAAGGACGTCATATCTGTATAATGATGCCTGATATTAATGAGTAAACACATTTTTATGGCTGTTACCTCAGTATATTGTTGTCTCCCGAAAAAAATAGGACACCGCAAAATTTTACAAAATTTATCAATTTTGGACGCCCAATTTCTTAATCCTGGCTACCGTTAATTCTCGCAAATCTCGGACACTTTTTATTAATTACGATTTTCGTTGGCTGATGGTGGCCGGAATTTTCTGAAAATAGCGATCAAAGCTCAGGCACTGTGGCCAAAATTCGCCGAAATTATCAATTGAATTTTGAAACGAAAGCTAGATGGAAAAAGCGATCGCTAACTTTGTACACTATTTCCCCCACAAAATCATTATTGTCCACCTACCAGACTTATCATTCCTCTGCTATATATACTAATAAAGTATCGTGCCTCCCTTGTATGTTGTTTGTAAACTTGTTTATTATTGCTGCCCACACCAATTACGCATTGTTGACAAGTCCAATTTCCAAAATGGCGCTGCCCATGAGATCGATGTCCCTACTTCCGGTTTCGGAGCCGGTATATTTTGGCAGATATAGGGACACTAGAAATGTTAGTTTATAATCTAAAATCATTCTGAAACTTCATAAGTTTAAACATGTCTTTCACTGCACATGGCCGATATTTAAGGCTAGGACGATCAATCGTAAGCTCGATCAATCGGTCGGATCGGCATGAAATCCGACCGGGTCGAGTCAAGTTTTGGAAAATCGATTTTTTCCGATTATCGCTCACATTGCTAACATCGTAAAAAACAACGCAATTTCCTCCATAAAACCCTTATTGACCACTCATTTGACCACTTATTCCACAGTTACAGCGGCTAATATACACATTTGCCTACCTTAACTGTTGTTTTTGTGCCTATTTTCGCCGCCGCAACCATTTTACGTAGCGACTTATACTTGTATTGACAAGTCTGATTTTCAAAATGGCGCCGTCGCCGTTCCCACGCTATACTTCGCTTTACCTCCGGGTTCGGTACTAGCGTGTTTTGAAAGATATAGCACTGTCAAAATAATCGTTTTTAATCGATTGATCAGTCGGAAACTTCGACGATTAATCGAGCCGAAATTTCGGAACGATTCCTGGCCCTACCGATATTATCAATTGTCAATTGAATTGAAACGAAAGCTAGATGGAAAACCGATCGCTAACTTTGTGAACAAGAACACAATTTTCTCCCACTCTGAGGTGTGTTTTACAGTTAAGGATAAGTTTTCCTCAATGGGTTGTCTTCAATGGGGTTAAAGGTCAAACTAGTGTAATTGTCCAATCAGATCTCTCAATTTCAATCAAGGGGTCACTGCTGCTGGGTGAAATGAGGACCTAACAATAGCGCACATGGATTTGAACAAGCGTCACATACCCGATCTGGCGCCAGTTTCTAGGGAAACAAACTGTGCATGTCACAACAAAAGCGTATTACCATTGTTGAACTTGTGCACAGGCAACCTTTGGCTGACCTAGTTTAGCTAGCTAACTTCACGGTAAAACGTGTAAGTTTCTCCTTTTTTCGTGGGAGAAACAGGTTCCATCACTTGGGATGGAAAGAGGAGGTATCTTGCACGAGTGAGTGCAAGATACCTCCTCTTTCCAGCCATGGACTCATGATGGAACCTCTATTTCCCCCACAAAATCATTATTGTCCACCTACCTGACTTGTCATTCCTCTGCTATATATACTTGTAAAGTAACTTGCCTCCCTCAGTCATAAAGACTAATTTTTACTATTACTAGCCCACTGGGCTAGTGAATTTTTGAACTTACTAGTCCAGGTCAGGGGAAGCCTGTTGCAAATGGCGGGGATGTAAACAAGATGACGACATGTGAGCATTTGTTCATAGTTTTTCCTTTTTATTTTTCAAAACAAAGGGTTTGGGGTGGGAATTTATATATTGAGGGGTGGGTAATTGTTCACTCGCCCAATGGGCGAGCATATTTCGACTCTAACTAGCCCAATTTGAAAGAAACTCGCATTGGCTAGTGGGCTAGTTTTTATCACTGCTCCCTTGTATGTTGTTAACTTGTTTATTCTTGCTGCTGCATGCCAATTATGCATTGAATTATAAACTTGTTGAGCTAGACAAGTCTTATTTCGAAACGAAATGGCGCTGCCCAAGCTGTATTCCACTCTACACACAGAAATACGATACCCACTTCCGGTTTTGCACCGATCGTCTTTTGGCGGATATGGGCACTAGAAACGATCGTTAATAATCTAAAATCAATCGCAAACTTTGGAAATCTAAATGTTTTTTTCTTATATCAAAGAAATGCCCCCACAAGTACCAATGGGCCAGCCAATATTGAGCACCCAGTTTCTAAATCCTGGCTAAGATCCTGAATAGAATACTTGAATAGGGTTATATGCTGTTTTATGGTCAATAGTTATCTTCGAAATATGATTATGAAAAATGCTCCAGATGCTCCCTAGGTAAATAGTCAAAATGGTCAGGATGCATTGTAATCAAAGTATTTTCATATTCATGAGTCAGACCAAATGTGTGCCTCAGATGTGAATTGTTTTTAAAACCCTGGTCCTAACCGTTATTGATTTCTAGCCAGGTACTTGTATATACAAAGGCTGCCAAGTAGAGCCGGTGTTTACTGCCCTGGGAAACACCTGGCAGCCCAGTCAACTACCCTCCTACAGGTCCTGCAGGGACCGTTTACATGTATACATGTACATAATACATCTAGGTATTTGGATCATATCTGGATATTCAGGGTTCGACTTTCCCAGGGGCCCAGGGGCATATGCCCCAAGCTTTTGCTGTGGGGCCCTAGATTTTGTCAGACTAGGGGCTCAAAATAGTACATATTAACCAGAAATACTGAAATTTGACCACTATTTTTTTTTATCAAAAGTCCTTTTCGGGCCTCTAGCCTAAAATCTAAGTGTCAGACCCTGGATATTACAGGACCAGGATCCTTGCCCCAACGACAACAGTACGTACAGTCTAAGGGGGGAAGTCTCCTTGTCTAGGTATAACCATGTCTCTAAACTGTTCAAAGTGTAAATATTTCACAAAAGGACCAGGTAGATATAGCTAGATAAAATAGAACATACTGGGTGTAACAGCAATATAAATGATAAGTAGAGCAAAGGCAGTGGAATTTTGGAGAGGGACTAGGTCTGCTAATGTCTACATGTCAAAGATTTCTCTGGAGAAATAAGCTAGTTGACACATGCCCCAAGGGGTGGGGGTTAGAGCCCTAAAATTATACCCTTGGAATATATTGGGGAGAGTGAAAAATTAGTGCCTGAAGTGCTGCCCCACCACCTGGCAGGGATTTGATTGAATGGTACATAATTGCATATACATGTATTACAAGATAATAGTTATGAATTTAAGGAAATAATACTTTTAAAAATAGAAATACAGGTTCAGAGGTTGAGATGATGAGAAGCCAACTCTTCATCACAACAGAGCCAGAGGTAAAACTGTGACGAATTATTTTACCTGAATACGGGGATCTAATCCTTCTTCTTCCTCTTCTTCGCAGGGTTCATTCTGTTCTTTGGTGTCCATACTCCGTTCCCGCGGTAAACCGCCCCTTCCTTGAGGTTAAAGATATCTGTAATTGTTGAAATTCCCAGCCTTCTCATGTTATGATTCACCCCATTTAAAAGTTACCTGGAATTGTGGGATAGCTGATGACCTCGATTCGTCCTTCACCTTTTAGAGCATAAGAATGATAGTCCATAATTTCTGGGTACCTATTTCTTTGCGAAGTGGCGCCCTGTGACTCACGGACAGAAGTTTTGTATTGACATACACACTTTTAATTTAGGATCAATAATTAAAACAGCCACTGACCAGACTAACGTCTAGGACATCTCAGCATTAACTCCAAAATCAGCATCTGACACATGCCACTTCTCTTCATGCAATTAAAATGTATGATACCTGCATGTTTTCATAGGACTACTTGTATTTAAATGGCATTTCCCCTACTACTCACAGAGCTGAAGGACTTGAATATTCCTAAATTGATAACTTTAAAGAAAAAATGTTTCAGTTTGTGCTGGAACTAGCCTGTGATATATCGTTCTGAAAAAAAGGGTTGGAAATGCTGAGGGATTTCTTTTAAGTTAATTAATTTATTCACCCTATATGCATGAATTAATATATTGCACAGATCAAGCTGTGAAGTTCATCAAGGGTTCGGTAACCTCGGTTTATCCAAAATCACTAGTACACTAAAACATAGAAATACTTTCTTGTGTCTTAATTATAAGAGTTTCCTTTGTTTTGAAGCCATCTTATAGTATTAGACAATGATGATAATATAAGATAACGCCTGTAATAGGTTTAGTTTCAATGTAGCTTATGGGGTTAACTTCTTTGACTCAGTTTTCCCCAAGCTTGCTTCTATTTGACGATTCAGCCTATACAAAGTATATATTGCCTCAAAAGTTTTCTGATGAATGGATGCGTTAAGCATTATTAATGTATCTTCCCAGAAATGTGCAAGATATCGGGGGTAAAAACTGAAATGTATGCAAAGTGTATCCAAACAAAGCTCCTATTCCTAACCATCATAACAGAGGAAAGCAATTGCATATTATATTTTCCTTCTTCTTACTCGGTTCAAATTTTGTTGAAAATGAAAAAAGTGCATTTTTCAACTTTCAGATATCATAATATCGTATCTAAAGTCAAAAATGTGAACATGTGACACCCCTCCCTCTGAAATGCTTGCCAAAGTGCAAGCAAATCCGTTAATATTTTATAGCCAAACTACATGCTTAAAGCAACATTGTTTTGGTAAACTCTGATATAGAAAAAAAGGTTCAAACGAGCCTCAGTAATATAGCTGGGTTTTTGTCTGCATATTTACAATTTGACCCCATAAGTCACTTTGAGACTTGGATCAAGATAAGTGGTTAATCATCTAAGCTTATGCTAAGAAAGTATACGAACACACACAATGAGGGGATGGACCTATGAATAAAAGAGAAAAAGGAATGCATCATACCAGAGATATATAGTTAAAACTCCCTGATCATACTGAAGAACAAGAACATTTACTGCACTCAAATTTAGATTGTTTGCCATATTCTGGAACCTGAGACAAGCATAACCAGGCAATATGAACATAGGTGGCGCCTCCCACTACTTTACTCTAACTAGCAGCAATGGCTTGGTATCCGCCAGCCTCATCTCTGTTCAGGCCCACAAGGCAATTCTTCTATTGGGACTTCCACTCACCCTATATAGGGGAGAAGGACAAGATGGTGACCCACCAAGACGTTGACTTTGCCAAGACGGGCACCTACATAAGTATGATGACTTTCCATTGACAAGTACAATACTCTTAAAAAAACATCAGATACGTACCTTTATTCGAGCCGCCTTCTTAATGACTATGTTTATGAATAAAATATGCATGTATATCAGTATTAAATAGGCATTCAGCTTTTGATAATGACACTTTTATAGATGTTTGTCGCTTTACGTCAATATAAATTCATAACTGATTTTTTTCCAAGATACTGTGCATATAATAATTTTCCTTATTCAAAAGCGTGCCGTGGAAACAACAGTTTACTATGAACAGGCATTCCATGTATATATATATATATATATATATATATATATATATATATATATATATATATATATATATATATATATTCCTCTTCAATATGATACTGTGATACTATATATAGCACTGTACCTAATATTTCTAATATGTATAATACATTCGGACACTCTAAACCACGGCTCTTGCGGTAATGACTTCTTAATATTTTTGCTTTTGGAAATGATTTCGATAGTAAAGCCGTAACAAGGGCATTCCATACATCTTCCCCTTCAAAATGATACCATCTATACCACTGTACGCTATATATTGAACAAGTTCAAAGAAGTAAAATATTCGACCATCGCACTATGGAGGCGATGAATGGAGGTCTAAACAAGCTTGATAGAAGTCTCAATAGGCGAATTATATCATGTGCCCAAACAGGATGAGACTAGTGCAACCCAAACCATTTCTCCTATCATAATTACAGAAGACTAATCAGGGGTGTCCAACTGTCGCATTATCGCACCAGCTTGCGACAGAGGCCCCAAACATGCGACAAGATAAAAGCTTAAATCAATCTTTACTTCTGAATTTTTTTTAAGCATGACAAAATGAGTGTATCAGATTTTCCCTTACATTTTCAAATACAGATTTACTCAGAAAAAACACTCGTTGACTCCATTAATTGATACAGCCTAATGAGTAATCTAGGTACTCGATATTGCAACGAAAGTTGATATCATGGTGTCACCAGGCGATTATATATTGAAACTGATCGTCTCTCAGCGCTCACCAAAAATTGCTGTGCTCCAGGACCAATTGTATGTCACTTTGTGCTCCATGACTTCAAAATGTGGACACCTTGAGCTCTGGTAGTTAGCGGAGATAGGACTGTCTTAATCTGTTTCAGGTTAAGGTTTGTGGCGAACCATTTCATATTTTATGGAAGGGGTCTATCATTTTAAGGAAACAAACATCTTGCCCCTGAAAATAAAGGAAAAACCTATTCTGGCCCTGAAACATTATAAAAAGTATACTGGCCCTGAAAATAGAGAATTTCTGGATCTGCCAAAGTAAAACTGGCTATGCCACACATGAAAAAATATCTGACCAGGTCAAAAAAAGAAAGCCCGCTGGTTAGTTCCCTTTTATCTCAGATTCTTGAATTGTTCGAAATCGCATATCGCGCCTGTTATACTTATTTGGATATCCGATTGATACTCTGCTCGCGAGGTCCGATTGTCCCCTATGTAAGTACCTAAAATATATGGACAAGTTTACGACAGCGAGCTGGTGGCTCCTATCCCACTTAAAATTAGACTCAAAGTCATATCAAGTGTCGCCGGTGAAATGATTGTTGAAGACGATCTTTGCTACATCCTCATTTTAAATTTACTAGTCAATTCAACTCCATAAACATAGACGAATTGCTGCCTGGCCAAAGGCATGGGGGGTGAAGGCACTTTCAAAGGTCAGAGGTCAACGGGTACTCTAACCCTTGCCTGTTGCGCGCACAGCCAGTCCAACAGGGAAGTTTGACTTGGCCTTGTGAGTTACTCTGTAGTATGGTTACGGTAAAAAAAAATATGAAAGAAAGATAAGAACGCAACTTATATACAAGGTTTATTTATATTTTTATTTCATTTTTTTTTACTCCGAAGGTGACACTTGCGAACTGTTTGGGGGGGATTAAGCCATTTAAGGTGGATCCATAGCTTCGCTAAGCTTCTCCATGGATGTGGGTAGCTACTGGTAGGAATTTCGAATTTCCTTCACTTTTTCTGCCAGATTGCGGCTAATTCGTGACTAGCCAGTTGTAACTGGTGAAGGAGCTACTTCACCCTATCAAATAGATATTTATTGAAAAATAATTGTACAGACTTAACCTGATTTATTTTGGTCTTGATTCAAATGTTTTATTGTGAAAATAAAACGCATTTGGACTTTGGCCTCAAACTGAAGCATTTTAGTACTGGTATTCAGTACTGAGCTATTATACAATTTTATTATAGTCATTGTATTATATAGAGGTTCCCCGACTCAATTCATGTTTTATTTGCTTGGTTCCTTGGCCAGGTGATGTGTTATAGGGATTAAGACCGAGCCAGGCAGCTGCATTGGAAAACTCAAGGCCGAGGGTGTCTGATGCATCTCACAGCCGAGGGCCGCAGGCCAGAGGCTGTGAGATGCATCAGACCTCCGGAAGAAAAGGTGACGAAAATCAAAATTCCAAATTCCAAATCGCCTGCTAGAGGCATGAATGGGATTAATGTCTATCTGCTCGTAAACAATCAGAGGTCAAGGGTATTGAAAGTTATTGCTCTACTTGTCAAAGTCAGCAGTGTCTGAAATCCTATCCCTTAGACTGATTTTTGCACCTCTTAACCCTTGTGAGTCCTAATTATAATTTCCCACAAAACATACGATGGATGCCAAAATGTAAAGGGGATTTTATTGGACAAAATTATGGTAATTGTGCGATTATGGTAATTAGCAGCTTATCTTGGATTTGGATAGTCATTCCTGACTATGTCCATTCAGAATGTCACCCAGAACATTATTGATTATCATTTATCACCAATTAGAGCCAAGAAACCTGTATTTATTATGTCAGTTGATATTCACATAGGTCCACCTTAAAAGGTGCTGTTCACAATCTTATCATTCTGACTTTGTGTGTGAACTTTGTAGTGCCTGGACAGTGAAGGTTCAATTCTGACAGCATTGTATTGTATTGTATGTTTACTGAATGTACTTACACATGTACACAATCATTGAATTCAGTCAATAAGAAATTCAAATCCAGATAGTTATAAACTTGAATGTAATTTAACTTTTAAATTACCTCTTGGATAAGTTTAGATACAGCAAGGAATCAAACAAAAGGTATTCTTTATTTATTTTTATCTTTTATGTGAGACATGCTTTAGAAAGTTGTAATTGTATGTTGGATACCAGCTAATACAGTATATACCAATATGTAATGCATGTTATAAGTGCTTCACATGTAATATATATTATATTTCTTGTCAGGGCTTGAAATGAAGGATTTGGAATTGGTGGTACAGGGTTCAAAATTCCCTAAGAGTTATATATTAGTATAGTTATATAGTGGCTTGGTGCAGTTATGTTTATTTCTTAATGAATCCACCAATCCTTCTCTTATCTAGCCTACATCATATCAGGGATTATATGTATATAGTTTAAACTTGACATTTTAGAAATTTACCCTGTCAAGGGGTACTACAATATGATACAATATTTTTATCATCAGCTCAACCCTTTTTTGTACTGGACTAGATAGGGCTTCTAACATTGCTTTTAACAATTGTCAATGTTAGAAGGCCAGTGTAATCCTTTGTTGGAATACTAATAATGCTGTTCACAAAGTTCGATTGTTAGGACCCATAAAATATCATTCGTTGCCATGGCCACAGTAATGACTTTCTCCCTCATCCCCTGATTTTTTTCTCTTACAGTCCCATCCATCCTCTAGAATGAAGATAGATCTCCACAGTCATATTCTACCAGAGACATGGCCGGACCTGAAAGAGGTAAGAGCTCTGCAATATTTATAGCAATTTGACAAAATTGTAATTAACCCTTAAGCTTCCAATGTTAGGCTATTTTCATTCTATGCACAAGGATGCAAATACTTTTGAAAACCCACTTAACCCTGTCATGTTGATATTCATTGGAAAGCTCTCGCTGAGTACTCTCAGATGTGTACCCATATACCAGGGGTTCAGTATTTTTTTTGTTTTTTTGCATCATTTTATACAGGCCAAATTAGCCACCAGCAACATAAAGGTTAAGTCTAAGGTATTTATGGTGTGACTTCCTGTAGAGATATGGCTATGGTGGGTCTCATCATCATCATTATTATTATTATTATTATTATTATTATTATTATTATTATTATTATTATTATTATTATTATTATTATTATTAATGTTACTATTTTTATTATTATCATTATTATTATCATTGTCATTATTATTATCATTATTATTATCAATATTATTATCATTATTATTATTATTATTATTATTATTGTTAATTTGTTATTATTATTATTATTATTATTATTATTATTATTATTATTATTATTATTGTTTTTATGATTATCATCATCATCATCATCATCATCATCATCATCATCATCATCATCATCATTATTATTGTAGAGATATGGCTATGGTGAATGGATCCAGCTTGACCACTGCTGCGCTGCGGGCAAGGCTCGAATGATGAAAGACGGGAAGCTCTTCAGGGTGATCGACCAAAATTGCTGGGACGCAGAAACACGCATACGAGAAATGGACGCCACAGGTACCGTCATTTAGGCCTAGAAAATTGCTTGTTTCCTGTACATAACAGTCCGAAAAAATAGGATAGGTAGGTTGTTAAAAAAAATGTTTTGCATTATTTTCTTGTTCAAAAATGTTTGTTTATGCATGTTTTATGTTGATTGGGAGTTGGAAGGGCCGGCAAAAATTAGGGTAGGGATATTTTGGAGGAAAAACTTGTTAGGGTAGGGTTACAGGAAACAAACAACCTTTTTTAGGCCTTAATAGTCATTTTTGTTTAACCCTACCAATGCTGAGGCTACTTTCATCCAAAGCACAAGGACACAAAGATTTAAGAAAATCATCTAAACCCTGTAATGTTGGTATTCATTTGATAGCCCTTGCTGATCAGTACTCTCAGATGAGTAACCACAAGCCAGGGTCTCAGTCATTTTCTATTTTTTTTGCATCATTTCACTATGGGGCCAAATGGACACAAATTGTCAAGTGGCCCTGTATGTCAGGAGTGCATGACCAAAACTTTATAAAATGTGGCCACCAAATAGCTTGCAGAGATACAACACAATTGAAAAATTTAAATGACATTGATACGACCTCTAATGACCTTGAAATGACCTTTAACTCTGTATTTTCAACATATCTGACATTTGGTCCAAGTTATTGCCCCCTAATAATACAATAATGGAAACTACTCCCCCTTTTTATCTTGGACATCATACTCTAGTATATATTTTCAAGAAAATCTGTTCAGAAAAAGCAACTTTTGACATTTTTTATGAAGGATGATATGAAAATATATATTTGCTCTTCTTGTGGCAAAACCAGATCCCCTACGAAGACCAAAACCACATTATCCGATTGGGCTCAAGGAGAAGATATCATTAAAAAAAAGATCACCCCTATATCTGCTTGCATCGCAAAGTTATGTCCTATTTTCGAAATCTGCGATGACCTTTGACCTCAAAAATCCAGGATGGCCGCCCTTGGCTTGCAATGGAAGCAGATATCGGGATGGTCTTTTTTTTAAATGATATCTGCACTTTTAGCTCTAACTAGTTGTGTGATCTTCATCTCGGTAGGGCATACATGTCTGGCACAAGAAGAGAAAATGCATATGTTAATTTCGACCTTTTACAAAAAAAAATCATTTTTGTACTTTTTGTACCAATTTTTTTGCAAATGTATTCTATAGTGCCTTGCTCAAAATCGTACGTGAGCAGATTTTTCATTTTCACACCATTTTGGGGAGAAAATGTGATTGAAAGAGGGACATGCTGAGGAAAAAATGTTTTCGAAATGTCATTTCAAGGTCATCCAAGGTCAAGCAAGGTTTATTAAGTTTTTTGTATCCCCATCGGCCATCATGTGGCCAAAAATGATGAGAATATGAAAATGTTTTACAAAGATATGCCCATACATGCTCTCAACTTGGCAATTTGGGCCCATTTGGCCCTACAGTGTTTTGTATTGGCCAAATATCTGTTAAATTGATTTTTGGTAATGCACCGGTCCACCTATAATATTCATATATTATGTTTTTCATTGTGGAAACTTACTGGAAAAATAATGTCTTGGTGAGGTTTTACAAAGAGCCAACAGTAACTAAGGTTAACTGAGGTTGTGTGGCATTAGAAAGTCATCTTTGCATCTTACCATTTTTTTTTGGATGATCCCTATGTTGTATGGAATCATTTTAAGTTGCCTATAGTGAAAGAGGATTATTATATAAATAAATATATGTTTTTCATATGCAGTAAAAAATACAAATATTTTCATGTTTTTTGTTCAAGTGTACAATACTACTACCATTGCAGGTGTCACAGTGCAGGCCTTGTCCACTGTTCCTGTCATGTTCAGCTACTGGGTACGTACATAAACTCTCTGTGCAAAGCTAAACCCATTCATGTCACGATAGTCTAATAAGCTCTGCTTGATAAGTCTTGTCTGGATATATGGGATCTCAGAATTTTCATGATATGATATATTTCCTTAACGATATGATATCAAACAATATTTTTAACAATACTGCATGCCTACGAAGGACCTAAAGTTTTTTAAATTTAGCAATGTCAGCTTCTGAATTTTTGCTGATAAAAAGAGTACAGTAGTGTCTTTGTGCTGAGATGTCCAGGTAGCAGCTAGGTCAGTTTTATATCATTAAGAAGTATGGGTATTACAGATGTTAAAGATATAGCACTTTTTCTCTTGCAGTATCAGTATTTTGCTATTGTATTGAGCATTGATACTTAGCCTTGATTGACAAAGCAATTGGTCTGACAGCTTATGAGTTTGTATCGAGATGAAAACAAGTACTGTGAAACCCCAGAGATGTGAACACCTTGGGACCAGGGTACAAGCGTTCACATTAAGGGGGTGTTCACATCTCAGAGGTCTTTTCATAATGTAAAAGATGCAAAGTGGACTGTGAAATAGTGTTAATATTAGGAAGTGTTAACATCTCTGGGGTTTTCACAAAGAGAGGTTCCATTGTAGAATTTAAATCCTGTTCATTGATGATAGGTTATAAATTAGTTTTGGGAATCAGTACAGATTTTGAGGACGTGATCATCGTTCCACCAAAGTGATCGATGATCAGTTTTTATTTGGAGATGTTTTTCGTGCATATTGACAGTTCTCCATGTGCACCACACATCATGTGTTGTGCATTTTTCATGAAATTCCATGATAACAACTGCAGAAACAAGGTAGCAATAAAAAATGGGAAAACAGAAAATAATTTAAATCAAACATAGATTGGAAAAATAGAAAGTAATATGTCTTTTAATCATATGCAAATAATCAGGAAAAAAAATCGTCTTCAAAAATTGGGACTGATCATTAAAATTGGTAGTAAAAATAGTGAGATCTCCCATTAATCGATTAATCAGAACAACACTAGCATGAATGATTGCATATTTCAGGCCAAGCCAAAGGATTGTCTTGACTTGTCAGCACTATTGAATGATGACCTTGCCAAGACTGTGAAGAAACACCCCAGTAGGTTTGTGGGTTTGGGTACGGTTCCCATGCACAAACCCACTTTGGCCATACAGGAAATGAAGCGCTGTGTGCAGGAATTAGGTAAAATCACTAGAACTATTACTATTACTGCTGGAAAAAATATTAAACCTTGCAAATTATCATATGCAACAGGGCTCAAAATTAACTTTTAAAGGCACTCGCCAAGTAGGGCAGGTAAACTTTAATTTCTACCTGCCCGACAAAACTTTGACCTGCCCTGCAAAAGGTGTGATAGAATGAACATAAAAGTAACTTTTCTGTATGTACTTTTCTTGTACTAATTAACTGGTTTTCTGCTATGACTTTATCCATGCTATTGAAAAAATATTTGATTTCCCTTGTGTTATAGTATCTCAGAAGTTACATTATGAAATCTTACCTGCCATGTAGGGCAGGCATACTCTGATTTGTACCTGCCTTCCAGCCATTAAAGCTGAAGATGTGAATTTTTCAACTATATGAAGAAGGTGAGGTAAAGACATAGTAGATTTTGCAATGAAATGATCATGTTTCTCTAATTGCCCTTGATTTTATTCATATTTCACCCGACCTCCAATCACTTAGAACCTGGATACATTGAACACCTGCGTACATTGAACGCTTTTTCATTTCCCGTGAGTGTTCAATGTAGACAGGTTCCACTGTATATATATATATATATAAGGCTGTGAATATATGGAGAGCAGGCATCTATAAATTACTGTTTTTCTGCTACAGGATTTCCTGGGATACAAATAGGGTCTCATGTGAATGACTGGAACCTGGATGCCCCAGAACTGCACCCTTTCTATGCTGTGAGTAGATAGCAAGACTAGGATTGGGATTTTTGGAATTTCAGGTTTTCGTCACTTTTTCTGCCATACTGCGGCTAAATGTTGACTAGCCAGTTGTATCTGATAGAGAAAAAACAGTCAAAACCAGCGCCTAACCCCAAGTCTCACATGCCCAGGCTGGGGCCAAAGCTAAAGTCAAATTTTATATTTAACTGTGTTACTCACGTGAAATGAAGATGAGTGTTATTATGATTACTATTATTATCATTTATATTTTTATTATCATTATTATCATTATTATTATTATTATTATCATTATTATCATTATTATTATCATTATTATTATCATTATTATTATCATAATCATTATCATTATCATTATTATCATTATTATTATTATTATTATTATTATTATTATTATTATTATCATTACTATCATTATAATTATTATAATTATTATCATTATTATTATTGTTATAATTATTATTATTATTATTATTATTATTATTATTATTGTTTTTTATTCTTCTTATTATTATTATTATTATTAATATCATCATCATCATTATTATTATTATTATCATTATTATTATTGGAAGAGTTAACCCCCTGTGTATGATCCTGTATTGTTTTGTTGGTGTTTCAGGCAGCAGAGGAAATTGGCTGTAGTATTTTCGTCCACCCCTGGGATATGCAGATGGGTGGCCGCATGCAGAAATACTGGCTACCATGGCTCGTGGGTCAGTAGACAGTATATATCCATCTTTACATAACCCTCATGTTGCTCGTCGTGGCTAATATTGCCAATACAAAACGACACAAAAAAATGAAAAAAATGACTGCATGGGTGGCCACATGCAGAAATACTGGCTACCATGGCTCGTGGGTCAGTACACAGTATATATCCATCTTTACATAACCCTCATATGTTGCTCGTGGCTAATTTTGCCAATACAAAATGACACAAAAAACCTAAAAAAATGACTGAAACCCTGGTGTATGGGTACTCAGGCCAAGAAAAAAATATTGTTTGTTTCCTGAAACGGTCTGAAAAAAATAGGGGAGGTAGGTCGGTAAAATCTTTTTTTTTTTTGCATTATTTTTTTGGTCGAAAATGTGCATTTTATGCATGTTTTACGGTGATTTTGAGTTGTGAGGGTGGAAAAAAAATTAGGGTAGGGATTTTTTTAAATAAAACTTGTTAGGGTAGGGTTACTGGAAACAAACAACTTTTTTTAGGCCTCATCGGAGAGTATTCAGCGAGAGCTATCCAATGAATACCCACAAGGCAGGGTTTAGATGGTAGTCAAAAATCTTAGCGTCCATGTGCTTTGAGTGAAAGTAGCCTCATCATTGGAAGGGATAATATGGGAAATGTGTTTCGAAGTTTTTTTCTAATTTTTTTCTTAACCACCTTATAAAGGGGTTCAAACATATACAATGAAGAGCTTTTTTGTATACTTCTGTATACAAAAGATAGCATGAAGGATGACATGATATAAATATTTATGTGAAAATGATATTAATATGAAACTCTGAAAAACTAATCTCTACTTATTTATGGGCAAATAATGATAAAATGCAATGAAATAAAAATGTTCAGTGGTGGCCCAAGTTATCAGAAGAATCAAACCCCCTTATAGCCCTGGCACAGGATTAAACTCGGGCAAGAGTGCCTACCAGCACTAAAGAGGAGTGTTCCGAATCGGTCACAATTTCTAAGATCGATCATCGATCCATCAGAAGGTGGATGATTGATTAATAATCAAAGTTGCTGCCATTTCTATTTACCGCAAGTCATAAGGAACTACTCCATAACACCTCTATATCGACTATATGTCATATAGTCAAGTTGCGGTACCCTATGACATGAGGTAAATGTTTGTGTACGGTAGATTACTAACATGTTACTTATGGGCTGAGAACTTTGGAAATAGCTCCTAAATTAAAATAGCGTGGAAAATATTTGAAGGACTTAAATCCCAAGCAGAAATAACAACTTTTCATATTTTTTATTTTATTTTATTTCTTCTTTTTTCTGAGAACACTCAAGAATCTGGAGATAACACCCAATGATCACCTTAAGCCAATCCATGTGAGATTTCTTCATATTTGCTCAGTTTCAATTTTCTTCACCTCTGGCATATGAGTATTACCGGAAATTCTCGGAAATTTAGACCACCCTAGGAACTTGGGCCACTATGATTAGGCGACCCGTAATTGAATTGTAGTTTCCCGGATCCTCCGACCTAAAAGAAAACCACCCAACTGAAGAAAAAAAATCAGTATTTTATTTTATTTTATTATAGACGACCGACCCAACTTAAAAGTATCCGATGAGAAATAAAAAACAGTTAGAAACCTCGCCGCAACCGATTTGTTGTTGTCAATATATATATATATATATATATATATATATATATATATATATATATATATATATATATATATATATATATATATATATATATATATATATATATATATATATATATATATATATATATATATATATATATATATATATATATATATATATACATAATTATATATATATTTATACAAATGTATACTTTGATTGTAGAATGCCTTCTAAATAAAAAAAATGACATGAAAACCTCACACTTAAAAGTTTGAAACTGAAAAGAATGTTTTAGTTATATAACTTGACCTAATAGCCTTATTTTATTTTCCGACTCATTAATGCTCGGGTTCAGAAAAAAAATTAAAAAATAGGATTTTTATTTTATTTTTATTTACCTCCCTACCGACTCTGCAAAAATGGTCCGGGAAAGATCCGGGAAACTACAAATCAATTAAGGGTCGCCTTATATTGCAAATTAATCATTGGGAAAAATGGACCACCCTTGTTCTATCACTTGTAGCTGTTTCACAAAGTATGGACAACTATTACTCTGCTTTGTCAGTATTTTCATAAAACACTGGCCACCCTCAACCCATAAGAATTATATTTATCAAAAAGTGTCCGAAATTACTGAGGATTTACGATACATACCCTACAGCTGATATTTCACAAATCAAACAATTGTCAGGTTCCCATTGTTATACTCCATTGTTGCATGTTGCCGATTGTTGATGATCGTCACCATTGTTGTAGGTATGCCAGCAGAAACAGCCACTGCCATATGCGCCATGGCCATGGGAGGCATATTTGAGAAGTTTCCCAAACTCAAGGTCTGCTTTGCACATGGAGGTTAGTAAAGTAGCTCCTAGTCTATGGTTTCATAAGACTATGCTTTTCTCTGTCCTGGTCTCTATCGTTTGCTTAACCCTTATGCTGATGCTGACTAATTTTGCCAATACAAAATTATGTAAAAAAGTTGAAAAAAGACTGAGACCCTTGCTAATGGGTAGCAAATGGGTACTCATCTGAGAGTACTTGGCAAGAGCTATCCAATGAATACCAACAAGACAGGATTTAGGTGGTTTTCAAAAATATTTGCATCCTTGCGCTTTGGACAAAAGTAGCCTCAGCATTGAAAGGGTTAATGGTTTTAGGTGTAAGTTCCTATGGCTGGTGATGTATGTAGAGGGCACCAAGGGTGGTCACACTCAGGTCAGTCAGAATCATAACAAGAAACTGGATAAAATTTCACTGTGGGCCAACTGGTGAGCAATTTAGAGTTTAGAGTTGGTATAGTTTTCATGTCAACTAGATAAAAACAAGAAAGACGCTGCTCAGCGTCAGCTGGTGTGTTCTTCTTCCCTCAATATTTTTGTTCTTTTCTTTAACATTTTTTATTTGCGCAGTGTGATTACAACACTGCTAGTGGCGCCACAGGCCGACGAATTGACACGCAAAACATGTGACTATGGGCCATCGCCAAAAGATGGATGCCGCCAGATGCGATGACCGCATGCGGCAAATAAGTCGACCAAAATATGACTATAATACAAATAAAAACCAAAAACGAACTTCGATCAGATCAGTGGATAAGGACCCAACACAAAACCGGTAAGTAATTCGTAAGTGAGCAAAATTATATAAATTACTGACAGTTAATGAGTATACTTATGTCGCGGTACCATGGAAGATGAAAGGGTAATGGCACTTATGATAACTATAATGGACACTAGGACTGATGACAATGGGAAGGGAAGGTAAGCGAATTCGGGGGGATACAACATGAGCCAGCGTAAACAAAATGTAAGTGTGTACTCATGTAGTGAGAACACACAAAAATATTCTTGGCCTAGGTCTAGGCTAGAAGGTCAGTAGACTAGGTACCTAGCTGGCCTCCCAGGTCATATTTAAATGTCTGCCATTGTGGATAGATGGCACTGCGGTATACTAGGAGCTCAGTTGGAAATATGTTAACACCAAACTTCCTCGTGTGGCAATTGTGTGAACTAAATGGCCAAAAGTAGGCCACAAGTCCCTATCTAGTATAGGTGCAGGCTTCTATATATAATAAAGTAAAATCATAATATAGCCTTGTGGCTAGGCTAACTAGGTACCTAGTCCCTGAAATGTTCCCCTTTGACAGGTAGTATCAAATTATAGTAGTGCCAGTGGCCTATAGATGGCAGCATAATTGGTCCTTCTATCTCTGGTGGTTTGTCATACTCAGATCCCTATATCTAAATGAAAACTTAGGTACCTATTTCCCGAAAGGTCACCCTCTGAGTTGTAGTGTCTGATTATAGTACTGACAGTTGCCTATAGATGGCACCATATGGTCCTATCTCTGGTGGATTGTCATACTCAGAACCCTCTCCTTTATGCACCTGGTGAGATAAGTGTAATCCTAGGTACCTAATTCCCGAAAAGCTCCCTTCTGAGTTGTAGTGTAAGATTATAGTAGTGCCATTGGCCTAAATACATTGACATACATCTTATGCAGTTGACAGTCACAATATCAATGCACATTACTGGTTGACTTGTGAATTTCAGGTGGTTCCTTCCCTTATACCGTTGGGAGGATAGAACATGGCTTCAATGTCCGGCCGGACCTCTGCGCGACGGAGACCAGCGTCAGCCCTCGCAGCTTCCTGGGCAAGTTCTACACGGACGCCCTTGTGCATGACGAGAGAGCTCTAGAACTACTGGTGGATATCATAGGAAAGGTGATTTAAGGCCTGAAAAAAAAGTTGTTTGTTTCCTGTAACCCTACCCTAACAAGTTTTTATTCAAAAAAATCCCTACCCTAAATTTTTTTCAGCCCTCCCGACTCCCAATCATCAAAAAACTTGCATAAAACACACATTCTTGAACAAAAAAAATTATAAAAAAAAAAAAAAATCCAACCTACCTACTCTATTTTCGAACCGTTACAGGAAATTAAAAAGAAATTTCTAGTCCTAATGGAAAATACATATATTTTTAGAGATACGCAAGTGCTGGGAATCGTTGGAAAATGTCAGCTTGTTCAATCATCCAAATTTTCGATTGTTAATCAATTAAAATTAAATAATATCAATTTTGATATGCCTACTTGCCCGTGTCCCATATATGTCTGATTACTCCTAAATTTTGAATGATAAATAGTCATGAACTCATAGTTCATTTTTATAACAATAATCTTTTACTTTTACGAATGGTAAATAAAGCTGATTTTGAATGGAAACCTTGACCATGTAAGCAGAGGACATAATCGAAAATAATTGATCTTTTGTTTTTATGAGCGATTTGGCAGTAATCATGGCAAAAGATCGATTAATTATATCAATTAATTGATTATTTCGATTAATTGTCCCAGCGGGCCAGCACTACATTACATGTTGAGTTATGAACCAATCAAGGACGAACTGATGTAACTATCTTATACAGTTTCTGGCTGAAATGATGGCTATAGCATCTTTGATTAATTTTTGACCCCTTTTTTTCTGTTGTACCCTACAGGAGGGCTTGCAAGGTATCATGGTCTTTGTGTGTATTATGAATGCGAAAATTTGTCATATATGGATTGCTTGATGTATATTTATGATTTTTTTTCAGGATCGAGTGATAATGGGTAGTGATTACCCCTTTCCACTGGGAGAGCACCATCCCGGAAAACTGATCGAATCCATGAACAATTTTAGTGAAACTTTAAAGGTAAGAAAATAACACAATCACCATTTATATAAAGGTCAATGTACAATTAGATTTTGAAGTATTTGAAAGGAACTGATAATATTTAAGTGGACCTGATGATATATATATATATATATATATATATATATATATATATATATATATATATATATATATATATATATATATGTATATATATATATATATATATATATTTAATTTATATATATATATATATATATATATATATATATATATATATATATATATATATATATATATATATTTATATATATATATATACACAGAGTGTGGTGTATATGAAATCTCTAGATTGTGGTTTCTCGCCTTTTCTTCACAATACCTCGGGTATTGTCACACACCACTGCTTTTGTGGAGTTTATCTATCATTCCTAACCTAGATTCTTCTTTTTTTTCTAGGATAACCTTTTAGCTGCCAATGCCTGCGAGTTTCTTGGCATAGACCGACAGAAATATGAGACAAGCTCCTAGACCTACACAGAGACTACCACTAGGTTTTTACAAGGCAAAATCTATCGAAACTTGACTCTTCAAATTGATTTTAAATTTTGACATGATTAAGGAACAAAGAGGGACGTCTGTGGCGTCATCGTGTTGACAGCATTGTTAAGCTGCTTGGCCCTAGCTTTCTTAAATTTAAAATCTTTAAGAACTTAAGATATTTTTGTGAAGGATCTTTTCCTTTTCCTTTTTTTAATTTTTTTTTGAGTTTTTAAGTGTGGGGTGATCCTTAACTTGGGTCTTTTATAAGTTAACGAAAATTTGGTCATGGTCTGAGAAGTATAAGAAAAAATATATATAGAATAATGGAGTTGGTCTGCTCAGGCCTTGTGAATTTTTTTGAGGACACAGAGTCAATTTTTTAGCAAATGTTTTCAAAGATGATCGCACCATATATGCGAGCAGGACTAATTCGGTCCTGCAAAACACTTATATACAAAAAATAAAGCATAAAGCTGCCCCCTACCCCCCACCCCCATGACAGAAAAACATTTAACGCATTAATAACTGGCAATTTTCTTGAGTATTGTCTAAACTTTTTTGGGAAATAACTGTTGAAGTTATCATGATGTTTTTAGATATTTGAGGGTGATTTGTAGGCAAAATTATGGTCAACATTTCTTCCAAAAAATTCCGAAAAATATGATCTGCTTTCAAAGATACCACATAAAGAGTCTGGGCGTATTTGGGTGCTACAAGAGAAATAGGGTTAAGCAAATCCAAAAAACAATGGTGCTAATGCTAATGCATAGAAAAACATTGGTGGTCTAGAAATGTAGTGTTAATAGATACCAAAATAAGCATAATTTTTCAAAGCATTTTTCTAGGGACCACTATGGAAATAAGTTTCTAAATTTTAGTGTATATATCCTGTGTCTGGTAAGAATTATATTGCATAGCAGTTAATGACTCTCCATCTAGTCACCGTTATAAATGATTTTTTGTGTGCCAAATGCTATGTAATACACATCTTACTAGACCGAATAAAATCAAATCAAATCAAATCAAATATTTAGATTTTAAAATGTTTACATAATTGCCCATTTATGCCTTCTATGAGTATGTGAGAATAAATTGCTTGACATTTTACCTTTTTGGAGCTCATTACTGTGCCAATGAACTCATTAAAAATGTTTAAACCTTCCAATGATGAGGCTACTTTGTTTCAAAGCACAAGGACACAAAGATTTTTGAAAACCATCTAAACCCTTTCATGTTGGTATTCTTTGGAAAGCTCTTGGTGAGTACTCTCAGATGAGTACCCATGTGCCACGGTTTCAGTCATTTTACAGGTTTTTTTCATCATTTTGTATTGGCCAAATTAGCCACCACCAGCATAAGGGTTAACATGTAATATTTTACAGGGTCTGACACTTAGATTTCAGGCTAGGGGCCCGAAAAGTTTGTTCGATAAGAATAAGTGGTCAAAAACAGGATTTCTGGTTATTATACATATTATTTTGGGCCTGAAAAATTTAGGGGCCCACAGCAAAATTTAGGGGCATATGCCCCTGGGCACCTGGGAAAGTCGAATCCTGTTTTACGGTGCTAATCCAGGTCTTTCAACATATATACCAGAATCCTACCAAATGGAAAATATTTACACTGTTGCATTTTATACAGTCTTTTTCTATTACTTATACCGGGAATCACTGTGATGCAAGGTTTACATGCTATTCAGTCAGCTTAATTGCTCTGTACCTTAAGCTCTGTACAGACAAGTCTACTACTGTTTCTTTACCCCTCACAGGTCCCAATTTGTCATGATTTACAATACAGAATTTATAGTAGGAGATATATATTTAACTGAATACTTTACCATCCAGATATTTCCCTATACATTTATTGATTTATGTTGATGTTGGGATCCAGGTTCCCGGTTTATATTAAATTAAACTGTTATTTAATAATAATGAAAATTCATAATGATAATTGATATTTAATATATATTTACACTGTTGATGTCATGAATATCTGAGGTATTTACTCTAGATATGTTTATGGTACTGATTTGTAAACAAAATGGTGCAATACCTGAAAAACTTTCCAAAAATTGGAATTATTTACTAGACAGTGCATACCTGATTTTATCAATTAACTTCTGAATTATTTGTTAAGTACAGTGAGTCAAAATTGCCTCAACGACCACTTCTCTTAAACGACCACTTGCCTTGAGCGACCGTTTCAAATCCCCCCAAGGCTATTCCCTGTATATTTTACCTTGATTAAGCGACCACTTGCTTGACGCGACCAACGACCATGAAATCTTATCCCTAAGAGTAAATGGTCCTTTATTCAACGGCCACTTGAATGCGTAGACGCCTTGTATATTGGAAAGGGCACAATAAAATAATGAAATAAAGGGTAAAAATTTGAAAGTATATCATTTCTGAGGGTCCTCAATTAATGATATGGTTCAACTTTTATTTTTCTGAATTGTCTATTCTTAAAATATTAATGAGGAAATTTCAACAAACGCAGCTAAACATACCAACCTCAATAATTCCAGGTCATTGTTGGAAAGTCTTTGTTTTTTCATTATCTCGCTCGGACCCTCAACCCCTTCTTAAGAGACCACCTCTTTAAAAGACCACTTTTGATATTTCCCTTGAGCGGTCGCTTAATAGAGGTTTGACTGTAAATTACGTATATCAGCTTGCCTTTCAACATCTCAAAGGTTATGAAATTTGAGAAATGAAGAAAGGTTATCATTCACGTTTAAGATTACTCGCAGTGGAATAACTTTTTTATTGGATAGTACAACAGCAAATAAAAGGTACAAAATGAAATAGTGAGTTGTGCTTACTCTTTAAACAGATATCATCTATAGTCTGTCTGACGCGAGTTTGGCAACTGCTTTTTCCACTTTTTTTGCGACAAAACGTTCGAGTTAGCCATCCAAACTTGGCAAACCTCTTTGGAGCACTACTACGTGTATGTACAAACATACTTTTTGTCTCAGCTCCGCAAAATGTTGATTTTGCTCATTAGTTCCTATTGTAAAATG
The DNA here is from genome assembly GCA_963942565.1 of Maea johnstoni. Lineage (NCBI taxonomy): Eukaryota > Metazoa > Annelida > Polychaeta > Spionida > Magelonidae > Maea > Maea johnstoni. Next base: position 20,440,469 of record OZ012696.1, read on the forward strand.
TGCACATTGCCAACAATATGATCTCGCGTGTTTGTCTGTTGCGAACAATACAAACACACGAGATTGTATTGTTGGCAATGGGCACATTTTACAATGGGACCCAATGAGCAATATCAACATTTAGCGGAGTTGAGACAAAAAGTATGTTTATACATACACATAGTAGTGCTCCTAACATGTTTGCCAAGTTTGGATGAAAAACTTGAACGTTTTGTCACAAAAAAGGGAAAAAGCGGTTGCCAAAATCGAGTCAGACAGACTAAAGAACCGCACACAGTCAAATCCTGTCAACCTGAACACCTCTTTAACCCATTCAAACTCAAGAGTTCTTTTGGAAAAAATATATCTTCTGCTACGCTCATACTTTTGCAAATAACTTCAGAATTAAGCGAAAGTCAGCGCTAAGTATTTGAATGAGAGTTGTGTAACTTCTGTTTAACATTTCCCCTTCAAATGTTTTCCAAAAAATGCTTTTGTAAGTGAAATATTTCCAAAAATCAACAGGCCTGTTTTGGCCTCTCTGAATGTGAATTTGTACTTTTCGAGCACAAATGACAATCTCTTTTTAAAGTGAGATGTAAGAAACATTTCATGTCAGTCCTCTCTGAGTCATAAAAAAGAAATTCATCAATTCTAGTCCAAACGTTTGTATTATACTACATGATATAATTGTATGTCAATCTTGAGCAGTGAAGTTGATCATTACATGTGATGCCATTGGACTCTGAGCAGACTGGGACCACTCTATAAATAAGTTTCTAACTTTTAGTGTATATATCCTGTCTGGTTAGAATTCTATTGCATAGCAGTTAATGACTCTCCATCTAGTCACCGTTATATATCATTTTTTGTGTGCCAAATGCTATGTAATACACATCTTACTAGACCGAATCAAATCAAATCAAATCAACCACCTAATTCTTATATTTTTCTAACATATCATAAATGAGATTTCTAATGTGTGACGATTTATATCATAAGAATTTCTACCATTAAACACACCACGGATCAAAATGTGAGTTTAAATTAGAGTAAACATGTACAGAACTAAATTATTCACATACAAGAAATGACCTCCGCAAATTCAACACATTTATAAACAATTTATGAAACTGTGTACTTACATACTGCCATAGATCAATAATAAACTGATTTTATTAATCTATTTCTTAGTTGTTTTGATAACTTTACTAAATGCCAGGACTTTGTGTATGTGTGTTATACTAACAGAGGTCAAGCTTGGTTTGAATACTCCAGGAGACCACAGGACTTCTTAAATCCCCATTGGCCCAACCCAAAATGAGAAAATCTCATTGCTTTAGTTTTGTTTGCTAAATCCTGCAGTTCCACTGTAGTCCACCCCCCCCCCCCCCCCAAAAAAAAAAATAATTCTTTTTACTGTCATATTTCATCATGGAACAGCTGATGTGACAAATAGTGTTCTTCAATTGATTACCATATACTGTGTTAATTTTGCCCATGTAAAGTAATGCGCTTTGATGAGGAGTTTAATTTTTGCATACAGGTGCTGAATGACAAGCTATCATGTCAGCATGTCCTACAACACCAGTGTAGGGATGTCCAAATAATGGTGTGCTGTTCAATAAATGGTGAGTCCAGGGGTGCGAAAAGTATGCATTAATCAAACTATGGTTAGCTGGACACAACAGACAGGAATGGGTATGTACACCAATGAAAGCCTTGGAATTACAAAAGTCTTAACCCTTCCAATGCAGAGGCTACTTTCGTTCTAAGGACAAGGACGCAACACGTTTTGAAAACCACCCTGTCATGTTGGTATTCATTGGAAAGCTCTCGGTGAGTACTCTCAGATGAGTACCATATCCCAGGGGTTCAGTCATTTTTCAGCATGAATGCATCATTTTTGTACTGGCAAAATTAGCCACCAGCAGCGTAAGGGTTAAAACCACTTCGTCTCTACATTGACCTTATATGGCTCGACCATTATGGTGATATCTCTCTCACTAGAGCACTTGGGACATATTTGAAGGAGAGATACTAACAACCTGGTCTTCAAATCCTTTCCAAATAATTCGCAAATCAATTTCTTAATCCCATATTATTTCAGAAAGTGGTGTAGTACAAGAAAATGTTATTTAAGGGAACTCAAAGCTTGAATTAGTTAAACCATAAAAATTCTCCTTGAAAACTCTTGTCGACTGAATGTATGAAACCAGTAAAAATAACTTGGTAATGACAAAAAGATTCACAAAATATTCTGAAGAGATTTGCGAGCTTAGTTTTCAAAGAGCTTGGTTTTGTTTTGATTAATATTTCTCCTTAAAATATTTTCCACATAATGCTCTGTTTAACCCTCATGCTGCTGGTGGCTAATAGGCCAATACAAAATAATGCAAAGATCCTGAGAAATCACTGAAACCCTGGCACATAGGTACTCATCTGAGAGTACTCTGTGAGGGCTACCCAATGAGTACCAGCATGACAGGGTTAAGATGATTTTCAAAAATCGTTGCGTTCTTGTGCATTGGACGAAAGTAGCCACAGCATCGAAAGGGTTAAAAGGATATCACCAACACAGTCGGAACATTCTAGGGTAATACAGGCATGAATGGGTTAAATAAATATTGTAAAACAAAGGCTGAACTACATCTTTCCTGTTCTCCTGTCATACAACTTTTATAGGAAAATGCTCTGTCAGCTTCTTTTTGATGACATCCTGTGGATTTGTGACTCTTCTAAAGTTTCTTTCTCTTGGGTTTGTAAGCAAAGCATTTGCTTCTGTCTCTTCAGCTGAACACAAGTCTATGACTTCTCTCAGTTTATCCTTGAGAGCGTCTGTGGAGTGCTTTTGCTTGGCTGAGATAGGGATCACGCTGTGGAATTTCATGAATCTTTCTGGCAGGAATGCAGGGTCCATGTGGCTCGATGATGCTGAAATATGAAATAATAATAATAATAATAATGATATTTGATATAGCGCCCTTTCCCTGCAGCAATTGTTATCTGGATCTATGATACTTTTGAAAATAACTTTAGTATTGACAATGATGTAACGAAATACTTGAAAGAGAGTTGTTTGTAGTGTTCTGATGAACATTCCTCCTTTAAATATTTTCCCAAACATGCTTTTGCCTCGGAGATTTCACCAAAATTGTCAGGCAGTTTTGGCCCCTGTGAGCATTAATAGGTTAAAATCAAGGAGGTAGATGTATCTCTCTCATAAAAATATGGTATAATTGGTATTTTTTACAGGCATTTAATTTTTGCTATTTTTGCACTCCCCATGATAGCGCCAAAATAATATCCTTCAAATAAATATCTATATAGTTATAAATATATAGTTTAAAGTTGCACAAATACCCTCCAGCAGGGCGGTAAAGCGAAATTTTTAGCACTCCAAATTAAAGCCGTATACGGTACCCTTCACAATAATCCTTGATCTTACCTTCCAGATCGTCTATCTGAGGTAGTATCTCCTGGAGCGTGTCCTCAGACCCTGGTTTGTCTATCTTGTTGAGAGCCAGGACAGCAGGTCTGTCCACTAGTTCATCCTTAAACATCTCCAACTCCTGCAACATAGTAGGAGTAATAATAAAAATAAATAATAATAATAATAATAATAATAATGATAATAATAATAATAATAATAATAATAATAATAATAATAATCCTGCTTACATATCTCTAACTCCTACAAATATATGAAAGGAATTGGGTTTTACGTCGCTTTCAACAGCGTAGGTCATATTGCGACGAGATAGAAACCTGGAACGGGAAGAAATTCCCTGCTCTTCACAAACAGTTCCAAGGGGTCTTTCAGATGCAGAAGGACCATAGACAGTCCTCCACAACACCGATCATTTATATAGCGACCAGGCCAACCAGCTTGGGGATCCAGCGGAGACTCGAACCTGCGAACTCACGCTTGGAAGCCAGGCATCGTAACCACTAGGCCACGGCGGATCCCTACCAAATATAAGGATGATACAAAGGATAATTATGATGATGACTATGATATCAATTTCTACAATGATAATGATCATTATAATATATTCATTATATTAATACATTTTATTAATAATAAGAAAGAATATAATAACAATAAAAATAGTAATATTTATGATAATAATAATAATAATGATAATAATAATAATATATTTATTATAGTAATGATAATAGTGTAGTGATCTGAACATGTAATGTAATAATGATAATGATAATGATAATAATAATGATAATAGTAATAATAATATAATGATAATAATAATGATAATAAAAATGATAATTATAATAATGATAATAATAATAATAATAAAAAATGATAATAATAATGATCATAATAATAATACTAATAATGCTAATAATAATAATGATAATAATAATAATAATAATCATGATAAAAATAATAATGATAATAATACAATGTAGACTAGTGTAGTGAGTTGAACAACTGTGTATACCGTAAATTCTCGCAAATATCGGACACTTTTTATTAATTACAATTTTTGTTGGCTGATGGTGGCCGAAATTTTTTGAAAATAGCGATCAAAGCTCAGACACTGTGGCCGAAATTCGTCGAAATTATCAGTTGAAACGAAAGCTAGATGGAAAATCAATCGCTAACGTTGTACACAATTTCCCCCCACAAAATCCTTATTGTCCACCTACCTGACTTGTCATTCCTCTGCTATATATGCTAATAAAGGAACTTGTCTCCCTGATATGTTGTGTACTTGTTCATTCTTGGTGCCGCACACCTATTACGCATTGAATTATACTTGTTTACAAGTGACACTTTCAGAATGGCTACCTAAGCTAACAGAGACGGTAAACGATTGACATGCGACGGCATATACCGGCCCAGCTTAAGGCACATGGCAGGAACAATGTATATTGGTGAATCGGTCGCTAACAACACAACGCAATGTATAATCAGATGGAATAAATATGATCGCACTAGAGCTGATAAAGCAGACTGTCTAATGCCTGGGCGGTTCTTATCAGTGTAATTGATTAATACCGCAGCTGTCAAAGGTGGTACTTTGGCGAACTGTTGTCAAATATAACCCAATTTGATAACTTTATCTCGGATCTTGAAACGGCATCTTCATTCGCGACGGAAGCCATCAACTTTCACCGCCTCACAACGCCATTCAAATATGCAGTTAATTTCATTGTTTTACCAGTCACCAATATACAGAGGTATAAAACGTAATCTCCATCCTGCATTTGTTCAAGACCAAGACATGCCTCGCACGTGTGTGATTAAAATTTTCCTGTCAGGGTGTTCCGGCAATGCACGTAAACAGTACACTACGATCGTGTTTTGGCAGATAGGGGCACTAGAAACCATCGTTTATAAACTAAAATCAATTGCAAACTTTGGAAATCTAAATGTTTTTTGTTGTATCAATGAAATTTACTGGGTGGCCGACATTTGGTGAAATGTGTCCTTGGATGAATCGGGGGTGGGTGAATTTTCCCAATAATTATTTGGTAGATGAATTATAGTGGCCAAGATTCCTAGGGCGGTCGAGATTTCCGAGAATTTACGGTATCTCACCTTATTGAGTAGGACTATGGTCTCTAGGGCGGTTCTGAAGTGGTGTTTCAGGCCCATAATAATGATAATGTTGTTGTTGATAAATAGTTTATTGTCCAATTCAGATAATGACATTCATTACATACAATACCAAGTGTTAAAAATCCGGCCAGCCACGAAGGCTTATAATGGACCAAATACAAACATAAATATACTTATAAATATTATCAAAACGACATTCATTATACACATTGTACAATATATTATCTAGTTAATCATAAAAATCTTATAGTGAGTCTTGTATATAAGGAGTCACTTCTTTTATACACAATTTTCTGATACCCATCTAAAATCGGGCCAGCCGAGTTTATGTCTAATAGGTAAACATGACTAGTATGGTTTAATAACAATCAGTTGCTAGTTAACATTTGTGACCTCCTGTTGTACATCCTATTGAGACAAAATGATGCAGTTTTTAACAAATCCTCTGATTGAAAAATGACCTTAAGTTGCTCCAAATCAGTGAGTTCTGTAAAATTAGGATATTGCAAATTGGCTAGTTGCAAAATGGGATTTCTCAAATCGTCATAAAAGGAAACTTTAGAATAAAATGCACCTCATCTTCCACCTCCATATTTTGGCACAATATACAGAAACGATTTTCCCTTGGAATCTTTTTGTGGCGCCCTCTTTCAATTTCAAGGTTAGATGTGCCACACATTAGTTTTGCGAGAACTGATCTGTGCGACTTTAATAGAGGTGTAGTTACTATGACATCAGCTTTGAGTGGGAGACCACAAATAGCATAGAAGGTTCAGAATTTACTGGTGGTTACACAATTATTTGTCCATGTTTGTTGGGCTTTTTCAATAAGTATGTCCTGTATTCTTTTGACAAAAGACACACCCAGACAAAGCTCCAGATCAAAGACCTCAGTGTGGTCACAGTCAGCCATTATCTCCCTGAAGTGCCAATTCCAGTTTTTCCTACCTTCTAATGCTAGTTTACGGTCCCAGTCCATTAAAATTTTGGGGAGGCGGTCATTTTCCATAGATTGAATTCTGTTCTAAAGCCTTACCATATGAGTTTGCCTTCTATTGTGTGAACTAGTCCAACCCGTTAGGGAGTCCAGTGTATAATAGTGTAGTGATCTGAACATGTCAACTGTGTGTATCTCACCTTATTGAGTAGGACTATGGTCTCTAGAGCGGTTCTGAAGTGGTGTTTCAGGCCCATAGTAATGATAATAGTGTAGTGATCTGAACATGTCAACTGTGTGTATCTCACCTTATTGAGTAGGACTATGGTCTCTAGAGCGGTTCTGAAGTGGTGTTTCAGGCCCATAGTAATGATAATAGTGTAGTGATCTGAACATGTCAACTGTGTGTATCTCACCTTATTGAGTAGGACTATGGTCTCTAGAGCGGTTCTGAAGTGGTGTTTCAGGCCCATAGTAATGATAATAGTGTAGTGATCTGAACATGTCAACTGTGTGTATCTTACTTTATTGAGTAGGACTATGGTCTCTAGAGCGGTTCTGAAGTGGTGTTTCAGGCCCATAGTAATGATAATAGTGTAGTGATCTGAACATGTCAACTGTGTGTATCTCACCTTATTGAGTAGGACTATGGTCTCTAGAGCGGTTCTGAAGTGGTGTTTCAGGCCCATAGTAATGATAATAGTGTAGTGATCTGAACATGTCAACTGTGTGTATCTTACTTTATTGAGTAGGACTATGGTCTCTAGAGCGGTTCTGAAGTGGTGTTTCAGGCCCATAGTAATGATAATAGTGTAGTGATCTGAACATGTCAACTGTGTGTATCTCACCTTATTGAGTATGACTATGGTCTCTAGAGCGGTTCTGAAGTGGTGTTTCAGGCCCATAGTAATGATAAAAGTGTAGTGATCTGAACATGTTAACTGTGTGTATCTCACCTTATTGAGTAGGACTATGGTCTCTAGATCGGTTCTGAAGTGGTGTTTCAGGCCCATAGTAATGATAATAGTGTAGTGATCTGAACATGTCAACTGTGTGTATCTCACCTTATTGAGTAGTACTATGGTCTCTAGAGCGGTTCTGAAGTGGTGTTTCAGGCCCATAGTAATGATAATAGTGTAGTGATCTGAACATGTCAACTGTGTGTATCTCACCTTATTGAGTAGGACTATGGTCTCTAGAGCGGTTCTGAAGTGGTGTTTCAGGCCCATAGTAATGATAATAGTGTAGTGATCTGAACATGTCAACTGTGTGTATCTCACCTTATTGAGTAGTACTATGGTCTCTAGAGTGGTTCTGAAGTGGTGTTTCAGGCCCATAGTAATGATAATAGTGTAGTGATCTGAACATGTCAACTGTGTGTATCTCACCTTATTGAGTAGTACTATGGTCTCTAGGGCAGTTCTGAAGTGGTGTTTCAGGCCCATAGTAATGATAATAGTGAAGTGATCTGAACATGTCAACTGTGTGTATCTTACCTTATTGAGTAGGACTATGGTCTCTAGGGCGGTTCTGAAGTGGTGTTTCAGGCCCATAGTAATGATAATAGTGTAGTGATCTGAACATGTCAACTGTGTGTATCTCACCTTATTGAGTAGGACTATGGTCTCTAGAGCGGTTCTGAAGTGGTGTTTCAGGCCCATAGTAATGATAATAGTGTAGTGATCTGAACATGTCAACTGTGTGTATCTCACCTTATTGAGTAGTACTATGGTCTCTAGGGCGGTTCTGAAGTGGTGTTTCAGGCCCATAGTAATGATAATAGTGTAGTGATCTGAACATGTCAACTGTGTGTATCTTACCTTATTGAGTAGGACTATGGTCTCTAGAGCGGTTCTGAAGTGGTGTTTCAGGCCCATAGTAATGATAATAGTGTAGTGATCTGAACATGTCAACTGTGTGTATCTTACCTTATTGAGTAGGACTATGGTCTCTAGGGCGGTTCTGAAGTGGTGTTTCAGGCCCATAGTAATGATAATAGTGTAGTGATCTGAACATGTCAACTGTGTGTATCTCACCTTATTGAGTAGGACTATGGTCTCTAGAGCGGTTCTGAAGTGGTGTTTCAGGCCCATAGTAATGATAATAGTGTAGTGATCTGAACATGTCAACTGTGTGTATCTCACCTTATTGAGTAGTACTATGGTCTCTAGGGCGGTTCTGAAGTGGTGTTTCAGGCCCATAGTAATGATAATAGTGTAGTGATCTGAACATGTCAACTGTGTGTATCTTACCTTATTGAGTAGGACTATGGTCTCTAGAGCGGTTCTGAAGTGGTGTTTCAGGCCCATAGTAATGATAATAGTGTAGTGATCTGAACATGTCAACTGTGTGTATCTTACCTTATTGAGTAGGACTATGGTCTCTAGGGCGGTTCTGAAGTGGTGTTTCAGGCCCATAGTAATGATAATAGTGTAGTGATCTGAACATGTCAACTGTGTGTATCTTACTTTATTGAGTAGGACTATGGTCTCTAGAGCGGTTCTGAAGTGGTGTTTCAGGCCCATAGTAATGATAATAGTGTAGTGATCTGAACATGTCAACTGTGTGTATCTTACCTTATTGAGTAGGACTATGGTCTCTAGGGCGGTTCTGAAGTGGTGTTTCAGGCCGAGCTGGAAGCCGTGGATGTCCACCACGAAGAGGAGAACCTTGGTTCTCTCGATGTGCTTCAGGAAGCTGTGCCCCATACCGAAGTTGATGTGAGCGCCCTCTATGAGCCCAGGCAAATCAGCCACGCTGATCTAGAAATACAATACAAATACATAGAGAGACCTCTATCAGCCCAGGCAAATCAGCCACGCTGATCTAGAAATTAAAAAGAGTGGCAAGTTGGTCTAGTGGTTAACACACTTGGCTGCAATGTGGACGATCCAGGTTCGATACCCATTGGGGGTGCCGAAAATGAAAATTTCAATTTCCTAGCAACTTTCCAGTGCTTCAGATGGCACCTTAACCCATTCACACTTCGAGCCCCACCAGAACCTAACGTCTGCTACTTTCATACTTTTGAAAATAACTTGAGAACAAAGCAAAAGTTCACAAAATATTTGAAAGATTGTTGTAGTTTGGCTTCTGATAAACATTTTTCCTTCATTTGTTTTCCAGAAAATGCTTTTGTAGGTAATATATTTCCAAATTTGTCAGGCCTGTTTTGGCAGTACTGAGTGTTAATGGGTTAAGCCTTAATATATAACCCTTATGCTGCTGGTGGCTAACTTGGCCAATACAAAATAATGCTGAAAAATGACTGAAACCCTGGCAAATGGGTACTTATCTGAGGGTACTCAGCGAGAGCTTTCTAAAGAATACCAATATGACAGGGCTAAGATGGTTTTCAAAAATGTTTGCATTTCATGTGCTTTGGACGAAAGTAGCCTCAGCATTGGAAGGGTTAAAAAAAAGATTACTTTACTTTTTATACAATAACACAGAAAGCCCTCTATCAGGCCAGGCAAATCCACCACACTCTTTACTAATCTAGAGTTACTATCATAGGGAAAATATCTGTTTATAGAAAGTTGCTACTTTAACCCCTTGCATCAGACAAATAGTTCATCAAACATTTGTTTATTTTGTTATTAAGGTTTTAGCTGTCAGAGTGACAGCTCACCAGCTGACCACACAAAACAATGGTGTCCTACCCTTAATGATTACCCACTAATAACCTGTTATTGCAATCAACCTTTGCTATGTATGACCATCCTAATTCAAGAGGTGCCACCCTTATTAGTGAATACTTGTTAATTACAATCAACCAATCCTCTACTATCAGCTGCATAAGGCATTAATCTGCAAAATAGTTCACAGAGAGTTGCTGGTTGAATTCTGATCAAATATTTCTCTTTTACACATTTTCTGGAAAAAAGATATCTGACATCAAACGAATCCAGGCTTTTATTTTGGGTTGTTGGGGGTGCTAGGGTAAACCTACCTGTCTGTGGTCAGAGTAATGCATCACTCCCAAGTGAGGGCGCAGAGTGGTAACTACAACAACAAATACAAGGTGAGCGTACATTCTTGGTAATTTGAAAATTGTGATTTTTAGGGTTGAGGCTGGCCCATGTTTTCTGTACAGACAAAGCAGAGTAATAGTGGCACAGATTTCCCTTTAATTTCCCTTAATGACATCCAGCGAAAAATCAAGGGTGGCCCAGATTTCCCTTAAGTTATTTTGCATAATAATTATAGTAGCCTAGATTTTCAGGGTGGTCTAATTTTCCGAGAATTTACAGTATTAAATCTTTGAAAATAGCGCCATCTATCTCATCATACGAATAACAATACCTGGAAGAATAGTTTTTCATCCCTTTAAAGTCTTTTTGGCCTGAAGTGAGACAGGTATACATCCTTAAACCTGAGGGCCGCAGTGAAGATGGAATCTTGTATTTAACTATGTTGCCCTCATGAACTTAAGAATATCATTATTATCATCTGGACAGGCAGAAATTTCGGAATTGCTGTTTTGGACAGGCATTTTTGAAATCCTGGACTCGAAGACCCTGTCAGTAGGAGTGAGATATGTTTAATGAATAATATATATGTATATACATATATATATATATATTTATATATATATATATATATATATATATATATATATATATATATATATATATATATATATATATATATATATATATATATATATATATATATATATATATATATATATATATATATATATATATATATATATATATATATATATATATGTATGTATATACATATATATTTACATTGATAAAGTAGAACATGTAAACGCCTGATGGCTAGGTTACTTACAAGGATAGGCGGCCACTTTAGGGGCAGCGCGAGAAACAGCGGGTAGGAGTGTGGACTTGCCTGCATTGGGAAAGCTGTAGAGATATAAAACACACAATTGACAAACTGGAAACATTGCTGTCTTTTGCAATTTCATTATTATCGCTAGGGCTGGGCTCGATAGGCACGACATCGAGTGATCGGCAAAGTCGTAAGATCGATGTTCAACATGAGAGGACATCGATTGCCAAACTCGATATGGCCCCCCCTACCTCCATTGTTTTCCCTACCCCCAAAATACAAAAGAGCCTACCCTATTCTTTAAAAAGACCACAGCGCTGAGCCGGCCGCCATTGAAACTGCACTACGATAGATACTATCGCGCGCGGTAGTACTTGGAAAAGTGTGGAGAGGGCCACACAATGTATTTTACATGGTGCTGGTCCGGCCCCCACCACACTTTTCCAAGCACTACCGCGCGCGACAGAATTGAATCGAGAAAATCGACATCGAGAAAAATTAGGCAATTAATCGGATCGCAAAAAAATGGCTGATGAGCACAGCCCTAATTATCGCATCCTGCTGCTGCACACAAACACAGTAGAGCAGGTGTTAACATCAGGAAGGGATGGAAGGTATGTAAGTAGGTCTTATGTTATGTAGGATTTATGGGAGGAGTAATGGTCGGCACACTGGCACACTTGCCTGGTTTTTAATCACATTATAATTATGTTATTAGATGGGTTAGGGAGAGTGAATTAGAATTAATAACAATAAGCCATGGGGGATTCCTTGACACTAAACTACAGGGCTCGACACTAAGGGTAAACCTATGGCCCCAGGCCAGTAAAAATTCCCAAAAACAGCTTCGGGCCAGTAAAAAAATACTTCAACTGGTCCTACAGGGCCAGTAAACATTTGGAGACATTCTTGTTAAAAAGTTTCCCCCTGAGAATGTCCCCAATTGTTTTTGAAATAAATGAAGATAAAATTCATAAAGATAAGTGTTGTGGTGAATCTTATGCAATGTTCTTTCTTGTTATGTTAAATAAAAACTGTAGGACCAGTAAACATTTTGCAGGACCAGTAGATGCTAGGTGTTACGGGTCCTATAGGGCCAGTATCATTTTGAGTTAGCGTTGAGGCCTGAAACTAGATAATATACACTAGTTGGTGTCTGCTCTCTCACTTAGGCTCTTGATGAGTGGAATCAACAGCTACCCACTTGACAGTATCAATTACAATTTACCCTTCAAATCCCTCATTTGGAATGTTATAACATATGTGTGTATCTTTACTGACTACGGTTCACACCTCAAAAATATATTTGCAATCATGTGGATGTAGCTACTTATTGAGAAATGTATAGTGTTGATCAGTAATAAAACCTAACACAGAACATGTTTGTATCACAGCTTATCACTGTCATGTCTTGTTTAATACGATCCTCAATGTATACATGCAGTGCTGAGTGTTATACTGACCTTTGTACCTAACCGGCACATTTTGAAAAGAAATAAGCATGTAAATGTTGATAAATCTCTATCAGTAAGTATTTATTTCTTGATTGCTGGGCTGAATAATAAACACTCGCGTCCATGAGCTCATGAGTCAAAATGGTGATGAGCTCATGAGTTGATCTCCCTGCCTGAGTGCAGTTCTACCTACCCCACAAGTCCTACATCAGCGATGAGCTTGAGGTCGAGAGAGACCATCCTGGCGAGGCCTTTTTCCCCCTTGTAGCTGTTTGAGGGGCCTCCTCCTGTGCCACCTCTAGCAATAAGGGTCCGGTCCCCCTCCGCATTCAAATCAGCTGAAAACAGAACGAGTGAGAAATTATATTTTTAAGCACCCTCATAAAATAAAAGTTATCATAGTTTTTATTATTATTATTATTATAATTATTATTATTATTATTATTATTATTATTATTATTATTATTATTAATATCATTATCATTATTATTATTATTATTATTATATGCTTTTAGTGACAAAAATAGACCAATCACAGCCCTGCACCCCTTGGCATTCAAATCAGCTGGAAACAGAAAGACTGACAAATGACATTTTTAAGCACCCTCATGAAATGTAAGTTATCATCACTTTTTTATTATCATAGGCTTTTAGTGACAAAATAGACCCTCCAGAGCAATGGGACTCTTTGTGTTCAAATTTCTTATGCACCCTCCTTTTCCTTTGGATGAAAATAGCCTCAGCCTTGGAAGGGTTAAGTGCTTTTCTAAGTTGTTTGTCAATATCTTTATACGAGATGCATACCTATGATACGCCCAACATCTGTTTTCACACATACTCCTGGTGGCACATGCACTTCTAATGGTGGTCCTGGCTCACCAAGCAGCGCTCTAGGCCTGAAAACATGAAAAAAACTCATATTCTGTCTTACTGCAGAGTACAGGGATTTAATTATTGGTCAGGACTCGTCCAGCCTGTCTTTTGGACAAGCAGTTTCCTGAAAAACAACCTTTTTGGACTGGGAAAAATTCCATGAAAAATTTTCAATTTTGACTTTTTGGGGTAATAACAAATCTTATCCTTAAAAATAATTTTCTAGAATATGGCTGAAGTGTAAATTGCCCTTCTTGACTATAGGCTATTAAATGTAGTTGGTATAAGGATTTGAAGTAGCTGGATGTAGCAGGTTTACCATGCTGGATGTCATGTTTGTTCTTTTAAAGTAATTTTCCCTTCAGCCAATTTGAAGATTTTTACCTGCCTGGGGCTGTGGGCAGCCCTGCCACTGTAGATGTTAAAATAAAATAATGTAGATGTAGAAATAAAGATGTAAAACTAAAGCTGTCACATTGTGTCCTCTCTTACTTGCTGTTCTCGCCTACTTTAGCCACTATGCGCTTGTCTGGATATCTCGCGATAACATTCTTTAGTGTTGCCGTTTTGCTGGCCACCAGGTAGATGTCGCCACCCTTGCCCCCGCGGCCACCATATTTGGGATACCCTTGCCCTCCAGCACCTCCTCGCACATAAATGCGCAGCTTGTCTAGGAAACTCCTCTGAAAGACAAAAATCATGCAATATATATATATATATATGTATATATATATAAAATATATACATACTACTACATACATATATATATATATTAGAGCTGCACTCACCACTCACGAACTCGAGTGGCTCGAGCCCTGGAGCAAACTCGCCGAGCTCTAGTTGAAATGTTCAGATCGTGAGCTCGTCGATGTTGGGAACACAGACGTAACAAAGGGCACATAACACACATTATCAACATACATAACTGCTTATCGCTGTCATGTCTTCTTTACAATCTCCAATGTATACATTAAAGCGGTGTTGAGTGTTAAACTGACCTTTGTACCTCGTCAGCACGCTTTGAAATTAAAAAGACATGCAATGTTAATAAATGTCCGCCAATAAATATTTATTTCTTAATAGCTGGGCTGGAAAATAAGTATCTTTTTGGAAAATCAGAACGTCCATGAGCTCATGAGCTCACGAGTCAAATATATATATATATATATATATATATATATATATATATATATATATATATATATATATATATATATATATATATATATATATATATATATATATACATATATATAAATATATATATATATATATATATATATATATATATATATATTTAATATATATACATATATATATATATATATATATATATACATATATAATATATAAATATATATATATATATATATATATATATATATATAGATATATATAAATATATATATATATATATATATATATATATATATATATATATATATATATATATATATATGTATATATATATATATATATATATATATATATATATATATATATATATATATATATAATATATATATATATATATATATATATATATATATATATATAATACAACACACACATGAAACTAGGGGATTCAAGTGTGATATTTATGTTCAATCTATTGGACTTATATGGTTATATTTTCGATTACAGGTGCCTAATTTGGTCTAGAAAAGAGGACAACTACAACTAAAGTTTAAGTCAGATGTAGACGCTACAATGTGGGACTTGGGCATACAAATTTTACAAGTATAATCTACATGTGTCATGTACTACAGTAGTCCAATTACTTAGACGTCTTGCTGGTTATTTTGATACTGTTGGTCCATCTCCAGCTTCGACAGAAACATCGATCCCCCAAAAACGTTTATCCTAAATGAACTAGTACTTCAGTTGTGATGTAGGCTACATCATGTATTAATGCAGTATTTGTTCTACTTACGTAGCGCTTGTTTGGCTTAGCCGCTAATAGCGCGTCAGATGAACCATGATATTCTCTCACAGGAAGGAAGAGTCTGTCATTTCAAAATAACAAGATTGGTTTAAAAATTAATCAGGCGAAAAACATCCATCTGAGACTGTAAATCTCATGAAGTCATGCACAGAGGTGAAAGCATGTCGAAAGGGATTTCCCAAATGACGTCATCCACACGTGGTATGTAGGGCAATCCTCATGCACCAGTTCAGGGGTTCGTAGACTGGTGGCGGCCCCTACCTCACCATCATAAGATAGATATGTTTGTACTGCTGGTTATTAACTCATAATCAGAGGTGTCCAAGTGGTATCACAGCGGTACGATGAACCAAGTGTGAAAGAAAATATGTTTAAATTTATTTTCACTCCCGTTTATTGGGGAGTGAAAATAAATCTAAATTTATTTTCTCTCCCCAATAAACGGAAGTGAAAATATATTTGAATTTATTTTCTGTACCCAATAAACGGGAGTGAAAATATATTTGAATTTATTTTCTCTCCCGTTTATTGGGGAGAGAAAATAAATTTAAATCTATTTTCTCTCCGCAATAACACGGGAGTAAAAATAAATCTAAATTCAATTTCTCTCCCCAATAAACGGGAGTGAAAGTATATTTGAATTTATTTTTTCTCATCAATAAACGGCAGTGAAAATATAATGAAATTTATTTTCTCTCCCCAAATAAATGGGTGTGAAAATAAATTTATATTTATTTTCTCTCCCCAATAAACGGGAGTGAAAATAAATTTCAATACATTTTCTCTTTCACACTTGGTCCATGGTACAGCGGACGACAAGACAAAACGTTTAATCCCTGTTGTAATTTCGAGACGCATAACCAAATGAGTGTACACTTGCATTTTTGAAAGCAGTTGGTATTTAGAAAACACGTAAACTCCATTTATTGGAATTGATACCGCCTATTGACTTATCTTTTCCTTTATCATTGATGATAGTATAGCATTACCCGTTGACAATATCCAGTCAAACTGATTATCGCATAACGACTACTAAGAGTTGTTGTTCTCAAGAACCAATTGTCTGTGCTCCAGCACTTCCGATATAGAATATTGAGTCAACATTTGGACATTCTTGATCAACATCATCTAAAGTGAACGAACAAAGAGGAAAACTTCGTTTTTAAGTTTGAACACCTTTTTAAGAATTATCAAATATCATTTAAATATAGCGTTATTTGTCATTAAGTGGTGTCGCATTTTTTGTTTTCTTCTTGAATATAAGAACCCCTCCTTCTTCAATGTTTTTCAAGCTGGATTTTTAATATAGACACACATGCGTTTTTCAAAAGCCCATTGTCACGGCGGTGAAAGGATGAATTGGAACTCGTAACTTATCTTTTAAACTGACCAGTAATTACATACAACTAGCTGCTAACAATAGCAGCCAAGGGAAGATCTCTTTATGATCTTTCTAACAATGTCGTGATTTTGGGACCCACAATTACAAGTATGATATATATTAAAAGACTATATGACCGCCTTTCTAAATGTATAAAATTTGTTGTCTTAGGCCCAGTAATAAGTGAGAAATCATCAAATGAAAACGGACATATTTCGCCATAATCCATAATGGTGCAACAATCTGCCGATGCTAAGTTTAGTTTAGATCTTCATTCAAAACAAAAAAACTTCACAAAAACATTTTTGTAAATTATTTTTACTTCAAACCTAGCTATAGCAAAACTTCAGACCCCCACTAGTCGGAATGCAAAGCCACAGCATCAGGCTTGCAGCCGTTTCAGAGGAGATAGAGTCGCAAAATTTGCTACTCGCTATTAATATATAGATTCACTACATAACCATGCCTGTAAAATAGTGGGGTGGGACGGATTTAGCACTTAGGGGCCACGGCATTACTTTTCTTTGAATTTCATCTTGCTCAACGTCAGAACATGTAAGGTAATGTACTACTAAAGCCATGATATAGCACTCTTTTCAATGTGTCATTCTCTTAAGGAATAAAACACTATTTTAAGTTTTTCGATATCTCTTTAAACCAAAAACGTGTGCTCATCTACGATGATATTTACAAGCATAACATGAGCACGATTGTTAGGTGGTTTCTAAGTATAATTTGTGAACAGTTGAAGGTCATTTTGAGAGTTTCGTATATATTCTACAATCTACACCCCTTCCTCAAAATCAGACCATCACTTCGAAGACCCCAAATATCTGAATATAAAAACACTCTGATATGAAGGAAAGATTTTCGCCACATTTCTCTATTTCGTATTTCACAATTGCAAAAACGTCACCTCTCTGAGACAGGGAACGCCTTCAAACAATGCATGTATCGGATCACGTGTAAGAACGCGATTTGAGAAACTTAGATAATTTTGACAGAATGGCTGTAGGCAAGGTTGATCAAATTCATTTTCCATATACATTCACATGTATGCGCATATATCCATGCACTTTAAAAGCGGTCGACTTCCCCCACATTTGGCCTGGTTCACGTGTTAACTGTTACATTTATCAGCTAGTACGAACTGGCAAAATCTGTGCCGACAGCTTCGGCCAATACCCTGACCCCTTCAAGAGCTATGATAAAATGGAGATGAATGGGCTCTTAAATGTCTGTCTGTCTGCGTCCCCGGGTGGGGGGGGGGGGGGCACTCAGGTACAGAGGGGGGCCGCACCCGCGTTACGTATTTCGCGGAAGAAGGTGTCGTTTTTAAGACCTCCGCATGTCCGCGATTTTGTAAAAGAAGGGCACTTTTTTGTACCAAGGTAATTGCATCAAAAGGTTTTTTAGTGCGAGGAGGGATGACTGGACGGTTGACTCGAGATGGATTGCTCTGCAGAAGTTACTTGGAGGTGGATTGCATCACGCGGTTGAGTGGATTGGGTGACAACTACATCAGAGATCGATTGCTGAAGGTTCTGTTGGGAGAGGGAGATGGCTGCTTCATGTTGAACTGGAGGAAGATTGCATTGCACAAGTTACTTAGAGATGGATTGCATCAAAAATGAGGTTGAGTAGAATCAGTAGATTGAGAGAAGAAACGAGGTGTTAAAGGGTTAAATGTGTTGTACAGGATGAGTGCACCACAGAGATCAGTGTTTTGGATGCTAGCATCATATAGGTGGAGTCTTAGGGAGATGATTGGGACAAAATGGCGGTTCAGTTAATTTGGAGGTGATAATTGCATCACAGATGAAGAGGACAATCACAGAGTGAGAGAAGTGGTTTGCTTAATTTGGAGATGATTACATCAAAAGGTTATTTCAACTTTTGTGATGAAGGGGACGATCACTCAGATTATTGAGTATATATATATATATATATATATATATATATATATATATATATATATATATATATATATATATGTGTGTGTGTGTGTATGACTGTCATGTTCTTTTGTTTGATTTTACCTTTTAAAGTTGCAGTTCTTTTTCACTTTGAAATTTTTCAATGTTTATACCCTAACAAGATATGTAAAACTAGAAGGGACCCTACAACTAACAAACACCTGTTCAAATGGAGTCACGGTCATTGTGATGGAATAAGTGACGGGCAAAAAAGTTGATGTATGTGAGAAGGGCTTTCCTAACCACTAAACGGGGGGGTAGGGGAGTAGGGCGCCACCCCTAGGTCTGGGGACACAACAGTTAGTTAGAGACCTGGGGAAGGGGACCACTCGGTAGCTCCTCTGTAGTGGGGTGAGCCTGCGAGCCAAATCGGTTGCCGATCCTTACCTACCTACCTACCTACGAAGTATTGGGGATGAAAATCCCCTTACAATCCACGAAATATACGCGGCTCTGACGCCGAGTGACTCCCGAAGTGACTGGGCTTCCGAGTTTGCTGCCGCCACTTGCTGCCGCTAGACATGCAGAGGATTATAAAATCTAAAGTTAAAATACGTGTTCCCGTTCATCGAATGTCAGTGTTTTGATAAAAGAAGGGGTGTTTATTCACTGGAAAAAGTCTTTTTTTTTTAAATAAGGGTGCTTTTTTGGCCAGAGTGATTTAGGGGTATTTTTTAATTTTGATAACGAGCGTATGCGCCCCCCTAAATACCGAAGTGCCCCCCCCCCTCCCCGGGTCTGCGTCTGTGTCTGTGTCTGTGTGACTGCACTGACACCTTCAAAAGCGTCTGTTTAATAATTGATCATATGAGATTTCACTATTGTCACGTGAGTTAGTAGTCTTGGGCTCCACTGCCGCACCAGCAAATTGCCATGAATGTGTGAGGGGTGGTATTTCAAGTTTGGCCTGGAAACGGGCTACCAGTCTAACACCAACGGCTGGTATATTGAATAATAGCATTTACGCCTGTGTGTATGTGCACGAGTGAAAGCATGTATGTATTCATGTATCTATGTATGTATATATGAATGTATGTATGTATGTATGTATGTATGTAAGTATGTATGTATGTATGTATGTATGTATTCATTTGTGTATGTATGTATATATGAATGTCTGTATGTGTGTGTGTGTGTATGTATGTATGTATGTATGTATGTATTCATGTGTGTATGTATGTATATATGAATGTATGTGTGTATGTATGTATGTATGTATGTATGTGTGTATGTATGTATGATTGCATACATAATTGATATGTCATTTACACCTGAGTTAATACCTGTTAGCAGAATACAGGGACACTCCCCTAATGTAGACCTTTAAAAGTATATAATCATTTTTGATTGTCAAAGCTCGTGCAAAATTGACACACGAGGTATACAGGCAATGTATGCATTATGATATAGGCAAAGCAATGAAATGCCATCTTCATTATATTAGTGTTTGACAACGACATATCAATAAAAAAAAGTTCAAATGTAGACTTGGCCTTTTTCATTTTCGCTTATATAAATCACTCATGATTTACAACGATGATACGTAGAGACTTACTCAATTTTGTCAGTCACTTTTGTCCGAGTAATTGGAGTTGCTTGTACTTTTACATTACCAATATTTATGTTTGAACAATAGTAACAATAATGTATATTTACACACACACACACACACACACACACACACACATATATATATATATATATATATATATATATATATATATATATATATATATATATATATATATATATGTGTGTGTGTGTGTGTGTATATAAATATATATACACACACACACACACACACATATATATATATATATACATATATATATATATATATATATATATATATATATATATATATATATATATATATATATATATATATATATATATATATATATATATATATATATATATATATATATATATATATACATATATATATATATACATATTTCAAATATTTAGAATATCCTAACTTGGTTTTTGAATATTTCTTATCCCTTAAAGAATTTTGATTCATGTCAGCTATTTTCTGTTTAACGGTGATATCATCATCATGGCTATGACTGAATTTGTCAAAACGTCAACAGTTGAAAAACTCGTATGCGCACTTTTATATGCTAGTTATCCTGTACTGACGGTTGATACGGGCTACCCTGGTCCGACTAATCCACTTCCCGACAGGAAGCAGGAAATCCAGTAAGGCTCAATTCAAGAGGTGACATTTTGGATTGAGGGTGTGATACTTCGAAGTTGACACGCGAAGTTGTGCGGAGGCAGGGCGACCGCACGTCAGTCGGAGAACAAATAGGTCAATCTCACTAACCTCTAGAGACAAAAGCTGATCACCCCCAGTGAATGCCTATATGGAGAAGGCGCAGTACATTGGGCAGGAAAATCGAGCAAGCTTGCAAAACAAAGAGTAAAGAATTGGCGCAAAAACGTCCAGCTGCCATGTCCTCCTGTTCCAACTCCTAGTTGTAACAGCTAGGAGTTGCTATTTGTTCCTCTGAATCAGAAGTAAAAAGCCCATTCCAGTAGAGTAGAAAGTACATCGCGTATACAACAGTTCGAATAATTATCCGTGTGGTTTGATGGCATTCGCATGCCATAGTTACACTTTAGATACTGTAAAGTTCGAAATATTAATGTGGAAGTAATATTAGCGTTTTTAACGAGTGGGTCCGATTCGCTAATGTTACGATCCGTTAATATTTGTTCTATTTTGTAATCAAAATGCCAGGTCTAGTCCGTATCGTGGTAGTATCGCATAAGTGGTAGATTAGTACATGAATAAGAATAACACCACTCAGATTGCGCTTTTGGAGATGGTTCACACGCGAATATTACTATCCGCTATAATGAAAACGGATCGATTCGCTAAATATAGATTCGCTAATATTTCGAACTTTACAGTATTAGATGAACAACCACTTATCTTAATCTTGCTTAGATGAAGAGATCGACATTCGTGGTTACATCCGTGCAGTGGTTTAAAGATATTCTCTTGCCATACAGTAAAATGCAGATGTCGTGTAAGCTATTTTTTTACACGTGTAACTTTAAACGTCTGGTTTGAAGCTTAGAAAAATTAAAACAAGTGGATATGAAACCAGCCGGTCACCCTGAACAGGCTAGCCTCAACCAGTGTCAACTAATAGCCAAAACTTTGTGCACTGCACATGCTCAGTTGATGCTGGCGATAAGGTTTCTCTGTAATGTAAATGATACCAGAGCCCTGATTGGTCCTTGTTCCCTCGTGACCCCATGCTGATGCCAGATCAGTGACCTCTGGCATGAGTCCAGCCCTTCACCATAGCTCATATAGGAATTCTCTTCTTCATCTAAGTGAAAAGGAAGTATTTTTCACCAACCATAAACATGGTGATAATGCCACAAATAAGTGAAGAAACCCCACAAAAATTAGCCAAAACAAATCTCCTCTTTTAAATGAGACCACATACAGCCATTTTCTGTGGGTCTTCATACGAAAATTTTGAACTTAAATAGGCATGAGTCCAGCCCTTTACTATAGCTCATATAGTAATTGGTCTCTCGCTACATACTAGTATCCATTCTTTTCTTCATCTAAGGTTTGAAGGCATTCTCTTGCCATACTTTATCAAACACGTACTAGTAACTTGGGTATCATTTGCTACTACGTCTAGTGATTTTAAGATAATGAAATAAACATGAAATACGCTTCTGTCCGTATAGATACATCCTCAACAATGCGAAATATGATGGTTCTCGATCCATAGCTCTGGAGAGAGACTCCGGCAGAATTACTACCCACGAATTTTCATGTTTTATCACTCTCATGTTTCAACCTTCTGAAAGGGTGCTTTTGTGACGTATTCCTCATCGGATTACTTGTAGGTAAACATACAACCTATACAGGTTAAAGAGCCAACTAAAATCAAGGTAGAGGAAAACCCTAG
>OZ012696.1:20463550-20504449 GCA_963942565.1 Maea johnstoni
TCTACGCTCCTATACCCTTCAATGAAAGGTACCGAAGTGGGTCGCCCTGAACTCTTATGCCACTGGTGGCTAATTTTGCCAATGCAAAAAAATGAGAAATCATTGAAACCTAGGCAAGTGGGTACTCATCTGAGAGTACTCAGTGAGGGATATCCAATGAGTACCAACATGACAGGGTCTAGATGGTTTTCAAAAATCTTTGCGTCCTTGTGCTTTGGACGAAAGTGCCCTCCGTTGTTCCTGCGCCACATCTGTCCCACTACTAGATCTAGTATCTTCACAATGCATGTATCCGCCGTGGCGGAGTTGTTAAGATGCCAGGTTCCAAGGTGTCACCTTGCAGGTTCAGGATCACCATTAGCAACTTAGCCTGGTCGCTTTGCAAATGTGCGGTGTTGTGAAAGTCTGTCTATGATTCTTCTGCGACCAACAGCTCCCTCGAGCGGAACTTTTTATAAAGAGAAGTGGTAAACTACCGACTTAACTTACCTAGTACCATGTCATGTTTCTCATTTCACGATGAATACGTATGTAGTCACTGGAGGATTACGCTGGAAAATAACGCGAGCCGGACGAACAAAACGTTTGTAGCTAAAGCTTTGAACGAGCAGCTAGCGTTATCCTCACAGCGCAACGGATTTGAATACAAATGATATGAAATACTGTTGGGTTGACAGAATTCTCTCTATCCATACTACACCACTGTATTGAATCTTTGGAATGGAAATAGAAAACAGAATGTTGCGAAGTTGAACGAAATTGTAATGATATATGGTAAACGACAACGATATCATTTTCACAATAGTTTGAACTTCCTTTATAATAAGTCCATTTGACACCAACTTGAAATATCACTGATAAGGCTTTGCACACCCCAGATGAAATGCATCCCTCCCTAACTCTTTCCTTTGAAATAATACGTCCAGGGTCATGAATAATAGTCGCAATTCTCTTTCAGGAAGTTGCGTCTTCTGGAACTTTTAAACCAAAATATTTTCGTTTGAAATATAACAATAGGTGTCGCTACCAGCTGCGCTGTAGTGACGTCAGGTTTTCGGTTACTTTCAGCCAATCAGATTAGCCGATCATTGGAGGGAAATACATGGGTGAAGAACTTGCCAACGAAATGACAAGTGCACGTATCCCGATCTTGACCAATTCACGACCACCTCTATTCACCCATTCCTACAGAAAAGTTTTTCTGGTAATTGTCGTCTGGATCTTTGATACTTTTGACAATAACTTCGTATTTAAGAATGGTTTGACCACATCTTTGAAGAAGAGCTAAATTGGTAGTTAATATTATTTCAGTGATTAGTATTTTTCCTTCTATGTTTTGTTTTCCCAACAATGCTCTTTGGCTGAAATATTTTGCCAATATTGTCAGGCGGTTTTCTGCCGCTGCGAGCATTTGTTGGTTATAATATATCGCCTGGGTGCTATGCTAACACTATAGATAACACGAGATAGCATAAATTTTCAAAAAAAAAATGAGATGGAGTTATTGGTTGGGGTAGAATTAACATTCTCGTTCAAACATTTATCAAAAGATATCTTAAATTAAAGAAAATGTTACCTCAGTATTCAGCCGTCCGTGCAGTCGCCCGTGTGTCGTTCCAGGGATGATCAGATTTAAGGTAAGCCGTCGGCTGCTAGGTGGAGATCAGGGGTCCGGAGCATAAAACTTTACGCGGTGCTTGCGAGGCGTTTGTAAATAGCAAAGAGAGAACAATCGACTTTACGACCACAAGCTCATCGCAAACACTTCGTAAAGTTTTATACTCACGCCATCGGAGGAATGGTGATATGTCCTTCCGTAGGTGCAGACTCGCAGTGTTGTGAGGACAGAGGGGGGAGACGGCCACATATAAAGGGGGACTCGCTGCGAACTCAGCAGCTGTGTGGGCCAAATCTAACAGGTGGTAAGCGAGGGGACGAGAAGCCACACTTGAATCCGTACTTCATTCCTCTTATCTCTGCGGATACAGTAGTGAGCGTGGGATCCACACCCTGTGTTACTAACTTACTGCTGCTGCCGCACACCCCAAATACTCTCACTCACTACCATCACTTACTAGACGTGCGAATAATGTACTGTAATATGCATGGGAATGTTGGTAGGATTTGTGACATGGGAATTTTTACAAATGCACACCACATGGATGCAATTTGCATGTGAGATGATCTACCGGTGTGCCGTTGCAAACCCACAGGAATTGGAATACCCATACATAGATAGATAGATAGATAGATACATACATACATATGTCTATATACACACAAATATATATATATATATATATATATATATATATATATATATATATATATATATATATATATATATATATATATATATATATATATATAATATATATATATATACATATATATATATATATGTTACAGTAAGAGTGTCAAACCAGGGATTTAGTCAAATCCCTAAAACTTTCAGGGAATCTGTCAAATTCCTGTTTCACTCAAGGATTCCGTCCATAAATGTCCGGATATAACTAAACCCCTAAAAATAGGTGGGTAATTTTTGACTTGTTTACTGGAGACCTTTCAGAGGGATTGTTGAATGACAAATACCTTTGTTTTATGCTTAGTTGAGCGCTACTTATGATTCCTGATTATCAAAGTAATGAGGTACAAAGTAATGCTGAATAATCAATGCTCAGCCAAAAATTATTGCTTTGTGATGATGATAATTAGTATCTCAGTCAACGTTTATCAATTTCATCATTCTGACCCTCCTATTTTGAAGGACTTAGTCAAATCTCTAGACATTTAGGGACCAAATCCGTGAGTGAAACAAGAATTTGACAGATTCCCTGAAAGTTTTAGGGATTTGACTAAATCCCTGGTTTGACACTCTTACTGTAACATACATATATATATATATATATATGTATATATATATATATATATATATATATATATATATATATATATATATATATATATATATATTATATATATATATATATATATATATATATATATATATATATATATATATGCATGCATACATATATACATACATACATACATACCCTTTCGTTAACATGATTAAAAAACATGATTTGATCGTATATGTGTGTCTTCTAGGAAAATAAATCTGAAACTTACCTCCCAAAAGTATAAGATAATTTATGAAAGAATTTTCATATGTAGGAAACAATACTTTTTCGTTTTTTGCCACTTTTGTCTTTGTTATAATAAAATCTAATTTCTCAAATTAATCTGAATTAGTTATTTTAGCTAATCAAAATAGGATAGTTAGGGGGGACCTGCCCATTTTCACGCAGGAGCTTATTTGTAACCAAGTAGTTTCATGTCAGGGCATAAACCAAGAGTGTCTTTGACGATAAAAGACAGAGTTCAACAAAAAAGTGTATTTGTCATGAATAATGTGCTTAGGATATAACTAAGTATATTAGCAGTATTCATGTCCTCAGTGGTGCAATGTTAAGGTGAGTGTTTAGGGGCCTTCTTCAACCTTTTACTTCTTCAAGAAAAAGGCCCAAAAATGGACAAGGAATAATTTGTCACGCAACATAGTATAGTTCTTTGAAGCAGCAGCGTAGTCCTTAAGGCAGACCCACTTTGCTACATTTTATTGTGATGCATAGGAGCATACAGTGTACGTTATCTAACTGTAGGACAGGTTCAAAGATATATTGCAATTTTTAATTTCTCCACTTGCCACTAGGAGCGTCTCAAATAAACAAGAGTCTCCTTAAATCAGGCAGTGAGAAAAGTTAACATGCGCAAACGCAAAGGTACTTCCTATAACCTCTGTATGGTACGTATAGTAGTATGTGTAGACTGGCTAGAGACTAGAATAGGCCACTAGACTTTAAACAAGTATCGATGGTTGATGCAAGGCATCATGGGTTTCCAGCTGGGTCGTTGATCATCTATAATTTTTAGTCTGGAAAATTACAAAGTGAAATGAATAAAATAATATGGTGTGCTCTATGTCAACTGGACGCGATGTTAAACCATAGGCGCCTAGAGGCTGGAAAAGTGAAACGGCCGCAAATGTAACAATCTGAACACACCCAGTGATGTTCTTACTAGTATGGAAAATTTACGGGAGAAATCGGAGAGGCCGAAAATAAGTATGAGTGGAATTTCGTAGAAAAAATCAACTTACAATATATACTTTTTAGTGTTACCGCTAGATATATATATTTTTTTACCTAGTTCCCTTTCTCTCACTCCACATCCTGCTGTATATAGTTCAGTGTACTAACAATACTCAGTGAGCATAGGATAATCCTGCTATGTTAGAGGCAGAAACCTTCACACAATCTGAAGATATTTCTGATTCAAACTTGATAAATAAGTAAATGCCAATTATAATATTCATTTCACAAGTCCTCATGAAATGAAAATGAAATCAGCAGAAATAAAAAAAATGTAAAAGAAATCAGGGGAGCAATAATAAAAGCCATATACTGTAGAATAGGTATATATCGCGCTACAAAAATTTCGCGAAAAGCTGATTTTTTTTGGTTTTTCGCGTGTACTTTATTTCGCGAGAGAGCGAGTTTTAAAGCGCCACCTATTGAATCAAACAATAATAAAAAAAATGTAGAAATTTGCCGGCCATAACCTGGCACAAGTTTCCTCAAATATGGACAGGTAAATATGCGAATTATAATATGATACCTTGGTGACTTATTCATAAGTTACCAATATATTCATATTATAATGAATTTGTGAAGTTAGTGCATGTGTTTGTCATCGCTCAGCCTCGGATCGGCTACGAGTGTGAATCACGTTATGCCGGTATCAAAAGTTACCGTTTACTCGCCAACTGCAAATTGAACTTGCAAACCCGTAAATTTGCAAACATTCAATTTGCAACAGGAACAATATCACAGTCGTTTCATCATGTATATTATTCTAGAATTATCAACATACACATATGTGTATATTGATAATTGATCAGTTGTTTCTATCGCAAAAGCCGTCTCCATTTGTATCGTACAATCACGGCGGCCATCTTGCTTCTCGTAAGAACTCTATACTCGGCATAGGTATTCCTAAAATTCGACAGGTAAGTATGCTAATTATGATATGATACATTGGTAACTTATTCATGAGTTACCAATGTATCACACTATAATAGTTTTGTGAAGTTATTGAACGTATTTTTCTTCGTTTCAGCCTCGACCGTCTAGACTGAAATTCACCGATCGACGCGCCATCACCTCTAGTGGTGGATAGCGTAACTAAGTCCACAATAGATCGCGTGCAATAAGATCGCGAGTGCGATACCAGTTCGCGTATTCGGGAAATATACGCACTCGCGAACTTTGCCTGTTCTACAGTAATTAATGACTCTGGCCCTCGGCCTAACCAGGATGCCTACAGGTACGCAAGGAATACCCATGATATTGGAAAATTTATTATGAATATTGGTTATTTTTTAATGATTGGGAATATTCATAAATCATTTTTCATCATCCATGAACAATTTTTCAATATTCACATTTCATTTTCCATTATTTGTATTATATTTTCAGTCTTCATAATACAAGGTATTTATGAATACTGAAAAAGAAATATGAAAATTAAAAAAATATTTATGAATATTGGAAATGATTTACAGATATTGAAAAATGGACTAAGAATATTGAAATAACAATTATAAATATTGGAAAATAATCATGGATTTCCAAAGTTCCTATTTTTTTCAAAATTCATAATTATTCTTCAATATTGAAAAATAATCATGAATATTGAAAAATGAGTTATGAATATTGGAAAAAGAATTATGAACATTGCAATGTATCTTATAATGGAATTTTGTCATATGCGTCTTTATCGCTTTCAAATGGCAAAAGAAAGTACTTGGTAAAGAAATATTAAATGGGTTATTAAACCGACTGTAATGGGAAGAGGAAAGGGGATGTCTGTTTGTGGTATCACGCATGATTGTTTCTAATCATATCCTGTCATTTTTTTTCGTTTGGCAATTCTTTTAATGGTACAAAAATCAGAGCATTTAGATATCCATACAACCACACACGTATTAACCTATACTATGTATCAATAGTTCAAAAAGCTTGGCAGACCGATAGACCATTGATAAATAAGATATTAAGCCGGCTGTTATGAATATATGGGGGTAGTGTCAATTTATGAATGCACTCATAATTAACTATTTTCGAAGATGAAGTATGGCATTTGCATTCGTCCTAGTTAGATTTATTCTGGTCAACGACATTCTTCGTGATTTTTGGTCATTCAGTATCATTTGATTTATGTACTTGTCCGATATCGTCTAAACTAAGCGTATTCTCGAAGGTAAGGGTAGTGCAGGAAACACAGACATGTGCATATTTGTGCATGGCTATAGTAGTTTCTGAAGCATTGTACTATTTCGTTACCATTTGCTTTTGGTTGGTCTGCCAATCAGGGATATACTTAATCACGGATTCTGGAGTAATTTACCAACCTGCCCATTGCACACATTAGCATTACCCCCACTATGTGTTGAATATATCATTAGAGTACTCAAGCTTGAGTCTCTTGACACTCAAAGTGCCATTTGTTAGTTGGAATATGTCACTCCTTCACCGTAAAGGTGGTAGCATGCAAGTTGCTTGGAAGGTAGCCCTAAGACCCAGTTTAGGGTCTAGCGACCGTCGACGCGCTCTATTGCTCCTTTGACGTAACTTGTCAATAGCAGTAATGCTACTTGTAACCATCATTGCAGCACATTAATATGCTTGACGATGATCATCTTTTCACTTTTGCAAGTTAATTGATCTAATAAAAGTATTCAACTATAACTCTTTGAAGAACATAAACAATTTAGAATATTTCTATTCAAAGAAAGCTTCTTTATTTTTGTCTTTTTTATTTGAAATTCGTTCTCTTTACACATCCGTAGGTGTTTCCCTGCCTTAGTTTATAGCTGCTCATGAACATGCCCGAAGTCCCGACCGAATATTCGGAAGCCATGTGGGAAAAGAATTGACAGCGAAAGTATTGAAACTAATCTATTTCTAACACTCGCCTGTTAGGGTATCAACTTACTTTTGATGATGTAGCTTTTTTGCAATTAAAATTGTGCCAAGACCATAATTCTCCACTCAAAATGGCTACTCATTTCCGCTGTCTCCTTGAAGACTTCCGGTCGTGAGCGACCCAGCAATGATCACACTTCCGCTTCGAAGTTGACCAACCAGTATAGTACTGTCAATTGTGTAGTGGCAGCAATGCCCCATAGATGGCACCACGTGGTCCTCCTATCTCTAGTGGTGTCATACTCTGATCTTTTGAGTTGACCTGTCAGTATAGTACTGTCAATTGTGTAGTGCCAGCAATGGCCCATAGATGGCACCACGTGGTCCTCCTATCTCTAGTGGTGTCATACTCTGATCTTTTGAGTTGACCTGTCAGTATAGTACTGTCAATTGTGTAGTGCCAGCAATGGCCCATAGATGGCACCACGTGGTCCTCCTATCTCTAGTGGTGTCATACTCTGATCTTTTGAGTTGACCAGTCAGTACTGGCAATGGTGTAGTACCATCAATGGCCCATAGATGGCACCATTTTATGGCACCTATCTCTAGTGGTGTTATACTGAAATAATACGCTAGCACCGCTAAGTTAGAAACACGTGTTCGTTCTTTTATATACAGGTATCAGTAATATGTCTTTTGTGTATCTAATCTAGTTTTATCGCCTGTAATAGTAAGTTTTTTGTATTGTTGATATAGTCAATAACTACTACTACTACTACTACTACTACTACTACTACTACTACTACTACTACTACTACTACTACTACAAACCTGATCACCTGAGGTACTCATTGCTGCAGGGGTATGATGACAAATATATACAAAAGAAATCTAGCTAAAACTTGAGGTAGGCGGTGGTTTTCGCCGGGTACTACGGTTTTCCCCAGTCACAACTGGCTAGTCACGACTTAGCCGCAATATGCCAGAAAAGGTGACGTAAAAACTAAAACGAAATTCCGATGGTTTTCACTGTGTACTCTGGCTACTCTGGTTTCCTCCACCAATTACAGCTGGCAATTAACGATTTCGGCTAAATATGGCAGACAAAGTGACGATAATCGAAATCTCTAATAACAGCCTAGCATCTAGGCAAGCCGGAGACGGAGGCCTAGAGATAGCAGTCTAGAGACAGCGTGCAATCTGAACACGTGTGGCTGTCGCATGACCTACATCACGGGCTGGCTGTTGATAAATAAACATGAGAAATGTGTCACCCGCTTCACAGGTGTTGGGGTGAAAGGACAATCAATATCAATATTAACCCTTATGCTGCTGCTTACTATGGTGCAGGTGTGAACAACAGAAAACAATATGCTGTTATTCTGGAAAACGACAGAAAAAAAATCCACTGTTTTCCCAAAAACAGCAGAATTAAAAAAAGAAAGAAATTCTGCCGTTCACATCTGCACCATCGTAGCTGATGGCTAATTTTTCGCAAATACAAAATGATGCAAAAAAACCTTAAAGGTGACCGAAACCTTGGCACATGAGTACTCATCAGTGAGACCTATCCAATGAATACCAATATGACAGGGTTTAGATGGCTTTCAAAAATATTTGCGTCTTTGTGCTTTAGACGAAAATAGCCTAAGTATTAGAAGGGTTAACCCATGCACCAAGGAGAATCTGTTATCTGCATGTATTTGGCGATTTCGAAACTGATACCCTTATTGACCCATTAACCCTTGTGCTGCTGGTGGCTAATTTGGCCAATACAAAATCATGCAAAAATCCTGAAAAATGGTTGAAACCCTGGTATATGGGTACTCATCTGAGAGTACTCAGTGAGAGCTATCTTATGAATACCAACATGACAGGGTTTGGATGGTTTTCAATTTTTTTGGTTTTCTTGTGCTTTGGACGAAAGTAGTCTCAGCATTGGAAGGGTTAATGCTCGAAGGGTCGAAAAGCAGCTTAACAATTCTGATGAAATATTGCAGGCAAAATCATAGCTAAGAAAATACTTGAGGGAGAAATGTTTATCCGGATATTCCAAACAACTCTCCTTCAAATATTTTGTGAAATCACTCTAAATTTCAAAAATAAAGTTAAAAGTACAATTTCTGGAGGAACCCTTAAGCATTACTGGCCCAATCATTAACATGCATTTTTTATAACGAAGAACATTCTTATTATAAGCGATGTTTTGTCATAAAATATCATGGAAATTATACGGTTCTTCAGCTGTTTAAAGGATAAATGGATTGAGATAAAGTTATCAACGAAATGCCTCATTATCCGACGAAGAGATTTTATCATTGGGTGGTTTGATTAGATGTCTAGCAAGCTGTTGTTGATCGAAGTGTATTTGAATTGGATTTGGAATTCCGATTATCGCTATTTTCTCTGTGAAACTGAGGGCGGACTAGACCAATTCATTAGCCAGTTGTTAACCCTTATGATGCCGGTGGCTAACTTGGGCAATACAAAATGATGCAAAAAACCCTGAAAATGATTGAAACCCAGGCAAATGGGTACTCATCTGAGAGTACTCAGTGAGAGCTATTCAATGAATACCAACATGATAGGCTTTAGATGTTTTTCGAACATCTTTTCGTCCGTGTGGTTTGGACGAAAGTTGCCATAGTATTGGAAGGGTTAAAAGGGGAGGAAACCGGGGTACCCATAGCGAAACGACGACTTACACCAAGCCACAGGCGACTTCTTGTTATGGAGAAATAACTCGACACTGATGATTATTTAAGTTAATCAAACAACCCGAAAACTAGCTTTCCACATTATTGAATATTTCAAACACCCCATTTCATGAATGATTGAGTATTTCACATTTAAGTGATTTGAACCAAACTTATAATATCGTGTTTTCAATATATTTGTAGGTGAAAATAACTAAGCTTATATCGTGTTTACAAATCAGCCTTATCAGTTCCCCTATATGGGTTTTCAAGTTCACTTTCCTACCTACTGTATAAGTAGTGCATATACTGAAGGAGGTTGGAATACTACTACTACTACTACTACTACTACTACTACTACTACTACTACTACTACTACTACTACTACTACTGATACTACTACTACTACTACTACTACTGATACTACTACTACTACTACTACTACTACTACTACTACTACTACTACTACTACTACTACTACTACTACTACTACTGATACTACTACTACTACTAATAATAATAATGATAATAATAATAATAATAATAATAATAATAATAATAATAATAATAATAATAATAATAATAATAGTAATACTAATAATAATAACAATAACAATAATAACAATAATAATAATAATAATAATAATAATGATAATAATAATAATAATGATGCTGATAATAATAATAATAATGATATCAATAATAATAATAATAATAATAATAATAATAATAATAATGATAATAATAATAATAATAATAATAATAATAATAATAATAATAATAATAATAATAATAATAAAAATAATAGTAAAAATAATAATAATGATAATAATAATAATAATAATAATAGTACATGTAATAACGGTTTTCGCCGATTCCTCTAGTTTCTTCCACAAGCTACAACTGGCTAGTCACGCCATAGCAGAAAAAGGGACGCAAAACGAAATTCCAAATTCGCAATGGAACAGCGAGTCAGTTGAGGTGGTGCAAACGATTAATGCGTTGAGTCCCATCGAATATGTGTTGATTCTCGAGAACTAACCAATACAAATTATATGGTAAAGTTCGCCCAGCGTGGTTTAAACTATTAATCCGGAGCCGCTTTCGAAATTGTGAAACCCAGCATGCAGTCAATTGCAATACGCTAGACCACTAACATATTGGGGAAGCCCCCATTAGAAATGTACAGTCTGCTTCTAAAGACCGTTTCCTTAATTCCTACACATGATTAATGGCATATATTTTAATATCAGTGGGTTAAATTGTACGTTTTTGTATTGTATTGTATTGTATTGTATTGTATTGTACTGTTTATTGACAATTTATATCATATGAAATAACAAAAACAACACATTTCTTTGTCCGCAGTGTTAAAAATAACTGTCGGACAACTTAATACAAGGAAGAAAAAAAATTAACACATGGAAGCAATAAACGTATGAAGTATGTATGTAGCGATCTGGTTTCTCGACCACCATTGATGATAAGGATTGTATGTGTGTCTGAGGGATGGGATGACTATGTAAACTTAGTTTGGGGCTGTTGAGGAAATTGTTGGGACCGAGCGTTAGTGGAAAAGGAAAGAGAGAAAAAAAACATGCTGTAATCGATAGAAGTTGCTACTGCAGTTTAGATTTGCACTCTATTCTGTAACAATTGCAACGATTCCTGCAGTGTCGATTTGTTACGATTACTTATCTCTAGTCTGATGCAGCTGTTATTCTTATTACTACTACTACTGCTGCTACTACTCTTTTACAACTGCTGCTGCTGCCACTACTACTACTACTACTACTACTACTACTACTACTACTACTACTACTACTGCTGCTGCTGCTGCTTCTGCTACTACTACTACTACTACTACTACTACTACTACTACTACTTCTACTACTACTACTACTACTACTACTACTACTACTACTACTACTACTACTACTACTATTTCGATGGAGTAGACGTCAGACTAGACGACAGAAAAGCTCTTGACGGTTAATTCTAGTCATAAAACGGTCACCCCCGTACAGATGGAATATTCTTCCTTTATACAGTTGCAGCATATGGACGAACTTCTCAAAGCTAGAAATTGCATCATATTAGGAGTCTTATGATCAATTACAGTTAAATATATCAAATAGACAACCATTTGAGGGAGGCTAGCACCATACATTCCCCAGAAAAAATGCATTGTACTTTTACATTTAGATAAATACGTGTACCACTCCTAAGACCTCGTACCTCCAAAGAGATAAATGGCGTTTTTGATACATACAGGTATGGCCCTACATACCGTTCAAGAAACGTACCTCCTTAAATGATTATCAGCATTTTACATTATTGTAACAATTTACTCTTTAGCTAAAATATGCAACTCCATTTAATTTTTGTGCAAATGTCTATTTTCTTGGTTGCTTTCACTCCTACCCTCCACATATAATAATTTAAGTCAAAATCAAAACTAATCGAATTGCTGACGTACTGATATTATATAATTGGAATATCTGCAAGAATAACATGTGTATGTACCTTTGCAGACCACGTACCTGCAATCAAGGCATTCACCTGCTGCTTATCACTGGTTGACGTTTATCCGCCCACCCTTATCGGTACCATCTGTGTAGCGAACACGGGGGATTTGCTGCCATATGGTAAAACACCCGTCCATCCGTGACGCAGCCTTCGCGCAGTCCACGTGCGACTTCTTCAGTTCGCGTGTTCGCCGCAAGATGTCGCCACAAAATATTAATACTGCGTGCAAAAACAATTGCATTGGATTAACTTGTTCAAACGTTACTGGTGAATATTGTTTTTACCTATATATTCAGCCGAAAGTGTAGTATCAAAAAAGTAGACAGATTTGGATTTGGAGAAATATTCAGTGTATGTGGTGTACCCAGGTATAACACACGTTTCGTAGTGATGTGTGCTTTTGCTGTAATTACACAGAAGCAGGCTGACTGGAGGTTAAGCTGCTTAAACGAATAGCTTGCGACAGATCAATATGCACGACGTGGTTGTTTGCCGATAAGATCGGAATAAACACAGCTGCTGAGCACACAACGAGTTAGTGAATAGTTTCGCCGCGAGGGGGTGTACCTGGTTAGAGCTACCTTAGATGACCAAACACACATCCAAGGAGCTACACAATATATATATATATATATATATATATATATATATATATATATATATATATATATATATATATATATATATATATATATATATATATGTATATATATATATGTATATAAATATATATATGTATATATATATATATATATATATATATATATATATATATATATATATATATATATATATATATATATATATATATATATATATATGTGTATATATATATATATGTATATATATATATGTATATATATATGTATATATATATATATGTATATATATATATGTATATATATATATATATATATATATATATATATATATATATATATATATATATATATATATATATATATATATATATAGTGAGCGTCACTAGAGGAAAAACTTTATCTATACTAATTTGCTACCTAAAATCTCTCACGTTCAATTCATCTTTTCAGTTCTGTATCTCTTTCTGTGTCTCTTTGGTTTGTTAGTTTACTGTTCATCAGACATATTGTGACGTCTCTAATTTGAAATCGAAAAATACATTCACACGACCTTCCTTCCGTAGCAGGCACTGTACACACGGAAACCATTTCAATTCCCCGAGGGATATTCCAGAGTAGCTGGCAGCATATAGTGCACAAGCTCTAAGCAATGCCTTATTAATGCTAGGTACCCATTTTTCTACTGGAGGGACTGAGGCAATATGAACTAAACTGTATTGCCTCAGGATAGACCAAAGTGCTCCGAACCAGCAGTAGAGAGAGAGAGAGAGAGAGAGAGAGAGAGAGAGAGAGAGAGAGAGAGAGAGAGAGAGAGAGAGAGAGAGAGAGAGAGAGAGAGAGAGAGAGAGAGAGAGAGAGATATGACTGAATGACTGATAAGAGATGACGTGGTATATCAGGATAATTATAGACTTCCATCTGTTTGTAGAATGTTTATTTGGAAAAAAATAATGTTTTACAAATACACTTTAATTAGCACAACGAGTATCGGTATAACATCTTGAAATACAGAATGTAAATATTCGTAGTCAGAATCATTGAGACTCAAAATAAGCTGTGTATCTCTACTCTAGTGCTGAACTCTTAGTAGTTATTGATATACTTAAAACACTTAAATTGCTATGTAGCTTTAGTCAAATGATAACTAAATTGTCTGTACTAATTGATATCTATATTATTGCATAACAACATGTAATCAGTGGGTAAATCCAAGTTCACATTAACTGGTCGTCAGGTAAGAAGTAGGGGTGTTTTACATTTTTCATATCGATAATGATAGCAAAGATATCATACAAACGCCATTAGTATTGGCAAACATTACACGTTACTGAGGTAAAAACATTCAAGCTGGATAGTGATTCACATACACGTGTAAACAAAAACATCAATCCGCACATGTGGAAGTAATACAGTACAGACATGTAATTCCTGCACCAGTCGACCTGACGCTTGCCTGTGACTGGTTGTACAGACATCCACGTTTAATATATCAACAAAAATAATCCAAATACACATCAATGACCCACAAAGCTTGCAAATCAAAGTACGTCCAGTTGTGAGCTCACCAATGTATCTATACCAGGGGAAAGTTTTGCAATCGGGTGTGTGGTTGTGTAAATATGGCCGGGCTGCCCAGGTATTTAGTGCAGGAATTAAGTGTCTGCACTGTAGCAATACACTCACAAGTGCAATTTCCTGCCTCCCCAATATACATGTAGTATGGTATAGCGACCCTGGTTCATGAAGTTTTTCTTTTCTTCTACTAATGTAAGTAAGTATTGTTTGGATGCAGAGACTACTTGTCCACTGGATAGTGTGGCACTGTCACTAGTTTATACTTTACTGAAGTGTATGTGTTAGTAATTCTTCAGCAAAGATGACAATCTCGCCATTTAACATTCTTGCCTTTTCTTTTTCTTCATTGTTTGCACAGACTTCGGTTTCATTAAGAATGTTGAAAATCTTGAGCTGTGTAATTCACAGAAGCTCTTTTGCTGTGACATGACCTTGCACCTAGAGGGGGTTCATATTCTAAAATACTGGCTTCGAAGACTGTATCGTTATTCAGTTTCAGCCAAAAAATGAGATGAAAATTTTGGTCAAAATGGTCTAGGCTGAAAGAATCTGCATGGTTAAAGCAGTCAGCCATGTCGTTTGGGATCAATTTAACACGGAAGGCCCAAAGGGGCCCACCCTTTGTTCTCTTGACCGTACAACAATTGAAAGTTGCTAGGTCAATGTTCGTGGGGAGCGAACAACGCTCATGTGTAATCTTTTGTTTTGATATCCATTCTTAGGGGCCAGCCAAGGACACCACCTAGTGGTGATAATCTTGGTGTACTGGACTATCACCTTAAGACCTCCTATGATGTTATGTCAATTTGTGGAGTACAAGGAGGCAAATATCTTTTGTATAAATAATACTAATAATAGAACAACAATACAGAGTGATTATGTATATGAAATACTGTGTGTATCTACATGTAATTAATATACGTTATATACAAATTAATGAACATGGATAATCCATAGCACAATTAAAAAAAACACTTATTAGACAATGTGACATATAGTAACAATTGATTTGGATGACATAATCACCAATTGGCCCTGTAAGTCATCTTTATGCATCACTTTTGATTTGGTAGATATGCAGACTTTGAACAACATGAGGTGTAACAATAAAGTTGTTGACATACCAGAGTAGAAACTTATGCAGCATTTTTAACCCTTTAACTGCTGGTGGCTAAGTTAGTAAATACAAAATAATGTGAAAAAAGCTGAAATATGACTGGAACCCTGACAAATGGGTACTCATATGTTAGTTCTCAATGAGAGCTTTCCAATGAATACCAACATAACAGGATCTAGATGATCTTCAAAATGTTTTGACTTCTAGAACCTTAGGCGAAAATAGTCTCAGTATTGAAGAGGTTAATACCTGTAACATTATTTACAAAGTACACCAGATGGTAAGTAAGATATGGCCTGTTTCTTTATTCGGCCAATATTTTGATAACCTCTCCAAAATCCTGATTGGCGCTTGGACTATCATTAATCTAAATCCACTCCAGAGACATCATCCATTGAATACAACTATGCACCAAAGTATGTACACCCTAAAGGCGAAATCGCCGCCCCCCTACTCAGGGGTAAAGTAAAATAAAGTAAAGCTTGAATGTCTGGTTGGTCACATCCGTATATTAGAATACATCCAATGAAAACAACTATGCAACAAATTAGGAGGGTCTAAGGATTAGCATATATGACGTATTATAAGATCTCTCCAAAATGAAACAATAGCAGATGAATACGATTGTGAGGTGAATCAACGGGTGGATATTTTTAACAAGGATGGGGAATTTACATTGACAATTACGCACCAAACAATAACATAAATTAATTATAACATTAAGTAATCTTGTGTCTAAATATCTTTTTCTTTTTTTGTAAGTGAGACGTCAAACGTATTGTTTGTGATGTTTTTATGCTGCGTAAACACTTATGTATATTCTTATATATATATATATATATATATATATATATATATATATATATATATATATATATATATATATATATATATATATATATATATGTATATATATATGTATATTCCGTCTATGTCATTTATGTTATTTAAAACAAATGAAACTAAAATCGATTTACACAACTATGTAATTTACAAAAATAGCCAAAAAAACAACAACAACAGCTATGCAAAAAAAATTCACACTGTTCAGGT
Organism: Maea johnstoni; assembly: GCA_963942565.1. Taxonomy (NCBI): domain Eukaryota; kingdom Metazoa; phylum Annelida; class Polychaeta; order Spionida; family Magelonidae; genus Maea; species Maea johnstoni. The sequence continues at coordinate 20,480,112 of OZ012696.1, forward strand.
GTGGCATCTTAGACATCTGCATGTTTCACATCACAGGGAGCGGAAGAGCCACTTGTTCTGCTGAATGAAACTGTTTTTACTCAATATAGTCCTAGGCCAAGAAATTTATTCCACTTCTTGAATTACTTACCTTATGTTTAAATATACCATTCTAAGATGTCTTCCCATATTTAGTTCTCTATTGGATCACCAGGCGGCCAGCATGTGTCCATTTCGGATTCTTACTGACCAGGGTGACCACCGTTGGCGCCATCTATCAACAGCAACCAAAACTAACACATAAATATTGAGCAAAAGATAGACCAGAATAGAGAAAAGCAATATTTTTTTGTAAATGATAGACTAGGAACTAATCTATAAATGTAGTAACTCAGATGTTTTTGTGAGCAGCACATGAGCCGAATTTTGTTTGCCTTGTACATGTATGGCTCTCAGAAGTCTTGAAATATCATTTGTAGACTATTGTCCTATGAGTTCCCTTTGACTCTGGTTGCTTGAGTGTTATTGCCGGCTTCTAGAATACAGACATTTAATTCCTGCACCAGTCGACCGGACATCTGGTAGTGACTGGTTGTACAAACAACCATGATTGACATGTCAAGAAAATAAGCCAAGCACATCAATGGCCCACATAGCTTGCACATCTAAGCTACGTTCAGCTAAGGTCATACATGCATCAATGCCAAGGAAAAATTGGTGGAAATCGGACGTGCGGTCGTGTATTTTGCCCGGGCTGCCAACACATTTAGTGCAGGAATTAAATGACCGCAGTGTAGAATTATGGCAAGGCTGCAATATGTGGCCTATGGTCCCATTTATCCTTCCCACTCATTGCATCTGTGACTTAGTATTGCAGTAACTGGAATGATGATAGAGTCTATACATAAATGTAGTTTTTTAGCTTCAGGTTTGTGGCATATTATCAAAAATATGGAATACTAATGATTTTATTTTAGTTTTGGTTAATTTGATGATATGAAGGATCGTAAAGTCATCCACAGACCAATGAAAGATATTCAACAAAGTGCACTCATGTCATGTTATGTGCCATGAGTGACATCAACTAAATATAAATCATCTCTGGACCAATGTGGTTCGAAATATTGGACATTTGAGTACTTTTCATCCTAAACAATTCCCATTGAAAGAATTTTAATCCTATTCCCTCTTCCTCCATGGATGGATATTTTACTGGTCTCGAAAATCACACTCACTGAGCATCCTTTTCACACAGTATTTCATGATAACCTGTACAAGATACATCAACGAGAGTGAAGCCAACACTGGCCTGTAATCTCACGCAATTTTCGTTGGTTCCACCGTTTGGTTCACCTGCGTAAAAGAGAGTGCGTAGAACCTGAAGACCAGTTGAACATACAAATGTGTCCTCGGTAAGCCGGTCATTATACCCACTCCAAACATTAATGGAGGATCCTACAAAAAGAAACACAAAACAATTTTGATCCATTATTTAGGGCAACAGTTTGCACAGATACGAATACTAGTATAATAATAATAATAATAATAATAATAATAATAATAATAATAATAATAATAATAATGATAATGATAATAATATCAATAATAATAATAATGATAATAATAATAACAATAACAATAATATTAACAGTAATAATAATAAAAATAATAATAATAATAATACTACTACTACTAATAATAATAATAGTAATAATAATAATAATAATAATAATTATGATAATAATGATAATAATGATAATAATAACAATAATACTATTAATGGGATGATAATAATGATAAATGATATAGCACCCTTTCTTTTCCATTCATTGGATAGCTGTTCAAAAGCGCTTAGTCATGACTTAACCGTAATATAGTAAATAGTGGTGATAATCAAAGTTCCTATCCATGTTACATCATTTAAGATAAATAGCGAATCTTATTCTTAATCTTACGTGATACTAGGTACTGGCGAATGGCGTTGAGCTCGTCAGGGGTATCAGGGCAGGCCAGGTGACCTCCCTCAGACTCGCAGGTGGCCTCGGCTGCCACCCAAGTAGCAGTCTGAGGTTTAAGACTGTAGCAGGATGTTGTTCCAGGCAGTACTGTATAGCCTGGGCTACCTATATTAAGACATAATGATATATTAACCCATTAATGCTCACAGTGGCCAAAAGCAGCCTCACAAATTTAATGATAATTTTCAGGCAAAAGCAAAGTCAGGAAAATATTTGATCGAGAAATGTCAATCAGAACATTACCGACAACTCTCCTTCAAATATTTTGTAGAATTATGCTTGATTCTGAAGTTATTGCCAAAAGTATCATTGATCCAGACGACAATTTCTAGAGGAGCTCTTAAGCATTAATGGGTTAATAGCCTCTAGTATAAGTCAATGGGTGTTATTCCTTGAATAAAATCAAATTTATTTTCAGTAAAATGTTCACAAAAAGATCACATGTCGGTTTGTCATGTTATGCTCATAAAGTTGAATATGTACGAATGTATTTGATATATTACAACAAGTAAACGTACTTACTTATGTCACAAAGTACTAAGAGAGAAAACTGAAGATAAACACCACATGACATAGAGTATCACAGTATCAAGTAAAAAACGCATCTCTCATGACCATTGATGTGTGCTAGATGATCAGAGAATAGGATTAAACACCCACAATCACGTAAATACGAGAACATTCTATATTCGCGCCTGAATGGATTAAGTGACCATTATTATTATGTGCTAGATGATCAGAGAATGGAATTTAACAGTCCTAATCACGTAAATACAACGAGAATATTCTGTATTCATTTTGATGTATATAAAAGTCAGTGTGGTATTGAAAAGGGTAGAGACAAATGCTTAGGAAATAAAAAGCAGTGGGTTTACCTCTTTCATAATGAATTAAGAGAGAGAGAGAGAGAGAGAGAGAGAGAGAGAGAGAGAGAGAGAGAGAGAGAGAGAGAGAGAGAGAGAGAGAGTACTTACATAAGTACTGGCAGTTGTCACCCTGATAGCCAGGACTACACACGTAAGAGTTTCCTTGTGGCATGTAGTTTGGTGTGGGATAGTCTCTTCCAACCTTAAACAAAATGATACAAAATGAATGAATGAATGAATGAATGACTTCTAAAGGCATAAAGACACACACACTCTACATGGTGTCATGACATATTAATACGAAGTACTTTGTCAGTGTTGAATAAAAAATGACAAAGCAATAGCTGATGAAAATGTTCAAAGAAAAATGAACACTATTGATGTTTAGTGTATACATAACCTATTGTGTTTATTTTGAATAGTTAAATAATTTTACAAGTAGAGTAGTTAAAAGAAACCATTTGATATAAAAAAGATAAAATATGGTGGCGAGGACCTTTAAAAGATTCTCCTTAAGTGTTCACTATAGACCAGCTGTATCCAATATCTATAGAATCTAACACACATTCATTAAACGTACATCTCCACAGTCTTAGAGCAATAACAGGGTACCTTTATAGACAATGTGAACTTTCTGATGTTTCTTCCAAATTGAAAGAGTAAGAGTGATGGCATGCGTAGTAATTAACATCCTTAGGGGGCTTAATGATAGCAAACTATAGTAAGGGTTTTGAATTCAAGCTGATTCGAAGGCTCTTGAATGTGAATACCATATGTTGGGGGTACATCTTGGCATAATCCTAAAACATTTTAAGTACAGTGCCGACATTTAAATTCTGCACCAAATGCCTGGTCAGCCCGGGTATAATACATGACTGTACTGTAGCAAGGTTAAGGAATAGTTGCATACACACGTTTACTTAAGTTCAATGCTATATCTTGATTGCATCCCAGATATAGAGGTTCTTGGACGCGTGTGCTAAGGAATGATATTTCTAACACTCGGGGACAGAATTTTCATGAAAATTCTGTCCACGAGTGTAAGAAATATCATACTCTAGCACACAAGTTCAAGAACCTATTCCTGCCACGCCCCATAGATAAATAAACAGTAAATAATCGGGGAATCTTCACATATACTGAGCGTACCTGAGCACGTGCTTGGCATTTCAACGAACGTGGTGCATTGTTCCATATATGGCAATCTTTACCAAATATGTTAATAAAATCATTCCAAATGCCCATTGGGAATGGCCAATGGGAATCGAATTTCTTCAATGGGTATTTCAGCCCCATAGTGGTAGAAAGCAAGATTCTCTCTTCAACGATGGATCAATCAATAAACAGCCCCACCCTTAAAGCCTTACTTGTCAACAGTTCCTTTAATATCGCACATACATGTGGCCTATGCTTAGGGATATATTGTTCTGGTATCATAGCAATTACTTCCATCTGGTTGGCCTGATATAAAACTCAACGTCTATAACCAGGATAATGAATATATGCCCTGCTGACTATTGATTAATATACTGTAAATCACTTAAATATGGCGTGAATATTATATAGCGCAATTACGGTACTGCCCAGGATAGCGTGATCTAAGTAAAGCGGTGAACAGGAACAGCAGCAGGAAGTTCAATTAAGAATTTAATAAAGACAGGATTTTACAATAGCGCATATGGGCAGAGCGCTATTATCGCTATCTTATTGTTCACGCTATACTTAAGTGATTTAAGTATGTTCATCGGTTGTACTTCCGATTCTCCTACTTACAATGTTTGGCATGATCCACTGATTTCTTTACTTTTATCTTGGATAAAGATAAGAATGGATATGTAGCGAGAGATCAATTACTATATGCACTATAGTGAGATGCTGGACTCATGTCAGGAGTCGCTGACTGGAAACAGTGCGAGGTCATGTGGGAATAAGGCTCAATCAGGGCTCTCGTATCGATTACATTACAGAGAAACCTGATCGCCATCATCACCTGGGCACCAATTTAGGGCTATTAGGGGGCTATTGGTTGACGTTGGTTGAGGCTAGCATGTTCAGGTTGGCCGGCTGGTTTCGAATCCACTTGTGTTTGGTCATCTAAGCTTTTATCGATAGATATTAAGTTCAGACATGGACAGCAGATTGCATAGAACCTTTAAGAGCTGACTATTACATTGCAAATAACAAGTTACCATTAGCTAAGACATATAGTATTGATTGTTGATGGCCTTAACCCTTATGCTGCTGCTGGCTAATTTGGCCATTACACAATTATGAAAAAATCCTGAATAATGACTGAAACCCTGGCACATGGGTGCTCATCTGATAGCGCTCAGCGAGAGCTATCCAATGAATGCCAGCATTACCTGATTTAGATGGTTTTCAGAAATCTTAGCATCCTTGTGCTTTGGCCGAAAGTAGCCTCAGCATCGGAAGGGTTAAACGGGAGGTATATAAGTTATCACAAACAAAAGACGTCTATATGAGTTTGCCTTTCCATAAACAATCGATACTATTTAATCCATGCAATACGTTTATTGATGTAGTTTGTTTAATGTACCACAGGTTCAAAGTTTCCCATTTAAGCAAAATATATTAGTTGTAAAAGCATTGGACAAACTCTCTAGCAAAGTAAGATCATTCAAACAAAATTATTGCTAACTGTAAAGATGCTTGACTGGCCCTTTTTAAAAGCAACATGTGAACCTTTCATAATCTCCAAATGCCCCAATTTTTCCAACCTAATAAAATTGTGAAGTTTTTTAATAGAATTGACAGGAGGGTGATACCCATGTAATTGTCTGGATTAAGAGTGCACGCATGTTCGTCTTTGGAAAGTTTGATTTGTATACCTCTTTTTAGTCATGTCGGAATCTAATCATTAGTGACCTAAACAACAGAACACAAACGCGCAGCAAAAACATTTATTAAAACAGTAGTGAACGGCGTAATGTACATAGCTACAAAGTATCGAAGAACTGCAACATTGTATCGATTAATCATACATAGCAAAAGTCGGCCAGAGAGCACGACTGCGGACATTAAGTGTCTTAATAGTTACAAAGTATCCAATACAACGGGTCGCTGCTCTGACCCACATACAATCGTACCGGCAACAAAGTATCCAACCATATCATCTATTTCCGAGCGAAGTCATTGCCGGGGCCCTCAGGCCCCGGCAATATAGAAGAGGTTAAAAAATTTAAGTACGGTCTGCGCCATTTTGAAATCACAGAGCACTGTGGGTAATTGCGTCTAACTCCACCGCGCTCTACAGCAAAAAATCCACAACGTTCTGTATGTGAACTTCCGAGAACAAGAGTTTATTTCGTAAGTGGTAATGAACTACGTGGTAGGCTTCCATGAAATGCTGCGCTTTCGGAAGCTCTCCGAGTACTCGCCGTTCGGATGGTTTCGTTCAGTGAAGCCAACGTACTTTCTGCCCCCAGTCACACTATTTAGACCATCGCACATTTCAAAGTCGGCAGCTCCGACCTGATACGTTTACCTATCGTGCGATAGACGGATTCAGAGAATGTCCGATACAAGGTGATAGGAGTGGAAATGAAAGGAGTGGAAAGTAGTATGAAGCTAGCGGCGCTGGGCGCAACACAGCGCAAAGGTTAGGCAGGTATGGTAGAGGAATGGATCCGTGCGCCAAAATATCGAGGCCGGCGCACGGATCCATGTCTCAAGGGGAATGGATAGAGATGTAATAGTTATGGAATATACTAGGAATATGGGTAGTGAGTAAAGCAATTTAGTGATCGTGTAAATATGTTAAGCTAAGTTCGCCTAGGAAAAGAAAAAAAGGTCTGATTTCGAAAATATTTGTTACTGAAATATCATGAAGCTGAGAATATGGGGAATTCAAAAACATTAATAAGAATTTGCCCCCCCCCCTCTCCCCGTTATGATACTGACCAACCCTCTAGGTCATGGACTATTATGATATTTTCAGTTCAAAAGCAATCTCTGTGTGTTTTTCATAAATGTGAATCTGTCATCAAAATGCAAGTGTGATCTGCTACATAAAATCCAAGTTATTTCATAATCATATTCGTATGGTTATCAATTTGCCAACACCAGTAAAATATATTAGCCCACTCCTAAACTAATATACTAACCTGACCCCTAGTGGCCAGGATTGGAACCGCGTGAAATCTCCTGATTTTGGATGGTTGAATGTTAACAGGTATGAATTTTATAACTCGGTCAGACGCCTTCAGATTAGCTAAGTACTGATTTGCCAACTTTCAAAAATCATCCACCATTCCTCAAGAATAAATTTATTTTCTAGCCAAGAACCAAGAATTTCATAATATGTTGAACATAGAAGTATTTGATCTTGAAAGATCACAGAATGTCTGGAAAGATCACACAATGTAAATGTTGTTTATGACGACATTTTCAGTTCCAAAGCTATCTGCGTGTTTTTGATAACTGTGTGTATATTATCATGCAGCAATTGTGATCTGCTACATAAAATTAAAGTTATCCTATTCACATATGTTTCCATGATTATCAATTGTAAAGGCCCACTCCTTAAGCAAAAGTACTAACCTGGCCCCTAGTGGCCAGAATTGGAACTAAACAAAATGAAACCAAAAGACGCCGCAGTATAGTAAACCGCCTGATATCTCCTGATTTTGGATTGTTGAACGCTGACAGGTATGCTAACGCATGTGCACAATATCAATTGAACATTTCATAACACACAAGTACCATGATTTAAGAACTTATGGCCAGTTTAACGATATTCTCAGCATGAGGTTATCTCCACCGCGTAGACTATAGTATAGATGTGTACGGCTAGATGTTAGACAAAGTCGCTGGATTACCGTAAAGTCGTTCCCCTATTGCGACATATTAGCTAGAAGTACACGTGCGCGAAAATATCCAAATAATTTTCCCAAATATCATGTTAAGACAGTCATTCAATCGCACGCATGACTTTGTTTTTTGGCCGCTCTATTTCATCAATAAACTCGCTGCCATAAACCGTTATTTACGACGAATTTAGTAGAGTCGAATCTCCCTGTACCTGTAAAGCCATCTGCGGGAGTGGCTGACCCCTGACCCTGCTATCACTTACAGTGAATCACTTCGGAAAGCCGTTTGCGTCCAGACTTGCTGAATGAATGTCTTGCGATTATCTTACGATGATTTCATGATAATCGCAAGACTTAAATCATTGACTTGCCAGTATCTAGCAATATAATCGGCTTCGATGAGTAATGCAGGTGTGACTGCAACATCAATTAGTACAATCGGAGCCGATTTTGAAATGGGGCGATAGTCGCACTCAAGTGTAAGTGTGACTGGGGCATTAGGGGGCTCGGGACATTCGTACTTTAACTGAGACTTTCGTGCAATTGTTGACCGATACTTTGGTCTATGTTCATGAAAACCATAATAAACTATATGTTTTATGAACGCTGCGATTCCAGAGAGGTTAAATATTCTAAAATCTAGTAAGAAGCTAGTAAAAAGGAGGTGTACGCATTGTAAAAGTTTTATGAGGTCAGACTCGAAGAACTTCAAAAAGGACTAGTATATTATATATGCTACTAGCAATACTAGGTCATTGTTGAACCCTATAGACCTCCAATATATATTGATGAGAGGGATAATGTTTTGGTTTTGTGTCACAGTTTCAAAGAAGAGTATAAGAGATGGGTATATAATCTTAGACAGCAAGGTATCTTGGGCTCATTTGGACACCAAATCCCTCAAAAATCTTTTAATTTCATTATAGTTCTTTTCTCTTTCAATGAATAACTTGCCCCGGCAAATTTCTAATAGATGCCTTGCATCTACAATGGACTTGTGAGCTCGGAATTACATTGCCGCATCTGCTACAGTCGCCGCCATTTTCAAATGGCGGCAAACGCACGATCTCACGAGAGCTTTTAGCATTAGCGTGCCTGGCGTGTGCGGGAAAACTAAATAGAGGTCGCCCCCAGACCATTCATGCCGTAAATGAAACGATTGATTCCTTTAAATCGTAGAAATTGTAGGAAAATACCGTTTTGAACGCAGATGACCAGGCAACAAATAGCGCTCTCTATCGGCGGAAAATGGCACAAAAATGACGTCATCGAATCCCGCCAAACGACGAGTGGCGACATCTACGGGAAAATGTTGACACTAGCACCAACGTTATGCTGATACACTGCTAAAATGAATTACTGGTCTTTCCGTGGATCAATTTCAATGCGGTTTAAGTTGTTAGAACCGCCACAATTAATTCTACTTGCCTCTTAATTCAAGTAGAAATTTGTTATGAAATGACGATTTTGCAACAAGTTGAAATCGTAATTTCATGCCATATTTTCGGTCAATCGCTACTACTACTGTGTGTGTTATTGCACAAATATAAAGCTTATATCGGTGAGCTCCCGATATGTTTTCGCGAAGAATAATTAAAGAATGACGTCACGGATATCAAGTTCGTAATTTTTTGACTACATTTGATGGGGGAATGCCAGCGGCGGATCTTGGATTCCCACAGTAGGGGGTAGTGCAATTTGGATCTTTCATTTGACCCTTAAGGGAAGAAATACCAGACCATTTAAAGGATTGCTCCTTAAACGGAGGAGCTGGTCTATTTCAATTGGCAATATCTCTGTATCCAAATGGGCTACAAAGTTATAATTTATATTTTTGGAAAGCTGGAATTCTCCGTCAGCTTTTTAGCTCATTGATCCCATTGTGAAATTTGCCCATTGCTAAATCAACAGACAAAACTTTGAGACAAAAAGTATGTTCATACACGCGGTGCTGCAAAGAGGATTGCCAAGTTTTGAAGGCAAAAACGAACTTTTTGTGGGAAAAAAGAGGAAAAAGCGGTTAGCCAACTCAAGTCAGACAGACTGTAGGGGGGCGCGCCGGGTGAGCCCTCCCCCTGGATCCGCTTATAAAGGCAGAAATATCGAGCTGCGCAAGCATTTAAAGCTTTGAAATTGTGAAAATCATGAAATCCGAATCTATGCGCACTCTCCCTTGCCATGCCAATATCATATAAAGAAAAGTAAAAAATATTTAATAAAGCTGCCGCTCGGCCTTTGCGCTTTTCGGAAGCGCGAATTATATTATGAATCGCCGTAATTTTCGTGGTCCGCGCCATTTTGTTCCGGTGCCGAGGCAGCTGGGTACCCTATTTTTTTTATATTTCTCCCAGAGAGTTTTATTTTTCATATCAAAATACCTGTATTATTTCTTTCCGAGTCATAGTTTATAGTTTTCCAACTTTACAACTTATGATTTGCTGATTTTTCGTTTGATCCGTGATGTCCGCCGCGTGCAGCGTTTGCTACTCGGCGTTTTGGCGGGAAATTTTGCAGCGCCCTCTATTGACAGTGATCGTAACTAAAATACGTCAGGTTTTGCTTGAAGTATGAAATGAAATCATCTGAAGCTACGCCTTTGCGTGCGTCAATTCTAATGCGGTTTAGATTTTTAGAACCGCGACAAGTTACTCTACATGCTTCTCAATTGGCTTTCGAATTTTTTAACAAATGAAGATTTTACGACAGGTTGAAATTATAATTTTTCCCGGGAGGGGCACTTGGGTATTTAGGGGGGCGCATACGTTCGTTATCAAGATTAAAAAATACCCTAAAGCACTGATTTCTGGCCAAAAAAGCACCCTTATTTTAATAAAAACGCTGACTTTTTCCACTAAATAAACACCCCTTCTTTTATCAAAACACTGACATTGGATGAACGGGAACACGTATTTTAACTTTAGATTCTATAATCCTTTGCGTGTTTAGCGGCAGCAAACTCGGAAGCCCAGATACTTCGGGAGTCACTCGGGGTCAGAGCCTCGTATGTTTCGTGGATTGTAACCCCCATACTTCGTACCTGGGTACAAAAAAGTACCCTTCTTTTACATAATCGCGGACATGCGGAGGTCTTCAAAAAAGACCCCTTCTTCCGCGAAATACGTAACTAAGGTGCGGCCCCCCTCTGTACCTGAGTGCCCCCCCCCCCCCCCCCCCCCCCCCCCCCCCGGGTAATTTTTATGGCAATTTTTTTCGCTGAATTTTTACTATCTTTTGCTCAGTATGAAATGAAATCATCTGAAGCTACGCCCTTCCGTGGGTCAATTCTGATGCGGTTTGGGTTGTTAGAACCGCCACAAGTTCCTATACATGCTTCTCAATTGGCTTTCGAATCTTTTAAGAAATGAAGATTTTGCGCCAGGTTGAAATTATAATTTTTATGGCAATTTTTTTCCCTGAATTTATACTATCTTTTGCTCAGTATGAAATGAAATCATCTGACGCTACGCCTTTCCGTGGGTCGATTCTAATGCGGTTTGGATTGTTAGAACCGCCACATGTTCCTCTACATGCTTCTCAATTGGCTTTTGAATCTGTTAAGAAATGAAGATTTTGCGACAGGTTGAAATTGTTGTAACTTTTTGTCACTTTTTTTCGCTGAATCTATGCTATCTTTTGGTCAGTATGATACCTTTTACTTTTCTTCATTTTCTCTTCCTACTTATTTCTGTTTCATTCTTCAATGCGCTCTCTTATTATATTTGTTTTTTTCTTTGTGCATCATTTAAAAAAAAACTTTCAACGCGTGCCTCCGACTCCTATATTGTACATTTTATACCTGCACCCTGCATTCTTTCTTTGTTTGTGCATCCTATATTCTCATGCATTTATTCTCTATTCTTTTTGTTTTCTGTGCATCCTTTCTGTGTTTATTCCTTATTGCATTTTTCTTTAATTTATAGATTTTCATTCTTTCATTTTGTGTGCATCTTCAAATCATCTTTTTAAAATTCTCTGTACATATTCATTGTCTTTCTTGGTCTTTTTTTTTTTTGCACTATATATCTTCAATAACTTCTTTATCTCCAGTATTGTATTCATTTTCAGTGTCCCAGGGTATACTTCAATAACAAAAAAAATTATTCACATGTTTTTGATTTAAAAGGTCAAGGGTGTATTTCTACTTGGTTTTAAGAGAATATTTTAGTTGATACAGATTTCTCTTTTTCCCTGATTTCCCCTTCTCAGCACGATTTGATTTATAGTTTTATTGCTTAATTTTCTCATTTATATCAGTTTTGTCTGTTTTCTTCCTTTTTTTGCATTCTCACATGAATTAAACTAATATGTCGTAAAATGTTGACTCTCTTATTCCACTAATTATCACTTATTTGAAATTACAATCCAAATCTGTGCGTAGCACGGCGGGCGGCTAGTAATAAACACGCACTGCACAAAGCATGGACCTGTAGTAGTGGGTCAACTGAATAGGCGAACTGCCTGTATAAGGGCCGTTTCCATTTAAAAGTGTGGGGAAGGGGGAGGAACGGAAGCTAATTAAAAAATTCGGCACCCCCCTTCCAGCCATAGGTCAGAATTCGGGGGGGGGGGGGGGGGGGGGGGGAGGGGGGGGTAAAGCAATTCAGAATTCGCCCCCCCCCCCCACACCGAGCCATAAAAATCCCCATAAAGACCCATTTCATTTGTTTGTTTCCTGTATAACCGACCCTAACTAGTTTTTTACTCAAAACAATCCCTATAAGTTTTTTACGGCCCTTCCAACTCCCAATCAACATAAATACAGGATTAAAACAACTAAAACTCCCGTGAAGCATGGGCTTTTTGAAAATGTATAGAAGATGAATCATTATCGGGCTGTGTGTGTAATCCAGGATAGGTAAGCTATATGTAGTACATGGCCCTTCACTGCAGTACCATATAGCATTATGTAACATAACTATGATATTATGTCGAAACTTCATGAATACATAATGATCATCATCAACAGGTATTGCTGGTCTCTATTAGTAGTGGTTCATCCATTTGGCTAGATTAAGGGCTAGGGGCCAGCACCGGTACCTGATATTAAATACTTGATAAGTATCGATATCAAATCGATTGAGGTATTCTATTGTTGAAGGTTTGAAATATCAGTACTGCATAACAATATAATATTGACTTAACTGCTATCTGGGCATCTCTGCACAATGGCAGGTGGTTATTTATTAGCAATATTTCTGAGGCTGACTGCTATATTTAGCAAAATAACGAGATAACGTCCCTGGGATGCAGCCAGTATTATTGAAAATATTGTCAAGGAAATGTTGACATTGTAAAAAATAATTTAAGGTACCAATCCCAATGGATGAAAGATTTTTAAAACCACCTAAACCATGTCATCTTGGTATTCATTGCATAGCTCTTGCTGAGTACTCTCATATGAATACTCATATGCAAGGTTTCAGTCATTTTTCAGGTTTTTTTGCATCTTTTTGTATTTGCCAAAATAGCCACCAGCAACATAAGGGTTAAAGTGTATGCATGCAGAGACAAGAAATAGTTCTGCATACTCAACCTTACGCTGTCCCTCTTTCCGTCTTCTTACTTGATGAGACAAGTACCGTAATTTCGCGTGTATAAGACGCACTTTTTTACATGAATTTTTACACTCAAATCAGGGTTGCGTCTTATACACGAAGCCAGAAATCTAGGATGTTTTACATCGAGTACCCAGGCCACACGGAGATCCGAAATAGATGACCCGAGGTACCATCTATTAATCTATTATGTTACTATGTTTTATAATTTCAGTTTCGACGATATATATATATATATATCTATATCTATATCTATATATATATATATATATATATATATATATATATATATATATATATATATATATATCCATTATAATAAAATTCTAGTTAAGACCCCACATTCCCTTCTAGACAAATCTCAACCTTATGGGTGTTTTCTTGAAATTAATTGGGGGTATATAACAGTAAGGGTTGTGGTCAGTTTATTGCGTTCACGGTGGATTACATGAATTCAACTCTCCCCTGGTTCATCCAAACAGGCGGGTTGTTTCACCTAATTACAATTATGATGTGGCAAAGACAATGTCTATTAGTGTTTGCCCCGGCATGACAAATTGTAATTTTAGGATCACCCTCCGTCAGAAGTTATTGATTACAATCATAGCATACCAAGGACAATGGATATCGGGCACTGACATGCAGTGATAAGCATTGTTGTCACATTTCACGCATTTCGAAATGCGTTTTACTGGTTCTTAGCGTTAATCATTTGAAGTAGATCTGCGGCAATATTTTCGAAAAGGGGGTGCGCACTATACACAAAGCTAAGGCCTATACATTAATTCACAGGCCTGAACAAGGGGTGCGTCTTATATACGGGTGCGTCTTATACACGCGAAATTACGTGCTAGCGAAGTACCATTCCCCATCTACACCGTCATTGATTGCTGCCCCCTGGGGCCACGATAAATCCATGATGACGCGGCGGTGGGACGCATCCTTTTTGGGCTTAGTCATGAGCGGACTAATGTGTATGGGCGATATGGGTGGTACGCGAAACGGTGTCGCGAGGGCACGGTGCCCTAGTTCAGTCTGCACGTAGAAGTTGAGGTCACTCTCGTACGCGGTTGCTGAGGCGTGATTCTCATACGTGGACTGTATGAAGTTGCTCTGTGGAAGTTTATGGGCCAGCCATATTCCAGGAAAGGCACCAGCCCTTTATCAGAGTAATCCGCTAGGTGTCTGCGCCAGGTCTCAACGCATAGGCCACTGGGAACTCGCTGTCGAGCTCCCTGGAATGTTGTAAAAGCCCTGTTCTGTCACAGTGTTATAAAGTTCTGCCAGTTGATGCTCGAAGTCCGGGCTTCGAACACCACCTGGTTCGGTGGGAGGGTCGCCCCCCCTGCTGGCTGTGTGTGGCGTGGCGGGCGCTGGGTCCCGCTGCACCGGACCACTCGGAGTGGCCTCAGTGTCAAATGTAACGAGTTTGTATCGGATAGTGTCATTGGTGGCACTCGCAGAGGCTGAGCCCCTGTCTTGGCGGTCCCCCCACCCTTGCACTCAGTGCCTTTGTGCAAGGTCGAAGAGTTGTCAGTCGGGGACGCGGTGTAAGTCCGAGGGAGCCCTAAGGATCCCTCTTCTTCCCGTTTTTTGCCTCGTCTGAGGTTTTTCGCATGCACTCGTCCTCAGGGTGTCGGCATAACGCTGCACAGGTTCGAAAGCAATAGCTGCATGCATGGGTGAAGGGTGGGTGGTCTTTGGTGAGTTCGCTCGTCCGTTTCTGGAACGACGTGCAGCACCGCATGCCGGGAGGTGCCATCTTAAGCTGTCTAGGTGGATCTTTCGTGTCTCTGGCTTCTTTCTTTTCGGGAAAGACAGCCCGGGAGTACTGCATGCGGAGTTCCCGTATGTTGTCGGCGTCCCCCCATCCGAATTCGGCTTTCTCAACTGCTCGCCCTATCATTTCGTAAAATCCCAGTGCGTTGCCCCAGGTGTAGTCAGCCGAGTCCTGCATAACCATCCTTAGAATATCCAGCATGGTCTTCGTGTCAAGGTTGTTGGTGGGAGAGTTTAGCATGAGTAGATAGCCGTAAACGAACTCGTCCGTTCTGAGTTCTTTGAAAGCCACGCAACGACGTATTCCCCCCACGAGTCTGCTGACGTGCAGATGTGGCCAGTCTATTCTGGTTTTCACCATGTCTGATGCCAATAAGAGTGCCCCCGACTTCTTACCTTGGCCTCTGATCCTGCTGATGCCCGAATCATCGTCGTCGTCTTGGTCTGTACCCATTTGAGCAATGCGGCCCGCTGCCTGGGCCATGAGCTCCAGATTGGAGCGTAGAGAGTTCGGTGTAGCTTCTTCTGTGTGCATCTCTGGCTCGACCCTCGGCATGGGTGTCTGGCTGACGGTATGTGTCGCGGGGTGGTTCTGTGCGCTGTTGTTCGGTTGGTACTCGTATCTGTTCATGCGAGCTTCCATTTCTGCGAACTTAACGCGTAGATCTAGCATGACCGCTAGCAACTGATCTGTGGTGGTCTGAGGTGTAGGTGGGGCCAGCATGGCTGGTGTTTCTGGTGTTTGTTTGGCTTGTTGACGGCAATGTTTCCCCGTGGGTGGTGCATGTTCCACTCCACATTTTTTACACTTGTAGTTTCGTGGCATGTTGTTTGCTGTATGTTTTAAGTCCAAAAAAGCGATTACAAGGATGAAACTGGGTAGCCGGGTACCTGTAATCCGAAACACCGTGTACTGCTCTGAAGAGGCAATCACCCGCCACGTGTGGCTGTAATGAGGAGTGTGCCGCGAAATCGACAAGTCAACCGCTCCCGCGCTCGTGCGTTGGCTGCCAATGGGGACGCTGATTGGCTGTTGCCGCGTCGCTGCGAATGCGCTCGTGAGAGGAGCGTGTCCGTCGCCCCCCGCTACCGAGAGGTCGGGAGAGAGAAGGACACCAGAGAGTGGGGGGAAGCTCTGTTGCGGTCCCCAAATGCCCCGGAATGCGTAACATTCCCAACGCATCAGTACTCCAATAACGTAAACCGTATTAATCTGGCGGCAGTTTAATTAATGCGTACTTTGCGCAACCGTTTAGCCCGCATTTATTAAACTGCGCACTATGGATTGGACAATAAAGTATTTATCAACAACAACAACAACTATCATTTGGATATTGGAACCCTTGTACCCTACAACACCCTAATATGATAGCTTGTCATTCATCATACCGACCCTTTGCGGCCTCTGCTGGTACTATATTTAATTGCGATGTAGACAACTTGCACACTCGAGTGTGATCAAACTTGCAGGTAACCACTAATCAGAGTTAATGATTGCAACCAACATAACACTGTTCACGGCCGGTGACAAAATGAAGAGTGCACTTGCCTATAACACTGGCTGCATCTGGCATCCCCAAGGGGCTGGCCGTCTTGAATATATATAGCATCACAACCTTCCCAAAAGCCGGGTAGGTTGCACACCCTTGCCCTGGGCCCCCTCACATGGCTTGAGTTGGAGGTTATCAGTGCGCAATAATTAAACTGCGCATCCAAGGCAGTTGCCTGCTGAGTGCATTACTTTATATGCGCAGTATTAATACGGTATACAATACACTAATGTGCTCACGTTAAGTGCTCTTATACTGCCTTTACATTCACAATGACCATTTATATAACTTTATATAACAAATTATTCAACTTCTTGCAAACAGACTGCCTTGAAGACTGATGATCTGTGTTATGTAGATACAATCCCTAAATCGAGCGGAAAGTCTCCTTAAAATTCTAACCACAAACTACATTTGAATAGAGAACATATTGGTTTTGTAAGGTAAAATATAACATACTTATACTTAAATAATTTAGATTTTAAAATGGTGTATGTGTAGGCAATTGAAAATGCTAGTATCTGTATTAGATATATTCCACAGTATCGCTGCTTTAAACAATAAAATGCTCTTTCATGTCGTATCTCCTCTAGTAACAACGTTAGATTTTAAATTTGGAATATCATTTTTTTCTGTCATGACTAGCCAGTTGTAACTGGTGGAGGTAACCAGTGTAACCAGCGAAAACCAAGGTCTAACTAAAAGTCATTGGCAACCTTCACAAATGTCCCGGGTGGGATTCGAACCCGGGCAGTGATGAGAGACAGTTATCAGTCAGTGGCAACGCCTCAGACCACACGGCCATCAGGGAAGTCCCTTAGTTGTGAGAGACAGCGAGCAGTCGGTAGTAACGCCGTAGAACACACGGCTATCAGGGCAGGCCCCTTAACAACGTCATCCTTTTTCCTGTTTTGTTGCTCATGCAGAGGAAAATAGCTGTCATGCATTCAGTTCATTACTTCCATATGGTTGGTTTAAAATAAAGCTGTGTACTCCTAACAATGGGAAGGAATATTTCGCAAAGTAGTTATTGATAACTGCGTTCCCAGACCCTTAAGCCAGACTACCTATGTATGTAAGTAAATTTACTGACTATGCCAAAAGCATAAAGAGTATATAAATATTGACGATGTACTCTCATATTATCATGGGAAGGACTTCCATCTGGCAGGTCAACAACAAAGGCCATTGTCAGAGGAATGAAGAGATACCAGCTTCGATATTGATCACTTCATGTTATGAAGCAGAAGGTTGTTACTTCTGTGCAGATAACTGAATACTAACCACTAACAATCTCCACTAGAACCATGAAATCTCCTACCTACATGTGTGGTTTGATACTTATAAAGAATGCATACACTGTAGATTCACAAAAGATTGTGTAGAGTAAATCTTTCGAATCTATGTACAGAAAATCGATTTTTACGTTTTTTAACTTTGCGAATATGGAGTGCCAGATATACACTAAAAGTGCCAGCAATATAGTCTGTCTGAGTTTGGCAATCCCTTTTGCCACTTTTGTTTGTGACAAAACGTTCGAGTTTTCCATCCAAACTTGGCAAACATGTTAGGAGCACTACTAGGTGTATGTATAAACGTATATTTTGTCTCAACTCCGCAAAATGTTGATTTTGCTCATTAGGCCCCATTGTAAAATGTGTCCATTTCCAACAATACGATCTCGCGTATTTGTATTGTTCGCAACAGACAAACACGCGAGATCGTAGTGTCGGCAATGTGCACATTTTATAATAGGAACTTGTCAGGATTTAAAGGTAGAAGGGGTGATACTAGAAAAGTGTCAACTTTTGAATTTCACAAGTCTGGTGTAGAATGAATGTTTGATTCAGAATGGATATAATGAATGTATCCAAATTAATGTTTATTATGATCTCAAAACCACGCATTTACAGACGATGGAGATACATTTGATATTTTCATAGCTATGTTTATTGTATCTGCACTAAAATGGTCAGGGATTCTGCAAACCATGCGCCTGAAGAGAGCAGCACTGTTAAAGGATCCTGTTAAATACATTCATCTGGCTTTTTATAGATGAAGTTTGATGTGTACAACTTGCTATTAATTGCATCATTGCGTAACAACAAAGGTAGAAGGGGTGATACTAGAAAAGTGTCAACTTTTGAATTTCACAAGTCTGGTGTAGAATGAATGTTTGATTCAGAATGGATATAATGAATGTATCCAAATTAATGTTTATTATGATCTCAACAATACCAGTATTTATCATAATACGAAAAATAAAAAATGAAATACAAAAGAAAGGGGGGAAGTGATGGATGCTCTAAGAACTCACAGCTTTCATGTATTTTGAGCCTTCCTCTGCTACGGCATTCTCACATGTTGCTGCTGCTAGTCCACTGGATAGTTGACACTTCCTGCTGTACTTGTTAAAGGTGAAAGAGTGGCACCTGCTATCGCTAGAGCATCGCATTCCACATTCTATGGCAGATGACACAGAGGCTGGGTTTCCAAGTGGCTCCCCCTTAAATGCAACGTCTTTGCCACAGGGAGATTTAAAGTCCATATTGGTTTGTTTTGCAGAGCCAAAGATAGCAGTGCATACCAGAATTGCAGCAAATGTTGGTTGATGTCTTTGGGAACACATTAGTACAGATTGTCCCAAATGTTCCCTTATATCAGTTAAAGAGGTGAACAATTGTTAAAGTGTAATCCTGGATATAGATACAAGTGTCCTCACAAATGTGTGTCTTTTATATGACACTATGGTTCCCGTTTTCTAATGGATGGATCCCCTGACGATACCTTTACTGCTTGAGAAGCTTTATCGCTATGTACATAAATCGCGCCTGTACAACTACTTTATGGTAATGAACTGACGTCATGTTTGTTTCTGACCAATCAATTTTGGCAGGATGCTATGAGATAAAGCAACCACTCAGCAATACAGAGTGAAACTACCAATGCCTGTGTATAGCAACATTAAAGTAAGAGTTGTATTGATTTTTGCCTTGAAAAATAAGAAAATACACATTGGTTGGCCACGCTGGTCGACACGAAGGGTAATCACCCCTCAGCACTGCAACACAAAGAGGATATCGATCACTATATACAGGTGGATCTGGGGTTAGGGGCCCTGGCCGGGCCGGGTCTCTTACTTTTAGCGATGGCACGGTTCTCTTGCGCGTGAAGTGGGCCAAGAATGCTTAGGAGGCAGCTGCAGGGTTCACTGTGCCACTTTTGCCGGTTTTGGGCTCACCAGCTTGCCCTGTGGCGAATTTTGCTGAGTATGCTGGCCTTGCGAGGGGGTGGCAGCTGGGGGCAGCCGCTTTTCGCTCTTCGCGTTGGTAGCCTTTAATTAAAACACAAACTTTTGGTGCAGAATGTTTGCTGCGGTAACGAACTTAGCAGACAGACACCGAGAACAGCGATGTGGGTGCAGTGTTGGTTTAAGGAATGATACTTTGTTGCGATTTGATGGCTCTCCACTAATTATGGACAACTTGTCTGAGCAGCACAACACTTGTGCCTGTTGTACTTCTGTATGAAATACACCTTGTAACTTTACAACTTGTGTTCACATATAGGCAGAAACCAACCAGCGCGTTCCCTGAGTGGCGAATAGGGCTCAGCTCCCAAGATATTACTCTCTGGGACTGTGACTTGCGTCAAAGGACCATGAACTCTGTGGCTCTCTTCATGGGTATGCATACCACTGCCTTTGCTGAGTTGCTACCTTTATTGCTAATTGGGTCCACTTTGACATTTTCTTATATTCACATATCTATATTTAATGGTTAATAAGTGGACTTCCCAATGCAAACGGGGTTTCACCTTTTCGCAGGCATTTAGGTCTAGGCATTGTACCAATGAAGTGCCATTAAAGTAACCTAACTACAGTATTATCCCTATAAAATATTCAGGAAGAGTGAACGCAACGTAGAGGATGTAGTACATTGCATGTCACTGATATTGGCAAAGTAGTAGAGAAACGTGCATAGCTTGTTCCAAACCAGGCAGTGCATTTACTTATTTCATGGGACTATGGGATGGGACTATGGGATGGGACAAAAGGATTTTTTTAAAGGCGATAGTAGCTGCTGGAATGCATAAGGGCCGTTCCATTTAAAAGTGTGGGGGGGGGGGGGAGGAACGGAAGCTAATTAAAAATTCGGCACCCCCCCTTCCAGCCATAGTTCAGAATTCGGGGGGGGGGGGGGGGAGGGGGGGGTAAAGCAATTCAGAATTCGCCCCCCCCCCCCCCCGAGCCATAAAAATCCTCTCTTCCCCCCCCCTCTAATACAGTGTCAACATCGGGTGTTAGCGTCAAGAAATGTCGTCATGAACCTTGCATGGGACGCTACCGGGAAACAGCGAAAATAGCGCAAGTAGTCGCCAAATACAAGACACCAGGAACGTGACGATCTAAGAGTTGCGGGTTCGATTCCGACCGCCGTAGTAGCTGCAGGATTTCTTTTATACTACAAGTTTCATATGTATGTATATGTATATATACATATACATATATATATATATATATATATATATATATATATTTATATTTGTCCATATGATTATTCCAACTTTACAAGTTTGCAAAATTATATTATTAATCCATTTATATATGTATGTATATCTATCTATCTATCTATCTATCTTTATATATATATATATATATATATATATATATATATATATATATAGAGAGAGAGAGATTTAGATATGTGCATACATATATGCATGTATATATATATATATATATATATATATATATATATATATATATATATATGTGTGTGTGTATATATATAAATATATATATATATATATATATATATATATATATATATATATATATATATATATATATATATATATATATATATATATATATACTAGTATATATACATACATACATAGATTTATATATATATATATATATATATATATATATATATATATATATATATATATATATATATATATATATATATATATATATATATATACAAACACACATACACACACATATACATATATATAAATATATATATATATATATATATATATATATATATATATATATATATATATATATACTTTTACAGATAAATATATATATATACATATATATATATATATATATATATATATATATATATATATATATATATATATATATATATATATACATATTATATATATATATATATATATATATATATATATATATATATATATATTTATATATATATATATATATATATATATATATATATATTACATATACATATTTTACGAAAAAAAATGCGAAATAAAAAAAAATTGGGTGCGGCTGGCGAAAAAAATTCAAAATTCGGCACCCCCCCTCCCCACTAAAATTCAAAATTCGGGGGGGAGGGGGGGTTAAATAATTCAAAATTCGACCCCCTCCCCCCTTAAAAAAATCTTCCGTTCCTCCCACCCCCCACACTTTTAAATGGAACAGCCCTAACTATTTTGTCTAGGGTTGTTTGGATTCCCAATTTCTAGATATATCATTGAGTGCACAGACCAGAGAATGCATACCAGATACCAGCATTCATGCATCAGTGACAAAATGCACACCTTTGTTGGAGATGGGCTTAACAGTTTAGGTGGTGATGAAGCATGTGCAGACCTTGATTTAAACCAGTTATATGGCTAAACCCCTAAAATGGCTGCCATCCTGGATTTCCTTATTAGCTAAACACAAACACACTTAATGAATGGTTCTGATGAATTCAATGACTCCAAAAACATAATATAACACCAAAATCGTCATTCTGGGCTGAGTACAATAGCAGTTGTGGCTAATACCCTGTAGTGGTGACTACCCTGGCAACCATCTTGGATTTTCTTAAAGGGGAAACCCAACCAGACCTCATGGGTGGTTTTAATGTATTCCTTGGCTCCAAAAACATACGTTTAGGCACCGGATTTACCCTCCTAGCCAGAATACAATGAGAGTTATGACTGAAACTCTAGAATGACGAGGTTTTTGGACGCCATCTTGGATTTCCTCAAAATGCAAACTAAGCCCAACCTCATGGATGGTTTCAATGTATTCTTTGGCCCCAGAAACATATGTTTAGACACCAGAATTACCATCCTAGCCAGGATACAAAGGAAGTTATAACTGAAATACTAGAATGGCAGCCATCTTGGACGCCATATTGAATTTCTCTAAATGCTCAAGGTTGACCGAAGTCCACCTGGCAGATTCTGAATGGGAACAACCCCAGCTACCAATATCAGTTGAAAAAAAAACACTTTACAAAACATTTCTAGGTTCATCCATACTTCTGCCGGATTAAAGCTACAGGTGGCAAGAGCCCTCACGCATACTTTACTGCTTTCCA
Source organism: Maea johnstoni (assembly GCA_963942565.1). Lineage (NCBI taxonomy): Eukaryota > Metazoa > Annelida > Polychaeta > Spionida > Magelonidae > Maea > Maea johnstoni. The sequence continues at coordinate 20,503,050 of OZ012696.1, forward strand.
CGGATAGGCAGATTTGTTATTTTAGACAGGCATTTTCAAAACCCTGGCTAACAATTGAGTTCCCTTCTACAAGACCTTAGGTAGGACAGATTAGCTAATGCTTGTTATATCTAAGATATACTAGTATCCATAGTTCTGAATCTTTTGTACCAATGGTATTGTCTTTGTTATGCATCCATTCCATTAAGACAGCCTTTTGCCAGAAATTGCCATCATACACCAAGGTAGCTCTTTGCATGTCTTTGGAATGGATCATGTTCTTCTCTGCCTGTGTAACATCATAGGATAAAGTCTGTTGTAATCAATGTCAGGTGTTTGTAATGCTATAAATCCAAAGCCGGATGGGCACACTATCTAATGTTTGTTTACACCTCTTACCCACAATCAGGGTGTGCAACCAGAAGCAATTACATGTAGTTATCCTATAGGAGTGTCTAGTATTCACGAGTTATGTGGCCTATTGAAAGGGCCCTATTATTATCATTATTAGTATTGTTATTATTATTATTATCTATCTACATATCTGTAAGCATTTATATACTGTAAAGTTCAAATTATTAGCTAGTTTATATTTAGCGAGTCGATCAATATTTTGACAATATTATAGCGATTCGTAATTTTAGCGTGTGATTCATCACCAAAAGTGCCATCTGAGTTCAGTGGTATCCTAATTCATGTACTAATCTACCACTCATGCCCGAAGATGCTAACTGACTAGACCTTGTTTCATTTAGGTGCAACCACCTAACAAGTGAAATTAAGGGTTCAAGATTATCAGATCGGGCTATGAAGAGTTCGAATGATCGTCAAAATTGGAGAGAGAGAGAGAGAGAGAGAGAGAGAGAGAGAGAGAGAGAGAGAGAGAGATCAATAATAAGTAGGTAGATTATGAGAGAATTTCTGGAGGATTTACTTCTTTATTATGCTTAAATCATGGCAATACACTGTTTGACCGATATACATGCATGTGATTAACACTACCCGTGTGTACGCTTCTTGAAAAAGCAATTTATAGAAAAACAACGAAATCGTTTTCTAGTTATTTCATTTGAGTATTTACTTTGAGTTGTCCCTTGAACGACAATAAGTGAATGTCATTTTTGCATGCATTTCCTGTATGTTTGCGGTACCGGAAATGCACCTTGATTGCCTAGTATTTCTTGGCGTAGCAGAACTTGTAGTCGTTCTAAGATCCGTAACCCTGGTAATGTGACATGTTATCTGAGTAAGATAAGTGAATGTCCTGTCTGCATGCATTCCAGTTTATTGCGTTACTGGAAATGCACTTAACATGCATTTCCCGTATTTTTGCGGTACCGGAAATGCACTTTACATGCATTTCCCATATTTTTGCGGTACCGGAAATGCCCAATTCATTGCCTATTCTTTGATGGCGTAGC
>OZ012696.1:20504649-20514649 GCA_963942565.1 Maea johnstoni
TGCTGTCTCTCAGCATGTTGTCAATTGCAAGAAGGGGGAGTGGAGGGTTATCCGATTGTGTGCCACAAATCTCCTCCATTCCATGCATTTCACAAAGTACTTGCCTTAACCCTTCCAATGCTGAGGCTACTTTCGTCCAAAGCACAAGGACGCAAAGATTTTAGAAAACCATCTAAAAAACCATGTTGTGTTGGTATTCATTGGATAGCTCTTAATGAGTACTCTTAGATGACTACCCATGTGCCAGGGTTTCAGTATTTTTTTTCAGTTTTTTTGCATCCTTTTGTATTGGCCAGATTAGCCACTAGCAGCATAAGGGTTAACAGCACTGCTTGGCAAGTGTTGTCTGGATCTATAATATGTTTGAGGATAAATTAGCAATAAAATATGACTTCACAAAATATTTGAAGGAGGGTTGTTAGTTTGGTGTAAATAAATATTTTCCCTTCCAAATGTATTCCTCAATTAGCATTTTGCATATTTCCAAAATAGCTAGGAATGGAGTTTGTAGCGGGGAGTTGGTACTTTACCACTCAATCATAGGGAAAGTTGAAATCAGCCATGGCCAAATAAGCATAGTCTTAGCCAGCAGAGTGTCTGGGTGTCTTTTGGATACCCAAACGCTCAAAAATCACCCCCAGGACACCAAAAAAAGTAAGGGGAGTAATTTCTTAAAATGTCAATTTCAAGCATAAAATTGAAGGTAGAATGAAGTTTTTCCACCTATTAAATACAATACCAATAGCATTGCGTATAAGGACCAAATGCCTAATTCAAAAGAGAAAATACATGTTTATGATTGTAATCTCAATATATTTCGTTTTTTCTTGAAAATAGAACACCCTAAAATTTTGCAATTGCAAATTTTGGACACCCATCTACAAAATCCTGTCTAAGACCCTGCACATAAGATGGCCGGCCCTGATGAAATGGATTGTGTGGCCTAAAGTTTGTGTTAGACTTCTCAACAATGAGGGTTGCTCCTATATATTGATCGCAAAATATAGAATCCGCCATTGCCACAATAAAATGCAATGCCCTAGTGAAATAGAATTTGTGGCAAAGAGTTGGTATTAGAGCACTCGAATATGGGACTGCCTTAGATTGTGATAGTTAGGCCTAGAAAAAAAAATGTTTGTTTCCTGTAACGGTCCAAAATATATAGGGTAGGTGGGTCGGTAATTTTTTTTTTGTATTGTATTTTTTTTCAAAAATGTGTGTTTTACGCATGTTTAACGATAATTGGGAGTTGGGAGGGCGGAAAATTTTTTAGACTTTAGGGTAGGGATAAAAACTTGTTAGGGTATGGTTACAGGAAACAAACAACATTGTTTTAGGCCTTAGAATCCGCCAAGGCAACACTACGATGTCAAGCTCTAATGAAATATAGTTTGTGGCATGGAGTAAGTGTTAGACACAAAACCATGGGGGCTATCCCTATATTGCTTTAGTTAGAATCAGTCAATGCCATACTAAGATGCCAAGCCGTAGTAAAATATAATTTGCGGAGTAGAATTGGTACTAGACCACTTAACAATGGGGCTGCCCTAGACTGCAATAGTTGGAATCAACCATGGCTACAATAAAATGCCATAAGCCCTAGTAAAATACAATTTGTGGCATATAGATGGTGCTAGACCATGAGACCATTGGGGATGCCCCTATATTGATGGAAGGAAGTGATAGGGTTTAAACATCTCTAGGTCATATCGCGACGAGATAGAAACCCTGAACCGAGAAGAAATTCCCTTCTCTTCACAGATAATTCCAACTTGTCTTTCAGTTGCAGAAGTACCATAGACCGCCCTCCACAACGCCGCACATTTATATAGCGACCAGGCCTACCTGCTTCGGGATCCAGCAGAGACTCAAACCTGCGAACTCACGCTTGGGAGCCAGGCATCATAACCACTGGGCCACGGCATATCTCCTCCTATATTGAATATGAAATGGATGGTATAAAGGTGGGGTTAGACCACTCAATTGAACGGCTACCCCTTTATTGCATTTGTCACCACAATAAGATGGCAGGGTCTGATGAAATGCAATGATGGCATGGTGGTGGTGTTAGACCACTAGATCTTTTGGGGCTACCCCTATACTGCAACAGTTGCCACAAAAAGATGGCAGGGTCTGATGAAATGGAATGTGTAGCATGTAGTGGGTGTTAGACCACTCCACCATTGGGGCTGCCCCTATATTGCAATAGTTGCCACAATAAGATGGCAGGGTCTGATGAAATGGAATGATAGCATGTAGTTGGTGTTAGACCACTCCACCATTGGGGCTACCCCTATATTGCAAAAGTTGACAGAAAAAGATGGCAGGGTCTGATGAAATGGAATGTGTAGCATGTAGTGGGTGTTAGACCACTAGACAATTGGGGCTACCCCTATATTACAATAGTTGACAGAAAAAGATGGCAGGGTCTGATGAAATGCAATGATGGCATGGTGGTGGTGTTAGACCACTAGACAATTAGGGCTACCCCTATATTGCAAAAGTTGACAGAAAAAGATGGCAGGGTCTGATGAAATGCAATGATGGCATGGTGGTGGTGTTAGACCCCTAGACAATTAGGGCTACCCCTATATTGCAAAAGTTGACAGAAAAAGATGGCAGGGTCTGATGAAATGCAATGATGGCATGGTGGTGGTGTTAGACCACTAGACAATTAGGGCTACCCCTATATTACAATAGTTGACAGAAAAAGATGGCAGGGTCTGATGAAATGCAATGATGGCATGGTGGTGGTGTTAGACCACTAGACAATTAGGGCTACCCCTATATTACAATAGTTGACAGAAAAAGATGGCAGGGTCTGATGAAATGCAATGATGGCATGGTGGTGGTGTTAGACCACTAGACAATTAGGGCTACCCCTATATTACAATAGTTGACAGAAAAAGATGGCAGGGTCTGATGAAATGCAATGATGGCATGGTGGTGGTGTTAGACCCCTAGACAATTAGGGCTACCCCTATATTGCAAAAGTTGACAGAAAAAGATGGTAGGGTCTGATGAAATGCAATGATGGCATGGTGGTGGTGTTAGACCACTAGACAATTAGGGCTACCCCTATATTGCAAAAGTTGACAGAAAAAGATGGCAGGGTCTGATGAAATGCAATGATGGCATGGTGGTGGTGTTAGACCACTAGACAATTAGGGCTACCCCTATATTGCAAAAGTTGACAGAAAAAGATGGCAGGGTCTGATGAAATGCAATGATGGCATGGTGGTGGTGTTAGACCCCTAGACAATTAGGGCTACCCCTATATTGCAAAAGTTGACAGAAAAAGATGGCAGGGTCTGATGAAATGCAATGATGGCATGGTGGTGGTGTTAGACCACTAGACAATTAGGGCTACCCCTATATTGCAAAAGTTGACAGAAAAAGATGGTAGGGTCTGATGAAATGCAATGATGGCATGGTGGTGGTGTTAGACCACTAGACAATTGGGGCTACCCCTATATTGCAAAAGTTGACAGAAAAAGATGGCAGGGTCTGATGAAATGCAATGATGGCATGGTGGTGGTGTTAGACCACTAGACAATTGGGGCTACCCCTATATTACAATAGTTGACAGAAAAAGATGGCAGGGTCTGATGAAATGCAATGATGGCATGGTGGTGGTGTTAGACCACTAGACAATTAGGGCTACCCCTATATTGCAAAAGTTGACAGAAAAAGATGGCAGGGTCTGATGAAATGCAATGATGGCATGGTGGTGGTGTTAGACCACTAGACAATTGGGGCTACCCCTATATTACAATAGTCGCCACAATAAGATGGCAGGGTCTGATGAAATGGAATAATGATGGCATGGTGGTGGTGTTAGACCACTAGACAATTGGGGCTACCCCTATATTGCAAAAGCTGACAGAAAAAGATGGCAGGGTCTGATGAAATGCAATGATGGCATGGTGGTGGTGTTAGACCCCTAGACAACTGGGGCTACCCCTATATTACAATAGTTGACAGAAAAAGATGGCAGGGTCTGATGAAATGCAATGTAAGGCATGTAGTTGGTGTTAGACCACTCCACCATTGGGGCTACCCCTTTATTGCATATAGTTGCAACAATAAGATGGCAGGGTCTGATGAAATGGAATGTGTGGCATGTAGTTGGTCTTAGACCACTCCATCATTGGGGCTGCCCCTTTATTGCATATAGTTGCAACAATAAGATGGCAGGGCTTGATGAAATGGAAACTGTGGCATGTAGTTGGTGTTAGACCACTCCATCATTGGGGCTACCCCTTTATTGCATATAGTTGAAACAATAAGATGGCAGGGCTTGATGAAATGGAAACTGTGGCATGTAGTTGGTGTTAGACCACTCCATCATTGGGGCTACCCCTTTATTGCATATAGTTGAAACAATAAGATGGCAGGGCTTGATGAAATGGAAACTGTGGCATGTAGTTGGTGTTAGACCACTCCACCATTGGGGCTGCCCCTATATTGCAATAGTTGCCACAATAAGATGGCAGGGTCTGATGAAATGGAATGTTTAGCTTTCATCTAGATTTGTGTTGATGAATTATGAGAGTAAGCAGGAGTTTGACATGCCTCAGCAGCAGGACTACGGGACTGTGATGCCCGGCATGGATGAGTCATGTCTCTGTACCAGGCTCATGCGCATATGTCCACTCTTCTTGTAATAACACAACCGATGATCTAATATTGCACTTACTTAACCTAATCATGCTTAACCCTTTCAATGCTGAGGCTACTTTCGTCCAAAGCACAAGGACGCAAAAATCTTTGAAAACTGTCTAAACCCTGTTATGTTGGTATTCATTGGATAGCTCTTGATGAGTACTCTCAGATGAGTACCCATATGCCAGGGTTTCAGTCATTTTTCAGGTCTTTGCATCATTCCATATTGGCCAAATTAGCCACCAATAGCATAAGGGTTAAGTGACCACTTGTAAAGTGTTCTATGGTTCTATGATACCTATTAACCCTTCCAATGCAAGGGTTACTTTTGTCCAAAGCACTGTAAGGATGCAAAGATTTCTGAAAACCATCTAAACCTTGTCATATAGGCATTCATTAGATAACTCTCACTGAATACTCTTAGATGAGTACTCATGTGCCAGGGTTTCAGTCATTTCCAAGTTTTTTTTGCACCATTTTGTATTGGCTGAATTAGCCGCCAGCAGCATAAATGTTATCCTAATCATTCTTAAGGTTCCACTTGTAAAGTGTTTTATGTATCTATGATACTGGCTGCTGTAAGCATTACTGGGTTAACAGACTGGAGCTGACTTAAGCCACTATACCATTTTTATCATGATCTTCTGAAAAAGCATGTTTTGGAATATAATTTATAGAGGAATGTTATTTGGAATTTAACTTAAAGCTCCATTTTAAATATCTAGCAAATCTATGTTTCACACCAGTATACCAGTATCCATACAATGCTTGTTTCTTGATGGACCCTTAACAATTTAATGCTTATGAGTTCCAATAAAAATTGTCGTCTGGATCTATGATACTTTGGATAATTTTGGAATTATGAATGATTTTGAAAAATATTTCAAGGAGTATTGTTGGTTATGTTTTGAAAAACATATTTCCTTTAAATATTTCATCATATGTGTTCTTGCCTGCAAGATTCTATCAAAATTGTCAGGCTGTTTTTATGGGTTTACAAGGAGTGGGTAAATCATGCAGTTAATGGAGAAATCTCAGACTATAAGCATCTCCCGGATGTGAACCCCTCATTTTGTGGTTATAGCCTGTTACCATAGTAATATGTGACGTTGTTTACCCACACATGGTGAGTAGTGCCAGAACAATGCATTTTCGGTTTTCTACCCTTGTTTGTTGACCTTGCCCGCTGTCATGGCAACCACATGGAGGAGACTAATTACTTGGTTTTGGGAGGTCCGATACTTCTTACTGCCCCTAGCCTGAGACCCTTGGCTATCAGATGCATCAGACCTCTCTTGGCTGTGAGTTTTCCAATACAGCTGTCTGGCTCAATCTTAATCCCTATAACACAGTTTTCCTGTTTTTAACCCTTGCAATGCCAAACAGGCATTATATATGAGATGTTAGCAGCACACACCTAGAGATAAATGCACACATTTATGCCAATCATGCACATACATGGCTCAAAATTAGGGGGTGCCTGGAGCCGAGGGCTCCCTTGAATTCTCAAGCGGCTCCCTCAAATTTCTACAGGGAGCCCAAAAATGTACTGATAAGATACAATTGGGTATACCATGCAATGTGGTACAACCAATGCTTTTGATGGCTTCTTGTTATTAGGGATGCCCTCTTTCAGAAACTGCATGATACCAGATAGCCACCTTTGAGCATTTTCTTACAGTCATTTTAGAAATACATCTTTGATGTCATATCACACATTCATACCACAAAGGAGCAAAACAACAAATACAATTCATACCCTCTCCTCGGTTCTACCTCTTTTATCATATTCTTGGTGTCAAAGCAATTGTATTGACATGTATTACATGTATTAATTTGTAGTGCTAAAGATTTCACTTAAGAGCCCTGCTGGAGGGTACTTGTGCCAGATTAAATTTGTGCATTTAAGCACTCAAACTACATAGATAAAGAGCATGATATTCATTTGAAGGATGTTATTTTGGAGCTATCATGGGGAGCGCAAAAATAGTGAAAATTAAATGCCAGTTATGCAGTACGGAATGCAGTCCTATATACATGGTTAGATTCTGGTGGTTACATGGGGATCCCTAGGTTATGGGCCTCTCATCTAACCCATTAGACTGGCATGTAACAACAATCACATGAATAATTGTAGGGATATAGCAGTCACACTGGTTTTATATCACTACTCTTGATTAATATTGCACTTACTGAGGCAGACACTCAATATTAACCTATTCATGCCCTAAGATCCCCTTTGAAATGTTGTCTGGATGCAATGATGCTTTTAAAAATCAGTTTTGAATATCAGTAACAGTAATGATATGAAATCAATAAAAGTTAAGCTACAGCAAGCAGTATGCCGGATTGCTCAGCCATGGGGGCAGCCGCAGGGGAATCCCTATGCTTGACATGTGCAGAGGTGAGCCACAGCAAGCAGTCTCTGCTAGACCACTCAGCCACGGGGGCAGCCGCAGGGGAATCCCTATGCTTGACATGTGCAGAGGTGAGCCACAGCAAGCAGTCTCTGCTAGACCACTCAGCCACGGGGGCAGCCACAGGGGAATCCCTATGCTTGAAATGTGCAGAGGTGAGCCACAGCAAGCAGTCTCTGCTAGACCACTCAGCCATGGGGGCAGCCACAGGGGAATCCATATGCTTGACATGTGCAGAGGTGAGCCACATAAAGCAGTCTCTGCTAGAGCACTCAGCCATGGGGCAGCCACAGGGGAATCCCTATGCTTGACATGTGCAGAGGTGAGCCACAGCAAGCAGTCTCTGCTAGACCACTCAGCCATGGGGGCAGCCACAGGGGAATCCATATGCTTGACATGTGCAGAGGTGAGCCACAGCAAGCAGTCCATGCTAGACCACTCAGCCATGGGGGCAGCCACAGGGGAATCCCTATGCTTGACATGTGCAGAGGTGAGCCACAGCAAGCAGTCCCTGCTAGACCACTCAGCCATGGGGCAGCCACAGGGGAATCCCTATGCTTGACATGTGCAGAGGTGAGCCACAGCAAGCAGTCTCTGCTAGACCACTCAGCCATGGGGGCAGCCACAGGGGAATCCCTATGCTTGACATGTGTAGAGGTGAGCCACAGCAAGCTGTCCATGCTAGACCACTCAGCCATGGGGGCAGCCACAGGGGAATCCCTATGCTTGACATGTGCAGAGGTGAGCCACAGCAAGCAGTCCATGCTAGACCACTCAGCCACGGGGGCAGCCACAGGGGAATCCCTATGCTTGACATGTGTAGAGGTGAGCCACAGCAAGCTGTCCATGCTAGACCACTCAGCCACGGGGGCAGCCACAGGGAAATCCCTATGCTTGACATGTGCAGAGGTGAGCCACAGCAAGCAGTCTCTGCTAGACCACTCAGCCACGGGGGCAGCCACAGGGGAATCCCTATGCTTGACATGTGCAGAGGTGAGCCACAGCAAGCAGTCTCTGCTAGAGCACTCAGCCATGGGGGCAGCCACAGGGGAATCCCTATGCTTGACATGTGCAGAGGTGAGCCACAGCAAGCAGTCTCTGCTAGACCACTCAGCCATGGGGGCAGCCACAGGGGAATCCCTATGCTTGACATGTGCATAGGTGAGCCACAGCAAGCAGTCCCTGCTAGACCACTCAGCCATGGGGGCAGCCACAGGGGAATCCCTATGCTTGACATGTGCAGAGGTGAGCCACAGCAAGCAGTCTCTGCTAGACCACTCAGCCACGGGGACAGCCGCAGGGGAATCCCTATGCTTGACATGTGCAGAGGTGAGCCACAGCAAGCAGTCCCTGCTAGACCACTCAGCCATGGGGGCAGCCGCAGGGGAATCCCTATGCTTGACATGTGCAGAGGTGAGCCACAGCAAGCAGTCCCTGCTAGACCACTCAGCCATGGGGGCAGCCGCAGGGGAATCCCTATGCTTGACATGTACAGGCTCCACTATGTTATTAAGACAGACCCTAACGCGATCTTGATATATTATAATTCCGTTACTTGGATGGCCTGCAAAAAGCAATTACAATCGTCCCCTGTCCATAAAGCCCTGGCTTAAGCGCCATTTAACATTCATCTTGGCCGCAACTGATTTTTGCTCATTATCCTTATCCCCACAATTATTGTGTGTGCAACATTAGAATTTACTGCCAAATGCTATGCAGATTATTGTGATTGTTTGGGCGCAGGCGAATCGCGGCTCGTAATACCCCTCAATCACTGCACATCACTTGCTCCTGCCATGAACCCGTCATTTCAACACGATAATCCCGCGCAAAGTCGCGCCCTGGAATGCCTGTCACATTCCGTGCAAATCGCGCTTCCTATGATGTACTGGCACGCGGCTAACTTAATTCATGTCTATGACCGACGGGAATGACAATGGTCCTTCTCTTCTGAATCACAGAGAGGCTTTCAGGCCACTTCATCACAAGCTCAAGAGATGAATTCCTAACCTTTATGCTGCTGGAGGCTAATACAAAAATGATGCAAAAGCCCTGAAAAATGATTGAAAACCTGGAAAATGGGTACTCATCTGAGAGAAATCAGTGAGAGCTTTCTAATGAATACCAACATGAAGGTTTTGATGGTTTTTTAAACTTTTTGCATTTTTCTGCCGTGGACGAAAGTAGTCTCAGCATTGGAAGGGGTTAAGAATTCCTTGGCCAATTGGTTGCTGAGAATTTTAGAAGATTTTACACGGTATTGCAGCAAAAAAAATGCAAAAAACCTGAGAAATGACCCAAACCCTGGCATATGGGTACTCATCTGAGAGTACTCAGCGAGAGCTTTCTAATGAATACCAACATGACAGGGTTTAGATGGTTTTCAAAAATCTTGCGTCCCTGTGCTTTGGACAAAAGTTGCCTCAGCATAATGGAAGGTTTAAACAGCAATATACTTCTTGTATGAAGGTTGGCAGCGGTGGGAATTTGGGTGTAATTAATAAGTGGTATAATTACCTATATTGACCAGGGCCTGCTGAGGGAAGGTATAGTATACGAGTGACCTAGCGACCCCAGCATTACTGGTACTGTTCTTGACGACTTCATGTCCATCTATACGCCACACAAACTGCACTTCAGAAAGACTGCTGTCGTTCACACCATCTAGACCTGGAATATAGAAAAGATAAGATATATTTAACAGAAACATGATCAATGAAATATATAAGACCTTCTAGACCTGGAATAGAGAGAATAGAAGATATATTTAACAGTAACATGCTCAATGCAATATATTAGACCATCTAGACCTGGAATAGAGAGAATAGAAGATATATTTAACAGAAACATGATCAATGAAATAAATTAGACCATCTAGACCTGGAATAGAGAGAGGACAGAAGATATTTAACAGGAAT
>OZ012696.1:20519649-20527178 GCA_963942565.1 Maea johnstoni
GATGTTCATCTTGGTTTATCTGCGCTGGAACAGGGAGGCTCAAGTTCACCTCTCGGTCCGCCCAACAACCCGGCAACGACGGCCAAACACTGACGCAAACAATGCACAACTTTCCCCCCTCAGCTCTCTCCCCGCACACATTACCGCAATACCTATGTCCAGGACGGGAGATTTGTGACGTCAATATGACTTCCTGATCTCGTTAACACACCCTTTATCAGCCCTGCCTTTTGTCGCAATTTAGTTGGGAGATGTTTTTAAGGTGACAGAAAACCTGGTTATACAGCCATTCCCCCTCCCTGTGATCTAGCATCAGGAAGATATCCTGACCTGTGGGGGGGGGGTGATAATAACAGTGAGGATGACGATGGTAATGATGATGATGATGATGATGATGATGACGATGATGATAATGATGATAATAATGGTGATGCTGGTGATAGCAATGATGACAGATGATGATAATAATGTCTCTTTTTCCTTCATATGGGAAAACCAAACATTACTAAATCAAAATCTTGTGAGGATGATGATGACAGATGATGCAGATGGAACTGATGATGATGATGATGATGATGATGATGAGGATGAAAAAAACTAAATCAAAATCTTGTACATGTCCAAATATATTCAATTACTTCTGAAACATGATTTTCTTGCTAGAACTGATATGGATCCCTTTATATCTAATTGTGTCTTTGCATTCATTCTATCTCAGTACACCAAACCCTTTGAAATAAGAAACCCAAGTTCGATCACCGCCGTTGCCTCGACTAGGTCTGCTCACTCTCTCCTCAAAAGAAAGCTTTTAAACACTCACAATGAAATCCAAGTCGATAATGTTACTGTGGTAAAGATTCCGGCTGTCAGCGATGGAGAAAATCAAGTTGAGATATTGATTGCTGGGAACAACCAATTCTCCCATTCATGCTTAACCCTTCCAATGCTGAAGCTACTTTCATCCAAAGATTCTGGAAAAACCACCTAAACCCTGTCATGTTGGTATTCATTGGAAAGCTCTCACTGAGTACTCTCAGATGAGTACCCATTTGCCAGGGTTTCAGTCATTTTTCAGCTTTTTTGCATCATTTTGCATTGGAAAAATTAGCCACCAGCAGAATAAGGGGTAAGAGTTCCTTTGGACATTGTCATCAGGTATAGGATGGATATGTCTAAGAATAGACCTATACCGTACTGAATGGATACCAATGATGTATAGTATTTTAATGGTATTGTTAACATTAGTATGCATTACATATAAATTTTGTCATGAATATTCATGTTTAGTATTCTGGACAATCCCTAATAAATGATGACTTCACATTTTTGAAATGATACCGGTACCAGTACTGGTAGCTCTTAACGGTATCCAACCCTAGTCACGACCTATGATATTTTTGATGATAACTTGGAAATTCAGTATTATTTTGCGAACTATTTGAAGAAGAGTTGCCACAGTAGCCTTTTTATAATATTTCTTCTTCAAACATTTTCTCAGTAATCCTTAAACCCTAGCGATTTCACCAAAATTGTCAGGTAGCTTAAGGAGAGTCTGGGGTTTAATTATAGGAATATTAAGGTAGGCCTTAGGGAAGGTAGGTTGGACCTTCATTAAAATGACATTCATCATAAGATGGCTGAATGGCCACAGACATTTATTTACTGCCAATAAAAGTGCAATACCCTTTTCAACAGAGAATTGGGTAAGGTTGCCATATTTGCACCATTATCAACATTCCTCTTCTTCTTCTTCTTCTCCTTTTTTTCTTCTAATTTCTATTATCATTGTCATTATTAATAGTACCATCATTATAACTGATATCATCATTATTATTGTTATCATCATTATTCCATTTTCTTATTACTCTTATTCTTAATATCATTATCATTATTATTATTATTATTATTATTATTATTATTATAATTATCATTATTATTAATATTGCTATTATTATTATTATTCTTATAATTATCATTATCATTATTATTATTATTATTATTATCATTTTTATTATCATCATAATTATAATTATTATTATCATTATTATCATTATCATTATAAGTTATTTTTGTTTTAAAGATGAAGTCGATGATAGTGATGATGAAGATCATGAGAATTATGATGATGATGCTGATGATGATGATGATGATTAATGATAATTATGACAACAATGATAATGCCAATAATGACGACGATAATACGGATGTTGATGATGATGATGATGATGATGATGATGATGATGCTGATGATGATGATGATGATTAATGATAATTATGACAACAATGATAATGCCAATAATGACGACGATAATACGGATGTTGATGATGATGATGATGATGATGATGCTGATGATGATGATGATGCTGATGATGATGATGATGATTAATGATAATTATGACAACAATGATAATGCCAATAATGACAACGATAATACGGATGTTGATGATGATGATGATGATGATGATGATGAAGAAAAAGATGCACAGTTGCGTAGTATTTACCTGTAGTTTCCCGCCACCTGTGTTTCTCCCAGCCCGCATTGATTGGCTGTCTAATTAGTGGGTGTGGGCGTAGCATTGTTCGGGCGTACTGGGAGTGGCGCGAGGCAGTCGCAGGAATGCCCGTGTTTGCCAAATCAATGCCAAGACATTTAACCCTTCCAATGCTAAGGCTACTTTCGTCCAAAGCACAAAGACGCAAAGATTTTTGAAAAACATGTGTCTTGTTGGCATTCATTGGATAGCTCTCACTGAATACCCATGTGCCAGGGTTTCAGTCATGTTTTAAGTTTTTTGCCTCATTTTGCATTGGCCAAATCTGATCACCAGATCTGATACCAGATCAGTGACCCTGTCATGACCAATCGTTCACTATAGCGCATATTGTAATTGGTCTCTCGCTACACATCTATTCTTTTCTTCATCTATGGGCAAATTAGCCACTAGCAGCATAAGTCTTATTCCATTCACATCTCGAGTCTGACAAATATGATAAGGCCAAGAAAAATGTATTGTTTGTTTCCTGTAACGGTCTGAAAAAAATAGAGTAGGTAGGTCGGTAAAATCTTTTTTTTTTGCATGAATTCTTTGGTCAAAAATGCATGTTTTATGCATGTTTTAAGTCGATTGGAGTTGGGAGGGCGAAAAAAAACTTGTTAGATTTTTTTGAATAAAAACTTGTTAGGGTAGGGTTACAAGAAACAAACAATTTTTTTATGGCCTAATATCTTCATCCTTATGCTGCTGGTGGCTAATTTTGCCAATACAAAATGGTGCAAAAAAAGACTAAAAATGACTGAAACCCTGGCATATGGGTGCTAATCTGAGAGTGCTCACTGGCTGCTCAGGGAGAGCTATTGAATACCAACATGACAGGGTTTAGCCTGAATATGTTGTTTAATATATTTCAGGGAAAGTATTTGAAAGAGAAATGTTAGTCAGAACACTATCAACAACTTGCTTTCAAATATTTTGTAGAATCGTTCTTTCTTCCCATTAGTAAGTTAGAGTCAAAATTATCATAGATTCAGATGATAACTATGAGAAACGCTTAACCCATCCAATGCTAAGGCTACTTTCATCCAAAGATTTTTGATAACCATCTAAACCCTGTCATGTTTGTATTCATTAGATAGCTCTCACTGATTACTCTCAGAAGAGTACACATATGTGCCAGGGTTTCAGTAATTTTTCAGAAGATTTTTTGCACTATTTATTATTACTAAAATTAGCCACCAGCAGCATAAGAGTTAAGCCTTGTGCTGCTGGTGGCTAATTCAGTCAATAGAAAATGATCGAAACCCTGGCAAATGGGTACTCATCCAAGAGTACTCGGTGAGAGCTTTCCAATGAATACCAACATGGCAGGGTTTAAAAGGTTTCCAAATATTTCTGTGAAAATAAATCTTGTGCCTTTGATGAAAGTAGCCTCAGCATTGAAAGGGTTAGATATGGATGGGTCAAGTATGATATGAGGAAAGTATAACGAGGGCCGATATTAAGTCTATCTGCACCACTTCCTTTGCATGTCATCTTGCTATAAACTAAATAAAAATTGGCGGACACGAAAACACTATATCTTGTGAATAAAACTGCAGGCTGCTGTAGCGTATGACTGGCTTCGGGCGAAGGATTGCTTGATAGTCGGAATGACTGATTACAGATAAGTGGGACGAGACAGGTAGATGACACGCAATCTTCTGAGTGACCAGGACGATACAGAAAGGTTCAAGGGCGTTTGACAAACCATATATCATCACCCCTACAATTTAATATGTTGATCTTCTTGCTAAAAATTATTGTTACTTTTCTTTAATTTTGCTTAAAATCTACAAAATAGATCTACCTCTTCAACAAAATAAACGCCCCCCTTGAAAAAAAAAAAAAGAAACCTCCAACAATATGAACCTGTCCACACATAGCGTGTTAGATCATCTGGCTATGGGCACAGCCCCTACAATGCTAGAGTACTGAGGATCTTAGCGACTATCATTATAACCTACACAGTGGTGAGGTTCCCTGAACTGTGTCCCCACACATAGCGTGTTAGATCATCAGACTATGGGGGCGGACCCTACAATCCTAGAATGCTGACGACCTTGGCAGTTAACAACGACTTCTTTTCCTCAGGTTTGTACCCTCATTCACAACAGACTACAACCTAGTATTAATAAATGTAATAATCCCACAAGCAACATTAGATAAGTGTTAGATCATCCGGCTATGGGGGCAGTCCCTACAATCCTAGAATGCTGACGACCTTAGCGGTTGACAACGACTTCTTTTCCTCAGCTTTGTACCCTCATTCACAACAGACTACAACCTAGTATTAATAAATGTAATAATCCCACAAGCAACATTAGATAAGTGTTAGATCATCCGGCAATGGGGGCAGTCCCTACAATCCTAGAATGCTGACGACCTTAGCGGTTGACAACGACTTCTTTTCCTCAGCTTTGTACCCTCATTCACAACAGACTACCACCTAGTATTAATAAATATGATAATCCCACAAGCAACATTAGATTAGTGTTGGACTATCCAGCTATGGGGGCAGTCCCTACAATCCTAGAATGCTGACGACCTTAGCGGTTGACAATGACATCTTTTCCTCAGCTTTTTACCCTCATTCACAAGAGTCTACCACCTAGTATTAATAAATGTAATAATCCCACAAGCAACATTAGATTAGTGTTGGACTATCCAGCTATGGGGGCAGTCCCTACGATCCTAGAATGCTGACGACCTTTGCGGTTGACAACGCCTTCTTTTCCTCGGTTTTGTACCCTCATTCACAACAGACTACCACCTTGTATTAATAAATGTAATAATCCCACAAGCAACATTAGATTTGGCACGGAAATTACCGCCTAACAAGCATCCTTAATCACCTAGAATCATCCACTCAAAACAAGCTGTCATTGGGGGGAACAGGCAGGAATTACCCCCACACAAACAGAATGATAGGGCCCTGGTTCAGAGAAGGTGAATTTCTATTGGGGAATTCAGATAAAAGGCAGTCATTTTTGCACAAGTAACAGTGGGCAATTACGTGGTCCAACAAGGGTTGACGTCAATGCTGGCAAAGGAAGTACGCTTGGGTTAGTAACATATTACGGCTTGAACTTTTGCACAAGTGAAAGTGAAAAAAGGGGAAATAATCGCAAGCTTCGACTCAGACTTTCATACAAGAAAAGTTGTGGTAAGTTTATTTGAATTATATTCACTCAAAATTAAAATGAAAAATTGTAGGGACAATTATTAAATAATCACTATTATTATCAATAGTATTCCAATTGTTGTTATTGTAATTGCTAATTTATTATTATTATTATTATTACTATTATTATCATTATCATCATTATTGTTATTATTGCTATTATTATTATTATTATTATTATCATTATTATTATCATTATTATTATCATTATTATTATCATTATTATTATCATTATTATTATCATTATTATTAATATTATTACTATTATTATTACTAAAATTATTATCATTATTATCATTATTATTATTATTATTATTATTATTATTATTATCATTATTATCATTATTATTATCATTATTATTAATATTATCATTATTATCATCATTTTCATCATCAACATCATCATTATCATCATCATCATTTTTATTATCATTATCATTATTACTATTATTATCATCGTCACTATCATCATCATCATCATCTTCATCATCATTATTGGTAGCAATATAATGTTAAAGCTCCATCCCATTAAGGCAAGCATGATCTTGATTGAGCACCATTCCAAGTCCTACTGTGTTCTACTCAATAATATGAGCAAACTCATCAATGAGACTAAACATTAATCACCTCTAGAACATGAAGACTTCACTAAATGGATTATTTAAAGCACTTTCTACACCAAACATATACTTCGTTTCATTAATAACCTTTAATTTGAGGTAAAGGTCACAAAAATTCTAATCTCACATAAAAAAAATTAAACTGACATTCAAAATGAGGTCAAGGTCATCGGATACAAGCATAAATAATAATAATAATAATAATCATCTTTATTTCACGAGGGTAACACAGTCAAATACAAGATTTGATTTTCGATATAATGAAAGAAAAAGCAATGTGTACGGGCGGTGTAGGGTAAACTCAGAAAAAACATTCCAAAATTGAGGGTTGTGAGGGAGTTGGCTACTCCTCTCATGTGTACAGCCTCAGATGATCCAACAGAAATAGTTTAGTTTCGGTGGATTTCAATATCACATCATACATCAATTGAAACTCTTACACTTTACAAAAATACAAATATATACATATATATATATATATATATATATATATATATATATATATATATATATATATATGAAAACTTGATACTTTAATCATTATAAAGTTTCTGACTTACCTGAAGTATTTGCGTTCCCGGCTAAAGAGACAAGAGCTTCGAAGGAGACCCGAGTATCCGTCAGGATGAAATCCTCGGCGATGATCCTGACAGAGAGTAGGAACGGCCCGCTGGTGTGGTAGACGCTGATAATATTCTCCCCTCCACCACACGGAAGATTGCCATCGCCGCGAGAACACCTGGAATATCAACATCACTCAATTACACCTGGTTCAGGCCAGAATTGCAAGTATAAAACATTTACAAGGTTAATGATGCCTGGTCGCCATGGCAACGGTGGCGTAACAAACCCAAAAATATCGTTGAGATACAAAGTTTCTAGTCAGATGAGTGAAGAGGATACCTTTTCCAGTTCCTTCATTAGGTGATTTAATAACTCCTTAGTTACCATGGCAACCGGTTGCTAAGAACAGTGATGATGCCAAAAGTTGATGAGTTTATCTGTACCTATTTGATTGGTGGGGGAATTAGCCACTTTAATGGCATCATGTCACCAATTGCCATAGCAACTGACCTTGTAATGCAAAATTAATTTCACTCTGGTACAGATCCAAGAGATGATTGTTTTCAAAAAGAACCATGTACTTGTAGATAAAACACGAATGGAAAATTGGGAGAAAAAAATGCAAA
>OZ012696.1:20527378-20702378 GCA_963942565.1 Maea johnstoni
CGATCACCTGAGGGAAGCCTTGATGAATTGGCCGGTTTGAAATTGAAATGGATTAGTACTGTTCCACATTCTTATCATGCAAAGACGTCATTTTCCACCCTGTCAAAGGAAATGAGCATTTTGCCCTGTTGATTTCAATGATAAGTACAAGGTTGAGTCGACGGTACCAGTGATCTTGCCTTTAACCCCCTATTGCTCTGCAGAGTGGCAAAAAGCAAGATTATGGTTTGATGAAATCTCGCAAGCAAAGGCAAAGTTGGGAACATATTTGATGGAGAAATGTCTAATCTGTTGAGCCACCTATTCCACCCTCACACAGGGCCTACTTTGACAGCCGTGTGGTCTAAGGTGCTGCCACTGACTGCACGCTGTCCCTCACCACTGCCTGGGTTTGAATCCCGGCCTGGGCATGTGAGGAAGTTGCCAGTGACTTGGAGTTAGGTGGTGGTTTTCGCCGGGTAATCTGGTTTCCTCCACTACTTACAACTGGCTAGTCACAAATTAGCCATAATTGGCATAAATGGGACGAAATTCAAATTCAAATTCAAGCCTCACACAGCCATGGTCTGGATCGTAAAGTAGTATTTTTGGAAACTACTCAGGAGCAAAGCATAGATTTTCAATAAGTTTGCAAAATATATGATTTATATCTACATCATAAAAGCATTCTTTATGAGCATAGTTGAATAAGAAATGTTGATCAGACCAAAACCAACGACATCTCCTTCAAATGTATTTTTGTTACAAGCTATATCACCAAGTTATTTTCAAAGGCTATCTTGAAAGCAGACAACATTTCTGAAGTGTAATTGGAAGCATGTACAGTTTACCATCTCTGAGTGTCCCCCAGTATGATATTTGAATGAGGAATATTGATCAAAATCAAACCAATAATTCTTCTTCAAATATAGCTTTATTACAAACTCTTATTACCTAGATATTTTTAAAAGCAGCGAACAACATTTTTTTCAAGGGAAGTATAAAGCAGGAACAGGTTATCCCTTCCAATGCTGAGGATACTTTCATCCAAAGAACATGAACGCAATGATTTGCTCATGAGTACCCATCTGCTAGGGTTTCAATCATTTTTCAGGTTTTTTTGCATCGTTTTGTATTGGCCAAATTAGCCATCAACGCATAAGGGTTGATATTCCTGAATATACCTCACATGGAAATATCTGAAAAAGGAATGGTGATCAGAACCAAAACAATAAATCTCCTACAAAAATATTCCCATAATATGCCCTAGTCCTAAGTTATTCTCAAAAAAGCCTGGTGAGTGCGACATTTCAAGGGTAATTCTGATTGTGAGTATGTTACCGTCCCGGAGCGTTCCCCTACAAAAATAATCCTATAATATGCCCTTTTCTCAACTTATTCTCAAAAAAGCATGGTGAGTGCGACATTTCAAGGGTAATTCTGATCGTGAGTAGGTTGCCGTCCCTGAGCGTTCCCTAGCAAGCTCTAATGGAATCACGAGGGAAAGCATTTGTCATTGACAGGTTGACTTGCCAGCGCTATTTGTCAGCCAGCACAGGGTATTAGCGACACCCGTCACTGTGATGAATTATCAGCTACCTCATTAATAGCACCAATCTGTCTTCTTAATGCACACTCAAGTGTGCGTGTGTGTGTGTGTGTGTGTGTGTGTGTGTGTGTGTGTGTGTGTGTGTGTGTGTGTGTACATATATGTACGTCACCTCAAAGACTAAAATGATAGTGAACACTGAAGCATTATGAGGTTGATCTCACAATGTTTTTACAAATATCTTGTTTATAGTCTGATTACGGTTAGGTTTAGGGTAAAAGTTAGGTTAGGGTAATATCAGCTCAAAATGCGCTCAAATAAAAAAAAAAGTTGTTTTATAATGGGAAAGATAGAGAACAATCTCACAAATCAGAATTACAGAGTGTGTGTTTGTGTGTGTGTGTGTGCGTGTGTGTGTTTGTGTGTGTGTGTGTGCGTGTGTGTATGTGGTTGTGATCAACATTTCACAGTCTCGATCCGTTTCTCTGAAGCAAATTCAGGGTTAATTTGTGACCAATTTTCTTTATTTCTTTTCCCTGTTATTTGTGTTCAATTTTTTTTCTCCATTTCTGACCATTTTACATTGTCAGTTTCTAATAATCAAATCCATGATCCACCTATAACCATTTCCTTTGCAGGGTTCTCCTAATGCTCACCGCGGCCAAAACAGGCCTGACAATTTTGATAAAAAAATTCTGACAAAAGTGTATTTTGAAAAATACTTGAAGGAGAAATGTTAATAAGATGGCAAACAACAACTCTCCTTCAAATATTTTGTGATCTTTTGCCTTATTCGCAAGTTATTTTGAAAAGTATGAAAGTAGCAGACGGTACTTTCTAGGGGATCTCTGAGTGTGAATGGGTTAAACATGTCCAGGATCCATTTTTGATAATTTTCATCCCTTTCTTTTGTTTAAAGTTGCTGAGCAGTCTGCAACCCTGGATTCCCTAATGCCTAAACAGTCCAGCCAGTCACCGTACTTGATCTCCACAGTGGTGACACCTATAGGACAGAAGACTAACTTCACTCTCAAGGTTGGTGCACATGTTTCACTTGCATTTTCAGCTTTGTGGCAATTAGGCATGGAATAGAAGCTTAAACCTTCCAATGTTAAGGCCAAAGCACAAGGACACAATAAAGATTTGTTGAAAACCATCTAAATCCTGTCATGGTGGTATTCATGGATTGTATCTCTCGTTGAGTACTCTCAGATGAGTAGCCATTTGGCAGGGTTTCAGGTATTTTTCAGGTTTTTTGCATCGTTGTGTATTGATCAAATTGGCCACCAGCAGCACAAGGGTTAACCCATTAATACTTCAGAGTTCTTCCAAAGATTGATGTCTGGATCTATGGTACTGTTAACAATAACTAAGGAAATCAGAATATTTTTTTCAAAATACTTGAAGTAGAGTTTTTGTGGATGTTCTGATTTATTCTGTTCTTTTTAATGATAACATGAAAAATTATCTATCAGTGTGACTTTATAAAAAACTTTTTAAACCTTCCAATGCTCATTCTACTTTCGCCCAAAGCACAAGGACACAATTTTTTTTGAAAAAACTTGTCATAAACCCTGTCATGTTGGTATTCATTGGATAGCTCTTGCTGAGTACTCTCAGATGAGTACCCTAATATTTGTGCCAGGGTTTCACCCATTTTTCAGGTTCTTTGTATCATTTTGTATTTGCCAAATGTTGACGAGAACCTCTCAAGAGGTGTGTTCTGCGCATGTGCATGAGCAACTTCCTCTATAATTTAAACAAATACGAGAGCCCTCTTTCGTGACCTCAGATTGAGGCAGGATTAGGTGTGTACAGGGCTTTACAATGGGCCCTATAGTAATTGGTCGGTGGCGACCAATCCATTTTCTCTTCATCTAAGCCTTAACCCATTAATGCTCACGGCGGCCAAAAGCAGCCTGACAATTTTGATGAAATCTTGCAGGCAAAAGCAACACTGGCAAAAATATTTGAATGAGAAATGTTATTCAGAACATTGCCAACAACTCTCCTCCAAATATTTTGTAAAATCAAACTTAATTCTGAAGTTATTGTCAAAAGTATCACAGATCCAGACGACAATTTCTGAAAGAACTCTTAAGCATTAATGGGTTTACCGTTAATGTTATTAGGCCTAAGAGATGGAGTACAGACACTGACACTTGACGCTTGATCTTTTATCTTTAGAGGCATCGATGATGCCCGTCTGCGAAGCCATTGATCTCTGAGAATGGAACATGGCATTTTAGTCTGCAGCCTCACATCTCTCTGTGAATAGCTACGGTAACAGCTTGTGGATAGAAAAAATGTTTGACATTCTACACAAATATTGCTCTTTTCCTTTCGTTCCAGAATGCAGATATTGCATCGGCGGCACTTAATGTTGATTACGGGGATGCGTACAGTCAGACACTAGCGACACCTGGTGGCCAAGAACTGAGGTAAGCTGTCACATGACCAGACTGATGAGTCTAGACAAGCATGGGTTAAATAGTAATATTACACTAGTTGGAATAAAAGTGTGTACATGGAATTCAGCCTTTCATTTTTCATCACTTTTTCAGCTATACTGCGGCTAAATCTTTTGTAGAAAGTTGTAAGTGGTGGAGGAATCGGAAATACACTGCAAAAACCACTGCCAATACACTGGCAATTTTTTCACACGCAGATTATATATGAACAAAATCTGATTCATTCACTTAACCAGCATTTTCTATTTCTATAAAGCTGATGTCAGTGCCTTCTGATCTGATTCATTCTGATGATTCAATTAACGAGCATTTTCTATTTTTATAATGCTGAAAGTCAGTACCTACTTCATTCGTGTAATATATCATGTAAATCCATTTTCAGCTTTTCTCACGTCTACCACCAACCTGGCCTCTACAAGATAACTGCTAATCTGACTATAGGTGGCAGCACCGTCTCACTGGAGGAACTCCCCCTGGTGGTGATGGAAGCAACTAGTAATCTGACTCTGACGGGACCCCACTATGTGGAGCTGAACAGGTAAGGGACCTCAGACTCACAGTGTGGATGGGATGCATTTTTTGTGCATCTTAAGCATCTTTTTGTGCTGCTGTGTTTTTTTTATGATGATCCTAAATTTGTGGAGAAAATTTTTCACAATTTGCTATTTTTTTCCTTTAATTTAATTACCATTTTTATTACTATTATATAGTGGAACTAGTAGTACTAGTACTAGTAGAAATAGTAAGAGTAGTAGTAGTTGTAGTGTTGTTCTTGTTGTTTCTGTTGTTAATCAGAAAAAAAAATATGTTTGAAATGTTGAAAAAGTAGGGAAGTAGCCAAGTGTAACAATTGTGTATTGTTTGCTGTGGTCAGAAATATGTATAATTAAATTCACAAGCCTTTCCAGCTTTCTTGTAATTTAAATGAAATTATAGTATAATTATAGTTTGCTTATAGTATGATTATAATTATAATGTAAGTATAGTTATGTAGATAAACATGCATTATATTTTACTTCGTTAAAAGACCACTTACCTCCATAGACTATTTTCATTTGCCTAATTACTTGTTTTTGCAGCAGGTTTGACTTTATTATTGATATAATCAGGTTGTATTTCCCCTTTTTCAGCTCCTCGCATGACAATGCCTGGTCAGTCGCACCTGCTACTGGAAGCCACCTGGTGTACACATGGGAAACTAGTAATGGTAGTGCAAGAGTCATTTCTGCAGAAAATAAGGTGAGCATTTAATATTCATTATTATTATTATTATTATTATTATTATTATTATTATTATTATTATTATTATTACTATTATTATTATTATTATTATTATTATTATTATTGTTATTACTATTATTATTATTATTATTATTATCACTATTATTATTATTATCATTATTATTATCACTTTTATTATTATTATTATTATTATTATTATCATTATTATTATAATTATTATTATTATTATTATTATTATTATTATTGTTATTATCATTATTATTATTATTATTGATATTATCAATTTTTTTATCATTATTATTATCATCAACATCATCATCACCATTATCATTATAATTATTAATTTTTTATCATTATTTTTATTTTCATCATTTTTATTATCATTATCATTATCGCTATTATTATTATTATAATATTATATTATAATAATAATAATAATAATAATGATAATAATTATCATTATTATTATTGTTATTATTATTATTGTTATTATTATTATTATAATTATTATTATTATTACTATTATTATTATTATTATTAATATTATTATTATTAATATAATTATTATTATCATCATCATCTTCATCATAAGTTTTATTATCATAACATAATTGTTACCATTGTCATCATACCTTTTTATTGCCATAATTGTTTTAATCAACATTAACATAATTATCAGTATCACTATTATGAGCAGCATTTTTTTCAGTATCATTATTATCATTACTATTCTTTTCATCATTTTTATTGTTTTAGTGTCAAGATTTTGGTACAGTGGTAGTTAAAGGTTACATTTCAGACATATGTTTATTTACGTCATTCTTCAATTAGAGGTTTTCAATCTGTTTCAGTTCTACAAGACATGGAGTTTTATGGGAGAGCACAACATCTCCGTGACGGCAGAGAATGCTCTTGGGTCGGAGGTCACTATGATGAAGGTCAAGGTCATTCATGCAATAACCAAAGTCAGGATAAACGTTCCCACCACAGTTCACAAAAAGGAATCTGTTATTTCCATCAAAATTCATGGCAACGGCGCATTTTTGTTACGTGTTGATTTTGGCGATGGCAACTCAACTGAAGTCTCCTCTATTTCACATGAGGCAGATTTGGCATTAGAACGCACCGGAACGAATAAGTTATCACCTTCTTATATGATCAAGCTTCCTCATGAATATGCCGAAGTCGGTCACTATAAAGTCAGCGCGAATGTTTCAAACGCTGTGAGCTGGCTCAGCCAATCAGAGAAGGCGGTTGTTGAAGAGCCAATAGGTGGCGTAATCATGACGGCCAGCATTGCGGAGGACGAGGTTATGCAAATCGGGGACAAGGTCGTCGTTACTGTCACCGTGGCAACGGGGAATGACTTGCAGTTCCGTTGGGATATGGGAGAGGGCTACCCTCCAACAGTCTCAAGGTAGGTACTCTTACTCACTATTTGAAAAAGCCTCAATTTTATTACATCTTGAGTAAACTAAATATGAAATAAGAAATGAATTAATTTTGTGAAATGGCAACTGGCTATGGATCGAGGGTTGCCCAGATTTCCAATTTATTATTTTGCAAAATAATTATGATGGGCCAAATTCCTAGTGTTGTCTAAATTTCGGAAAAATTTTGGTATGATCCGTGTTGTTTGTTGGCACGTCTGCAGGGTTGCCCAGATTCTCTATTTATTACTTTGAAAAATAATCATAATGGCCCAAATTCGTAGGGTGGTCAAAATTCCTGAGAATTCACAGTATGATCCGTGTTTTTTTTATGGCAACTGGCGATAGATCAAGGGTTGCCCAGATTTCCAATGAATCATTTTGCCAAATAATTATGATTATGGCTCAAATTCCTAGGGTGGCCTAAATTTCCCAAAATTTACGGTATTATCTGTATTGTTTGTTGTAGTCGTGGCCGTAAGAGCGTTGCGGAGCACATCTATGGTGGAACAGGAAGTTACCCGGTAGAAGTGAGCATCTGGAACTCGGTGCAGCCGACCCCCATCGTGGCCTCTCTTCCGTACGAGATCGTCGTTGCCGAGGCGATCACCAGCCTCTCTCTGAGACACGTCAACGATAAAGACGCCACCGGTCTCTACCTGGATCCACTGACAGGAAACTACTCCACTGCAGCCGTCACGTTCATTGCTAGGTAAATAAAGGTGTGGTGTTCATTGTAAATAACTGTGTTCTTACCAGGGCTCGACATTGGTGCTGGCCCCATTGCACCTGGCAAGTAGAATTTGTTAATTATAGCTGAAGGGCGAGTGAAAACTGTGTCTTGCTTGCTCAACTGGGCAAGTATGCTGTATATATTTTGGGTTTACTTTTGATCAGAATTGAGAAGGTGTGCAGGTTTTGTGGTCTGGCATCCAAGCTTGTCCTAGAAAATATGCTTTCACGTGCCAGCACCATGGTCTACTTGGTTTTGTATGAATCATTATAAAACATACAATATTTCAAGGGCAGGAGAAAGTTGGAGTGGGGCAAGTGAACGTTGAATCTCACTTGCCTAACTGTGCAAGACGCTGCAAAAGTTAATGTCGTGGCCTAGGTAAATAACGGCGTCACATGTTTTTCGCTAGGTAAATAAAGGCGCTCTTTTGTCCCAATATTTACCAGCCTTCTGCTCGGCTGTGATGATGAATAATGTCTCTGACTTATAACGAAGTAAAACTCCTCCATATTCACTTACTCAAAAATTAACTGGCCCTGTAGGGCTAGTAGGTTGCATTTTTGCTTGCCCCTTTGAATTTTGACCTGTTCTAATGGAAAATGATCCAATGAATCAAAATATGTTCAGTGATCAGGATCTTTCAGTGCGGTGGTAATACTTTATCTATATTTGCGAATTACTATTTGCCCTTGAAAAAATTGACCAAAGGTGTAAAAATGTTCTGGGTCATGAAATACAATTTAATTTATCAAATACTGAGAGCTATCATAATGTCCAATGGCCTGGTGAGCCAGTATGACTCTGAAGCCCTCCTGGTGCTACATGTTATTATTGTCTGGCCCAGGGGGGGAAATTTAACCCTTATGCTGCTGGTGGCAAATTTGGCCAATATTTAATGATGCAAAAATCCTGAAAAATGATTGAAACCCTGGTAAATGGGTACTTATCTGAGACTGTTTAGCGAGAGCTATCCAATGAATACCAACATGACAGGGTTTAGATGGTATTTAAGAATATTTGCATTCTTGTGCTTTGGACGAAGGTAACCTCAACATTGGAAGGGTTAAAGATTGGTAGAGGCAAGTGCACAGTTGCAGATACAGGGTTTTAGAACCCCCCCCCTTTTACAATTCAAAATATTGATTTTCTTGCTAAAATTGTATCTAGTTATACTGCTTGTAATCAATTAAGCAGAACTAACTCACTGTTAAAGGGATCGAACCCCCTACAAAAAACTACTTGAGATGGCCCTGCTTGTTTGAACCCAGCTATTGCTACCTTACCCTGATATTGTATTCTACATTTTTTTATAGAGCCCTTCAAGGAAGTGATGTGACCTTCACCTTTGACTTCGGTGATGGGTCAAAGGTCATTAAGGAGGCAACCTATGATTATTTCTATAGTCTGGTCATGGCCCAGGTCAGGCATACCTATTCAAAAGGTGAGTGTTATGCATTGATAAAAATGATTTATTCATCGTCTATCACAATAGTATGGTTTCCTTTTTAAGTTTACAAAGTTATGTTTTGAAGTTGGAATTTCGTTTTTCGCCACTTTTCTGCCGTGTTATGGCTACGTCCTGACCAGCCAGTTGTAACAAGTGGAGGAAACTGGAGTTCCCGGCGAAAAACCACTGCCTAACCCCAAGTCGATCACTGGCAAGTTTCTCATATGTCTGGGCTATGTTTGGTCAGCTCTGGTATTATAATGACCCTGATATAATATATTATGCTGCATGCAGTATGTTGCCAGTGACTTAAGTAAGTCAGTGATTTTACATTGGTACTCATTTTTTTTACCACAAAAATGGGTAGTTACAATTAGCCTTAAAAGTAGAGTAAAATTAATAAATCAATTTATCATTTTTTTGTGAATGAAATTTTAAGTTTTGAATAAATCTATAAATTAATGCAAAATTGATATATAATGATCTGATTGTTTCTTGCCTTTTTTCTTCTCTTCCAGAGGGAGTGTATACAGTAACAGTAACAGCCAGTAATATGCTGGGGAACCATACCGCTAAACTTCCTGGTCCGTTCTACGTCCAGGTACCTCCGAATGACCTGAAGCTCGACCAATCAAAATACTCCTTTGCACTTGGCCTCAATCAAACCTTTAGTGCTACGATCTCTGAGGGCTCAGCTGTCAAATACGACTGGAACTTCGGAGACCAGACAACGCTTATTGATGCAGGTAAAAACTAGTTCATCAGAGTCAAAATATTTTGATACTTAACCCTTATGCTGGTAGTGGCTAATTTGGCCAATACAAAAAGATGCAAAAAGCCTAGAAGAAATGACCGAAACCCTGACACATGGGTACTCATCTGAGAATACTCAGCGAGAGCTATCCAGTGAATACCAACATGACAGGGTTTAGATGGTTTTCAAAAGTCTTTTGTGCTTCGAACGAAAGTAGCCTCAGCATTGGGAGGGTTAATCAGGGATAGCCACAATATTTACACTTGCCAAGGCCTGATCATAAGAAAATAGGAATACGAAAATCAGTATCAGAAAATAGGAATTTGAATATCAATATCAGATAAAAGGGACATGAAAATTGGTATCAGAATAAAAATTAGAATATGACACTATAAACTGTATACAGCGGCCTTTGTTACACGGTTTAAATTTTGCACACGGGTGTTGAATGACAAGCTATCATGTCAGCTTATTGTATGATTCTAACACAGGAATTGGATTCTAAATAATGATGCCCAGTTTAAGAAATGCATACTCCAGGAGTGCGCAAAGTGTGCATTAATTAAATTACCACAATATTAACATGGTTTACAGTATGCATTATCATGAAATAGGAATAATACGTGAAAAAACATAGAATACAAACAAAAATGATTATCAATAAAAGATATGAAAACAAAAAAAAACACAAAAATTATTATTTATCTTTCAGGTGTTTCCTTTAATTTACTCTCCTTTTGAAGATATGCTCAACCTAGTTTTGCCTTTTTGTATTGCCTCAGCATTCATGGATTAATTTGTCCAAAGTTTGGAATCATTATCTTTATTATTATTATTATTATTATTATTATTATTATTATTATTATTTAATTATTATTATCATTATTATTATTATTGTTATTATTAATATTATTATTATTATTATTATTATTATTATTATTATTATTATTATTATTATTATTATTTAATTATTATTATCATTATTATTTTTATTATTATTATTTAATTATTATTATCATTATTATTATTGTTATTATTAATATTATTATTATTATTATTATTATTATTATTATTTAATTATTATTATCATTATTATTTTTATTATTATTATTATTATTATCATTATTATTATTACTATTATAATTATTACTTTTATTATTTTTATTATTGTTATTATTATTATTATTACTGTTACTATTATTGTTATTATTATTATTACTATTATTGTTATTATTATTATTATTATTATTATTTTTATTATTATTATTATTATTATTATTATTATTATTATTTTTATTATTATTATTATTATTATTTTTGTTGTTTTTTCAGGGCCTACGGTGACACATAGGTACACCAATGCTGGCAGCTATAACCTGGGAGTGCGAGCCTACAATAAAGCCGGCTACATGATCAAACTAGCACCCGTCATAGTCCTGCAGCAAATACAAGGTAAGCCAACATGGATATAATACATTTATTACTATAGTAAAAACCCTCTCATAGTCCTGCAGCAAATACAAGGTGAGCTAACATAGGTATAATACATTTATTACTACAGTAAAAAAAAACCTGTCATAGTCCTGCAGCAAAAACAAGGTGAGCCAACATGGATATAATAAATTTATTACTACAGTAAAAGAAAACCTGTCATAGTCCTGCAGCAAATACAAGGTGAGCTAACATAGGTATAATACATTTATTACTACAGTAAAAGAAAACCTGTCATAGTCCTGCAGCAAATACTAGGTGAGCTAACATAGGTATAATACATGTATTACTACAGTAAAAGAAAACCTGTCATAGTCCTGCAGCAAATACTAGGTGAGCTAACATAGGTATAATACATTTATTACTACAGTAAAAGAAAACCTGTCATAGTCCTGCAGCAAATACTAGGTGAGCTAACATAGGTATAATACATTTATTACTACAGTAAAAGAAAACCTGTCATAGTCCTGCAACAAATACAAGGTAAGCCAACATAGAGATAATACATTTATTACTACAGTAAAAAAATCTGTCATAGTCCTGCAGCAAATACAAGGTGAGCTAACAAAGATATAATACATTTATTACTACAGTGGAACCCCTCTAAAGTAACCACCTGTGGGATGGAGAAATGTTGAACGAACTCCAACCAATAATTCTCCTTTAAATATTTTGTGACATTATGATGAACTCAAAATTTTTTTTTTCAAAAGTATCGAAACTCCAGATGGCTCTTGTCAAGGTCTCCAGGCATGAAAAGGTTACTGTATACAGGTTTAATTTGGAGTGCTAAAATCTTCGCTTAACAGCCCTGCTGGAGGGTATTTGTGCTACTTTA
Organism: Maea johnstoni; assembly: GCA_963942565.1. NCBI lineage: Eukaryota > Metazoa > Annelida > Polychaeta > Spionida > Magelonidae > Maea > Maea johnstoni. The sequence continues at coordinate 20,539,316 of OZ012696.1, forward strand.
AATTTGCACATTCAAGCACTCAAATTATACAATTATTACTATATAGATGTTTATTTGAAGAATGTTATTTTGTCACTATCATGGGGAGTGCAAAAATAGTGAAAATTAAATGCCTGTTAAAAATACCAGTTTTACAGTGACTGCATGGAGGCTAATATTATGATTTTCGTATCATGCAGGTATAGAGCTTGACCTTCCGAAGACCCTGTTCCCGACTGGCGAGGTCCTGACGTTGACCGCTAAGGTCTACCCCGAACAGGTGGCCAACCTGGTGGAGTGGTTCAAGTGGGACTTTGGCGTGGGCTCGCAGCCCCGACAGGGCTACACCAATCAGGAGACTTACAACTACAAACAGCCCGGAAAGTAAGCGCCAAGATTTTTCATAATCAACCACTAGCAAGAGAGTCAGTTTGCATAATTAGTTTCTTAATTGACCTATTGACCTATGCAGCAGACCATTATATGGTGCCCTCACTTCTCAAACAAGGAAACTTACAACCATACGAATATGGGGAAATATGATTATCACTACAATTTCTGATATATTAATATAGTCACGACTTAGCCACAATATGGCAAAATTCCAAATTCCAAATTCCAAATTCAGAAATATGAAATATGAAATAACAATAACGATTTTCCCTGATTTCAGGTACATTGTGCGCGTATGGGCGTATAACAGCATCAGTAACGCCTCCTCTCAGCCAATCACAATCCACCTGGTCGAGCCAATGAGCAGGCTGGATTTGCTTCTCCATGGCGACACGCTGGTTGGCAAGGAGGTCAGCTTTGAGGCGTACCACTATCGGGGCAGTGATATGATGTATACGTGGGACTTTGGAGACGGCACCACTCCAGCCTACTGTCCCGACAGAAAGGTCTCCCACACCTATAACAGGTAAGAACATGTGACCTCTTGACCTCCTTATTACTATTCATTCTACTCAAGTGATTTAGAAACGAAAATAATCTACTGCATGTACTAGTATAAGGCCTAACCTGCTCCTGTTTAACCCTTATTCGTCCGGTGGCTAATTTGGCCAATACAGAATGATTTTAAAACAAACCTTAAAAAATGACTGAAAACCTGGCACATGGGTACTCATCTTAGAGTACTCAGTGAGAGCTATCCAATGAATACCAACATGACAGGGTTTAGAGGGATTTCAAAAATGTTTGTGCTTTGAACAAAAGTAGCCTCAATATTGGAACTCTTTAAACGACTATCTCTGAACTTCTAGTTACTAATACTATACAAATTCATTTAGGATTATAAATGTATACATATTTTGAGATTGCATGTTCATTTTGTAGAATTGAGGAGTATGTGGTGCGGGTGAATGCCAGTAACCCACTAGGTGGCACCGGTGATAGCTACCGGATCTTCGTCCTTGACACTATCTGCAAACCTCCACAGATCAACATTCTTGGCGGATCTGGACGCATGGTGAGCCCGGCTCTTATCTTCATAGCTTTCTAATAAAGATATCTTATCTTCATAGCTTTCTAATAAAGATATCCTATCTTCATAGCTTTTATTATAAAAATATCTTCATAGCTTTCTCAGAAAAAATCTTCCCTTCATAGCTTTTTGATAAAAACATCTTTTCTTCATAGCTTTTTATTATAAAAAATATCCTCATATCTTTCTCAGAAAAAATCTTCCCTTTATAGCTTTCTAAAAAAGATATCTTATCTTCATAGCTTTTTTTTATAAAAAATATCTTCATAGCTTTCTCAGAAAAAATCTTCCCTCTATAGCTTTTTGATAAAAACATCTTATCTTCATAGCTTTCTCATAAAAACATCTGAGAAAATCGTAGAGGAAAAATATTAATCTGAATCGGAACAACCATTCTCTTCAAAATTCTTTTGAAACGTTTCCTTTATGCTGAGATTTCACAGCAGTATCCTCTTCAGCCCATTATTTATTTAATTTGGTGATTTCAAATGATTCTGTATGTGCAATGTATGCTTTTCCAGAGATATATGGTGTATTATCATGAACTGGAGAGTCAGAACTTTGAGGATTTAGGGTCATTACTGATAAACTTAAAGAATCAGTTCTTTATGTTCCTCATTGTTATGTATTTCAGATTGAGCGTTCGAGTGATATCAAAATGGAGGCGGAGATTTTTTTCAACTGTACGACAAGCTCGTCCACCAAGTTCACATGGACAGTCAGGAACAGCACCGATGGCGCTATGATGGATCTGCCGAATCTGCCCACGGCGATCTTCAAAGAGAGGCTGCTGTACATCCCGCAGAAATCGCTGCCTTACGGAAACTACACCGCAGAACTGAGGGTAAGGAATTCCTTTTTTTTTTCACTTTTTCTGCCATAACTTGACTTGACTTGCCAGTTGTAACTGGTGGACGAAGCCGGAGTACCCAGCTAAAACTACTGCCTAACCTCAAGTCACTGGAAACTTTCTCACATGCCGCGGATGGATTTGTACCCAGACAGTGGTGAGAGACCGCTAGCAGTCAGTGTCAATGCCTTAGACCGGTAACCTGGGCAGAATACGCAACCCCCACGCCGGATTGCCACCCAGTTTCCTGGCCATGGAATCATAAGCGATCATAAGTTAATTATTATATTTTGTGTGTTACAGGTTGAGCTGAGTAATGCCAAGTTGATGGTGTACAGTATTTCGTCCGCCTACTTCCTGGTTATTCCCTCACCGATCGTGACGATCATCAGTGGAGGTATCCTACGTATGATTACGCGTAACAACACGCTCTTCCTCGACGGCTCAAAATCCTTTGACCCGGATCATCCCGACGCCGACGACTTGAGGTGAGAATGATTACAGTAAATTCTCAGAGATTCAGACCCCCCTAGAAATTTGGGCCACTAAGATAATTTTGCAAAATAATTATTGGAAAATATGGACCACCATTGATAACCTCTGGTAGCCGTTTCACAAAGCATGGATCACTAATACTCTGCTTTGTCAGTATTTTCATAAAACAAGGGCCACCCCCAACCCATGAAATTGTAATTATCCAAAAAGTGTCCCAAATTACTGCGAATTTATGGTACCTTCATTAACCCATTTATGCCACACTGCACACCTTGATCTATCGATACGTCATTATATATCGCTGCCACCACAACCATTATTATTTCGCATAATATTTTGAAAAGTGATTTTTATTGGTTAATCATCCAAGTTTTTCAAAGATTAATCACGATTTTTGAACACCATCTCATATACATTTTTGCACATAATTAATCCTACATTTCTTTTCTGTTTAGTTACCATTGGACTTGCCACCAGTTGAACAAGTGGCCAAAGCCGTGCTTCTTCTCCAATATTACCAACATTTCCAATGCGAGTAAGCTGACCATCCCGGGATCCGATCTGCTCCCCTATGTCTCGGAATACGCCTTAAACCTGACCGTCTCCAGACTGGGCCGCAAGCACAGGGTCACTCAAGTCCTACGATTGGTCAAAGAAGAATCCGTTCTATTGTAAGTTGAATTTGTTATTTCCTTTTTTCGTCACATTTGATTGGTCAACGAAGAATCTGTTCTATTGTAAGTTGAATTTGTTATTTCATTTTTCGTCACATTTGATTGGTCAAAGAAGAATCTGTTCTATTTTAAGTTGAATTTTGGAATTTCGTTTTTTTGTCACGTATATGCCAGATTGTGGCTAATTCCTGAAAAGCCAGTTGTAAGTAGTGGAGGAAACCGGTTTACCCGGCGAAAACCACTGCCTAACCCAAAGTCACTGGCAACTTTCTTGCATGCCCAGGTAGGGATTCGAACCCAAGCAGTGGTGAGAGACAGTGATCATTCAGTGGCGGGCTGCGCCTTAGATCACTCGCGGCTATCAGAGCAGGCCCATTGTACGTTTAAGGAGAACTTTTGCAAGTTAACCTTTTCATGCCTGTAGCACCCTGAAAAGGCATAACTATTGTGTTGATATTCTACATACAAAAGAGACAAAACCTTGAAGAACTATTTTGAACCCTGTGGCCTGAAGCATGAAAGGTATAGTCCTTAAAAATGAGGGCCTCAATGAAAAATCGTGACTCGTGAAATAATATTAGTTACGCCCTGTTTGAAAGTGCGGCCTGGCCTGATATTAGACCAGGAGACTTGCCCCCTTAGGCTTTCCGTTCCGTTTGCCGTGGGGGCAAGGATCCTCACGTTGAAATTTTTGGAAGCTGTTACGTGATTTTGCACTGACACATTTGAATGAAATAAAACTTAGTTGTATTTGTAGACCAGTGTTTATTTATCATTCAAGACAATATTTTATTTTACTCACCTCTTCCTTTTTGGAAAAATCTTAACTTTTTATGGAGGTACATGGAAAAAGGCCTCCTAATCCGCAAAATGGCCGCTAATTCTCGCGTTGTCAGACGAGATGTTGCGTTATATCCAAGCTCCAACACACGTCTGCGTGCTGTCCAACAATTGAACTTCGATAAACTTTTACGACGTTCGCGGCCAACTTACGTTAGTACCGCTCTGGCAGACTACGGCGACCGAGGGAACAAGTCAGAAAAAACACTTTTATAGCAGTTTAAGAACTTTATTCAAAAATCTGGCCCTTATGAGCCTTTATTAACTTAATTCCTACAAACTTGTCCATTAAACTAGTGACGGAGTGTTTTCATCACAATACACCGACCCAGCTTCCAATTTTTTGCATTGGAGGACTAGTGCCGTATAGGTGAGGCCCGTCAGAGCAACAATAGCATAGGGCCGTAACGATACGGCACGGAGGGTCTAGCCTCATATCCACCCAAAGTCATCCATATCCCACGAGGCAGAGCGTAGTGTGATACTGATGACTGAGGGTGGATAGCAGGCCGTACCGCACTTTCAAACAGGGTGTAACTATCACCTGCTTTTACATGGTTAGAAAAAAAATCAAATACATCACTTTGCTGACTAGTAACCATATGAAATCTACATAGTGTGAACGGCCGCGTATCTGACACCTATTGAAAAATCAGCATCAAGAATTTGTGATCTCATTTATAAGACCTCTGCTATTTCTGATAGTTGCACATTAGAAATCCCAAACTTTCAAAACTTTTAAAGGTTCCAATCCTTACCATTGATGAGCATTTAAGGGCTATTGTCTATGGCAGTGGCAATATATGATCTCATTTATAAGATCTCTCCTATTCCTGATAGTCTCACATAAAAAAACTCAAAATTTCAAATCCTATAGTAGTATTGTGTCTGCATTCTAGGCAACTACTAATTTGAAATTAAAAATGAATTTTTGAGCAATTTGAGCGATCATTAATAAGATCTCTCCTATTCCTAATAGTCTCACATCAAAAAACTCAAAATTTCAAATCCTATAGTAGTATTATGTCTGCATTCTAGGTAACTACTAGTTTGAAATTAAAAATTAATTTTTGAGTGATTTTGAAAAGCATGCAGCTTTCAGGCCAAACTCCTCAAGGGAACTTGGAGCTTGAGTATATTTATTGGTGCATAAAATGGAGGTTATTAGGAATGTCAGCTTTCACTCAATATTAAAATTTCATAATCCTCTCGAGGAAATTGATTTTTTATTTATGAATTTCTCCCCCAGCTTTTCATTAGAGCATGTTAGTGTCAGAGAAGGGTGAAGGGCAAGGTCGTTAGGGTTGTCTAGGTCAAAGGTCAAGATGGGCTTGTCTTCTTTTCAATTTTCCTTCTCAGATCTAATTGAGATGTCTTTGCTCAGTTAATGATAAAACTGTGTCCTTTGATTCTACTCAAGGATGTTGATGAAGAAATTATGTTATCTGTAAGTCAATGGACAAGCTAGAAAATAACAAAAAAAATCTAAAAATCTTCAGAAGAAATTAGTGCAAATCCCAGCAAGCCCCTATCCCTCCATTAGTGGTTGGGGTTGTAGGCATTACTTCACTCTGGGTAGAGAAGGGGGAGGAGGAGGAGTAGGAGGAGAAGGAGGAGGAGGAGGAGGAAGAGGAGGGGGAGAAGGAGGAGTATGGGAGAAGGGGGAGGAGAAGGAGTAGGGGAGAAGGAGGAGGAAGAGAAGGGAGAGGAGGAGGAGTATGGGTGAAGGGGGAGGAGGAGGAGTAGGAAATGAGGAGTAGGCGAGAGAGAAGGCGAGAGAGGGAGGAGTAGTAGTATGGGGGGGAGGAGGAGTAGGGGAGAAGGAATAGAAGGGAGGGGAGGAGTAGGGAAGAAGGATCGAGAGAAGGGAGAGGAGAAGGGAGAGAAGGAGTAGGGAAGAAGGATCGAGGAGAAGGGAGAGAAGGAGTAGGGAAGAAGGATCTAGGAGAAGGGAGAGAAGGAGTAGGGAAGAAGGATCTAGGAGAAGGGAGAGAAGGAGTAGGGAAGAAGGATCTAGGAAAAGGGAGGGGAGGAGGAGTAGGGGAGAAGGATCGAGGAGAAGGGAGAGGAGGAGGGAGAGAAGGAGTAGGGGAGAAGGATCTAGGAGAAGGGAGGGGAGGAGGAGAAGGGAGAGAAGGAGTAGGGAAGAAGGATCTAGGAGAAGGGAGAGAAGGAGTAGGAATAGAAGGGAGGGGAGGAGTAGGGAAGAAGGATCGAGAGAAGGGAGAGGAGAAGGGAGAGAAGGAGTAGGGAAGAAGGATCTAGGAGAAGGGAGGGGAGAAGGGAGAGGAAGAGGAGAAGGGAGAGAAGGAGTAGGGAAGAAGGATCGAGGAGAAGGGAGAGAAGGAGTAGGGGAGAAGGATCGAGGAGAAGGGAGAGGAGGAGGGAGAGAAGGAGTAGGGAAGAAGGATCTAGGAGAAGGGAGGGGAGAAGGGAGAGGAGGAGGAGGAGGGAGAGAAGGAGTAGGGAAGAAGGATCTAGGAGAAGGGAGGGGAGAAGGGAGAGGAGGAGGGAGAGGAGGAGGAGGAGGGAGAGAAGGAGTAGGGAAGAAGGATCTAGGAGAAGGGAGGGGAGAAGGGAGAGAAGGAGTAGGGAAGAAGGATCTAGGAGAAGGGAGGGGAGAAGGGAGAGAAGGAGTAGGGAAGAAGGATCTAGGAGAAGGGAGGGGAGAAGGGAGAGAAGGAGTAGGGAAGAAGGATCTAGGAGAAGGGAGAGGAGGAGGGAAAGGAGGAGGAGAAGGGAGAGAAGGAGTAGGGAAGAAGGATCGAGGGGAAGGGAGAGGAGGAGGGAGAGAAGGAGTAGGGGAGGAGTGCCGGGGGAACAAGTCACATTACAGCAACACAGCTTTCTGAACGCTGCATTAAGTGGCATTAATTATTAAGCTGCTAATCTGCAAAGTGGCAGATAAACTAAGGAGCTTGGTGGGGGCTACAGGCATGCTGTGAATGTTGTTCATTTCAGTGCCTGAGTAGGTTTTGACTTAACTTACATGATTAACCCTCTTGCTAGTGGTGGCTAATTTAGCCAATACAAAATCATGCATAAAACCTTTAAAATGACTGAAACCCTGGCATATTGGTACTCATCTGAGAGTACTCAGTGAGAGCTATCCAATGAATACAAACATGACAGGTTTTAGATGATTTTCAAAAATTCTTGCATCTATGTGCTTTGAACGAATGTAGCCTCAGCATTGGAAGGGTTGATATAGGAGTACTTACACCGTTAGTATATTAGTCCAGCACCTGGGTCAATATTCTAGGGTTAAGGTTGTGGTCTTTATAGACAGGTGGTCTCAACAAGAGGTTTTCTGAGTAGGTTTCAACTGTTTACTTGCATGGTTAGCATAGGAGCCTCTGAGTTTAAAGTGACTCTAGGGATTGTGTCATGTTTTTACAAACATATTATCTCTTTAGCAGGTTTGACTGTATGGGAACATTTAAGTGACTCTAGGGATTGTGTCATGTTTTTACAAACATATTATCGTTTTAGCAGGTTTGACTGTACTTGTATATAAGATGCTTATATTTGCCTGTTCCAGGGTTGGCTTAGATTGTGTCATGATTTTACAAACATATTATCGTTTTAGCAGGTTTGACTGTACTTGTATATAAGATGCCTATATCTGCCTGTTTCAGGGTTGGCGTAGATTGTGTCATGTTTCTACAAACATATTATCGTTTTAGCAGGTTTGACTGTACTTGTATATAAGATGCCTATATCTGCCTGTTCCAGGGTTGGCGTAGATTGTGTCATGATTTTACAAACATATCATCGTTTTAGCAGGTTTGACTGTACTTGTATATAAGATGCCTATATCTGCCTGTTCCAGGGTTGGCGTAGATTGTGTCATGATTTTACAAACATATCATCGTTTTAGCAGGTTTGACTGTACTTGTATATAAGATACCTTTATCTGCCTGTTTCAGAGTTGGCTTTAATTGCGGTTTGACTGTACATGTATATAAGACGCCTATATCTGCCTGTTTCAGAGTTGGCGTAGATTGCCTTCAGTGTGAGACTATGTTCGTGAATGCTGATCAGCGACTGGCCCTGAACGCCCTGGACCCAGTGGATGATGACGAGGACAACGGTGATGAGAAAGATGAAGAAGAGGATGATGATGATGATGATGATGAAGAGTATGAGTGGGCGCTGTACGCCGTAGCTGACGGATCTGATGATGTCACACCTGCCGGTAAGGAAGCGCTTAGTCGTTCACATTGTGTACCATAAATTCTCAGAAATTTAGACCTCCCAAGGGATTAAGGTTACTATAACTAATTTGCGAAAGTAGTAATTGGAAAATACGGACCACCCTTGATCTATTGCCGGTAGCTACTGTAAAGGTATTAATATTAATGTGGAATTGATATTAGTATTACTAATTAATACTTTATATATATATTATATATTAATTAATATTATATATATATATATATATATATATATATATATATATATATATATATATATATATATATATATATATATATATATATATATATATATATATATATATATATATATATATATGTATGTTTATATCTAAGTTGGTGCTGATCAAGGTTTTGTTTGCTTGCAGGTGCACACGACTTTGGACTGTGTGTTGAGGCAGATGGGTCATCATATATTCGCTTTCTGAGGTATCCCAATGCTACTACTCCCTCGGCCACCCTCCCAAATGACCCACCAGGTAAGTGTTGCTGCTACACCTACAGCATAGTCTTAGCCGGCGGGGCGGGCGTCTGGGCATCATTTGCTACAATACAGGTTTTGGCAATAGCAGGAGTCTGACGAGAACAATTGCAAAATAGGGCATATTGATGTTAGAGCTGCACTCACCACTCACAAACTCGAGTGGCTCGAGCACTAGGGCAGGCGAGCCGAGCTCGAGCTGAAGTCGTCAACTCGCGAACTCGTCTATGTTTGGAACACAAACGTAACACAAAACATCTAACACAAACTTTGTTATTACTGCTTATCACTGTCATGTTTTGTTTACAATCCCAAATGTATAAAGGCAGTAGAGCGTTTTACTGACCTTTGTACCAATCTAAAGAAAGCAATATGTAAATAAAGATATGTATTCTTCTATGCAGGCACATTTTAAAATGAAATAACCATGTAAATGTTAGCAATTCTCCATCAGCAAGTATTTCGTTCTTAATTGTTGGGCTGAATAATGAATATTTATTTAATAAACCGCGCATCCACGAGCTCATGAGCTCATGAGTCAAAATGGTGGTGAGCTCATAAGTTGATCTCCTTCTGTGAGTGCAGCTCTAACTAATATCGATTTACATTACCTGTTCATGTCATGAGGCTTGCTTGATCAATCGCTCCTCTGACAATCACCAAAAGTTTAATTTCCCGGGATGACCGTAGATGGCGCCCTAGTAATGGGCCGTAGGTCACGTGTCATCAGCCATCTTGTTGATCAGAAACTATCTTACAACACTTCTTGAAATATTTTTCAACTTATGATTGATTCCAAAGTTATTTTTAAAAGTATCATATGTTCAGACGACACACGGAAATCTCTAAGCATGAATACTGTAGATTCACAAAAGATTGTGTAGAGTAAATTTTGCGATTTTACAGAAAATCGTTTTTTAACTTTGCGAATTGGTCGCAACATAGAGTGCCAGATATACACTTAAAATGGCAGCACTAATCATTTTTCGAATTTTATTTTTGTGTCTGAGGCTAAACGCAAAAAATGCAAAAATTAAACTAACGCAATCTTTTCCGAATTTGCAGTAGGCGCGATCAACACAGATGAGTTTACTCTGGGCCAGCATTAACTTTTGAAGGTACTTGCCAAGTAGAGCAGGTAAACTTTAATTTCTACCTGCCCGACACAATTTCGACCTGCCCTTCAAAAGGTGTGACAGAATGAACATGAAAGTGACTTTTCTGTATGTACTATATTTGTACCAATTACATGTTTTCCTACTTTAGCTTTATCGGTACTGTTGAAAACCTTGTGTTTTAGTATCTCTGAAGTCACATGATGGGCAGGCACACTCTGATTTTTACCTGTCCTTTAGCCATTTTGAAATCTTTTACCTGCCCGGGGCAGTAGGGCAACCCTTAATGTTGAGCCCTGCTACTGATTTGGGGTTGGGCAGTGGATGGATGTAAGCAAACTTATTCTCACATTCTCATTTTCTTCCAGGTCAAAGGTCAACTACCCCGACTCCCCGATCCTCAGCATCAGGTGGAGATTTAGTTGAGGGGAGCAGCACCAGGGGGCGTGGAAGGAAGCGTCGGGACACGGAGAGAGGTAAGATTGGCATAGATACTTGTAATGTAATCTGCTCAGAAATCCAAGAAACTATACCTTGAAGGACAATTTTTTTCAACTCTGTGGTCTGAAGCACGAAAGGTATAATCCTTAAATCTGAGGGCTACAGCGAAATCAAATCCTGTATTTGACTGTGTTACCCTTGTGAGATGAAGATTAATATTATTATTATTATTATTATTATTATTATTATTATTATTATTATTATTATTATTATTTTTAGTATTGTCATCATGATTAAATCCAAAGCTATTAATGTGATAAATGCATAAATGAAATTATTTTTATAGATATAGGCTTGTATGATTATTGAAAATGAAAATGTTGAAAAGAGACAGTGAAAAATCCTTCTAATGCATTGTTCTTTTTTGAAAAGTACCTCTACCCCATTTTGGTTCATTCAATAGCATGTACAAGTATATATTATCGATTTCATCTTTATAACATAGATTCAAATTTGGTTTTGTTTTGCAGTTATGATTTATTTATTTCATCTTTTTGAACAAAAAAAATTAAGTAAATTTTTGCTGTACGAAAAGAAATAGACCAAGGGCCTAATATGGCAAGTTGGTTGCCATACGCCTGTGTTTGATTCAATGCATGTGCTCTGTTACAGGGTCGTCGCGGCCGGGGGAGGGGCCTGTGATGAGTGACATACCAGAGGGCCAATCAGGAGGCAGAGGTAGTGTTTCCTTAATCTATTAGCTAGTACTGTCAAACCTGGTCTACAGACCACCTGGAATTGGTGGTCACTTTGCTGTACATTATCTCACCTCTATGACTGCTGCTACTGCTACTGCTACTACTACAACCACCACTACTACTGGGGACAAAGTAGCTCAGTTGGTTGGGTGTCGGACTAGTAATCAGAGGGTCGCTGGTTCGATTCCCGGCCACTCCGGGCACTTTGGTCGTTCTTGGGCAAAACAGTTTATTCCATATTGCTTCAGTCTACCCAGCTGCAAAATGGGTACCTAGCATAAATAAGGCAGTGCTTAGAGTGTGTGCGCTATATGCTGCCAGTTGCTCTGGAATATCCCCTGGGGGATTGAAATGGTTTCTGTATGTACAGTGCCTGCTAGGGGAGGAAGGTCGTGTGAGCACTTCGGTGGATACAAGAATATAAACCGAATACCTTTACTACTACTACTACTACTACTACTACTATAACTACTACTACTACTACTACTTCTACTACTACTTTTCATGCATTTTTATCAATGTTGCCATTGTTTGTTTTAGGTACTGAAGGTGGCACTCCCGATGAAGGTCAAACAGGTGGGCGGGGAGGTGGGCGTGGTCAAGGTGGGAGTGGGAGTGGCTCTGGAGGTAAGTGACATGTGTGACTGCAAAATATTACGTGTGTGCAGGGGCTAGAGGAAATGGGAGGGGCCGACCCAGTGAGTGACAGGAAAAGGCTATAGGTGAGCAGGGTGGTCAGAGGAAGTGGGAGGAGCTGAGCCAATGAGTGACAGCAAGAAGCAAAAGTTTAAAATTGGCAGGGTGGTTGGAGGAATTGGGAGGGGCTGAGCCAATGAATGACAGCAAGAAGCAAAAGTTTAAAATTGGCAGGGTGGTTGGAGGAATTGGGAGGGGCTGAGCCAATGAATGACAGCAAAAAGTGACAGGTGGGCAGGGTGGTAAGAGGAAGTGGGAGGGGCTGAGCCAATGAGTGACAGCAAAAAGTGGCAGGTGGGCAGGGTGGTAGGAGGAAGTGGGCGGTGCTGAGCCAATGAGTGACAGCAAAAAGTGGCAGGTGGGCAGGGTGGTAGGAGGAAGTGGGCGGGGCTGAGCCAATGAGTGACAGCAAAAAGTGGCAGGTGGGCAGGGTGGTAGGAGGAAGTGGGCGGTGCTGAGCCAATAAGTGGCAGCAAAAAGTTAAAAGTGGGCAAGAAAGTGGGAGGAAGTGGGAGGGGCTGAGTCAATGAGTGACAGCAATAAGCAAAAAGTTACAGATGGGCAAGGTAGTTGGGTGACAGCAAAAAGAGAAGGGAAGAGCTAGTGAAGTCGGAAAAGGAGAGTGACTGAAGAAAATGAAAAGTTAGTTGGTTGCTTGGTCAGTGGAGTAGGTGTGGCTTAGTAGGTGATTGACATACAATTGGTTACAAGAGGGAAGGGAGGCGGCTTGAAAGACAAAAGCTGTAGGTCTGAGTTAATTTCATTTCGGAAATGCATACTCTTCGTAAGCTTTGACCAATACATAAACATTAACATTAACTCATTAGTGCGTGCAGTAGTCAAAAGCAGTCTGCCAAATTGGGGGGAAATCTTTCTGGCCGAAGCAGAGTTGGGAAAATAGTTGTGTAAAATTAAATCTTGAATCCTGAGTTATTGTTAAAAGTATCATAGATCCAAATGACAAGTTCCCAAGTAATTCTTAAGATTCCAAAGATTTTTTGAAAACTGTCTAAACCCAGTCATGTTGGTATTCATTGGATAGCTCTCACTGAGTACTCTCAGATAAGTACCCATGTGCCAGGGTTTCAATCATTTTTCAGATTTTGCATCATTTTGTATTGGCCAAATTAAACACAAGCGACATAAGGGTTAAGCATAATCGGCTTAATTTCATGGTTTCTCTCTGTCTCCTTAGGTCACGCATCGACCACACCATTGCCGACGACCCCGGGTCGAGGTGACCCAGTGATCGATGGCCTCACACCGGGGCGCGTTGATCCCTATGTGGTGAACAAACCTCGGTACCAGATCCTTCTCAAGCCGGAACACACCACCACAGGACTCAACAGGAAGTCACTCGTCATCAAAAAGGGGGTCCTCAAACAAGGGAAGGCCTACATGACAAAGCTACTGATAAAGCGTAAAGGTAAGTAGAGTGATAGAGTAATATGTGGCACTACTGGCCCTTGAGTGACTAGTTGTTTTAAGGTTAGGAATTTTGGATTTCTGTCACTTTTTATGCAATATTCGTGAGTAGCCAGTTGTAAGTGGTGGAGGAAATCGGAGTACACGGCGAAAGCCATAGCCTAACCCCGAGTCACTGTTGTTTTAAGGTACTACTAGTAGCACCAACATTGAAAATGTTATATTTCTATATAAAGTCTAATTTTTTTTAAATGATAGCACAAATTTAGCACATTTGTATTTTGGTAGGTATTTTGGAAGTCTCTCTTGATATAGGCTCCCTTATCCTGAAACAGACTGATTACTTTTGTGTTGTTTTTCTGAAAAAAAGCTTCTTTTGGAAAATAGTTGAAGGAGCACAGTTAATCAAAACCCAAACAATTACAGTCGACACTTTTCATGGATATCTGTGACCATATATGGGTTCCATGATAAAATCAATGCATTCATGCCTGTAGCAGCCAAAGTCATTTGACAATTGTGGTGATATCTCTCTAACAAAAGCAAAATGTAAAAAATTTGAATAAGAGAATTCTTCATCCAAACCTTATCTGCAACTCTCCTTCAAATAATTTGTGAATTTATACTTCATTCTAAAGTTACTTTCAAAAGTATGACAGGTCCAGACAATCCTGGTCTAGTTCTTCTCCATCCATGAAAGGGTAAAGGGTGATTGGTAATCTCTAACCCTTATGCTGCTTGTGGCTACTTTTGTCAATACAAACAATGCAAAAAACTGAAAAATACCTGAAACTCTGTCAAATGTGTACTCATCTGAGAGTACTCAGCGAGAGCTTTCCAATGAATGCCATCATAATAGGGTTAGATGGTTTTCAGAAATCTTAGCACCCTCGTCCTTTGGATCAGCATTGGAAGGGTTTAAGGATTACTGGTGACAGGCCTCTACGCCAACTCAAAATATTACTGCCCTTGTAGGACCAGTAACACCTAGGACCTACTGGTCCTGCAGAATTTTTATTGGTCCTACAATTTTTTCTTTAATATGACAGGAAAACAAACTGCATAAAATTCGCCAACAACATGTATTTCTATCTACTTTACCTTCAATTATTTCAAAAATATTTTGTGACATTCTTGAGGGGAACCTTTTTAACACAAATGTCCCCAAATGTGTACTGGCCCTGTCGGACCAGCTGAGGTATTTTTTTACTGATACAAAGTCATCTTTGGAATTTTTACTGGCCTGGTGCCAGCAGTTAGCGTCACACTCGGGGTGACCTCTAAGCAACGTATTTTACAGGTGTAAAGATGCTGACGGGAGAGGCGTGGGCGTATTTCAAGGTTAACGAAAGTCCCACCAGGGGGCAGTGTACCGTGCGACCCGAGACTGGAGTGGAGGCAGAGACGGAGTTCAAGGTCTTCTGTAAAGAATGGCAAGACCGGGTAAGTTTTAGCCTAGATTAAAATAAAACAAGTGGATATGACACCAGCCGCTCAAACTGAAAATGCTGGCTGCAACGAATAGCGCATAATTTGCGTTCTGCACATGTTGGCGTGCAAGTTTCTCTGTAATGTAAATGATACGAGGGCGTTCATTGGTCTTTGTCTCCTGGTGACGTCCCAGATTCCAGACACCTGGCATAGCCAGGTCTCCACTTTCGCCCATATAGTAATTTGTCTCTTGCTACATATTCATTCTTTTATTCATCTAAGGTTCTAGCTGGTTGCCATGGTAATGTACAGTTATGATCCAAAAATATAAGATATGAGATGGTTACCATGGAAATGTATGGCGATTATACAGTGTTTATACAATATGAGATGATTACCATGGAGATACAGATATTTTTGATAAATGATTACAAAATAAGTGTGTTACCATGGAAATATGCATTGAGTATGCAATACCAATTACAAAACATGAGTTTTTTACCATAAAGGCAACAGGCATTATGCAATTACTTATTCAGTATGAGTTGGCAAGAAGAATTCCATTACCTTAACCATTATGCTGCTGATGGTTAATTTGGTTTATATAAAATAATGCAAAAAAAGCCTAAAAATAACTGAAACCCTGTCACACAGGTACTCATTTGTTAGTACTTAGGAAGAGAGCTTTCAAATGAATACCGACATGTCAGAGATTTGATGGTTTTAAAAATCTTTTGCGATCTTGTGCCTTTGGAGAAAGTAGCCTCAGCATCAGAAGGGTTAAGTGGATATTGATACCATGATCAAGTGTGTTTTGTCGCCCAAATAGGGAGAGATTACTTTGAAGAGTTTCATATTCATTTCAAATCATCGTTCATGCTATCTGTGTCATCTGCAGATACAAAAAAGCTCTCCTACTTACATGTCTGAGCCTCCCTTGAAAGAAAAAGCTAAACCTTTATTTATTTTGTTTTTTAAGTGTGTTTTGTTGTGTTACAGGACAAGCCTCTGTACTATGAAGTGAGCTACAGCCTGACTCTGGCGGGTATGAGGGTGCTAGTGTACCAGGGACTCAACCACCAAGTCCTCTTCCACCTCCCAGCTGGCATACCAACACAGGACTATAAAGGTACGATGATGATATTGATAACTATTGATAACTGTTTAACTCATGCATGTCTGGAGAACTCCTCGACAAATGTCATCAGAACCTTGAATACTTTTCAAAATAAATTTGGAGCAAATCGTTTATTCACAAAATATTTGAATACTTGTTTGAAAATTATAGGCAATTGTTTTATTAGTTCAAACAAAAGATGATATTGGTACCACAGAGTAACACTCATTTGACAGACAGTTATTGGCTTATTTTTTTTTTTTTTTTTTTTTTTTTTTTTTTTTTCAAAAAATGACTTGAGGAAGTTGATACCACCAAAATGGTCGACCCACTTAATGTAGTGCAGGGATTGTAGGGTTAACCCTTATGCTGCTGGTGGCTTATTTGCCCAATACAAAATGACGCAAAAAACCTGACAAATGACTGGAACATGGATACTCATCTGAGAGTACTCAGTGAGAGCTATCCAATGAATACCAACGTGACAGGGTTTAGATGGTTTTCAAAGATCTTGTGCTTTGGACGAAAGTAACCTCTGCATTGGAAGGGTTAAATGATTTGCCTGTCCTGTTGGAGGTCGTGGAGGGCGGGGGAAGTAGGTTATGTTATTTATGATCAGTCATGCAGCAAGTGAACAAGCAAGCTGCCAGGGTACTAATGCATCATGGGATACTATGCACCTGTTGACCTGCAAGGTCATAGAACCTTTCAGTGCCCCAGCCTCTCATTTGTATTATTTAGAGCTATCATTGAAAAGCGCTGTTGTTTAGATGCTCTGATACTTTGAGATATTACATGTACTTAAGAAACTGGGAGTGTCTATAAGTTGGAAGTCTCTATTGATAACTCAACATGACTTCGCTGATTATTTCAAGGAATTTTGTTGGTTGCATTGTTATCAACATTTTCATTTTGAATATTCTCCGAATGAGACGTCCATCAGTAAGGTAAGGTAATAGCTTTGCCTATTGAGTGATCTTCTCTGTGCAATCATGAATCAGGTCAACCCTTATGCTGCTGTTGGCTAATTTTGCCAATACAAAATGATGCAAAAATCTGGAAAATGACTGAAACCTTGGCATATGGCTACTTATCTGAGAGTACTCAGCGAGAGCTCTTGAATGAATACCAACATAGTAGACATATGTCATGGATGACCCAAACATGTGCAATATACGATGATGTTCAATGTTTCCTAAAATAAGAAAAGTCCTATTTTCATGTGTCTGTCTTTTTTCTTTCAGTCTATGTTCACATTGGAATTCTAGACAGGTATGGCGCCAGAACTCATGTATGCTCCCTTCCGGTGAAGGTCAAGGTCAAAGACCTAGCAACCATCGACAAGACAGAAGAGGAAGTTCTGTGAGTAGTTGTTTAGTTTACATTAGAGTTTCAAGTTTCGTACATCCTGTACTCACTATTTTAAACCTCTCAGCTCTATAGCAGCTAAAAAGATCTGACAAGGTTAGTTATATATCTTTACTCGTTTTATTTTTATTTAATTTAAAGAATTTTTGGTGTATTCATTGCTTGCCAACTTGGTGATTTAAGATAAATATTCATCAGAACCATATTTTTTTTCACCATTTTTCAAATATTTACAATAATTTCCAAATTATGTTGAAATAGATGCATATTTCAACATTACATATTTTTCAAGAGTTTTGTTTGCATGGATTTTTGAGTAAGCTGAATATTTTTTATGGAAGAACCTTAGTGTTGATTACAAGATATATTTTTTTGTAGCTACAACATTATTAATTGGGAAAAAATGTATCATCAAGCTTATACCGAAGTATATATGTTATGAACATGTCTTAAGACAATTGTATGTATTATTAAACGATGGTCATAGTTGACTTCGAGGCGAATAAACAAAAAAAAAATCCAAAAAAAAAATTGAAAATTAGTGATTGGGAAAAGAAAGGTTAATTTAAGGATCAACATTTTTCAATGTGTAGAGATAATGTTGATTAATCTGCTTGTAGTTACGACCTGGTTGTCAGCAAGAAGGGTCCGTTGAAGGATTATCTCGCCGAGCAGGATGTTCGTAACCAGCGCCTCTACGTCAGCATGATGGCCATCAAGCTGAGCCAGTTCTCCGCGGGGGCGGCGTACGGCACCGAGGCTCTCGCACGGCGGAGGGAGATACGCTACGCGTTCCTCAAGACGCTCCAGGGCGTCCCTGTGAGGGACGAGTCTGAGCTGCTGCAGGTGACCGCCGCACTCGTCTGGTCAACACAGCACCAGCAAGAGGTGGGTGGGTGATGCCTGGAGGGGGCTGACCATTGTCTTTTTAATGATAATAGTGATGATGATGATGATGATGATGATAATGATAATAATGATAATATTTATGATAGTAATAATGATGATAATAATGATAATAATAATAATATTAATAATAATAATAATAATAATAATAATAATAATAATAATAATAGTATTGATAATAGTAATAAAAATAATAATAATAATAATAATAATAATAATAATAATAATAATAATAATTATAATAATGATTATAATTATAGTAATAATAATAATAGTAATAACAATAGTAATAATGATAATGATGATGATATTGATACTGCTACTACTACCACTCCTACGAGTACAACTACTATACTACTACTACTACTACTACTACTACTACTACTACTACTACTACTACTACTACTACTACTACTACTACTACTATTACCACTACTACTACTACTACTACTACTACTACTACTACTACTACTACTACTACTACTACCCCCGGGGGGGGGGCACTCAGGTACTGAGGGGGGCCGCACCTTAGTTACGTATTTCGCGGAAGAAGGGGTCTTTTTTTAAGACCTCCGCATGTCCGCGATTTTGTAAAAGAAGGGTACTTTTTCATACCCAGGTACGAAGTATGGGGGTGAAAATCCCCTTACAATCCACGAAATATACGCGGCTGTGACGTCGAGTGACTCACGAAATGACAAGGGCTTCTGAGTTTGCTGCCGCCATTTGCTGCCGCTAAACACTCAGAGGATTATAAAATCTAAAGTTAAAATACGTGTTCCCGTTCATCCAATGTCAGTGTTTTGATAAAAGAAGGGGTGTTTATTTAGTGCAAAAAGTCAGCGTTTTTATCAAAATAAGGGTGCTTTTTTGGCCAGAAATCAGTGCTTTAGGGGTATTTTTTAATTTTGATAACGAACGTATGCGCCCCCCTAAATACCCAAGTGCCCCCCCCGGGCTACTACCTCTAATAGTACTACTACTACTGCTACTACTATGTCTAATAGTACTACTACTACTACTACTACTACTACTACTATTACTACTACTACTACTACTACTACTACTACTACTACTACTACTACTACTACTACTACTACTACATCTACTACTAATCCTACTACTAATGCTACTACTACATCGAATAGTAGTAGTAGTATTACTACTGCTACTGCTACTACTACTACTACTACTACTACTATTACTACTACTACTACTACTACTACTACTACTACTACTACTACTACTACTACTACTACTACTACTACTACTTCTACTACTATTATTGATGATATATCATTATGATCATTATGGTGACATTGATAGTGGTTTCAATGGTTGTTATTTTTCTGCATTTCAGCTCCGGGAAGACACCTTGCTCTACAGTTCCAATATCCTGAAAAGGGTTGCCATGGAGATGTCACGCTGTATGAAAGCCAGTGAATGTTTGAGCGCAGAAATCCTGAGACAAGGAATTGAGGCGGTCTCCAATATCCTGATCGCTGCAGCCTCCAAAAACAACAACATCGTCAGCGGAAACACAGCAGAGTATTATACTCAGAATACAACCGAATCTCTAAACATAATGCTCAAGGTAGGCAATTTCATATTTAATCATTATGCTGCTGGTGGTTAATTTGGTCAGTACAAAATGATGCAAAAAATCCCTTGAAATGACTGAAACCCGGGCACATGGATACTCATCTGAAAGTACTCAGTGAGACCTATCCAATGAATACCAACATGGCTGGGTTTAAAGGTTTTCGAAAATGTCTGCGTTCTTGTGCTTTTGATAAAAGTAGCTTCAGCATTGAAAGGATTAATCTAATTATGCTTGAGAATCTTCTTGACAAGTGTTATCTTAACCCTTGGTGCTTTTCAAAATAACTTTGAAATTATTTGTGTATTCATAAAGCATTTCAAGGAGAGTTTTGAGTTAGACTTTGATCCAATTTTCTCCTTCAAATTTTTTCTGAAAATTGCTTTTATTTGAGAGATATCACTAAAATAGTCTGGGGATTAAAGGGGCCACTGGCATCAATGAGTTAAAATGCATGTAATTCTTTACATATCATGCTCCTTGTAGGTGATTGTTAACTCAAAATTTAACAAGTATCCTGCATATATTCAAGAGAGTTTGTTGTATACTCTAAATATATATTTACTGCACATTTTGCTGGAACACTGTGTTAAAAAACGCCCTGTTTTGAATATGTTGCCCTCTCAAAAAAGGTTGTTATGATTATTGAGATTTTTGTTTATAATAATTTAATCGTTGTTCTTTAACATTTAACCTTAGATGAATAAAAGAATGGATATGTAGTGAGAGAACAATTACTATATGCACTATAGTCAAGACCCGTCTATCCCTGGGGTCTCGAATCTGGCCTTAGTGTGACGTCACTAGGAGACAAAGACCAATGAGGGCTCTCGTATCATTTACATTACATAGAAAGCTACGCACCAACATGCGCAGAATGTAACGTTTGGGCTATTCGCTGCTGCATGGGTGTTTCGGTTGACCGGCTGGTTTCATATCCACTTGTTTTTATTCATCTAAGGTAGTAGAAGCTTTCCTATGGTTTTCTTACTTAATATTTGTTCTTCCTCTTCTCGACAGACTCAGCTAGGCTGCCACAGCCAATGGGAGGCCCCCATCCGTCAGAGTACTGAGGGTCTCACGGTGCTTGCGGGGCACTATCACGGCGGTACCCCCACCAGGACGCTACTTGGTGGCAACTCCAGCTTCTTCTTACCTCCAAACATAGAGAAGCTCGACCCCTGCTTTCAGGCCATCGCGCTGACTCTAAACAAGAACCCTTATGTCTATGGGAAAGAAAACATACAGGTAAGGAAGGAAAAATTTGTTTTGGAGAGGTTCTCCTACTGGAGAGCTCTGCAATATTTTCATAATGTTGTCTCTATGTTTGTTTTTCCTATTTCACAGTCTATCATGATTGTTTATTTGTATCTATTGTTCTTGATGAAATTCTTCAATGACCTAGTTTGCGCTTATTTGAAGGAAAAGAAATTTAAGAAGGGTTTGCCACCCCTTCTTTTAAGGGTGGTTCAAACATATAGAAGGAGAACTTTTTTGTATATACAGCCGACACAGATAGCATTAACGATGATATGTGTATATAAGTGTATATGAAACTCTTTTAAGTTATCTGTCCCTGTTCTTGGGTGACAAATTTTAAAGAGTAAGAAATGTTAATGGGTTATTATTACCTTTAACTTAATCCTTATGCTTCTGCTGGCTAATTTGGGCAGTACAAATTGATACAAAACCCTGAAAAATGACTGAAACCCTGGTTTATGTGTACTCATCTGAGAGTACTCAGTGAGAGCTATCCAATGAATACCAACAACACAACAGGGTTTAGATGGTTTTCGAAAATCTTTGCATCCTTGTGCTTTGGATGAAAGTAGCCTCAGCATTGGAAAGGTTAAACATAACTTGTATGGCTCTTATTTCAGATTGTGACCAGGGTCCCTTCCTTATCACTGTACAACTGCCAAGGACAAGAGGTCAAGGTCAAAAACCTCCCGAAAGACCAGAGAATAAAGGTTGAGATTCCAAGATCCTCAGATCAGGTAAATAAGTGTTTATTCTCTAATTACAAGTGTCATCTATATTTTATGGTATAAAATGATATGTGTAACAATTGTGGAAGCATAAAAAGAAGGTGGAGTTATCTATTATATTTTCATAAAATATGTATGTATTCCATATTTTTGTATTTCTTTTGTATTGAATTTGGCTCTGATATAAAATACTGTTGTGTTTCACAGCTAGAAGATATCCAGGGCAACTTCACTCTCCATCGCAAACTCATGAATATTCATCACTTTAATGTCAGCAAGGAAAACGTCAACCAATCTTTGCACATTGTGGTTGACCTTGAGACAGAGACCAAGGGCAGGCTCTTCCCTGTGATACTCCTTATAAGGTAAGCTTGAACATTTGCTGCATGCATGCTTGTAGTGTCTGAAAGTGGCCCAACTATTTCAGTGATATCTCTTTCACTGAATCATCTTTATAGGAGACTGTTAATCACAAAATGCTTTTGCAATAATTTATCAATTTTTTGTTTTTCCATTATTCAATTCCCAAGCTTATCTCAAAAGAAAAGAATCATTCACGGAACAATTTGCAGAATTGAAAGCAAGGATCAGGTACTGCTATTGCTGAAGAAAAGGGTGGGCGCGAAATGTTACGATTTTTAAACCCCCCATACTGATATTTTAGTTCATGAAGACCCTCCCCGCTACAATGATTTTTTAAATTTCAATAAGACCTCCCACCATTGACTTTTAATTTTAAATTTTACACCCCCACCCACAATTATTTTTTCAAGGGTTATAGATGTCCCAATTATGTTTCGGACACCTTGCTGGCTAAGACATTGCACAGATATCTACTATTTTCATGTGAGGTGATTTGGTTTGCATCCCCCCCTCCCCCCTTATTTCTGGAATAGCCCTTAACCCATTCACACTCAGAGTTCCTTTAGAAGGTATTGTCTGCTACTCTCATACTTTTTTAAATAACTTGGGAGTTAAGCAAAAGTTTGCAAAATATTTCACCGAGAGTTGTTGTGTGGCTTCTGATCAACACTTCTCCTTCAAATGTTTTCCCAAAATTGCTTTTGTAAGTACAATATTCTCAAAATGGTCAGGCCTGTTTTGGCCGCTCTGAGTGTAAATGCACCCCAATGTAGGCATGGAGCAGCACTGCAAACAACAAGACTGCGTTGGATTGAGAATTTGGATTGGGACCATGAGGAGGAGAATGGATTTCACCTGACTGCCACACCTGATACTTTGACTCAGTTACCTTTAATTGCACAGGTGAGCAAAGTTTCAGGTGTGTTGGCAAGGTGCCAAGTCATCCCGAGGTCACCGAGTTCACACAGGTCATGGAGTGCACACTGGGATACAGGGTCAATTTCAGGTGTCTAATACAGCACCCTCAGTACAGGGTTTTAATATACCAATTTAACATATGTCCTGGATACCACAATTGGATCAAAGGTTTTTCCTGAAATATTGATGTCTCCTTCAGATTCCAGATGCAATCAATATTTGAATTGTTTATACATTTACATTATATCCTGTATACCACAATTGGAGCAAAGGTTTTGTGTGAAATCGGAATGTCTCCTTTAGATTCTAGAGGCAAAAGTTCAAAAAATATAATACCACTTCTCTCTTTTCAGTTTTTTTCTAATAAGAATCATCAGGTGTAATTGATATTTTTAAAGATTTCATAATTTTGGGGAATATTTTAGCAATATTTGTAAAGATTTTTATAAATATGGGAGATTTGATAGAATCATTTCTCATTCTATATTTTTCAAATAGATTTCCCGTTCTTTATCATTGTCATTTAATTATTTAGCTGTTTTTCATTGTTTTATTTTCTGATTGATTACAGTTACAAGTCTCCCCCAGCCCCTGGTCATTACATCTACAAGCAAGAATTCCCTATCAGTCAGAAACAGCTCTCTGTCTTCCTAGCTCCTGGCCAGCTCAATGGTAAGTAGCCTTAACCCATTAGGCGACGGTTACTTGATTTATTGGTTCCCGGATCCGCCGATCAAAGTGGAATAGACCCGACAGGAAAATAAATGTAATCCCCCCACTTTATTTTGTGCTCTGCCGTCATGGATGGTAATAAAACTACTAAACTACGAGAATATTAATACCACAGCAATACAACATTACAATGCATCATCTTATCAAAAAATCATTTTGACATCAAAAATATGGTTTAAGTATGTATTTTAATACTAGGCAAAAAAATCACTTCATTTTTTTACCTCCCTCCGTACTGTTTGCTTACTAAGATTTCTGTGTGTTAAAAACATTTTTTTTTAAATCAACTATATTTTTTGATTACCTCCCTACAGATCCTGTAAAATTGGTCTGGGAAGGATCCGAGAAACAATAAATCAAGAGACCGTCGCCTTAATGCTCACAGTGGCCAAAAGCAACCTGACAATTCCGTGAAATCTTTAAAGCAAAAGAAATATTTGAAGGAAAAATGTTAATTAAAATGTTAGTAACGACGCTCGTTCAACTAATTTGCGAAATTATTTTCAATTCCTTAAGTGTTGCCAAGAGTGTTATTGATCCAGACGATAATTTTTGGAGGTACTGTTACGCTATGAGGTACTGTTATGATGATAATAATCTTTATTAGCCCTTCGAATGCTGAAGATACTTTCGTCCAAAGCACTATGACACAAAGATTTTTGAAAACCATCTAAACCCTGTCATGTTGGTATTCATTAGATAGCTCTTGCTGAGTACTCTCGTATGAGTACCCATATGCCAGGGTTCAGTCATTTTTCAGGGTTTTTTGCATCATTTTGTAATGGCAAAATTAGCCAAAAGCAGCGTAAGGGTTAAAAGAGGGTAATCCTTAATCTTTTACACACTTTTCTCTAAGTCTTAATTATACATAACACACATTATTTGCAGTGAGTGGCTCATACTATCTGGGTATAGCTGACGCCACGTATAATGCCGGTCGCCCTCGTGAAGACAGAGTTCAGGAGAGGAGCTACCAGATGCGTGTGTGGTGGAACCAGTGTCTCTACTGGGACGAGACAGGGAACCGCTGGTCCTCTGACGGTTGCTGGACAACGAGCGCCTCGTCCTACGATAACACGCAGTGCTCTTGCTCACATCTCACGGCATTCGCTGCTCGCATCTCACCGCTCTCTCTCACGCTCACCACCATCCATGTCAACGACTTCTTTGAGTAAGTGTTTATACTGTAGAACAGGGGCTTAACCACCTAAGCCTCCAGCGTGTCATACTGTTTTTTGACAGTTTTGACACCCAAAAATTTAGGTCAGGATTTGCTGATGATGACAATTTTAGAAGATAGTGCAAGTAGTGTCACTCCTACAATACAAACAAAGCAGTTACTGGCCTAAAAAGAAAAATCTGTAGATATATATGGTTTATTGCATTGTAGTGTGAACTTTGTACCACACTTTGGACACCCAAAAACTTATTAAACCTTTGTTTGGACACCCTGTTTCCTAATCCTGGCTAAGACCATGATGTAGAATAGGAAATTTATCCAAGTGGTTTATTTTGCCGAACATTTCTGATTGGGGTCAGTTCAGTATAATGAAAGTCGGATGTATTATTCCTATCATTAGAATATTAACCTTCAATATTGGCTCTTCGGAATAAAAAGTATCGAAAAAATCCAAAATCGCAAATCTGATTAATTTGCACCTCAGATTAATTTCCTATTCTCCAGAGATCAAAGAATTATAACCCGAGTGTGGTTAGTGAGTGTCCAATGAAAATTCAAAAAATAATTTATGAATGATGCAAAGACAAAAACAGTTTTTTAGGGAAAATTATTCAGTTTGTGAATAATGCAGATATTCTCAAAATATTTGAATAAGAGGTGTTGATTTCATGATATTACTCCTATGAAATATATATACAAAAAAATTTCTTGTAGAGAGATAAAACCAAAATGTTCATGGATGAATGCTTTGAAAAAATATATATTCTACTTCATTCGATTTTGATTACTAGTATTTCAATACGATAAGTTGATATATGCCCATGATTTCTGTAGCATATAATCAAGTTATAAATAGGTATTGTTTCAAATAACCATGGTTATATTAGGTCTGGTGATATTAACCTGACCTAACTATTGTTATGTTACATAACTGACCCTATTACATAATGGTCACGTAATGCAAAGTAACCGGTAACATTACCGAATTTTAATAAAGGCAACCATCTCAAATTACCTTTACTGTCTCTGTTGTGCTTACAAAGAAAGGTGCAGCTAGGATTGCAATATCTGTTTGCCAATTCTAAGACCATAAATAGGTATTGTTTCAAATTCCAAACACTATGACGCATGTATCAATATGTAGTGTATCGATGACACCCCTAGTTTGTAGTCTAGGTATTTTCAAATGTCTCAAGCAGAATCGTGATAGTTGTATAATTTTTTGTGGTTCTACCACATTGGTACCGTATGATCGGATATTCATGTATCTAATGAGCATATCGAATGTCCCTTGAGTTTAACCCCTAAGTGCCATTTTTATTTTAAATTTTCTTGTTTTTAGCCTGCATAGGAACCCCATCTCATTAACCCTGGTCATAGCCCTCTGGCTGCTCTATGCCTTCATCATCGTCATCTCTCGGCGAATCGACACGCACGATCAGCGCAAGGGGCACGTCGTCTATCTCCAGGACAACAACGACACCGATCATCAGAAATACGCCATCACCATAGAAACGGGCTTCAGGAAGGGTGCTGGTACAACAGCAAAGGTAGGAAACACCCTTTATTCTATTCCACTGGTGTACCCACCTGTATTACTTTGAATGTTGCATTACTTTACATTTATTATTGGGTTGTTGTAGTGTGTTTGATGAAAGAGCAAAATCTGCATTATTAATTGAAATTTGGTTTTTGTGGCAGTGCAACGCACACACACACACAAATATATATATATATATATATATATATATATATATATATATATATATATATATATATATATATATATATATATATATATATATAAATATATATATATATATATATATGTATATATATGTATATATATATATATATATATATATATATATATATATATATATATATATATATATATATATATATATATATATATATATATAAATATATATATATATATATATATATATATATATATATATATATATATATATATATATATATATATATATATATATGAGGATTTATAATTAAATCACTCGATTTTTGTTTTCAGGTGAGCCTTGTTCTCCATGGCGAGGAAGGAATGTCAGAAACACGCGAGCTCGCTAGCGTCAACTGTCAGCCTCTCTTTGAGCGTAACTCCAGAGACACCTTCCTCTTAACGTGAGTAGAATTTTACTATTTTCATTTTTTGAAAAAATAGGAATATCTTAAAACATACTTAGTATAAGTATGAGTTGCTTTAGTATATATACTATATGTAGTTATACTGATCATGTATTATGTATTTCAGCCTATACCTAAGAATGAGTCGTCTGTGTGGAATTAAAATAATGTTAATTTAAATAATAATAATGATGATAATAATAATGATAATAATAATAATAATGATAATAATGATAATGATAATAATAATAATAATGTTAATATTATTAATAATAATAATAATAATAATAATGATAATAATAATAATAATAATAATAATAATAATAATAATAATAATAACAATAATGATCTTTATTTAAAGAGGGTAACTCAGTCTAATGGTAAGGACCTTCCCTGAGGCCCCCTGAAAAGATGTGGACTTAGAGAATGTCATTTATATTAACTTAGTTGCTGTATGCTTAGAAGTATATGTATTGTTATTATTTCTACAATTAAAATTTTATTGATTCCAGTGTCACCAGGATTCTTGGTGCTATGTGAAAAATTCAACTGTGGCATGATAGCTTACTATTACTATGCATTTATGTATTAATAGTAGTATATGTTACTTAATATATGTTTGTTATTTATTCCAGCTTGCCAGAGAGTCTGGGTTCTGTGTGGAAGATACAGGTTTGGCATAATAACGCTGGTAGCAGTCCTAGCTGGTATCTGAGTCGTGTCACAGTCAAGGATCTAGCTACAGGTAAGAAATACCATTTATGCATAGAGCCCCCCAAGAAAAATGCCCATTCTTATAACTTAAGCTGGTTTATTTCTTTTAGAAATATTTGTATGTGTCACCATATGAGTGCACTTCGATTTCCCGTTTTCTTATTTTGTAATAAGGCCATTAAAGATACATTTGTTGAGGAAAAACAACAAAACCCAGTTTAAGGAGGAGTCATATCTATGGACCTGTTCATGTGTAGGGTTACCCATTGGATTGAAAATAACTAATAGGTAAAGCATAATTTCACAAAAAAAATTCAACAAGAATTTCAAATTTGGTTCCGAAAACAGCATTTTCTCTCAAAATACTTTCTAAATAATGATTTGGCCTGAAAGAAATCATCAGCACAGTGGGGCTATTTTTATAGTCAAACAATTTTGTTACTACTCAAAAAGAGAAGTTGGGAGGTAGGCTGAAAGCCCTTATCACTGATGCCAGGGACTTGTACTGTATACAGCTTTAATTTCAAGTGCTAATAATTTCACTTTACAGACCTGCTGGAGGGTATTTGTGCAACTTTAAATTTGCGCATTCCAGCACTCAAACTATATATTTATCACTATTTAGCTATTCATTTGAAGGATGTTATTTTGGCGCTACCATGGGGAGAGCGAAAATAGCAAAAATTAAATGCCTGTAAAAAATACCAGTTATACGGTATGTATTGGTAGTTATTCCTGCTGGTACAAAATAAAATATATTTTCACTAGACAAGAAAATAATATTGTTTACCTGTTAACTCCTTCTTGCTCTGTAATACTCGAGCCTCATTGTAGCGCCCTGTTGTCTGTGTTTCAGGTCTGAGTTATTTCTTCATGTGTGAGAAGTGGTTTGCGGTGGAAGAGGATGATGGGAAGGTCGAGAGAGAGATCATGGTGCTCGACAGGAAGCTGGGATTTACCAAGGTAAGACACAGCACTAGTGATTAGCAACTCTAAAAGTTATAGCAATAAAATTTAATATTGATATTCACCACAAATATCGATCCACCGGATATGCAACCAGCAGGTCTCTCTTAACAGCCTCGACACAACTAATAGCCTGGATGTTGGCAAGAACCACTCAAGAGGTGCACTCTGCGCATGCGCATGAGCTACCTACTTTATCATGTTAACAATACGGTAGCCCTCATTGGTCTTTGTCTCCTAGTGAAGTCACCCTGAGACCAGATTCAGCAAGACTAGGTGTGTCCAGGGCTTTGTAATGGGTCCTATGGCATTTGGTCTGTGGCCACCAATACATGTGTCTATTCATTTAAGTATTCGTCTAATTATACAATATCTTAACAATATTTTGAATGATACAACATACATCCAAGGAACCTTATGCTATTGAATTTAGCACTGTCAACTTCAAATGGTTTGCAAATTGTCTTTGTTTGGAGACATCCAGAAAGCAAGGAGACATCTAACCCCTTTAAAGGAGAGTTATTGTTTAGGTCTGATGAACATCTCTCCTTTGAATGTTTCTGGATAGTCTCATTATAGCCTTAAATGGCAGAGAAATACGAAAGATAGCCACAAAATCATTCCATCTCTTTTCAGGTTTTCTGGGCGAAGGGAACTCAGTACTTTGCTGATTATCATCTGTGGGGCTCTTTGTTCACCAAGCCGTCGTATAATCGCTTCTCCCGAATCCAGCGCTTGTCCTGTTGTCTGATGCTCCTCATGGCTTATATGGGCATCAACACAGTCTACTACTACCAGACCAACAGAGAGGTAAGGAAATCACATATTCCACATCTTACATAGCACAAATATATATATATATATATATATATATATATATATATATATATATATATATATATGTATGTATGTATGTATGTATGTATGTATGTATGTATGTATGTATGTATGTATGTATGTATGTATGTATGTATGTATGTATGTATGTATGTATGTATGTATGTATGTATGTATGTATGTATGTATGTATGTATATATATATATATATATATATATATATATATATATATATATATATATATATATATATATATATATATATATATATATATATATATATAGTGAAGTCACACTGAGACTAGATTTATATATATATATATTTATATATGTGTGTGTGTGTGTCCCAAATTACGGAGAATTTAAGGTACACTAGTATCACAGGGTTGTCCATATGATGGAATCCTGGAGTACACATAATTGGTTATTGAGCACAGCAAATTTTGGTGGGCGTGATAGCACAGTCACTTAAGATATCATCACCAGATGGCACTATCAGCTTTTAAAGCAGTAGTAAGCGTTAACACATTTCCTATAATATTTTTTTCATCTACAAATGAGAGTGAAACATCTAATTGACTCATTTGCTCATGTTTCCCAAAAGCTTAAACTGTGATTAATGGTTTTGCTTTGGCCCATGTTTTGGAGCCTCTGTTGCTGGCTGGTGCAACAATTGGACACCCCTGGTGATTGTTGATTTGATTCTTTTTTGCATTCATTGATTTTCTTCGTGTTTCAGTATCGTGGTGAGTTTGGTCTGCTGGATGTATCGTGGCAGGCTGTTGCTATAGGGGTCGCCACATGTCTTGTCATGGTACCATTGAATCTGGTCATCGTCCTCTTCTTCCGGAGAGTCAAGGTGAGTCTCAATATCTCTTTGTTACTTTAATCCTTATGCTGCTGGTGGCTAATATAGCCAGTACAAAATGATGCCAAAAAACTTTAAAATGATTAAAACCCAGGCACATGGTACTCATCTGAGAGTGCTCAACCAGAGGTATCCAATGAATACCAACATGACAGGTTTAAATGGTTTTCAAATACTTTGCATCCTTGTGCTTTGGACGAAAGTGGCCTCAGCATTGGAAGGGTAAAATGGACAAAAGTACAACATCAGGTAGAACTATGGTACTTCTCTCATTTATAGACAAAGTTGCCTCAATAGGATTTAAAGGTATATTGTTAAGTTTTGCCTCAGAAAACACACTGAGATCTTGATTGGATGATTAACTCATTGGAGATATTTTAGCTTAAAACCTTTAAAACTCCAAACCAGATAGCCTAGTTCCTAATCCATTCTTCCATGACAAGACACAAATTTCTGTTTGATTTTGCTCAGGAGAAGATCAAGCCCCCAACCTCGCTGAAGTACCAAGAAGGCATCTTTGTTACTTTAACCCATTCTTTCTAAACGACAATTTTCCATTCGATTTTTCACAGGTAAAAGTCAAGCCCCCAAAACTAGCCGTTTTCCTTCACATTATTCGGCTTAAAATGGCAGAAAAAGTGACAAGACACAAATTTCCGTTTGATTTTCCGCAGGTCAAAATCAAGCCCCCAAGCTCGCTGAAGTACCAAGAAGGCATCTTTGTTACTTTAACCCATTCTTTCTAAACGACAACTTTCCATTCGATTTTTCACAGGTAAAAGTCAAGCCCCCCAAAACTAGCCGTTTTCCTTCACTTCATTACTATTCGGCTTAAAATGGCAGAAAAAGTGACAAGACACAAATTTCCGTTTGATTTTCCGCAGGTCAAAATCAAGCCCCCGAGCTCGCTGAAGTACCAAGAAGGCAAGCCGGGGGGCGAGGACTCGTCGGACGCCGCGGCGGACTCCTCAGAGGAGGAGCCGGAGATGACGCAGTCCATCCTAGAGCAGTCCCTGATCAACTGGCAGAACCTCCAGGAGTGGGCCACGCGAGCCTGGAACAAGCGCTACAACCAGTCCGTCATGTCCAGTGCCGAGAGCGTTAAGCCCGTGCAGCAGCAACAGCAGCAGCAGCAGGGGCAGCAGCAACAACAGCAGCATGGAATGCAGCAGCAGCAGCAGCAGCACGACGAACATGGTAAAAAAGGCTTCATTGTGTTTTTTTAATCCTTATGTAGCCTAGACTTCTAGGCTGTCATATGTATTTTTTTGTTACGTTTTTTCTGTCACCAGGCCGCAAATGAAGACTAGGTGGCCAGTCTAAGTACTGACATGACAGGGTTTAGGTGGTTTTCAAAAATATTTAGTGTCTGATTCATATTTCTACTTCAAATTTTTCCTGAAAATTGCTTTTTTCTGATTGATATCACCAAAATAGTGAGGTGGTTTTAAGTAATGTATGTATGTGACTTCTATCTACTGTATACAGCTTTAATTTGGAGTGCTAAAAGTTTCGCTTTACAGCCCTTCTGGAGGGTATTTGTGCTACTTTAAATTTGTGCATTCAAGCACTCAATCTATACATCTATTACTATAGAGGTATTCGGTTTATAGTCTTGTATCCACCGAGATGTTCACACGACCTATATAGATATTTATTTGAAGGATGTTATTTTGGCGCTATCATGGGATGCACAAAAATAGCGAAAATTAAATGCCTGTAAAAAATACCAGTTATACAGTATGCAATTTCGCTGCAATGCCCTTATTTATCCCTGCAGTCTCGGAGCGCGGCATTTCCGAATCCCGTAGTCACAGTCGTCAGCACCTGATGTCCACACGATCCCACCAATCAGAGACGAACAGCACTCGCTCGAGCAGCCAGGCCTCGGAGGACAATCGTATCAACCGCGCCAAGCATTATCTCCTGCCCTTCTGGATGGTCTATATTGTGTGGGCGATCGTCGTCATCATCATCATTAGTTCGGCTGCAGTCACCGTTTTCTTCAGCTTCAGGTAGGTGGCAGCACTGATCGCATAAAATTACGCAACTTGAAAGACGTAATTTAGGCGGATTCAGTTGTTTTGGTTCTGAGAAGCATTTCTTTGCAATTGATTTTTTCCCTAAGCCATTCATGTCTGGAAATCTCCTTGACAACTGTCGTGTGGACCTTAGCAACTTTTGAAAATAAGTTTGGAATTGATCATAAATTCACAAAATATTTCAAGGAGAGTTGTCGGTTGGATTTTGATCTACATTTTTCCTTCAAGTATTTTCTGGAAATTCCTTTCGTTAGAGAGATATCATCAAAAGATTGTTCACAAAATAGTTTGAGGGTGGTCCATTACTTTCTCACTAACTGTTCTCCATAATAATCTGCTCCACAACCACCAAGTGATTCACCCATCTGTGCCTGGACATACCTGTCAACTCTACTGATTTGAGCAGTACTCTACTGATTTCAGACCCCAAAAATGCTGTCTACTGATTGAGCACCTGATTTGAAGAAATCTACTGATTAGCTACTGATTTTGCTGACTTTGAAAAATCCTCCATCTTTTTCTCAGCAAGTAGGTCAGTCTGCTCCATCCAGTGTATCTCACCTGACCCAATTACTGTTATAATTCATCCCTATCAGTAGGGTATTCATAGCTAATCCCTTACTAATTGGAATTATCATGCAGCCATGTATTGTTCTCTGATTTAGAGGGAAAGGTGCAATGTGGGCTAGCATCATCAGCCAAGAAAAATCTACAATGACTGACAAGGAAAATTCACCTCCCTGTAAAATTATTTTAAGTGTGATCTGCTACACAAAATGAAAAATATTTCATTTACATATTTTTAGGATTGTCATTTTGCCAACTTCTGTGAAACATAATAGCCCACCCCTAAACTAAACTACTAACTTGGCCCCTGGTGGCCAGGATTGGAACTAAACAAAATGCCGTGAAAGAAGCCCAAATAATGAACCGCATAAAATCTCCTGATTTTGGATAGTTGGATGTTGACAGGTATGCCTGGAGATCTACTTGACCAGTGTTGTCTGGACCTGTCAAAAATTTGCAAAATATTTGAAGGAGATTTTTAGATATAGTTCTGGTGAACAATTCTCCTTCAAATCTTTTCTGAATATATCTTAACCCATTAATGCTTAAGAGTTTCTCAAGAAATTGTTGTCTGGATCTAAAACACTTTTGACAATAACTTTGAAATTGAAAATGATTTTACAAAATATTTGTAGGAGAGTTGTTTATAGTTTTCTAATCAACATTTCATCTTCAAATATTTTCCCAACTATGCTTTCCCTTGAGAGATTTCATCAAAATCGTCAGGCTGCTTTGGCTGCTACAGGTGTGAATGGGTTATGATGATGTCATTTCTTCCATTTCAGGTTCAGTTCCACCAAGAGCATTATGTGGTTGCAGTCCACATTTTTCAGCTTCCTAACCTGTGTATTCATCACCTACCCCTTACTGGTGAGTTAGCTTTTTATTTTCACCTATTGCTGGCTACCAGAGCGTGGAAGCCTAATCTGGCATTACAGAAAATACCCATTAATGCTAAACCCATCCAATGCTGAGGCTACTTTCGTCCAAAGTGCAAGGACATTTTTTTGAAAATCTTTAAACCCTGTCCTATTGATATTCATTGGAAAGCTCTCGCTGAGTACTCTCAGAAGAGTACCCATGTGCCAGAGTTTCAGTCATTTTTCAGTTTTTCTGCATCATTTTGCGTT
Source organism: Maea johnstoni (assembly GCA_963942565.1). Classification (NCBI taxonomy): domain Eukaryota; kingdom Metazoa; phylum Annelida; class Polychaeta; order Spionida; family Magelonidae; genus Maea; species Maea johnstoni. The sequence continues at coordinate 20,573,645 of OZ012696.1, forward strand.
GGTCAAATTATTCGTATAATAAATTCTTTTTTACTGCAATATAGTTTTCTGGTGAACTGCTAACAGCATTTGTAAGATATACTTGTTTGAAAATATACTTTTATCATATTCTAAGGCCTCCTCTAATCTGTTGTTTTTTCTACAGATTCTGGCTTGGACTGTCATCATTGCGTTCCGTTACCGTAACAACTCCGCCATCTTTGAGCACCACCACGACGGTGTGATCAGTCCTCGTCCAAGACGCAGGTCCCGTCCAAAATCTCGCCTGGACTACTACAGCGATTGCGATGACCTGACGAAAGGAATCGCGGCACGTCAACGATCTCGCTACCTCCGATTCGCTCGACCGCCACAAGAAAAACAGTTGATCGAGTCCCGGAAGAAGACGATGAAAGAGAAGAAGGTTGTGACGGTTGCGCAAGGGAGTCTTGTGTACACCATCATGATATTCCTCGTGTTCTTTCTCGCGTGCAGCAAGAACTGGACTACGTCCTTTCACCTCAATAACGCCGTCCAGACCGCGTTCGTCAAGGCTGGACGGGAGCTCGCGTTTGACAAGCTGCGTACGGTCGCGGACTGGTGGTCGTGGTCAGAAGGTCCACTGATGGACGCTCTCTACTGGGATACGTGGTACAACGGGCATGAGACACACCTAGATAAGGTCAGTCATAAGCTCATCAAGTGCTCATTTAACCCATTAATGCACAAAAGTTACCGTTGAAATTATCATCTGGATCTTATATACTTTTGATGCTAAATTAGAAATTATTTCAGAATTATTTTACAAAATATTTAAAGGAGAGTTGTTGGAAGTGTTCTTAAGATATCTATAAATTCCATTCCATTGAACAAACCAGAAAAAAACTTATTGTTACTAAGATAGTTTCGATGTCCACAGAATCTAGTTAACGTTATATTTATAAAGTTAAGTATTCATTTGTGCATTTTATTGAACAAACCAGGGAGAAACTTATTGTTACTCATATAGTTTCAACGTCTAATTTGGGTCATTTTATAATTTATTTATAAAGTTTTGTTTTTTTCGTCTTGCAGCATCTCTTGATGGATGGAACGAACCTTCTGATTGGTCAAGCCAATTTGCGGCAACTGCGTACAGCGAGGAGAGACTGCGTCTTCATCGAGGGAATACTGACGAAGATGCATAATCTACCGAACAAAAAATGTTTAGTTGATTACAGCAGTAGCGAGAGACTGACCGAGCCGTTCGGCGTGAACGGAACGTTTCTCTTCACCCCCGAAGAAGAGCTGGTGCGTAGCGGTATCCAGGGACGGGCGGGTTACTACGACGGAAGCGGCTACGTTCTTCAGCTCGACAGAACGAGGTCGGGAGCTCTTCAGCAACTGAAGGAGCTAAAGGAGAGAGGCTGGATTGATGAGAACACGAGAGCTGTCATCGTGGAGTTCACTCTCTTCAATGTGGCGACCAATCTGTTTAGGTTAGTCTTATTTCATCCTGCTCCCTTGCCCCATACTACATACAACCAATTGCTCTAGACTGTATACCATGTTGATATTCGCACCAGTTTAATTAATTCAAATCTTTTCACAATTATGCTTTTGCCTGTAAGATTTCGCCAACATGTCCAGGCTGTTTTAGCCTTTTATAAGCATTAATGGGGGAGGTAACCCAAGCATTTATAATGACCTTCTAAGAATATGGCCCTCATTAACTATTTCTTGTTAAACAACATACAACATCTACTGCATTTAGCCAAATGATTCTTGTCTCCATAACACCAGATATTGAAGCTGACGTTTTTCCACTCATGTGATTTCAGTTGTGTGAGTTTAGTTGCGGATATTGAAGCTGATGTTTTTTCACTATTGCCATTTCAGTTGTGTGAGTCTCGTTGCGGAGTTGCCCGCCAGCAGTGGGGTCATGCCGTACTGGCAGGTCTCCTCTGTCTATCTCTACCGCTACGTCTCGGGCTTCGACTACCTGGTTCTCATCTGTGAGGTAATTACGCTACAAGCTGATTTCCAATGATTTAAAAATGATGAGAAATCTTAAATAGTTGTATTTTAGAAATCTTAGGATCATTGCAACTGAAATATAGTGTGATACATGTGAAAGTTATAAATATTTCATGCTTCATGCAGTTTTCCAAAATTATTCAAAAGAGATCATGTCAATAATCAAATCAAAATGAAATGGATGTCAACGACTGCCCTAGATTTCAGCCATAGGAATATTTTAAAGGTATTTTCATTCAAATATTTCTTAGAATATTTCATTGTTATTAAGATTTCTCCATCTGCCACACTTAATGTACCTTCCAAACGTTGATGCTTCTTTTCGGAAGATATTTCTGCATATTTCTTGGATTTTTTTCAGAAATGAAATATTCATTTTTCCTGAACCTTAATAAATATATATTTATTTTTATTTTCAGCTGCTGTTCATGGCTTTGATTTTGTTTAACATCCGCGACCAGGTGACCGTCATGCTTCATTTAGGGCGCGGCTACTTGTGCGATGCTTGGAACTACCTGGAGATGGCGCTGTGCAGCCTGGCGCTCGCACATTTCACCTGCTACATCTACCGCTTCGTCCTGGTCAACGATCTGGTGGAGAGTCTGAGGGCAAGTTATCTCGAGGAGTTTGTGGACGTCTCATTCTTGGCGCTCTGGGACCAGGTCGGTACATCAACTCTAGATAGGGATTGGCTATACCTGGACCAAAGATTTTTGCAATACGATATGATATGGATATTTCCTCTATGATATGATACCATAACAATATTGTTAAAAATACTAATTTGTTGAGGTGTATCTTTGAAAATAAATTAGAATAGATACATGGATTCTCAAAATATTTGACCAATTAATGATCATGGGGGTCCAAAGCAGCCCAACAATTTTGGTGAAATCTTGCAAGCAAAAGCATAATTGGGGAAATATTTCAAGGAATAATGGCAATTATATCACTACCAACAACACACCTTCAAATATTTTTAATCATTTTCAACTCCCAAGTTATTGCCCAAAGTATAAGTGATCCAGACAACAACTTCTAAAGGAACTCTTCAACATTATGCTGCTGGTGGCTAATTTGGCCAATACAAAATGATGCAAAAAACCTGAAAAATGACTGAAACCCTGGCAAATCGGTACTCAAATGAGAGAACTCAACGAGAGCTTTCAAATGAATACCAACATGACAGGTTTTAGATGGTTTTCAAAGATTTTAACGGGCTTTGGATAAAAGTAGCCTCAGCATTGGAAGGGTTAAAAGAGGGTAGTCGTTTGAGTTGTGAGAAACATTTTTCCTTCATATATATTCTAAAAATATTTTTTTTTGCCTTCATGCTTGCATTGTATCCCTGTTCCTTTTCTGGTCCCCCATAACTAATGAACTCATTGCTCATACCCCTGCTTTTCCAGCCATTCATAATCCTATGAGAAATATTGCTTATAATATTGGGACCTTTAAGAAAATTCATATCATTCAACTTTATTTTATTTTAACTCAGCCCTTTGTGCTGCATATTTGCTTAGCTTTAAAAATTATTTTGATATTTGTTTTAGTATCTTTTGATCAATTATGTTGCATATTGAACCTCATGTATAATTCATGCTATTCAACTCTATTTTATTTTACCTCAGCCCTCTCTGCTGCATATTTGCTTAGCATTAAAAAGAATGTAGTATGTTTTGATCATTTCTGTTCCATATTCCGAAACATGTAGAGTACATTATGGATGGCACCCCTCAGGTTTTTGACCTTTGACCTATTATTGACCTAGTTGTGTTGTGTCTATTTCAGCTGTTGAGGGGCGTGGCAGGGTTCATTGTCTTTCTTGTCCTCCTCAAGTTCCTGAAGCTGCTGCGATATCGTCGAGTCTTCGCCATGTTCGGAACAATCTACAAACGCGTCTCCATGGAGATCCTCATCTTTGCCGTAAGTACCTCTACTGTTAGTCAGGCAGCAGGAGAAAAGTGGAAGAGCTTTTGCCAAACACCGTAACCCATTCATACATAACTAGAATTGTATAGTTCTGTAAGTTGCAATTGGTTCTTTTGTTGAAGTATACAAACTTGTAATATTAAATCAGACTGGTAAAAAATTCTATATTTTCATTGGCCACTATGTCTGATGATTCTTTGCTACCATCTCTCATTCATTATCTCAACTTCCTGCATGTTTTTACCACTATCTCTCATTCATTGTCCCATCTCCATGCAGGTTTTTCCTACTACCATTAGGGTTCTGAAAATATCACTATATCATTGTATTTCTAATTTCAGGCGATCTTTTGTGTCATGCTCATTGCCTACTCCTCGCTGGGGTTGGCTCTCTATCGCAGCGTCAGCGCAAGTTTCTGTAACTTTGAGTCAGGCCTGCTGAGCTTCGCCGCGCTTCTTACGAGGAACTACAGCATCCAGGATGTGGATGATCACGACTTCCATGGCATCCGCATCATCATCTTCACCTTCACTGTCTTCGTCACGTCACTTCTGAAAGCATATGTAAGTAGGTCAGCATGACCTAGTCTTGTAAGTTTTATAAGTAGGTCAGCTTGACTAGGTTAAGTTATATAAGTAGGTTAGCTTGACCTAGTCCTGCAAGTTATATAAGTATGTCAGTTTGACCTAGTTCTGTAAGTTCTATAAGTAGGTCAGTTTGACCTAGTCTTGAAAGTTTTTTAAGTAGGTCAGCTTCACCTTGCATTAGCAACGGATAAGCCCTGCTAAGGAATAGTTGTGTATAGGGCATTCCCATCTCTTCCCAATGGGCAAATCTGGTGCAGAGGCACTCTTTGCTTTCCATTAATTGTATTGGGCATGTTTGTTTAATGACCAATGGAAAGGGCTACAATAATTAACAATTACAGGGCAGCTCAATTGAAATGAATTCAATCTTTCTATTTTGACAATCTTGTAGCCGTTGAGATATCTCTTTACTTATTTTATCTTTTTTTTTGTCTTTTCTCTGGCTCTCAGATGGTTGCAGTTCTGTCCTACCAATACAAGACGTATCGTCACGAAGAGAATCTATCAATGACGAGTCCCGAGGCTCTTCTCTTCATCTGGAATCGCTTCCTCTTGTGGGCTGGAATCCGCAAACCAGCTCCCTCTAGTGGCGAGGAAGAGAACACGCTGCCACCGGTAAGTAGCTTACTCATCTTAGATATTATCTATGAGCTTCTCTGATACACATATTTCTTAATCTCTAAAAATCTAACAGGGCTCAACATTAGTGCTTGCCTCGTTGCCCCGGGCAAGTAGAATTTGTAAATTATGGCTGAAGGGCAAGTGAAAATTGTATCTTGCTTGCCCCATTGGGCTAGTACACTGTATGTATTTCGGGTTAACTTTTGAGAATGTGTTCAAATCTTTAGGTCTGGCATCCCAGCTAGTCCAAGAAAATATGATTTCACATGCCAGCACCATATTCTACTTGGTTTTAAATGAAACATTTAAAACATGTTATTTTTCAAGGGCAGGTGAAAGTTTCACTTGCCCTCCTGGGCAAGTCGCACAAAAGTTAATGTCGTGCCCTGTCTAATCTAATCTAATCTCTATAAATAACTTTTGACCCTTCCAATGCTCAGGCTACTTTCGTCCAAAGCACACAATAATGCAAAAAGAATTGAAAACCATCTAAACCCTGTCATGTCGGTATTCATTGGAAAGCTCTCTCTCAGTACTATCAGATAAGTACTTAAGTGCCAGGGTTTCATGTTTTTTTTCAGGTATTTTGTATAGGCCAAAGTAGCCACCAGCAGCATAAGGGTTAAGTTATGAGCTACTATGATACACATATTTTTTTTATCTCTATAAATATATACACCTTTTAAATACAATTTCTTTAATAGTTAGCCTATCTCAACCAGTTGTCTTGGTGATTGCATTCCTTGTGTTCACCAATGCCTGATTTCATCTTTTTTAAATTTTTGTTTCATAGGGGATAAATGTTTAAGCTTTTTTCTCAGTGCCACCATGGGAGAACAAGTATCAGGTTCTGGAACAGACCTGCTAGAGGATAAATGTATAGAGTTTTCTGAATATCGACACTAACCCACATGCTGCTGGTGGCTACGTTGGCCATCACAAAATGATGCAAAAAGCATGAAAAACGACTGAAACCCTGGCAGTTGGGTACTCATCTGATAGTACACAGTGAGAGCTTTCCAATGAATACCAACAGGTTTTGATGGTTTTCAAAATCTTTTGCGTTCTTGTGATTTGGACGAAAGTAGCCTCAGCATTGGAAGGGCTAAGGAACAAGATGCATAACTAGAAAAATACAGTATGTCAATTAAAAAATGTATTGAGATATTTTTGTTTTCATGATTAGGAGTTCACTATGGCGGAAATCGAGTATCAGGTTGAAGAGCTCCTATTCAAGATGAACGCCATAGCAGGCACGCACGGTCTCCCGGAGAAACCTCCACTGTACACCACAGACTCTGACGGAACCTACGGGATGGGCGAAGATGGACTATCCACAGGCGGGTCAGATGTGCGGCCTTTCGATGAGGATAAGTTTGAGAGTCGTATCCATAAGATTGAAGATAATCTGTATTCGCATGAGCCGGACCTTGCACAGCTGATTCAGCTGGACAGCATCGGAGCTGACATACTCTCACACGAAAAAGAGAAACAACTCAGGTAGGGAAAAATGAAATATAAATTTTATAAGTAGAAAGAAAAAAATATTTGAAAAAAAGTAAAAAGTATAAAAGAAAATTAAAAATTTTGATAGATATATATGAATAAATAAAAAGTGAAAAGTAGAATACAGTTCAACCTCTTGAAATGACCACCCTCTAAAGTGACCCCATATTGCAAGGCCCAAACTATGATTTTTGAATAACATTTCTCCTTCGAATATTTTCTGAACTTTGCTTTTGCCTGCAAGATTTTACCTCATTCGTCAGGCTGCTTTTTCCCTAGTTGTTCAAATGTTCGAAGTTTCACTGTATTCTGCATCTCTTTCTAGGAACCATCTTGAGCTCGAAATATTCCGGCAACTACAGATGCAGCGACGAGGCAAGAACTACTCGAGCACCGCAAGCGAGAAGGAGGGGAGCCCTCAGATGAACCCTGGGCATCACAAAACACTATCCCTGTGCCCTAAGGGCAACCTGATACTGACCGATGCTGTGACTGGAAGCAATGGTAGCGGGAATGAGCCTCAGAGTTCAGAATCACCCAGCAGCCAGAGCCGGAATGGGGGCAACATATTTGACAGCACGGGGGGCGGGGGTTCGGACAGTGGTCATTTGTCCAGCTCCGGGCCCTCTGTGTCCGGCAAGCTGTCCAATAAGAGCTTCCCGACGCCACCGCGACTAGGTAGCTATAAACCTTTTAACGTTAAGCCTTCTTCTTGTGATTTTTTTTATTTGATTTATTTTTCTCAAGGCATAATTGAATGTGCATTGTTTTAGACTCAATGAAATGTATTTATTTAAAAGGATTTTTTGTTAAGTGATATTGAAAAATAGCAAAGATCTTATCACACCACTGCGCAAGATCTAGGGTTTAAATCTTGCCACGGGTATGAGAGGAAGTTGCCAGGGACTTGGAACTAGTACTTGTCCTTTGGTTTCTTACACCTTAAACCACTGGATAGTCCATACTCAGGCCAGAATGGTAGAAAAATTAGCAATGTGGAGATCCCATTTTTTATCTGATGCTGGTGGCCAATTTTGTCATTACAAAATGACGCTAAAAAGCTGGAAAATGACAGAAACCCTGGCACACGGGTTCTCATTTGAGAGTACTCAGTGAGAGCTTTCTAATAAATACCAACATTATAGGGTTTAGATACAGCTACCTTATAACTAATGACATATGACATAACAGCCGAGGTGGTGATGTGTTAGGATGTGTTTAAACAGCAATATACTTCTTCTATGAAGGTTGGCAGTGGTGGGTTTAAGTAGAGAATACTCTAAGAAACTATTTGGGCCTGTATTATTCATGATGTAATTGTCCTTTAAGTCAAAAAGTTTTCTGAGCACTTGTTTTATATCTTATCTCTCTCTTTCTCTTTCTCCTAGGAGTGTTATCATTTCCCTCGGATATTCTGGATGACCTTGAGGACCTTGGCAGCAGTGTGAACCACTCCATGGCCAGCATCCTCACACCTACTGACATCCAACCCGAAACCGTCACCTCACCAGATTCCTACACCCACCACCAGATGGCGCCACAAGCCAAAAATCAAAACCGCCCAGATTCGGGTGGTAGAGGGCGTAGCAGCAGTAGTTCCGAAGGACTGAACTCCGTCCAGGTTATCGGTGGAGATTCGCTCCCAAAGCGCTTAGAGAGGCGGGACCAGTATCGCCTGACACCATCGCTCAACACTGGCCTGACCCCTATAGAGACAATAAAGACCAGCCCCACAGTATTCAAACCCAGGCCTTCCTCGGGAGTCCTGGACAATACGTTACATTACGATTTCCTGTGTGAATCGAGCTCGGAGGAGGGGGAGGGGCAGGCAAGGCCGAAAGGAGGCAAACAAAGGACGTTACGTAAGACGAAATCTCGCGGGAAGGGGAAAGGGCGTCGCCATCTGACGCCTGTGAAGGGGTTGGAGGACTTTGCGTTTGACAATAAGGGCTATAGTAGTGACAGTGAGCAGGAGGGGGGTGGGGGCAGCAGGTACCAGGGAGGTGACCACAAGCAGTGTTGGTCCTGAGCAGAACGAGTGCAATATGTCATCTTAGATGAATAAAAGAATGGATATGTAGCGAGAGACCAATTACTATATGCGCCATAGTGAAGGCCTTGCTATGCCAGGGCGCTTGAATGTGGCCTCAATGTGATGTCACCAGGAGATGAGGACTCTCGTATTGTTTGCATTACAAAGATTACAAATTACAATTTGTGCACCAACATGCGCAGAATGCGACTTTTGGGCTATTCGCCGCAGCCAGCCTGTTCAGGTTGACCGGCTGGTTTCATATCCACTTGTTTTTATTCATCTAAGGCAGAACGAGTTCAATATGTTATGCAGGGGGCAGCGCTGGTTTTGGGAGGTGTTCGCTTTTAATCCATTCATCCTTTAGAGTTCCCCTTTGAAAATGCTGAGATACTTTATCAAGTTTTACATAAATTTTCCTAATAACTTTGAAATTATGCATAAATTACATAATTACCAAGGAACTATGCATTGACTTTCACAATGTTTAAATAACCCTGAAATATACACGAAATTGTATTTTTTTTTAAGCAGAGTGGTTTATTGAGTTATAATAAAAGTTTCTCCTTTAAATGTTCCCTAAAGGTAGGTTCCTGTTGAAGGATACCACTAGTCAAGTCTTTAACCCATTAATGCTTAAATTAAGAATAATTTTACAAAATGCTTAAGGAGAGTCGTTAGCAATGTCCTGATAGATATTTCTCCATCAAGTATTTTCCTAAATATGCTTTTGACTGCAATATTTCATCAAAAAGGCTGGTTTTGGCCGCTGTGAGCATTAATGGGTTAAGCTGCTCTAGGGATGGATGGGTCAAAGTTGGTGGTTCGTTTTGAGCCAAAATCAAAGATGTAACATATTTTACCCTAAAATAACACGTATGAAGTCTGAAGGGAGATATATTGATCATACTTGTAGCCACGATAAGTATTGGAAGCCATAATCAAATTTCATGTATGAAGTCTGAGAGGTCCCTATCACACCTCTCTGATTGCGATTGTCATACCTGGAAAATGTTGACCACTGTGGTCCAGGGTCTAGAAACTGGCGGCCCAAAATTGGCAATTGTAGAATTTGGGGCGTCTTAATTTTTATGGGAGACCACAAAATACTCAGATTACAAGCATAAACATGTATATACTTATTGAAATAAGGCATAATACCAGTATACAATGTCATGGGTTTTATATATATTGAGGTGGAAAAACTTGAATTATATGCTTGAAATTGACATTTTTAGAAGTTACTTTCAAAAGGTTTTGGGTGTCGTAAGGGGTTGATTTTTGAGGGTTTGGGTGTCCAAATGAGGGCCTACTGGTTAAGACTATGCTGTGGTCTGAATTGGCGATGCCAGCCTATGCCCTTTAACATTTATTTATTTCAGATTATCCTGCTCATATTTGCAGATGCGAAATAATCTGAATCAAAAGGTGCAGTTCAGCTACAAGAAAAACAGATAAAATTTAGCTTTCTATGTTATATTAAACCAATAATGCTCACAGCGGCCAAAACCTTTCAGACAATTTTGATTTCAGTCGTAAGCATAATCGGCAAAATATTTGGAAAGAGAAATGTTGATAAGAACATCACCAACAACTCTCATTCAAAATTCAAAAAATTTGTAAAATTATTCTCAATTCGAAAGTTAACGTCAAAAGTATCTTCGATCTAGACAACAATTTCCCGCGAAACTCACCTATTACAGCCTATTACACCATTTTTCAGGCTTTGTTGAGAACCGGTGATCTATTTTATCTCAATTGTTATGAACAGTTACCTATTGATATTATGAATATAGGAAGTCCCCTTGAAATGTCTTGTATGATGGGAATCTAGAAATAGCAAGCCATATATATTTTAGTGCCAAAATATGATATTTTCTGATGATTTAATAAAAGATGTTACTCACGTTTAGGCAGAAGAATATTTGGTCAGTAGGAACTTTTGATTCAGGTTAAAATAGATTTCCATTTTGAATCATTAAAGAAATGTAAGATGAATGCAATCTTATATTTTGATTTTTGAATGACCAAAAAATTAGGTTTTCAATTTTCCTCCAACATAGGTCAATTGACCTGTTAGATATTATTTATGAAACGTGTCAGCAGTTTTCCTGGAAAGGGTATACTGGCAACTTACCTTCTTCCATGTCCAGTTTGATTCATTGATACCTTTTCATAAAAAGAGTAGTCTCTTCCTGTTTGAAATGAACCACAAATACTCTATTTGAATAATAATCCAATTCCAAATAACGTAGTATGTGCAAATAATTCCAAAAAGAGATTTGGGATGACACCACTACAATATTTAGGGCCTCCTTACCCTGCTACAGTCATGATTGATGAAGGTTAGCTCTAATCATTCTTTTATGTGAGAATGCTATTGCATAATTGCCTGTTGGTCAAAGGACATTTCTTGTCTACCGTTTTGTACTAGTTTGTAGCAGATATTTTTGTAACTTTTTTATTCTGATTAAAACAAGGTGCTTGAAAGTTGTTTAAGTGTTGTAAAGCAAATATCATGAAAATATTTTTTATACCTTTGAAAAAATGTTTTTACAAAAGTTTAACCAAGAAGACGTTAATGAGTGGAGTTTTCATAATTTATCCTATTTGCATCCAGATTGTACACATGACCTGACAACTTAGGAATATTACTTATCAATAAGAGTAATATTTGAAAGAATTAAGAGAGGGATTGTTATATATCACAGGGTCTGACACTAAGATTTCAGGCTAGGGGCCCGAAAAGGTATTTTGATCAAAATTAGTTGTCAAAATCAAGATTTCTGGTTATTATACATAATATTTTGGGCCCCTAGTCTAAAAAATCTGGGGGCCCACAGCAAAATGGGAAAGTCGAACCATGTATCATGGGGGAGCAACAACTTACAGTTCTTATCAAAATAATGCTTTTATCAAGACACATAGTTGTGTCAGTTTGTTAATGTTTTAGATGTAAGTTGGTTATGTGCCATGTGCTATGAAACCAGTTTTTTTTTATATAACAAACATTTCAACTAACAGTGTCAGAGTTTGTATATTTATAGATGTAAATTGGTGAAGTGCCATGTGCTATGAAGGAAGGAAGGATAACCTGGTATGAATATCCTGAAACTGCAGTCACATATCTTTGCTTGTGCATTTTATATCATGAATAATAATTGACCAAAATCCGAGGATGAATTCAGGCTATTTTGAGCTTCTCCCCATTCTCTACTGGTAGAGTGCCACAGCTAAGAGGTAGATTTTACCTATTTCATAAGATTCACTTGTCCATTCAGGAGCAAAGTTGTTTAATTATATCTTCTAAACTTAGGTGTTCATGAATCGTCATGTGTGCTTGCTCTATTTTAATCATGCCAAACAAGACCTGAAAAAAGTTGGGAATGTGGTTCTTTATTAAGTAGTCTTTTAAAAAGGCTTGTATGTAGAATTTCAAACGAAACCGTTTTTTTAATTTAACAAACATTTCAACTTACAGTATGTATGAGCTTCACTTATCAATATTTTGAAATGGATTGAGAGAAAGATAATACTTTCTGTTTTATATCAATTTTTCTTGGGGGCAGTTTTGTATTTATTGCTTGGTATGCTCTGGAATAATTGGATCAGTTATATTTTTGGCAGAAATTTGCTGTGTGTTCAGTCATATTTCTGCTTGAGGAATGTACTTAAAGCAGATATTTTTGTACTTATTGATAATAAAGAATAAATTTGCAAAACATTTGGGAGATTATTGGTTGATCGCTTACTATTATTTCATTTCAATGGCAATCCTGTCTTCAGAAATATCACCAGGACAGTTAAGTTCTATAAATCAACACAAAGCCATCTGCCCAATCTTAATCCGGGTTATCCCTATAACAATACTCACATCAAGGGCGAAAATGCTGTTAACAAGTGGAGTTTCTCTTATTAATGTGACAACAATAAGGAAAACAATAGTTCTAGCGAGAAAAAAAGGCACAAATTGGTGCCGAAAAAAATCCTGAAAACTACCATATCTTTCGTCTCCAGTTTTAAAGGCATATACATATCCAAAAAATGTTGAAAACAAAATGATGCATATTTCAGGTACTAGATCTAGTTCAGGTACTAGATCTAGTAACACCTGCTCAGGAAACCAATTACCAAAGCAACATTTAAAAATCGGTGGGTTATGCAATTATGGGGATTAAGATCCGCTGCGGAGTTGCCTCAGGGGTTTCCAACTGTCGCATTGTCGCACCAGCGTGCGACAGGGCCTTCAAAACGCGTGGCAAGCCAACAGTTCTAAGCACTTTTTGATTTGGAATTTTTCGCAAATTCTGAACAATAGAGCTTATCACATATGTATTCACTTGAATTATTTTTGATATGAATTGTATTTATTAACGAGTGAACTCCACTTAGTAATACTGTCTAATGATTGGTCTTGGTCTTAACTATTGCAATAAGGGCTAATATGGTAGGGCTACCCGGTGACAATATTATTGCTAATTCAAGCTAACAATGAGCGATAGTACACGTTCAGGAGTATAGTCCATTCACTCTGCACAAAAGATTGATAGACCCTACAGGTGGACGTGTGACCTCTACATGTCCACTTGTAAAGTATACAGATGGGTTCTGCCAGTAGGCAAGTAGGTTTTCTGGGTCACAGAGTAAGGAGGCTCTCCAGGGGTATCCTATCTTAAGTACCACAATCTCTACATCTTATTTTAGACTACTAGTGTCCCATGTACCAATTTCCCCTTTAGTTCCCCCTATGTTCTAGTTCTCCACACCCAGTGACTGCTAACCACAAACTGACCCAGATGTCTATTAGTGGACAGGTGTTTGGCCTGAACACCGAGAGGACAAACCTGTTCTTACAGGCACACAGATGAAACTTACAAACCCATTTCCTTTGCTCATTGTTAGCTTGAATTAGCTATAATAGCTATTACCGGACCTCGTTCACCAAAAATTGCTGTGCTCCGGGACTGAAATATTTGGACACCCCTGTGCCTGAGAATTGGTGCAGATTTATAGTCAAGACATAGATGTGTGTTGCCAAAGCTGAGACGCCAAGGCCAAAGCTTTGGAACAAACACCCTCAGCAAGGCTATAAATCTGGACCAATGCTCATTGGTGGGTTTAAATGGCTATTATAGTGAGTATGAGTGATAATTTTTTTTCTTACAACTGAAAATGACACAAAAAACATGTTTTCTCATTGTTGCTGAGCCGGGATTTGGTCCCAGTTCAGTGCAGTGAACCAGGACCACTTTTAAGCCACAGAAACAGCTTCTCACTGAACACTTCCAAGCGCAGGTATTTTCATAGCAAAACGCTAAGATTAGGGATTGAGATCCACCAGAACATTAGGCAACGGTTACTTGATTTATTGGTTCCCAAATCCTTCACAGACCAATTTTACAGTCAGGAGGGAGGTAAATAAAAAGTTGATTGTTTTTATTTTTATAACACACGGAAATCTAAGTTAGCAAACAGTCATTCAGGGAGGTAAAAAAAAGTGATTTTTTGACTAGTACTAAAATACATACTTTAACCATATTTTTGAATATTAAAAGAATGATATTTTAATGAGATGATAAATTTCAACAACACAATATTGCATTGCTATTGTAATTTTGTATTGCTCTGGTACAGGTGAACTTGGATATGACAGACTCAATGGGACCAGGAAAATTGGTCCGTCATAAGCAAAATCCGTTGTATACATATGACGAATACTTTATATGTATCGGACTGGGACCAAGCACATCGTCCGTCATATGCAAAAATCCATCGTACAGTGGTCCGTCATATCCGAGTTCACCTGTATTAATATTATTGTAGTTTGGTTATTTTATTTAAATTTATTGTAGGTTTGGTGTACCTACTTATGGCTCTGCGGCAGAGCAGTCAGCACAAAATAAAATGGGGGGGATTACATTTATTTTCAGGTCGGGTCTATTCCACTTTCATCGGCAGATCCGGGAACCATAGACGAGTAGGTTGTTTTATTGCCAAAGAAGAGGCCACCAAGGCCAAATCTCTGCAACAAACACCCTCATCAAGGCTATAAATCTGCACCAACAATGCTTGGTGGCAGATCTTAGTGGCTATAAAAGCAGGCTCTTGTGTTAGATAAAATTCTTCTAAAATTACACAAAAAAAATATGGTTGCAGAGCCAGAAATTGGTCCCGGCTTAGTTGGGGCACTGAACCGGGATCACAATAAGGCCTCAGAAATAGCTTTTCATTGAACATGTATAATTCCAGTCCCGTTATGACCACAGCAACGCACAATATTACTAAACGCAGGTTGTAGACAATTTAGTTTGTACACCAAAAACAGCTACCAATCACCTATTTACAATAACCAAATACCCCAATCATAAAAAGGCAACATTTTTATTAAAAGCACTGCATCCGCACAATAACCAAGGGTAAAATTATCGAGATTAGCTCTTCCTAGAGAAGTTGGTGGCCCTGAAAAGGGCCGTTGTGTTGTTATTGAGCCAATAACTTAGGCACGTTCACCACGGATACGGCGGGCAAGCTGGATGTCCTTTGGCATGATGGTGACACGTCTGGCGTGGATGGCGCACAGGTTGGTGTCCTCGAAGAGACCGACCAGGTAAGCCTCGCTGGCCTCCTGAAGGGCCATGACGGCAGAGCTCTGGAAGCGGAGATCGGTCTTGAAATCCTGAGCGATTTCACGGACAAGACGCTGGAATGGCAGCTTGCGGATGAGGAGCTCGGTGCTCTTCTGGTAACGACGGATCTCACGGAGAGCCACTGTACCGGGCCTGTAACGATGGGGCTTCTTCACGCCACCTGTGGCTGGGGCGCTCTTGCGGGCGGCCTTGGTAGCCAACTGCTTCCTCGGGGCCTTTCCTCCGGTGGACTTGCGTGCGGTCTGCTTGGTACGTGCCATTTTTAGGGAATGATAACCAATGCTTCGTGCACCTGCTTATATACGTTTTGAAGCCTTGTTCTGATTGGTCAGATTAGCCGAAAAGTCGGTCTGTGATTGGTTAAAATAAGAGCGCGAATTTTTTCGATTGGTTGAAAAAGTGACAATTTTCCCGCGCTCGGGACACGCGGTCTGCTGCTTTGGATCCGATATTTTGCTCAAGCTCGACTTCTTATTTTGCGCATGATTTGACAAAAGTTATTGGTGTCGAAATATGGATAAACGGTACAATGGCGTCGATACTATTGAATGGTTGGAGACATGGATCGATGATACTATTAGCAATAAACAGTAGATAAACATACAAATGGTAATATGCAAGTTATAATTTAAACATAGGGACTATTTAAAAGGTTAAGAAATTGGCAGGAATAGATTATTCTTATCGCGTTAGTCAAAACAGGCGAAACACGCCACTTGACTTCGAATTTCATTGGATTCGGATTGCTTGTTCGTTATTTGCCGTACTTGAAAATGGCGTAAGCAATATAAAGCGTGGTACATTTTCTCGTAGTGTCGTAGTTCTCAGAGTGTAAAACTGCATAGTCCCGTGTTCCATTCACCAATTGCGGGAATAAAAGCCCAAAAATATGTTGTCATTGACCGAGAGTGGCGAGACGAGAAGTTTCTGATGACTAGCCAGTAGGCTTATCATCTATCAGTGTGGACAACTCTTTATAGAAGTCCGTGTTTTTAACAATAATCACTATGACAGTTATCTCACATTTATTTCTCGGGTATTTGTGAACAGTACCACGAGTGCTTGCAAAAAAGAGACCATTTATCGGCGGCTTTCAAAGTGCCGGATACAGTCTACATTCTACAGTGTTCTACGTTCGAGCTTCTTGAGCAAACCATGCTAGGCCTAACTCACCATGCTGGCATGCATAATCTCTATGGCATTTCTGCGTATGGCACAGACTCTATTGAAGTATTGACTTATGCAATTTGGAATCAGTGATTAGAGTAGAGTGGATATAACATTACTGTGCAAGTAAATAGACTTTTTATTTGCACAGTAATGACTTATCTCTATTATATGGAATACTATTAAGTATTATACAGGGAACACACCGGAGACAGTGCTGAATGCGTGTGTTTGTCAATGTCTTATACCAAAAAGAATGGGATAAATATCAAGTTCCTATGAATACATGTACTAAATAAAAGGTGCACACATCCCAAAGCAGAAAATTGATGAGAGAAGGCCTATCGGGCACCAAACGTGAATGATAAATGCTAGTTGAATTTCTTAGTCAACGTTTTTATGCCACAAAAAAGAAGTTAGCCATGTATCAAGATTCAAGTGCCTACCGGTATTTTATTGCTTGGTGAAATAAAATGGAAGATACTGGTGAGAAAATAACCTCTTTTGAGTATTGTATATTTCTTCGATGCCAGGCCTTGTTGCCGCTCCGTGCTTCTTAGTCCGTGAGCCAAACCCCATTTTTGGGATTTTCGGTTTCATATCTGGGGGCCAATCCTCACCTTGTTTTTCTGAAAGCCTATTGTGTTAGCTTCATTTTGATGTATGATAGCCTTGTATTGGGTGGAGCCTTTCTGAGAAAATGGGCCGTGATAATCAGACTACTGGTAAGATCTGTGTGATATGTAGAAAAACAAATATCTTTGATTCAGTGCTTTATAGACACCCAATCATCCCCAAACTTTACAACTAGTTAACTTGAAATCATCAAACATGCTTAGATAGGTTATTGCATATATAAGTACCTTAAACAAAAATCTTGACATATTTAACCAATTTTGGGGGTGTCTCGTGAGAAAAAGTCAGTTTTGTTCAATAGTTTCCACTTAAATGAAAGTTAGTTACCTTAAAGTATCAAATATGACATTCACCCATTCTATATTATTATTCAGTCCAAATATAGGTCTTTAAATGAATTATAAGTGACACTGTGAAAGAAATTGCACCACTTTCCTCGCCATGAAATTTAAATGGTAATATTTTTTTTTGAAAATATACGCAAATCACTGCATCACCCAGACATTTTTCCAAAAGATACCAGTATTGTTTTGTATTATTCTAGACTCCAAAAGAACTGTATTCAAACTGGCAGACAATAAAAACCTTGGATGTGACTGTCTGTGCAAGGAACTTAAAAGGCATAGTACGGTATTCTACAAGGTGACAGTAACATCTAAAACTTAGGATTCCATTTAAAAGTACCCCACAGTTAGAAATCCATTACACTTTGCATAAGCTATCTATCATCATCAGATCCCCTTTGAAATCGGGATCTAACGATGATAGCTTATGCAAAGTTAATTGGATTTCTATCTGTGGGTTATTTTTTAATTGGACTTTAGTTTCAGATGTCACTGTCACCTTGTCGAATACCGTACTATGCATTTGACAATTCAATTTATACAAGCCAAATATTTAGAACTAAAATCAAGATTATTCTGTATCTTCTTCAGAGTCATCTGACACAACTTTATCATTTGTATCAGACTCCAAGTCCTAAGCCTGGTTGTTGCAAGCTTGGACTTAACACATGTCAGTACACCTGAGTCCATTTGCACCCTTCAAGTACTGACACTATTGCATGACATCAGGTTCAGTATTGCCTCTGGAGCTGGAAGACCATGCATCCACTCAATTTGCAATTCCTCCCCATTGTCGCTGGACCTCTTTTTATACAAACCATGTCCAACAGGGTAGAGAACATCTGGAGAAAGCCTGTATCTAAACTCATTCCTTTCTGTGGTACCAGATTTTGGGCAGTATAGCTCACATGTGAATGCTTCCAATTTTGCTATGAGGTCGCCATCAATTTCCCAACAGGATCCTAGCTCTGCAAACATGTCCTTCTTGTCTTTCTGAATAATCTTCAAAGTACTTGACTGAGTTGTCGCGACCAGCAAAAGCACTTAAGCTATACATGTATGCAAGCCAATCATTGACTTACAACAATCTACATCTACAACATCTACTTGTATGCTAACAAATTTCGTGTGGATCCTTGTACCACACCTGAGATACAATGGTGCCAATATATGGGGAAAAACGCCAGACACAAAACTTTTTTTTCATCTGAGATGATGACACAGCTTTATGTCCTTCTGGAGCAGCTCGTGCAGCATGGAGCAACAGGCAAAATGCAAATATCTGCTTCCTCTTGAGTTGAAAGCAGGTCCGGCACTTCTTTAGCACCACCGGTGGTCAGCTTGTAGCAAACTTCACCACAGGTTACTAACATGATTTTTGAACCCAGGTCTTTCAGGTACACCGGTTGTCTCAACTCTTTTGTGTAGGGGCCTACCCTGATGGTCGTGTGGTCTGTAGGAAGGAAGGGATGGGGTTTTACGTTGCGTTCAACAGCTTAGGTCATATAGAAAGCCGGAACTGGGAAGAAATTCCCTTCTATTCACGAATAGTTCCTTGAGGTCTTTCAGTGGCAGAAGGACCATAGGCAGCCCTTCACAATGCCGCACATTTATTTAGAGACCAGGCCACCCAGCTTCGGGATCCAGCGGAGACCCGAACCTGTGAACTCACACTTGGGAGCCAAGCATCGTAACCAATAGGCCACGACAGAGGCATTGCCATGCTACCTGTCTATCATCACTACCAGGGTTCAAATCCCACCCCGGGCATGTGCGAAAGTTGACCGTGACTTGGAATTTGAAGTTCACCTATTTCTTCCACCAGTTACAACTGGCTAGTCACGACTCAGCAGCAATATGGCAGAAAAAGTGACGATAATCAAAATTACACTCTCTTGTGAGAAATTCAAGCAGGCTCTGCTTGTTGTGTGAGTTGGACAGGAATCTTCTCCACAGTTGAACTTTGTGACCTGGAACATTATTCTTGACTTCTGACTGCTCTCTCTATGTCTTTAATCATCTCTTCTCTTTATACATTGAATATGACATCTATTCTGATACTGTCCGAACACTCATGAAGTATTGCTTTGAAGATGCTTGATGAAACTTCAACAAAGGTGTTATGGTCACCTCTTGTTTTCTGGACAGGGGCTATGGCATGATGGTCATGATACTCAGACTGTTTCAGATAGTTATGTGACTGTCATGATTTATATTTTTAAAGGTAAAGATAAAGGTATTCGGTTTATAGTCTTGTATCCACCGAAATGTTCACACAACCTTCCTTCCCTAGCAGGCCTGTACACAGGGACACCATTTCAATCCCCCGAGGGATATTCCAGAGCAGATGGCTGCATATAGCACACAAACTCCAAGTACTGCCTTACTAATGCTAAGTACCCATTTTTAGCTGGGTGGACTGGGGCAATATGGAATTAACTGTCTTGCCCAAGGACAGACCAAAGTGCCCCGGCCGGGAGTTGAACCAGCAACCTACTGATTACTAGTCCGACACCTAACCAACCAACCTACTTTGTCCCCATATTATTAACAGTACCAGGGCCCTAAATTATTTGTTTGGAATCTAGACAAACTTTTCAAAGCATATATATAATTTTGCTAACATCACATTGAATGAAATCTTCTCGGGCTATTTCTTCATATATCAAGTCTATATGCACATACAGCATTATTTATCTTCTGATTATCCCTCTAACAGGGATAGACATTTTCTAGTATTATACATCACGTGAAGATTCTTGATTCTGGTTGGTCAAGGGCCATGGATTAACCGTCATGTTTTCCTCACTCCTTAGCGACAGGCTGTTGTCCTTAACAGCTTTTTGGCTAATCAATTGGCCCATAGTTACAGCTATGGGCTAATTGATTAGTTACCTCTAGCCCGAAGAATACCAAGGAACACCCACAGAGTTTGCTGGGTGACCTACCGGTGAAACTAGTTCAACAAGGCAGACGACGAGTATTTATCCAAAATCTCTGGTGTTTGTAATTGTTCCCCCTTTTATGTTTTGTATTTTGTTTGGTATAATAAAACAAATATGACACCCCTCAGGGATGTCATATTTGTATGATATGGGTGGACATTAATGAACTTCTGGAACAGACAAATAAGAAAATAAATGATTGAAACCACTGCAAAGCAGAACATATTTGGCAAACATATCACAATAAAAATGCAGAATTTCTTTTTTCAAGTTTCCTAGCCCAGGAACTCAAACGTTGACATTTTAGAGAATGGCATAAAAAAGTAAGCTCCAAACAAAATGTGCATGGTATAATGTACATTATATCATGTTGCCATAGTAATATCAAGACATTGTTTTCCCACACAGTGCATACCAAAGTGTATTCGGTTTTCTACCCTCTTTCGTTGCCCTCGCGTGGTGTCATGGCAAGCATATGTAAACAACTTTTAATAAGGCCTTTTTTTATAAATCAAATGTACCTTTTCCATAAATTGAACATAGAAAATAAGGCATATTGCCTTAGTAATGTATGAACATTGTTCTTTTTGCCACACAGTGCAACCAGGGTAGGAATAAAGTGTTTTAGTGTCATTTGTTCACCACGCACGTTGTCATGGCAACCATAAGTAGACAACTTTTTAAAGAGCCCTGGTTATCACAAGTTTAAAGCACTTTTTCCAAAAATATAAAAGCAAAATATATTTTATCATGATATAATAGCCATTAAGACCTCGTCAAGCTGCTGTGTTGGCAACCAAAGGCCTCGGGAGGTCTGATGCATCTCACAGCCTCTGGCCTGCGGCCCTCGGCTGTGAGATGCATCAGACCCCCTCGGCCTTGGGTTTTCCAACACAGCAGCCTGGCTCGATCTTTATCTCTATACCAAATTATCAGCCCTGCCCTGTTACAGTCACTCTATATTCACAGTCCAGAGTTCATAATGAATTACAAACTGACTTTCTTCAAAGCCTGATATCATGGAAAAGCTCCAACGTGTGCAAGGCTATCATACATGAAATTGAAGCTGAACAACAGGGCTTTTCAGAAATGTATGGTAGAATTGGCCCCCCAATATGAAACCGACCAACCCTCTGGCTCACGGACTATCTATCTCTCATTGCAGTTTTGGGCTACATAGTACCTAGTGGAATATCAATGTGTTGGACTTGTATAGATAAATGCATCTTGATCTGTAAGGGTATTCGGTTTAAAGTCTTGCATCCACCGAAGCGCTCACACGACCTTCCTCCCCTAGCAGGCACTGTAGACACGGAAACCATTTCAATCGCCCGGGGGATATTCCAGAGCAACTGGTAGCATATAGCGCACATGCTCTAATCACTGCCTTGTTTTATGCTAGGTGCCCATTTTGCAGCTGGGTAGACTGAAGCAATATGGAATAAACTGTCTTGCCCAAGGACAGACCAAAGTGCCCCAGCCGGGAATTGAACCAGCGACCCTCTGATTACTAGTCCGACACCTAACCATCTGAGCTACTTTGTCCCTATTTGTACAATTTATTGACATATTTACAGTTAAAGTCAAAAGAAAAAGGAACGTTTCAGTTCCATATTGATTATTGGAGGCTAGCAAGGTCAAGTAAGGTTTGTATTCATATAAAACAAAAATGGGTATCTCATCTATGAGACAAAACATCAACCTATCCCAAGAGGTGAGGATCACACATTGGAAATAAAATAAATCATGACTATTGACGTGTTATAGGGACTCCTACATGGCATGCTTTGTCACTATACCCTGCTTGGCATTAGCCAGGACGAGGCGATATCTAGTATCTATTGTGAGTAAGAATAACTGACCAGACACAGTAGAAACGCCCATAATAACGAATAGGACATTTGTGTAAAATGAAGGAAACGAGAGCTTTATTTGTTATGAATTTTACCACCACTGTCATATTCCTCTTAATACATTTTGTTCCCCTAAAAGTACTGTTTACCAGTAAACGTATATTAAGCTTAAATATCATTAAATAGAATACTAGTATTCGAAACTTAAGCAAATTGCGCTTAATTATACATCTAGCACTTTGATGTGGCATTGACACAATATCAAATTTTGACTATGTCAATTTAAAGAAGACACAGGCCGGGATTCCACACAATGCCTTTAAGACCGGGGTTCTGCACTAAGCCTGTTGCTATGGTAACGGAGCATTCAGTCAGAAAAATTTAATTGAATATATGATATATGGAAGTAATTTTTCCAAAACGAGGTCTTATTTGTAGTCATCTATAAATAATCCATACAACAAACCTACAGAAATATGCCAAATAACCTCAACGTTATTGAAGAATATCTATAATCTTAATACATTCTGGCGTGCTATAATAATCTTCAAGATTGGGCAGATACATGGCCTTACGCTTGTTTTGATTTAAAGCCTCTTCTAGAATGTCCATTGGTTTGCTTAGGCCCTAGCGGTCTCAGTCAACCAAAGGACTTTTAGGCCTCGGCTATATATATCAACACAAGGTCATCTGCCCAATCTCAATCCCTACAACATTATGACATGTTTTATAGATGGGAAAGGACGACGCCAGGGCGATGTTAAAACATTTTTTTCATATTTCAATATTTCTTATTCATTTTCCAACGTGTCAGTAAGTACAATATTGCAGAGCGGTGCAGACAAATATATATGTACAATAATCAGTAGATCATTTTGTTATATGAATTACAATAAAGAGATTTATGTATACACTATAAGTGTTTGTAAATATGAACTAAGTTAACTATTTGATTAAGATTTCTTTTCGTATATCAGTATATAGCAGAGGATCCGAGAATGTATTCTTTTTCAAAAAGGCGCTTTTTGCCTTTAAATGCTGTATCTATATTTTTCTTGGAAATAAAATTTCTTAACCTTATTTTTAACATTCAGGAAATATAACTTTTGTTCTTTCTTCATCGCGTTATAAATTGTTTGCGCTTGTTTACCACCTTAAACATTAAGATGACCTTATTGTTTAAATTGTCTAACAAATGTCTTCAGCGATATTGTGACAACCACTAGTTGGGAATTTCAAAACTTCTAATTATATAGTAGTTGAACATCCATCAACCAATAGTATGACGCCATAACTAGCCATTAAGTAAACGACGGGTTGAAATTAGGTTCAAGTATTTATAGTATACAGGTGAACTTGGATATGACAGACTCAATGTAACCAGGAAAATTGGTCCGTCATATGCAAAATCCGTCGTATACATATGACGAATACTTGATATGCATCGGACTGGGACCAAGCATATCGTCCGTCATATGCAAAAATCCGTCGTACAGTGGTCCGTCATATCCAAGTTCACCTGTATACAACACGTGTCTCTTGTGTGTTGGGCCTAATGATTGATATAATTTGGTCATCATTTTTCAAATACAAACCGTGCCTGGCGCTACCAAGTCGCTGAAATGATGGTCAATTTTTCACAAAACCACATGAAAAATTGAGGACTTACATCTGCAACACAGAACATCCACGATAGGATATCGTGGCATATAGTAAGGTTCAATGTTATTGAACTACCCAGCGTGCAACATAACCACTTGCAAGTTGCAAGTGAATTTGGCAAAACACGGCAATGGGGCAAACTGAACATGACCCTGACTTTACCCGCTCGGCAGGTAATGTTTTGGGCAAAGTCCAATCTCACCTTTGTTAAACAGAGTGGTGGGGCAAGTGGAAGTGCCGGTGGGGCAACTCAACTTTAGGAGCAGCTTGCCCCGCTCAGAAAATCATGTTTTTCAATCTATGTTGCACCCTGCTACCGGTAAGTGCATCTAAGACATATAGCGAAAGTTGCCATTGATCTGCCTTATTTCCTCATATCTGCTGGCCAGTCATATTTCAGCACAAATCTGCATTAAATGTGATTTAATTTGAAGTGGCTTGTCTGTATACTCTATCACAGGAAAGTGAAACATACGATGGTGCAGGTGTGAACGACAGAAAAAAAATCCGCTGTTCTTCTGGTAAACGACAGAAAAAAAATCCCACTGTTTTCCTGTATCAGGACAATATCCCCCTGGACAATATCCGCCCGGACAAAATCCCCCTGGACAACATCCCCCTCTAGTAAAAAAAAAATTGTAATAATAATCTAAATAAAATTATAAGTGTTACTATTCATTTACTTTTGATTTAAGATATAGAAACGGTAATCAAGTTACTGCTGAAAATAAAACTAGATCTGACCATATTTGTCAAGAGTTTAATGAGCAATTTAATGAGCACTAGGTGACTATGCATTGAGTTGAGTACTTTATTACTTCAGCTGTGCTTGAAATTGCTGTTTAGACATTAAAATGACTTCAAGACATTACCAATGAGGGCTGTTCCATTTAAAAGTGCGGGGGGGGGGGGGAGAATATGAATATTTTTTCATTTTCACAACCGTTGTTTGGGGAGAGAAAATAAAACATTATTTTTCCCAACACTCTACAGGGAGGATAATTGGAACTTTATTTTTTACAAACTTTTTTTATAAGTTTTATTTTCTCTCCCCAAAAAACGGTCGTGAAAATAAAAAGTTCTTTATTTTCTCTCCCCCAAAAAACAGTCGAGAAATTTTTTTTTTTCTCTCCCAAACGAGGTAAAAATAAAATTTAATTTTCTCTCCCAAAGGAACGGTCGAGAAAATAAAGTTTTTTATTTTCTCTCCCCAAAAAACGGTGAAAATAAGCTTTTTTTATTTTCTCTCCCCAAAACGGTGAAAATGTATATATTTTTCATAATATCTCCCCCCCCCCCCCAAAAAAAAGGGTGTTTTATTTGCTCTTTCACACTTGGTCCGTCGTAAATTATAGTATTGATAATGATGATAATAATTACATCAATAATAATAATAATAATAATAATAATAATAATAATAATAATAATAATAATGATAATAATAATAATAATAATAATGATAATAGATTAAATGTAGGTGGCCAAAGCGCTATTTCCCATTTAAAATGTTTCAAGAGCACTCTAGAAGTTCTGTAGGGAATCACAGTTTTATCTAAATTTTAGTGCTGACTGGGGATTTCATGTGCTGTCCCTTTTATTCATGTGCAGTCTTAAAAATATATCCCTCTATAAACACTATTAAACAGAGTAAAAACCTTTTTACTACAAAATGCTCAGACATATACTATTTATCGTAGGATAGATAAAGTAAAACATCAGATGAACTATTTAGGCGACATTTGACAAGTCAGGGGGGGTCACGGATTCTTGTGCCGTGTGCAAAAATATTGCATATTATCGAATGCGCCGTCCAGCCGAGTGCAGTCGTAACATGGCCGTAGAGGTGGACGGACCTCTGCCTGTAGCATACAACATACCATGTTTTCAAAACATGGGGTTCATTGGGGATCAATTTGCCTACCGTGTAGCAGACGACCTAAATAAATACTACACGCAGTTTCCGTGTATGGGAACGCACAAATAAGCGAACGCTACGTCCCTACAACTGGCATAAACACGACAACATCAAAAAAGGACCTTAGAAATTGCTCAAATTGTGTTATTAAATTATACTTTTCATGTAATCTAAACACAAAAATAAACATTTCTAATTGATACGTACTTTCAAATTTCAATTTCGTATTGGCAGAATAACTGCCGAAAATAGACCAATGAATGTTGGTGCTTTTTAAGAGGTCACGGCCGAGCTAAAAGGCGTTCATTGAGGAAATTCTTTTGCACACGGCACAAGAATCCGTAACCCCCCCTGTGACAAGTAAGCCATCTCGTGTTGTCCAATCGTCCTCGGGTAGGTCTCATCCTTTTGCCCACCCGAAGAAAATTAGCCAATCAGCTTCCTTGTTGTGCACAGAGCGATCATGTCGGCGCGATATTCACATTTCTAGCCTGGCTACGATGTTTAGCTGATTATAGAGTGACACATGAGGACTTGATCAACTTTAAACATGAGTAAAAGCAAAGACTCTGGCGGTAAGATATGAGAGAAAAACAGCAGTCTGAGAAGCAATGGCGGGAATTTCTCAAATGGAGATTAATTCATTCTTGAGTTTCTGCAAATTAAGACGAGACTCAGGCTGAGAGATGGATAGGGAGAGTGGTTAAATAAGTCTGACATGATGAGAGGAGTTGGCAGAGGGTCCAAGTGCCTTCAAGTTCAAGGCATGCCAGTCACCACATTAACACCCAGATAGGGCCCCGTTGAAAGAGGTACTGGGAGGACAGTACAATTACAGAGAAGGGGGGAGGCAAGTGTTGCGGCAAGGCGCTTAAGGCCGCAGGAGGAGTAGAAGTTGTCGATGTAATAAGGATCCGTGCGCCCAAAAAGTGAGTGGCGGGCGCACGGATCCAAGCCCAAAGTGCAGGTGGAAGGTACATGGGATTGGATAGGGCACTGATCAGCACGTAGAGATGTGTGAAAGGGCAGATAGAAGGTAAATGGGTGGGAGTTGCATAAAGTAATAGTCATGTGCCGCAAGTGTGCATGAAAGTGACAATACCAACGTCATAGGGAACTTAATGGAACATTTCCTTCATCAACAGATATAAATTAATACTTACACCCATTAAACTTCACAGAGCTCAATTTTTATATGAAGGCTAGGCATTACTTACATTCATTAAACTATAGATTTTCTCGAAGAAATTCCTAACTTCACAACTGTGGAAATGTTTATTATAACCAGGGAATTTCATACACTAATCAAATCGGCCCTTATAGTGAACGCCAATTCAGGCAGACCTTCTCTCTGGGATCAGTGGATTTGACCAACAATTCATTTTAGTAAAGTGAAATAAAAATATAGACATCGTTATTTAGAAAAGGAAATGTTTCAAAGTGCCAGACGAAGGACTGGGCAGGAAAAGATGATGCTAGTTGCGGTCAGATGGAATCGAACCCGCAACCTCTTGCCCTGCAGGCAGGCGCTCTAGCCACTAAGCTACGGCGCCATCTGTATGACAGGGAGGTTTGAAAAGAGAGCTATATTGATGAAATCCCGTTACTCTATTTTGGATCGTTCCTTGCATTCCGAGTTTAGTCCTGTCATTTACGTGACTGAATACCGGAGTAAATCTTTGAAAAAGACCGCCAGGCCACTTTTATCAATGACCCCACATATTTACATACGGCCCGAAACTGATTATGACCTACCTACCTCATGCGAGCCAGTAAAATAGCCAAATCAAATCTGGCGCCTGTTATCTAACTACTCCAAACCGGCTCGGGATAGCCGGAATGACGCTAGAACCCAATAAGGAGCGCCAAAATAGCTGAAAAATTGTATTTGATCTTTTAATCTAATGCCTTTTCAAATAAATAAAAAATAATGATTATATCAATACGCCTTTACATGTCGTTAACTTTATGGCATCGCCAGTTTCGCAATCCAATTTTCCTAGTGTTATGAACTTGCTATTCTGAGGTTCAATTAGTTACATCTGCTGCCGTTTCACTTTTGGGGGCGCTACGCTCTGCATGAACATTTGCGTCTAGTCCTTTTAGAATTCACTATGCAGCAAAACTCATAGTATGCCATCACTTTTTAGTTTTTAATCAGGTGTGTGTTTTTGCCTTTTGTTTTATGGCATGCAAATATTGCATATAAATAGAATTATCTTGACTTATTATCTAATACCATATCCAGCATTTCAGGATTACTTGTTGCGTTTGTCTGAGATGAATAAAACAAGCTAAATTGGTTCCAGCAGATGAGTACATCTTTCAGAGCCATGGCATATGATCCTACATATGTAATTCCTGGAGCACACATATTTTGTTTAGCTTCTAAAGATGAAGAAAAGAATGAATATGTAGCGAGAGACCAATTACTGTACATGCACTATAGTGAAGGGCTGGACACAACAAGGGTTTCTGATCTGGCAATCAGTGAGGTCACTAGGGAACAAGGACCAATCAGGGGTCTCGTTTCATTTACATTACAGAGAAATTTACCTGTGTGCCAGCATCACCTGAGCATGCGCAGAGCACGACTTCTGGGCTATTGGTTGAGGCTAGCCTGGTCAAGTCGACCGGCTGGTTTCATATCCACTTTAAAAAAAAAATATCTAAGGTTTTAGGCAGGGTATTGGCCAGGATAATTTTTTTTATATAATCCGGCAAACACTATATGCTTAATAACATGGTCCCATACATTCATCAAGCTTTACCTCATTATTCATTTTTCAGCGGAAAACGCAATTTTAGACTACCTGAACAAACAAAACAGACCATACAGTGCAAATGATATCTTCATGAACCTGCACAAGGCTCATGGAAAAACAGTAAGTAAGCATTTTGATATTGTAAATAGAGCTCTCACGAATACAGTAGGTGGCGAATATGAATGTATTCAGGAATATAGGGTCACGAATATGAATACAAAGTATTCATGACGAAATCTAGGGAGATGAGACTGATTCTCCCTTATTTGGAAAGATCTGCGTGAATGATCTGAAAACCAGAGCGCCATTTTACCTTATAAGGACAGGAACGGTCCCCACCCTCAACCGGTATCAACCGGTATAAGTAATCGTGCGCCCACTACGTAAAATGGAGGCACTTCAAAATTTAGCGCTGCTGATTTGAAGTGATTAATTTCCAAGGCCGCAAACAGGTAGGGCATTTCATTTTTGTTTATATATTTATATTTGCCTGTATTTGAATATACAAATGCGTATATTCGAATACTATTCGCATCGCGGCAATCCGCGGTGCAGTGACTATACAAGTATCGCGGGAGCCCTAATTGTAAATATCTTTCTATCCATTCATGCCTGTTCTAGAAGAAGTCAGTTTGTCTAATTTGTCTTGTATAAGGAAACTTAAGGAAAGGTTTCAATCATAATTCAACCTACATCACTCCTTCAAATATTTTTTACAATTTTAAACTATCATAGATCTAGACATACACTTTTCACATATAACTAGGTAAAAAAGGGTAAGAATTTGTGTGAAGCTTGAAAATCCTGCAGCACAAGTTGGGCATATTTAAATGACGCCACTTTTTCTCAAGGACATGGGGATTATATTGAGGGGGCAAAACTTCATTTATATGTTTAAAATTGACACTTTAAATGTTAAATTGGTTGCTGAATATATCATCACAGTATACATTTAGAAATCAAAACATGTCTAGTAACAGGGTTCGATATTCCCAGGGGCCCAGGGGCATATGCCCCTAGATTTCCCTGTGGGCCCCTAGATTTTTCAGACTAGGGGCCCAAAATAGCATGTATATTAACCAGAAATTCTGTTTTTGACCACTTTTTTTTTTATCAAAAGACCTTTTCGGGCCCCTAGCCTAAAATCTAAGTGTCAGACCCTGAGTAATTCTATTAATTTTGTTTGTGTTTTCTCACAGGCAGTGGTAAAGGCGTTGGAGGCGCTGGCTCAGGATGGGAAGATCAAAGAGAAGGTCTACGGCAAACAGAAGGTCTATGTCGCTGACCAGGTAAATGTCCCTTTAGCCCTTATGCTGCTGGTGGCTAGTGCTCGGACTTGGCCAAATTTTTCTTATCGATATATCGTCCAAAATGACGATAGATTATCGATAAAAAACGATAATTTGGTAACTTGAGGCGGCACAGAACTTACCCACATTCCGCTCCTGATGGCTCGTTATACCGGCGATGCTTTCCGGTAAACAACATCCGCCATTTTGAAATTGACCAAAATCACGTTCGTGGCGTGATTAGCAGCGTGATTTTGAAGTCCAAAATGGCGGTTTGTTTACCGGAAAGCACCGCCGGTATATCAAAGTGATAGAAGTGGCGTTGTGGTGAGTAGTTATCTTGCATTTTTTTAAATTTCACATCATTTCATGTGCTTCTATTTTGGACGAGAATTATCGTTCATTATCGATAATTCCTCGAGTTATCGATAGCGCTACTATCGTGGCACAACGATCAATAAGGCGATATTTCGATTTATCGTCCGAGCACTACTGGTGGCTAATTTTGCCAATACAAAATGATGTAAAAAACCTGAAAAATGATCGAAACCCTAGCAAATGGGTACTCATCTGAGAGTTCTCAGCGAGTGCTTTCCAATGAATACCAACATGACAGGGTTTGGATGATTTTCAAAAAAAATTGCATTCTTATGCTTTGGACGAAAGTAACCTCAACATTGGAAGGGTTAACCCTTCCAATGCTAAGGCTACTTTTTGTCCAAAGCACAAGAGACCAAAGGTTTTTGAAATCCATCTATGTCAGGGTTTCAGTCATTTTTCAGGTTTTTTGCATCATTTTGTATTGGCCAAATCTGCCAACAGCAGCATAAGGGTTAAGTTAATGATAACAATATATGATAGCGGTTTTGATAGAAAGAAACCGTGTATTTCTTTGACAGGTTTTTGAGGAAAAATTTCCCTTATCAATTAAAAGAGAAAGTTTATGGGAAGCTAAAGGTATGTGTGGCTGATCAGATAAATAGCCTTTAAGTAGATGATAACAAAGTCAATATGATTATGGTTTTAATAGAAAGAAACCATGTATTTTTTGACAGGTTTTTGAGGAAAAATTTCCCTTATCAAAAAAAGTTTATGGAGGGCTAAAGGTCTATGTGGCTGACCAGATAAATGTCCTCTAAGTAGATGATAACAATATGATGGCGATATTTGGGGATGCTGTTATGGTTGAGGTATACAGCTAGATACTTAGTATGCATCTGCTTAATGATAATCTTCATCCATATCTTGTATCTGCTTAATGATAGTTCATATTCATATCTTGCATCTGCTGAATGTTAATCCATATCCATATCTTGTATCTGCTTAATGATAATCCATATCCTTATCTTGTATCTGCTTAATGATAATCCATATTCATATCTTATATCTGCTTAATGATAATCCATATCCATATTTTGTATCTGCTGAATGATAATCCATATCCATATCTTGTATCAGCTTAACAAAAATCCATATCCTTATCTTGTATTTGCTTAATAATAATAATCCATATCCATATCTTGTATAGGCTTAATGATAATCCATATCCATATCTTGTATCTGCTTAATGATAATCCATATCATTATCTTGTATATGCTTAATAATAATCCATATTCATATTTTGTATCTGCTGAATGATAATCCATATCCATATCTTGTATCTGCTTAATGATAATCCATATCCATATCTTGTATAGAGCTGCTTAATGATAATCCATATCCATATCTTGTATCAGTTTAACGATAATCCATATCCATATCTTGTATCTGCTGAATGATAATCCATATCCATATCTTGTATCAGCTTAACAAAAATCCATATCCTTATCTTGTATCTGCTTAATAATAATCCATATCCTTATCTTGTATCTGCTTAATAATAATCCATATCCATATCTTGTATGGGCTTAATGATAATCCATATCCTTATCTTGTATCTGCTTAATAATAATCCATATCCATATCTTGTATGGGCTTAATGATAATCCATATCCATATCTTGTATCAGCTTAACAAAAATCCATATCCTTATCTTGTATCTGCTTAATAATATTCCATATCCATATCTTGTATGGGCTTAATGATAATCCATATCCTTATCTTGTATCTGCTTAATAATAATCCATATCCATATCTTGTATGGGCTTAATGATAATCCATATCTTGTATGGGCTTAATGATAATCCATATCCCTACCTTATATTTCTAGGCTCAGTTTCCTGTCATTGCTGATTCTGAGCTGAAGGGAATGGATGGGAAAATCACACAACTCACAGAAAAACTAAACGCAACACAGGCAGTCAATAAACAGCTAGATTCAGGTCAGTCTTGACAGTAGTATATATTGGTAAAATACTTTTTTATATACTTTATGTCTAAGGGTAGTCATGCCCAAAAAGTGCAAAAACTAAACTGATACTCCTGATCTGAAAAATATCTCAGACAATGAGCATCTTAAGGATGTCTGCACCAGTTATTATTCATCTGCTTATAATCAGCCATTGGTGAAATATCGTTCATCAAAAATGCTGATCTGTATTGCTGCTGAAAGAGGTTGATGCAAAATGTAAGGCAAGTGACTAATTGTTTAATTTTGAAACCTTTAATCCGTCTTAGAGTATTTGTACCAGTGGCAGGCAACAGGGTCTTGGCCAGAATTCATAAACTAGGTGGCCAAAATGTGTGTGTGTATATATATATATATATATAAAATTATATATATATATATATATATATATATATATATATATATATATATATATATATATATATATATATATATATATATATATATATATATATATATATATATGCACACGTATGACATTTACCGTGATATTTGACCCTTTTTCCAGAACTCAGGGGACTAAAGAGTAGTCTAAGCACAAAGGACGCCCTCCTGCAATCAGAGGAATTGAAACAAGAGGTATGATATCATTTTAGAGTTTCCATGACTGTAGTTTCCTTAGAGTCACACACCATAGGGAATTCCCCTCCACATCTGGCTGTGGTCAACTTGTCATTGTTAAAGAATAATTCCCCTATCAATGATATTACAACAGTTTAATATGGAGGGATTTATATCTATGACTAGAGGCACAAGCAAGACCTTTCTTGGGAAATGGTACCCGATATACAGTGCCCTATAAGTAGGGTAACAATGTCTGTACTACAATAATGAATACCGTAAATTCTTGCAAATCTCAGACACTTTTTATTAATTACGATTTTCGTTGGCTGATGGTGGCCGAAATTTTCCGAAAATAGCGATCAAAGCTCAGACACTGTAGCCGAAATTCGCGAAATTATCAGTTGAAATGAAAGCTAGATGGAAAATCGATCGCTAGCTTCGTGAACAAGAACACAATTTTCCCCCACAAAATCATTATTGTCCACCTACCTGACTTGTCATTCCTCTGCTATATATACTAATAAAGTAACTTGCCTCCCTTGTATGTTGTTTACTTGTTTATTCTTGCTGCCGCACGCTAATTACGCATTGAAATATACTTTAGACAAGTCCAACTTCCAAAATGGCACTGCCCATGAGATCGATGTGCCTACTCCCGGTTTTAGAGCCGGTGTGTTTTGGCAGATATAGGGACACTAGAAATGTTAGTTTATAATCTAAAATCAATCGGAAACTTCGTAAATTTAAACATGTCTTTCACTGTGGCCGATATTATCAATTGTCAATTGAATTGAAACGAAAGCTAGATGGAAAATCGATCAATAGCTTTGTGAACAAGAACACAATTTTCCCCCACAAAATCATTATTGTCCACCTACCTGACTTGTCATTCCTCTGCTATGTATACTTGTAAAGTAACTTGCCTCCCTTGTATGTTGTTTACTTGTTTATTTTTGCCGCCGCACACCAATTACGCATTTAATTATACTTGTTGACAAGTCTTATTTCGAAATGGCTCTGCCCAAGCTGTATTCCACTCTCCACGCAGAAATACGATACCTACTTCCGGGTTCGCACCAATCGTCTTTTGGCGGATATGGGCACTAGAAACGATCGTTAATAATCTAAAATCAATCGCAAACTTTGGAAATCTAAATGTTTTTTTCTTATATCAATGAAATTTACTTGGTGGCCGACTTTTGGTGAAATGTGTCCTTGGATGAATCGGGGGTGGTCGAAATTCCCAAGTAATTATTTTGTAAATGAATTATAGTGGCCGAGATTCCTAGGGCGGTCGAGATTTGCGAGAATTTGCGGTATATGGTAGAATATTTGTAACACTGTATGATTTGATATGATGACCTGGAACAATAAACTTATAAAAAATCAACAGTATTGATCTTCGTTGACCAATCAGGCAAGTGAGTATGAACACAAATGTCGATCAACGGATACGCAACCAGCAGATCTTGCTCAACAGCTTCGGCACAACTCCTAGCCTAGATGTTGATGAGAACCACTCAAGAGGTGGTATTCTGTACATGTGGGTGAACAACCAGGTTCTATGTAATATAAACAAATACAAGAGCCCTCATTCGTCTGTCTCCTAGTGATGCCATACTGAGGCAAGATTAGGAGTGTCTAGGGCTTCACAATGGGCCTTATGTTAATTGGTCTGTGGCAACCAATCCATGTTCATTTTTATAGCTGCTCTGTTTTGATGTGTGCTATTTATACATACTTGCAGTGTGGACGATTTAAGGCTAAACTGGAGCAGCTGAAAGCAGGAGGAAAATCTGTCTCACCAGAGGAAAAAGACAGGGTAGGTGAAAGAAGGAGCTGGTCTTATTAAGGTGTTGAAACATGTCCTATTCAAAGGAGTAATTAACGTGGTAGTTCAGACAATTGATTATACATTTAGAAACGTGTACTTTAATTTGCTTTTATTATTCAGTCCTTACTGAGAAGAAAAGATTTACATATTTTCATAACTTGAAATCATTGTAGTCATTATTTATGTAAAAGCCTTCTTAAACTTCTCTTTTGGCCAACCCGACATATTTGATAAATCATCTTGCAAGGAAAAAATGTGTGAGGAGTTTTCAAATTTTGAGGTCCTGGAGCACAGCATATTTGGTGGGCGTTGTGCGCCATTTAGTTTGAATATTGTCATCAGGTGACATTACCATATCAGCCTCTGTTGACCTATATCAATTAATAATTGATATCAATACATGGAGTTTACAGGTTTTCTAAATAAAATTTGTATTTGAAGATGGAAGTGAAACTTTTAATACATTCATTTGGTCATGCTCCCCAAAAAGTTCCGATGTTGTCTTGTCGCACGTATTAAGGCATCTGTTGCACGCTGGTGCCACAGTTGCACACCCCTGAGATTTTTAGGTGGTGGTTTCATTACATTATTCTCTCCTTCACTCTATGTACATACTTTAAAAATCTATTTTCATTTCTTTATTTTACAGATAAACACGTCACGTACCAAGTATGTTAAAGCATGGAGGAAAAGGAAAAGATTAGTAAGTATTGTGAAGAGCTGTAAGGCAGTGAAAGGATGATATTTGATTATAACGGAGATCTACTTCATTCCGATCTGTCAGTACAGACTGTTGAATTTATGCCTTGGAAGTCCATTTACATTGTTTAAAATCAATAATGACTTTGCCTATATTATGCAAAAATTTGGATAACTATTGAAGGTCCAAATTTTGCTTCTTTATCTAGATTTCTTTTACTTTGAAAGGTACCAATTATGATGAATTATGCCATTTTTATAATTTATTTCAGGCTAATGATATTCTTGGAGCTATACTGGAGGGATACCCTAAAACGAAGAAACAATTATATGTGAGTGTAAAAGATGATTTTTTACTCATCACTTGGGAGGTTTGTGAACAAGTACTTAGAATATATATATATATATATATATATATATATATATATATATATATATATATATATATATATATATATATATATATATATATATATGTATACACACTTAAGCCAATTACTTGAATAAATAGAAATAAGATCTACATTTACATTTATATTTGTCAACTAGGATTTTACACTAACTTTGCCCTGTAGATATTTACTTGTCTTATATGAAAGATATATGCATGTTATCAGTTTAATTTTCATAGATTGGTTCAAGAAGTTTAACCTGTCTGCAAGTCAGGAGCGATTTCTTCTTGGCTAGTTGCTAGTGTCCACAGGTCCAAAAAGTCACCCCATGCACGACTCGCGACTATTCCTATTGAGCACATTGCTGATTTTCATTGATTTTGAATTTGACTCACTGAATCGAATCAAAGTAGCGTTTCAGTAACAATTTTCTCGATTATCGAATTGCTAAATATATTTTTTATAATGACAGCCCTACCATGGCCAAATAGTTTACCCTTCAATTGTGTCTTGTTTTGTAGGAGGACATAGGCATAGAGACAGATGAAGAATGCAAGGTTACCCCTCCTGAACTCTAGTGCTGGATATTGGGGGAAATCTACACATTTCAGTTCCGAATCTGCCAAAAGGGGGATATGTTATTGATTAGATCTCTTGGATCTATAATTTGTTAATTTGATTGATCCTATGGCAAAGCAGAAATCAAATTATCCTCATCTTTCCCTGGCGTGAAAACTACCAACTGTCAACAAGACATCAACCAAAAACGAAAGGAGCCT
Source organism: Maea johnstoni (assembly GCA_963942565.1). Classification (NCBI taxonomy): domain Eukaryota; kingdom Metazoa; phylum Annelida; class Polychaeta; order Spionida; family Magelonidae; genus Maea; species Maea johnstoni. The sequence continues at coordinate 20,610,157 of OZ012696.1, forward strand.
GGTCTATCTTACATCTTGACTTAGATGAATAAAAACAAGTGGGTATGAAACCAGCCTATCAACTTGGACAAGCATTTCCAATTCTTGCTAGTGTGATTTCTGTGACAATGAACAACTGGGGTATTAACCCTTATGCTGCTGGTGGCTAAGTTGGCCAATACAAAATAATGCAAAAAATCCTGAGAAATCACCGGAAAACTGGCATATGGGTACTCATGTGAAAGGTCTCAGTGAGAACTATCCAATGAGTACCAACATGACAGGGTTTTGATGGTTTTCAAAAATATTTGCGTTTTTGTACTTTGCACGAAACTAGCCTCAGCATTGGAAGGGTTAAAGCCTTCAGTAAATCACTTTTATCTTGCTGAATCTAGTCGCACTGTGACGTCACTAGGATAAAAGACCAGTGAGGGTTCTCATATTGTTTTCATTCCTGAGTAAGTTGCCCACCGACACACCTCTTGAGTGATTCTTGTCAACATCCGGGGTATTAGTTGTGTATAGGCTGTTAAGCGAGACCTGCTGGTTGCGTAACTGGTCATCGACATTCTTAATCAGAGTAATTTTGAATTGGATGAGCACATTCCTTTTATTCTGTTGCTACTCTTTTGTAAATATATACATTATCTTTCTGCTAGGGTGTTGTTTTTATCCAAAATAGTATAAATGCCATTGTCACCCATAAATGACTGGCAGTTCTCTTCACAAATGGTGTTAATTTTGAAAATTAACTGATGTCACAAAGATGGATGTGAAGTTAAAATCATACTTATTTCTGATAAAAGGATATTCATGAACATATTTGAAGGGGGTATGTTTATCAAAGCTATACCTGCACAGGGCTCGAAATAAGGGGGTGCCGAGAGTCAAGGGCTCCCTTGAATTCTCCAGCGGCTCCCTCAAATTTCTGCAGGGAGCCCAAAAGTGTACTGGTTTTTGAAGATGCAATTGGGCTCCCTGGAAAAAAATCTTAATTTCGAGCCCTGCTGCAACTCATTTAGATGTTTTGTGAATTGACACATTATATAATGGCAAATTCAGTTTATTTTAACAGATGTATCTTAGTATCCAGATGACACTTTTAAGAGGAACTTTAGACATGAGATGATTAAGGTTATCATGGAAACAGCATGCAATATTTTGTTGTGATTTATATTTGTGATACAAATCTGCGAAGCAATTCATGCTTTCATGACACAAACTGTTTAGGAAGCATATTGTGAATTCATGCCAATTGCCAACTCACTCCAAATATTATATTGCAACCAGACAACTTAACTACTGTAGAACACACAATGTATGCGTGTGTTTATATATAGCGTGCAGAGCGTGTGGTTCCGCTTCGCTATATATAAAAACGCTGTACTTATTTCTCACTGTACTGGCGCTGTCAGCGGCGGTTACCATCGCTAACATAGAGATACGCTATGATGCGAAAACTCCCCAATTCGCTATATTTGGGACACGCACCATATGTGTGTTCTACAGTATTTTGAGTGGAAGTCTAAGCATGGATGGTATAGTTTGTAATAAGAGCATGGTCCACTGTTAACTGGCTAGAATGATGATTGCTCATAATCATTTTGAGGGAACTTGATAGCGTAAAAGTAGCCAATTAATATTTTCTGTATCATTGATATTTATAAATACACAAAATGTTTATTCATGTTGTTGCTTTTCTTCCTTCACTATCAAGTCAAAGGTTGTGTAGACCCACTTAGTTTCTTGTGGACAATAGGTAGTAAGGGTTGGCACCTTTAAGATTTTTCACAACATGATACAATATTGATACTGTACACAGTATTCATATTGCGGCAGTTTAATTAATGCGTACTATGCACACCCCTGGAGTCAACATTTATTAAACTCTGCACAACTAATTGAATATCCGATGCCTATGCTAGTATCATACAATACACTGGCATGACAGCTCATCATTCAACGCCCGTATGAAAAATTAAACTGCGCATCATGGGCAGCAGCCTGCCAAGCACATTACTTTAAATGTGCAACATTAACATGGTATACAGTATTTAAGTCATATTGTCAAGCAGTACCTGTATTGCAGATTTTAAACGTTGCAGTCCATTTTTTCATCCAATATCTGTATTTTGTATTGTATCTAGTACCAGTACTAACCCCTAGTGGGCAGTACTCAATTATTTTCACAAATCATTCCTTATACTTTACGGTGAGTCATTCTCAGGTTTAATAATAATATAATAATAATATTGTCATTTGATATTGCGCCCTTTCCATATAAACATGCTCAAAGGTGCATTACATTCCATTGTCAAAGGATAGATGTTGATATCCACATAGTTAATTGATATATATATCTTTGAACAGATGTGTTTTCAATCGTCGTTTGAAGATTGCCACACTCCCAGCTGCCCGAATATTATCTGGGAGCTGATTCCATAGTTTTGGGGCACAGGCAGGTTTATGTTATAGATGCATAGTACCAGTGTCACATAGGAATATTAATGGATATTCTAATTGATTTATAAAACCACTGCCCTACAATATGCCTCTGGTTTTACCTGGAGGTCTGCATTTCAGTTTACTTGTTCTGATCAATGATCAATAGTAGATCCTCTGGCAGGCCTCAACGCTAACTCAAAATGATACTGGCCCTGTAGGACCAGTAACACCTAGCATCTACTGGTCCTGCAAAATGTTTACTGGTCCTACATTTTTTCTTTAACATAACAAGAAAGAACATTGCATAAGATTCACCACAACATTTATCTTCATTTATTTCAAAAACAATTGGGGACATTCTCAGGGGGAAACTTTTTAAAAAGAATGTCTCCAAATGTTTACTGGTCTATTTTTACTGGCCCGAAGCTGTTTTCGGGGATTTTTACTGGCCTGGGGCCATAGGTTCCCCACTTAGCGTCGAGCCCTGTCTGGTAAGTAATCTGTAGGGATGGGACAATATACCGATAGTGTGATACATCAAGGTACATCACCTTGAAGGTAACCAATAAAAGCATCTTCTGTAAAACATATTTCAAAGGAACATCTTTAATAAGAACCCAACAAACTCAAGTATTTTGCAAATTGCAGCCTAATAGCCAAGTAACAAGGTTATTTTCACAAGTATCCATAATCTTGAATGTATTGTCTCAACCTTTTGCCACACGTATCAGCACTTAAAGGGCAAATGCACCATCATGATGATTTAGGTTCAAAATGTGCCTATACGTGTCACCTTTCAAATAAGACCACTCGCAAGTCTGTCCTCCTCAGCACTCCTCAGATATGGCTTATGAAAGTTGGTAAAAACTAGCCTGAGTCTGGGCATGGAGGCTGACATTGCAGGCCAATTAAGCACAATTAAGCACAATCAGTGGTATGAAGTGACTGCCATTCCTGCTTCTGATTGGTTGAGAGATATCAGTGACTGCCACTGATATCTCTCAACCAATCAGAAGCAGGGCTGGCAGTCACTTCATTAGCACCACTTCTGATAATGGCAGCCTCTATACCCAGACTCAGGCCATTTTTTTACTAACTTTCATAAGCCATATCTGAGGAGTGCTGAGGAGGACAGACTTGCGGGTGGTCTTATTTGAAAGGTGACACATATAGGCACATTTTGAACCTAAATCATCATGATGGTGCATTTGCCCTTTAAGGGATAGAGCACGATCTCTAAATAAAAAGGTTTTTCTTAACCTGTCACCTTTCACTTAATCAAATATGAAGTATCTAATATTTGAATTTACATTGTCACATTAATAAATGCCCCCCCCCCAAAAAAAAAATAATAATAAGCCAATAAATAAATATCATTTTGACTTATTTTGACATAAATCTCTGGACTCAACAAAACATTCTCTAACAAAGGTTATTTTTCTCCTTCGTTTTTGAAGATAACATATTTCATTTAATAATTACATTGTAAAATAGTTATCTCCAAATAACATATGAATATCAATAAAATAAGCCTGTATCTGTGCAAGTTGAGTGAATTTGTACCACCTTCCCATACATCAGATGTTACCCCATTATCACAAAAAGAAAAGGAAACTAATAAATTTAAGGAGAGTTTTTTTAAATGCATAATGCATTCCTTGTACAAATGATGCTTTTATTGGAAAAAACATCCAAAAGCTTTTTGGGTAGGGGCTTATCAGTGATGAATGGATAAGTCAAAGATCAGATACATAATTAGGCTTAGGCCAATCAAGAATTTTAGCACTGGGCACCTGGGACAGGTCATCTATACAACATACAGAATAGAATATTTCTCAAAATATTACTTCATAATCAAGATATTTTCCCACAAGTTAGACCCCAGAAGTAAATGAGTTAACCCTTCCAATGCTAAGGCTACTTTCGTTCAAAGCACAAGGACGCAAAGATTTTTGATCATCTAAACCCTGTCATGCTGGTATTCATTGGATAGCTATTGCTGAGTACTCTTAAATGAGTACCAATGTGCCAGGGTTTCAGTCATTTTTCAGTTTTTTTGCATCATTTATAATTGGCATAATTAGCCACCAGCAGCATATTAAAGGATCAAGGCTCTATAGAAGAAGATTCCCTTGGTCATCCCACACAACATTAGTTAACCTGATTGCCTCCCAGACTCAACAGGTCCTCATAAAATTGGCCCTCAACCCTTCCAATGCTGATGCTACTTTCATCCAAAGCACAGACGAAAAAGATTTTGAAAACCATCTAAACCCTGTTGTGTTGGTATTCATTGGATAGCCCTCACTGAGTACTCTCAGATGAGTACCCATTTGCCATGGTTTCAATCATTTTTCAGGTTTTTTCCATCATTTTGTATTTGCCAAATTAGCCACCACCAGCATAAGGGTTAACAGGTCCTCACAAAATTGGCCCTCCAAAGGTTCGGACAGCTTTTTGGTCTATATTGTTACACTGTTACATCCATGGGAACCCCTACAAACACTGTGTCCTCGGGAATTGTATGCATGGATTCCCATCACCACTGTGGTACTGTAAAACTGGTAATGATTGCGTGATTTTAATTATTGCGTTTTAATGCGAATGCATGAGGACGCAATAATTAAAACGCATAAATCTGTCCCTTCTGTTTCAGATATCTGACGTCTGGTCTGATTCGCATTAATTAAAACACGCATAAAAGAGAAAATGAAAAAAACGCAATATTTACTACACGCAAACATTACCAGTTTTACAGTATTTAACCCATAGACATACAGTTTCTCTGGAAGGTATTGTCTGCTACTTTCAAACTTTTGAAAATAACTTGTGGTCTGACATTTATGAACATATCTTTATAGTTGAGCAATATTTTGAGAAATATTTGACTGAAAGGTTTTGCTACGGTTGGATTTTAAAATACCTCTTCGAATATTTTTCAAAAATCACTGTAATTGTTGAGTTATGTTCAATGTTGTCAGACCATGTGTGCACTCCAGATGTAAAATGGGCGATGTCTTGCTGACAAAAGTATATTTTTCAAAAATACTTAAAAAGGAGATTCTTTTTCAGACACCAATCAACATTTATCATTCAAATTTGGAGTGAATTTTATTTCATTTTATTTTCCATATTTCCCCCTTCCTCTTCTTCAAATTCAAAAGTACCTCAAATCCACCTGGAAGTTCAGGAAAACTCTTTATACCAAGAATCAGTTACATAAATAACCGGTCGACCTTGACAATCAGGCTGCGGCGAACAGCCCGAAAACTACGTTCTGCACATGTTGGTGCACAGCTCTCTCTGTAATGTAAACGATACGAGAGCCCTCATTGGTCTTTGTCTCCTAGTGAGGTCACACTGAGGCCAGATTTGAGACCCCTGGAAGTCTCTCGCTACATATCCATTCTTTTATTCATCAAAACAGTTGAAGATTCTTAGATTGTGTTCTGATTGGTATTTCTCATCTAAGTATTTTCTGAAATATGATTTCATTCTTACAATACCAATAAAATAGTCAGGGTATAAATTAGTTAAGGCCCTATCGACGTTTCCCTCATATCCTGTTTTCCAGTTTGTTGATTATATTTTCTACAGCTTGAATGACAGAGTCTATATCACAGCGCTCCATAGGGTTAACAGTCATCAGGGTTCCGATCAGACCAGTCAACTCCTCCGAATAGCTGAAAACAAACAAACGGAGATATAGTATTGACCAAAGGAAGTTTCTTTTATTGTCACTTTTTCTGTCATATTGTGGTGCAGGCATGACAAGCCAGTTTTAACCCTTATGCTGCTAGTGGCTCATTTGCCAAACATAAAATGATGCAAAAAACTTGACTGAAACCACGGCATATGGGTACTCATCTGACAGTACTCAGTGAAAGCTATCCAATGAATACCTGCATGACAGGGTTTAGATGGTTTTCAAAGTTGTTCATCCTTGTGCTTTGGACGAAAGTAGAGTCAGCATTAGAATGTTTAAATGGTCGAGGAAGTACCTGGCCAAGCCAACTTCATTACACAAGGGCGACTTCACCAATGAACATCCAGAAAGTAATTTGTAAATTTTAACTCCTTAAACAATTTGCAATATATATTGTATCTTTATTCAAAATCTTCTAGAGCTGTTTTGCCTTATAATTCCTTACACAATTGTTCTATATCTATACAGCTTGCGATAAAAGATATATACTATGTATAACAATTTCTTAACCCTTATGCTGCTGGTGGCAAATTTGCCCAATACAAAATGATGCAAAAATCCCGAAAAATGACTGAACCCCTAGCACATGGGTACTCATCTGAGAGTGCTCAACAAGAACTATCCAATAAATACCAACATCACAAGGTTTCGATGGTTTTCAAAATATTTTGCATCCTTGTCCTTTGGACAAAAGAAAGTAGCCTCAGCAGCGTAAGGGTTAACTCCAACTATTGCCTAGTTTTGTTACATGGAACTCATGGTTCCAAAAGTGATTTTTTTGGTAATTTGCATAGTTTGTCATAATACTTACACAGTGTCTTGTGGAATTTTGTAGCTTTTGCTCATCACCGCCAGGGCGATACTTCCTCCTCTCTGATAGGCCTGCTCAAACGGTGATTCCAGGAATGCCATCGCGTAGAGCACACATCCTAGAGACTGCAACAAATAAAACACCTATTAACAACTCTTTCTCTCTCTCCCTCTCTTACTAACTCACTCACTCTCTCATACACTGTCTATCTGTCTCTCTCTCTCTGCCTCTCTCTCTCTCTCTCTCTTTCTCTCTCTCTCTCACTCACTCACTCACTCACTCACTCACTCCCTCTCTCTCTCTCGTTCCCTCCCACTCCCTCTTTTTGTCTCTCATACACTGTCTATCTGTTTGTGTCTCTGTCTCTGTCTCTGTCTTCTCTCTCTCTCTAACTCTCTTTCCACCTCTCTTTCCCTTTTTCTCTCTCTCTCTTGTTCTCTCTCTCTCTCTCTCTCTCTCTCTCTCTCTCTGCCTCTCTCTCTTTCTCTCTCTCTCTCTGCCTCTCTCTCTTTCTCTCTCTCTCTCTCTCTCTCTCTCTCTCTCTCTCTCTCTCTCTCACTCACTCACTCACTCACTCACTCACTCCCTCTCTCTCTCTCGTTCTCTCCGACTCCCTCTTTTTCTCTCTCATACACTGCCTATCTGTTTGTGTCTCTGTCTATGTGTCTCTCTCTTCTCTCTCTCTCTCTCTAACTCTCTTTCCACCTCTCTTTCCCTTTCTCTCTCTCTCTCTCTCTCTCTCTCTCTCTCTCTCTCTCTCTCTCTCTCTCTCTCTCTCTCTCTCTCATGCCTGTCAAGAAGGTTGACTCCTTTAATACATTGCATGAAGCACAAAACAACCTCTAAGAAAGTGCAGTGAGGCTCAACTGTATGGGGTCTTCCATAACAGGTGGTCTTTACAAACAGGTTAAATCTAAATTATTTTTCATCTGTAGGATATTTTTTCACCAGTATTTCTGGGCAAGCGATGTCTCTTAACAAACAATTTTAATGTTTCTTAAATAATAGAGTACTGGCACCAGGTTGTGTTAAGAATGCCTTATTTTTCTCTATCGCTAGAGCTACTTACCCATATATCAGTCTTCTCATCTATTTTACAGTAACTTTCCACATTGAACAATTCCGGGGCACGGTACGGCATAGTGCACCTCTCAGCAGCAATGTCCTACAAAACAACACTTCAATGGATTTTCTGAGTAGTCTACACTACATACAACACTTTTACTTGTCAAACCTTATGCTGCTGGTGGCTAATTTGACCAATACAAAAAGAAGCCAAAAATCTGAAAAATGACTGAAACCCTGGCACATGGGTACACATCTGAGAGTACTCAGTGAGAGCTATGTAATGAATACCAAAATGACAGGGTTTGGATGGTTTTCAAAAGTCTTTGCACCCTAGTGCATTGGATGAACGTAGCCTCAGCACTGGAAGGGTTAACATATATTAACTTGCCTCATGTGCCTGGAGATCTCCTTGACATTATTTGTCTGGAGTTTTGATACTTAAGAAGTGAATTTGGAGTTAAAAATAAATTCATAAAATATTTGAAGGAGAGTTGTCGGTCAGAGTTCAATCAACATTTCTCCTTCAAATATTTTCTGAAAATTCCTTTCGTTAGAGAGATATCACCAAAATAGTCTGGCGGTTTTGGTTGCTAAGGCAAGAATGGGTTGATACTGTAAACCCTTCTATAATCGTACCCCTTTTAGTTTCCCTCTTGTTACACATTGGAAAAATGGTCCTGGCACTATAAAAGTGAATGGTGAGTATTTTGTTTGCCAACAGACAAGACATATTTGTGATATTAGTAGATTTCCTAATTGCTTACTCATTTTGCATTGTGAACTGTGTAAAATAACCGGGATAGCATATAAAAAGAGGTTTACAGTTATTCAAAAGCTATATTAATTACAGTAAATTCTGCGGGGATATACCTGTAAGTCTTTGTCGTTTTGTATTTCTACTTCAAATATTTTCCTTACGATGCTTTTTATAGAGAGAAATAGTCATGCATTTTCTGACTATTACAGACATGCATGGTCTTATCCAGCAGGGCATCTAGGCATCATTTGGACACCAAATCCCTCTAAAATCACAAATCAGGACACCCAACATCTTTCATGAGGAATTTCTAAAAATGTCAATTTCAGAGCAAATACTTGAATATTTTTACCTCAATTTGACATTGCATAAGAATATCATGCCTATTCTCAATAACTTAATTGCATATGGCTGTAATCTGAATATATTGCTATCTCTCTTTCAAAAAATAGGACACCCAAGAATTATATGATTGCTTATTCTGGGCACCCAGTTTCAAAATCCTGGCTACGGCCCTGCTGAGACGTGATTGGTTAAGACCTACTGCAGGGTAGCCAGGATTTAGAAACTGGGTGCCCAAAATTGGCAATTGTAAAATTTTAGGGCATCCAAATTTTTAAGGGGGTTCACAATATATTCAGATTTCAACCATATACATGTATAAAATTTATCAAAATAAGGCATAATATTGTTATACCAGTTCATGAGAATTATATAGAGATGAAAAATATTCATGTTTTATAAATTCCTCAAAAAAAAAAAGAAAATTGGTGTCCTGAGGAGTGCTTTTTAAGAGTTTGGGTGTCCGAAGGACACCCAGACGTCAGATACTTAGCCAGGATTTCAAAAATGCCTGTCCAAGACATTAATTCAGAAATTTCTGCCCGTCTAGATTAAGATACTCAGCTACTCTAAATCCTTATTCCAGTTATATTTATTGTGTCCAAAAGGGCGATTTACACTTGAGCTTTGCCCTAGAAGCTGGTTTGTTAGTTAATATTTGGTTAAGTCAAAATTGAATATTCTTCATAGAAATCTTTGCCTGTCCAAAAAATAGGTTTTCAGGAAACTGCCTGTCCAAATGACTAAGACTATGACCTACTGTAAGGGCTCTGGCTTGGGAGGCACCATTGATCTCTACTCGCGCTACGGCCATTGATCCAAAGTCCATCAGCACAGGCGTGTCATCCTCTCCCAGTAACACATTGGCCGGCTTCAGATCCCTGAAAAAACAAACAAGTAGCCAACTTTTATATAGGATTTGGTAGGGGTAGGGGCATTGAACTGTCGCGCACCATTATGCGAGAAAGGGCTCATAACCTGCAACAAGACAAACCCTTGATCATTTTTCAATTCAGGAATGTTTTGGAGCATATGACCAAATGATTTGATTCAATGTTTATGTATCTTATACAGATTATACTTAGAAAACATGTAAACTTCAACACTTGCCAAAATACCATTGTTATCCTGTATTGCATATATACTTTTCAAATTTCTTGTATTGTTATATTGTATTGTTCCACATTGGCCATTATTACCTATCTATGTGCCACTGGTGGATCCTGCTGGTGCAGGGCTCGACGTTAAGGCTTGCCCCGTAGCCCCTGGCTAGTTATTGAAAGTCAGGGCTAGTAAATTCTACCTGTGAGTAGCCCTGAGGGGCTAGATAGAATTAGAATATCAGCGCTTACAAAAGTATGAAGCCCTCCTTTGGCTCTGCATTCCTGGATGATAATATAACTGAATTTACCACAATACACTGTATTCTTTTCATGTTTTCAACAGAGGCTATGATATCAAAAGAGGTCACTTTTAGAAAAGAGTTGTCATTAATATCAGGGCTAGCAAAGATATTTCGGGGCTAGTTAAATTTTCGGTAACTAGCCCTGCTGGGCTTATAAAGTTTTTTTTTAATGTCGAGCCCTGTGGTGTATTAATACTCTCACTCCCTCACATATTCTTATTGTTATCCTGCATTGTTGTACTGTATTGTTCTATGCTGTCCATTATTACCTACCTGTGTGCCACTGGTGGATCCTGCTGGTGTAATAATATTATATTGTTCCATGTTGTCCATTGTTATCCTTAATGTTATCCTTATTGTTATCCTGCATTGTTGTACTGTATTGTTCTGTGTTGTCCATTGTTACCTACCTGTGTGCCACTGGTGCATCCTGCTGGTGTAATACCCTCACTCCTTCACAGATCCCCCGGAATAACTGCCAAATCCTCATCTCTGGAATGTACTCAAGTTTCTTCACCATCTGATCTATCACATCTTGAATGGTTCCTTTCTAACATTTGACAAAAATAAAACAAATACGAAATCATTTCACACATTACATTCTGTGGTGGCCCAAACAGGCCGTAATATATCATATTCTACATATAATATATCATATGCATATAAACTTGATTAGAATGAATTCTCATCTGGTCTATCACATCTTGAATAGTGCCTTTATAATTTATAGAGGTACACATTCCATCTGTCCAAGAGCTGAAGATGGACAATCACTGCTCCAGGACCAGTATTATAAGTTTGTTTACTTGTACAGTTAATTTACTCATCCATGCCTGTAGATCCAAAATCACCTATTTTGGTGATATCTTTTTTTAAAAGGCAATTGAAAGGGTTGATGGGTTAACTGGAAAGAGTAATATGAAACAATTACTTACCCTAAAGAAAGGCATTAGAACAAGGACCTCACTAACAACGCTCCTCCGCGGGTCGTTGATGTCTATGACACAGAAGTCCTCGCAGGGCAGGAGGTTGGGGTGCCGGAACCTACTGTGCCATTCCGCCTCCAGCACCGCCTCCCGCTCATCCTCCTTGGAGTGACACGTGATCCGCTTCAGCGCGAACTGCTTGTGCCTGTGAGAATCCTCAACTAGATCTACATAGCTAAAACCCCTGAAAACAACAACATTTATAGAGTTATTATTTCCTTTAAGGCCTCCCTCTCATCCTCCTTGGAATGACAAGAGATCTGCTTCAGCGCGAACAGCTTGTGCCTGTGAGAATCCTCCACTAGGTCTACATAGCTAAAACCCCTGAAAACAACAACATCCATAGAGTTAATAGCTCGCGTAGTGAGCACTTACGGTATAGGATGTCAACAATGCTATTGTCGATGGAAGTATATACTGAGGCCTAGAAAACGGTGTCCGCACTTCCGTCCGCACTTCTGTCCGTTCATCTCTTATCTCGCTCACTCGATAACCTCGCGAGAAATGAGCATAACTTTTTGCTTTAAGAGCACATTTGCCGCCAGATCGTTTCATGTTTTAAATATTTCTTAATCAAATAATAAATTTGGATTGTTTCCTTTTAATTGTGTCAAAATAGCGTTTTGGACGCCGACTATCGTGCAACACACGCCGAACTATGCAACAACTGAAACAAACAAGCTCACGTGCGACAAATGCTGACGTCTTGAAATGACGTCATGTTACGATGGAATTCCGCGGATTCCAAAGTCGTAACTTCGATGTTCACGGTAAAAATGACTTTACTCATCTTTCCGTGAATCGATTTCAATACAGTTTAAATCGCTACAACCGCCTCAAATAATTCTACATGTCTCTTAATTCTAGTTGAAATCTGTCGTGAAATGACGATTTTGCAACAGGTTGAAGTCGTAGTAATTTTCATGCCATATTTTTGGGTCATGTTGTACTTTGCGACCTCAATTCTGGTACGTACCAGAATTGTTGAGATAATTTTGCAATTCTAGTACGTACCAGAATTGTTCCCTGCAAACAATTCTAGAACGTACCAGGATTGTCAGAACAATTCTGGTATTACAAGTGTACCAGAATTGTTGATTCGGGCAATACTGGGACGTACCAGAATTGTTCGAGAATGTTTTACCTGCCAGCTAAATGGTGCTGTTGGTCACATACTTTGTTGTAATGTATCGAGTAGTTCCGGAAGAAATCAATTAGCGGCAAAGTTGAAAGTACTTGAAACTAACTGCGTCATTAAGCAAGCGATAGGGAAATAATTCACGGACAATTCTGGTATGTCCCAGAATTGTAGTAACAATTCTGGAAGAGAACGTGTACCAGAATTGTAAAGTCGGACAATCCTGGTATGTACCGGAATTGCACAATTCTGGTACGTTCTAGAATTGCTACATGTGATAAACAATTCTGGTACGTACCAGAATTGCACAATTCTGGCGAGTACCAGAATTGAGGTCGCAAAGTACAACATGACCATATTTTCGGTCAATCGCTACGCATACTATGTGGTGGTTATTGCACAAATATGAAGCTCATATGAAGGCTCATATGTTTCAGCAAAGTTCAAGTAAAGATCTTATCATGTTTTAAATATTGCTTCATGTTTCAAATAATAAATATGAATTGTTTCCTTTAAATTGTATCAAAATAGCGTTTTGGTCGCCGATGATCGTGCAACACACGTGGAACTATGCAACAAATGAAACATACATGCTCACGTGCGACAAATGCTGACGTCATGAAATGACGTCATGTTACGACGGAATTCCGCGGATTCCAAAGTCGTAACTTCGATGTTCACGGTAAAAATGAATATTACTCATCTTTCCGTGAATCGATTTCCATGTAGTTTAAATCGTTACAACCGCCATAAATAATTATACATGTCTCTTAATTCTAGTTGAAATCGGTTGCGGAATGACGATTTTGCAACAGGTTGAAGCTTGGATAAAAAAATGACTTCACTGATAACAATAACAAACACTTTGTAACTGCATTTGAAGGGGCATGCAGAAATATCAGCGAGCAGCGCGAGCATTTAAAGCTTTGCTTTCTCGTCATATTATTTCCCATAAGGCTTCACGCTCATCCTCCTTGAAATGATCAACAAGTGATCTGCCTCAGCGGATCACATTTCAAATGTAAATAAATTTAGATAACATGCAAATGATTTGCATGTTATCTAAATTTATTTACTATTCAAATAGTTGGAAAGTACATAAGATGTTTACATAACCATTAATGATGTGTTTTAAGATAAATATTGGACATGCCACTCATGTATCTATAAGTGTCTGATAGGTTTATTCTCAGCATAGACTAAAAAATATACCTTTCAACATGCCTTGTGGGAAGCCTAATGCTCATTGATTAGAAGGTACTTAAAATAACAGAAATACCTACCCTTCACCTAATCTGGACTTGACATAATATCTCCTATTGTTTATGCTCAGAGACTCCTTGGAACAGACACACCCCATCCTTAATAAATAATTAATGTTCTCAAGCCAACCCATTGGCTGGCCCACTGCAAAAAAAATATATAAACATAAACACACTTATTGACGCCTGATGGCAACCTCGAAAGCTCTTCTATTCCATTTCAACTGATGGGTTTTATAAAGCGAAGTGAATTGGACAAGTCATTTTTTATATCATTAAAAATAGCATAAACATTTTGTTTAATTTTTCCTGAAGAGAAAAACAAACTAAAGTTTTTGAAAGATAAATCATAAAATCTATGACAGCTTGAGTACGAACTATATATAATGTGATGTAAAAACTAGTATAAATTTCCACTTCTTGAGATGGGTTTTCTTTCACGCAAACCTCCATGTTTACGACCTGCAACGTGTTATCAGTTAATGTTTACATTTATCACGATCATACATGGGCAGCTGTTTCAGCAAGCAGACTTCATGTCAATCATGAAGCCCTTAGATGAATAGACATCAGTAATGAAGTGCAATCAATGCTTTAGATTCTTACACTCGAGTCAAAGGACTATTTGTGCATCACCATTCAAAGACCCAATCATCGAGCTCAAAATGTATATTTGTTTCTTCAAGATTAATATGGAAGGCAACTTCAAGTTTTCAGGAAACGGTCCGCTCAAACATCGGCCATGTTACATCTCGCGTGGCAATACGAGAATATAGTTACATCTAAAACACGGCACGCCAGACGGAATAGTTTTAAGTAAACTGCAGCATAAATGGATCCCTCTACTTATTGAGACCATCACGAATATTTTTGTAACTTAAATATTTTCATCTCAAACATTTTAAAGATATTTTACCCCGAATGTGCAATGTATACTTAGATATAGTAAATATATTACGGAAGTGCTGCTTTTAGATCCAACCATGAGTCACACTTCTCGTTCAACGTCGTAGCATTCGCAAGATTTTCTGCCTGTGCAGGCTCCATTCGTTTTATCACCCGGGCAATAGCGACAACTCGCCCTCTGACTAGCCACAACAGGGAAATAGATAACAGCTGGAATTTGGAACTTTTTCTGTCGTAAATCGTTAAAAGCCATTTTAGGAGTGGTGGGGGAAACGAGTACCAGGAGAAAACCACCGCCCAATCCTTTAACTATATGACATGTTATGGCAGAGACATCTATTTATGTATGTCTCTGGTTATGGTAAAAGCCCTAGACCACTCGGCCATGAGGGCAGGCTAGAAATATCTTACCATGGGTTTGCACCTCGTGTAAAAAGTACATCTTAAGAAACCCAAGCGTAGTTCTAACTGAGATTAATTTCTTGTTTAGAAAGTAAAATGATTTATTTTCTAGGTTCGCAGATTGCCACGAGATGGTATGATCATGTTCTAAATATACCTGCTATAAAGTGGCTAAATTAAAATGGTGTTTAAAGACGATGGTGCACATTTAAAACGCCCATGTAGGAAGAGGTGATACCAAACACAACATAAATTTGATTCCGCTTTATTACGAACAAACCCGATCCTACTGTTAAATGAAAAGAAAATATGAAGATCTGTCAGTCCTATTTTGCTTTATGGTTAAACAGTGGTTTTCTTGCTATGTAAAAGGGCAAGGTTTGCCTTCAATTCTTCTCTGAACTGTGTCATGGTGAGCATTAGGACTTGTAATATAATTGGATTATCTTTATAACTAGATCTTCATTCCAATTGGTATCATATAACTTGGTGTAATTGTAAAAATTCCTTCACTTCCAGAACCATAATTTAGTCTTATCGACCCATGAGAACCCTGGTTTTCATAGTTATGAAAAACTGGAAATATAGTCAACTTAAAACACATTTCATGCATCCTGGCCAAGTTTGAAAACTTACAGTCACCGACAACCATATCCTATTTCAGCATATATCTTATATGTCAAATGTAAGCATGTCAATGATTCTGATGCGTATTATACATAATCTTCAAAAGACAACTGAAAACACATCTGTTCAAATATTTATTTATCAAATAACTATGTGGATATCAACATCTATCCTTTGACAATGAATGTAATGTGCCTTTGAGCATGTTTATATGGAAAGGGCGCAATATCAAATGACAATAGTATTATTATTATATACAGGAAAACATACGGAAGGAGGCTCCACTGCAAGCAAGTTAGCAGGTGCTCCTTAGTACACGAAATGCAGGCTGCAGCACCCGAGAAACAATAGAAGGTTGGATGAGGGCAGTTTCAGTGAATGCACATCTTAGAGAAATGGAAATCGTATGGGAAATGTGTTCGCATGAAATACGATGAATACATTTTCCCCACTATCACGGTTGATGCAAATAACACAAAGGCCTGTGCCTAGGGTCAACATCATAGCAATTACATACGGTATAAAAACAGTACACTATTTGAAAGTAACTTCTATCACGTTTGTAGAGGAAGAAGTGCATAAGAAGCGACAACTGCAAACAATTATCTAGACCAAAACGGAAGCAAGCTAAATGACGATGCATAAACAAGACGGAAAACTATCGTCAGGTATAACTCTTTTGGGAGGATATGGGTGGCCTTGAAAATGTCGTTGGGGGAATTTACTCGAAGAGTAACTTCTTAGGCACGTTCGCCACGGATACGGCGGGCAAGCTGGATGTCCTTGGGCATGATGGTGACACGCTTGGCGTGGATGGCGCACAGGTTGGTGTCCTCGAAGAGACCGACCAGGTAAGCCTCGCTAGCCTCCTGAAGGGCCATGACGGCAGAGCTCTGGAAGCGGAGATCGGTCTTGAAATCCTGAGCGATTTCACGGACAAGACGCTGGAATGGCAGCTTGCGGATGAGGAGCTCGGTGCTCTTCTGGTAACGACGGATCTCACGGAGAGCGACGGTACCGGGCCTGTAACGATGGGGCTTCTTCACGCCACCGGTGGCTGGGGCGCTCTTACGGGCGGCCTTGGTAGCCAACTGCTTCCTTGGAGCCTTTCCTCCTGTAGATTTACGTGCTGTCTGCTTGGTACGGGCCATTTTGACGGAGTTTCTGAGTCAGAAAATACGATAAACTCTACGAGCACTAGTTATCTTTATATACGGATCTATCATGATCACTTAATCTCTGATTGGTCAGCAGCACTGGAGCATGATTGGTTGATTTTCACCCTATACACTCTGCCATTGGTGCAAACTTTCCCGCCTTTTGTTCTCATGTCTTTCAACATCCGCCGCGAATCTGCTGCTTTGGATCCGCATTCCATTCCAAGCTCAGGCGATTTTAGCGCACCAGCTGAATTTCTTTGTTCCTCGTTGTGAAATGCCCAATGGCTTCCGATACATGCCATGGCTATGAAAAACACAGTGGAATAAAGTTCAAAGCAGCGAGTTTACTTTATGGTGTATTTGTGCATGTTGTTATATGGGGAAACGAGTTTTGGTGTGTGGTATCACTCGAGACATGAAACAACAATCGAGCGATTGATCACAACTCACGGAATGTAGCTTAAACCTTTCCTGATCACAAGGTATACATACAAGGGAGAGAGAACTCGACATCTATCTAACCTAAGCCTAGCATATTTAATTCATTTTATCTCGCACTGCAAACTGTTTGGGGTCTTAGATTGAAGATTCAGTCCAGCTTATGCTTCTAGTACTGGTGTTAACTTAGTAAATAAATCAATAGTTCACATAGAAAGTCTGCGAGTATATGAATGGTTCATGATATCTTTATGGAAATAGTCGATAGCTTGATACAAACTTTTCCGTAGATTTATGAATTTAGAAATAACGGTTGGTTCTCGGATTCGCGTTAAAATGTAGAATGGCCTTTTCCTTAGGGGATCATTGATACACAGCAAAGGCAGATAACATTACAATCAAAATTAACGGAGGGCCCTACATTATAATTAATTTTATCTCCGCTTCCCTAATATATATGTGGATGTAACTCAACGAACGGAGAAATGATGATCGCAAAGTAAGCGTGAAATATTCAATCTTAAATATCGTGATGCGTTTATTTATTCTTCCATTCATCACGTTTGTATCAAGACTGGAATGCACACAGGAGAATTAAAGTTTGAAATTGTTTTCTCATTGTTTTTCTGATTGGGATTTATGGGAAATGAACCTTTGAGACATTGTTGCAGATTCGGCGAACTTGATTCGCTGTACAGAAACATTGTTGCAGATTCGGTTAACTTGACTCACAGTACAGACACATTGTAGCATAATACTTTCCTGCCCATAACGTACGCATACCACAGGAATATGCTAGATCTTTCCTACCGAACAACTCTTTTTTCTCCCTCATCGCGTTTTTCACCGTTTATATATATATATATATATATATATATATATATATATATATATATATATATATATATATATATATATATATATATATATATATATATATATATATATATATATATATTTATTGACTGTAGTATAACTATGCGGTACTAAATCGTGTAGTTCCGGATAAGTTACGATGTGAAGGTTAACTTATATAGACCCTTAAGATATCACCTACTTGATGAAAATAAGATTTCGAAATTATGATGCTACCCGGCCCTATACATTTAACAAATGAATACATGTGCAAACCCAGTGGGCACAGTGCGTACATAGAATTCCAATCAACTAGCAGGAGTATCTGCATCTTTTTCTCCAAACGTTTTATTAAATATTTTGAAAGATTGAAGGTACTGTTCAATATCAGTTTACATATGCCTACGCATTTCCCAAATCGACGACATGTAAATATTACAGAACTACTCACTTCGCAAAGTTTGACTGCTTTTACTCTTTTTATCATGTATGTTGCTGTCACACCCTGTATGTTATACTTAAACTGTTATTGTGTAGTCGGCCACAGCCCTGGTATGTTTATTCTGTAGAATCACTATTGATTTGAAGTATATACTATAAAGTATCTAGTCTTATGGACCGTTTAAATCGTACATAAACGTTTGTCGTAGATCCAGTTACATGTAGAATAGTGTACGGTCTTTCATTGACTGCCCCTCAACGATCTAGTGCCCACTGAAATACTCAATCAGAGATGGGTATTTGTCGTCTTTGGAAATTTGCGATTATGAAGCGGGACACGAGATATCAGGGGAATGGTTTCTAACAATGGGGGTAGGTCATTTCAGACAGATCATACACGGAGATATTTTATCGCTCCGTCAAATCGGTCTTTTTTGTACATGTAATGAAATTAATCACACAATCAGACAACGAACAGTTTCTTAAGACTATGCATGCAATACTAACACATAACTTTTAAGATATTTTGTCACAAAAAGCACTATCGTATTCAAAATAAAAACTAGTCATGTAGAAGGTTAACTCTTTTTGGAAGATGTGGGTGGCCTTGAAAAAGGCCGTTGGGGGTCGTTAGTCAGAAACGATGTGATTTCTAACCGCCGAATCCGTACAGGGTACGTCCTTGGCGTTTCAAAGCATAGACGACGTCCATGGCGGTGACGGTCTTTCTCTTGGCGTGCTCAGTGTAGGTGACGGCATCACGGATGACGTTCTCCAGGAAAACCTTCAGGACACCACGGGTCTCTTCGTAGATGAGGCCAGAGATACGCTTGACACCACCACGACGAGCCAGACGACGGATAGCGGGCTTGGTGATACCCTGGATGTTATCACGCAACACCTTACGATGACGCTTGGCGCCTCCCTTTCCCAGTCCTTTTCCTCCTTTGCCGCGTCCAGACATGTTTATCGTTGAATGATACCAAACATAAAATCCACATGTATAAGTAGGCAGTGCGCGGACGTTAAATAATATCTGTTATGTTGACCTGATAAACCAGTTGCTTCCTGTCGCCCTGAGAAACGAGCTGCCTTGGGGCGATAAGATTTAGCATCCCGCCAACAAGTAGTTCACAAAGGAATGTTTCTGGCGCTCAAATTCCAATTCAAACTTCTACCGCCAAAACAACAATGCATGCCAGATGCCACATAATACAGTTGACTACCTCTCTGCTTAACCCTTTCCTGTTCGATGAGTACAATCAAGTTACTCTAATTATCAACCATCATCGATTTATCTACAGTTTAGTAGAATTCATGTTTTGATTGTATTGTCATTTAGCGTCTTATTCCCATTTCCCTTTTATTGCGATATTATTACCATTTCTTGTTGAACCTTTCTCATATGTTAGACGACGATGACGGAGATTGACTGTTCATCGTTCACACTGGTATAGGATGGATTAGACAGGGATAAAGTGTTAACCTGTAACTTTTTACATCTTATATTATACGATATCTAGTGATCATATGTCACAGGTTTGTTGAATTAAATGTATAACCGCATAAACTAGAGTTCACATTGTACGGTGGTATATCTCATTTTAAATCATTTAAAGTATGACATGTATCGTGTATTCGTGCATACAAAAATGATGATTATTAAATTAAGTTTGCACACCCCTCCCCTTATAGGGGGCAGTGTTTCTCTGTTTTCTAAGCATTCACGATACAAATTTTAAGATTTTACAGATTTTAATGATTAATTGTTCAGGCCAGATTATGGCGAGCATAACAGTTTATAGTGTAAACATCCAGCCAGTCATAGAATGGGAAAATATATAATTGTAAATACATTCAAAACTATTCTTCTACCCCGTCGACATTCACCATTTACAATAAACGATACATCATCTAGACACCAGAGAAGCTACTAGTGAGTTAAATATATGAGTATTCCAACGTTGTAACCGTTTCCTCTCGTCCTCTTAACCCTTTCTCGCCTGGGTGTACCACTACACCATTGTGTGTATGTATCTTTATTGACAAATAAAGAAATATGCAAATTACAAACACGAGCATAAACAAAATACGGTTTACAATGGAGTACAGGGAAAAAAATTCACATCTAAAAATTGAGCCAGCCGAGTTTGTATCAAATGGTTACATTATGACTAGAATAGTATAACAATGAGTTATAACAAGGCAACAACGTTGGGATCCACTGATATGATTATTCTACTACTACTACTACTACTACTACTACTACTACTACTACTACTACTACTACTACTACATCCACTACTTAACTGAACGGATATATTTTACCGACCAGAAGACAACCCGCCTTAGGGCGAAAAGGGCGCCGCGAAAAGCTTTAACCCTTCCAATGCTGAGGCTACTTTCATCCAAAGCACAAGAACGCAAAGATTTTTCGAGGAACATCTAAACCCTATCATGTTGGTATTCATTGGAAAGCTCTTGCTGAGTATACTCTCATATGAGAACCCATTTGCCAGGGTTTCAGTCATTTTTCAGGTTTTTTGCATCATTTTGTATTGACCAAATTAGCCACCAGCAGCGTAAGGGTTAAACAGCCCGCCAACTAGCAATTTAGGACAAAGGAACTGTAGGCCCACAAATTCCAGTTCAAACCACTCCCGCCTAGATAACCCCGCCTGTCAGATGCCGCACACCATAGTTTACTCCGTTTCTTCTTAACCCTTTCATTTCCATTCTACATTCCTGGTACCAGAATTCAGGGCTTGTGAATGCTATTACATGTATAGGATTGATTGCTTGTGGTAGTTGAATAGGGAGTGTCAGTTAGTAACCGGAGTATTGAAGGAATATATAGGTGGGCATGGGCTGCATATATATATACAATGGATATATATATATATATATATATATATATATATATATATATATATATATATATATATATATATATATATATATATATATATATATATATATATTAGACCTATGAGAATATATTAAACACCTCAGTTGTTAACACTGTATTCAGTTTTGGCGACATGTGATGAACACACGTCAGGGTTGTTTAGGATTATTTGGAAGTACAAAAGTGTATAAAACAATACAATATAATATAACCTACATATTGTTTAATCCATTGTAATAGTTTTAAAGGAACAAGAAACTGTTCTAGTGTCACAGTATCGCATGTAGATTGTAACATAGCATCGACTGGCTAACTTGGCTTCACGTGACAAACGACAGTCTCGGTAAAAGTATTTCACACCCCCCTCCTTATTTATATATATATATATACATATATACTTATATTGATAAATATATATATTCATATATATATACATATATATATATATATATATATATATATATATATATATATATATATATATATATATATATATATATATATATATATATATATATATTATATATATATATATATATATATATATATATATATATATATATATATATATATATATATATATATATATATATATATATATATATATATATACGCAAAATAAAATCGGGGGGGGGGGGTAGGTGGGGTAAAATAATTCAAAATTCGACCCCTCCCCCCCTAAAAAGATCTTCCGTCCCCCCCCCACCACACTTTTAAATGGAACTGCCCTTAAACATTTCCGTGTTTGTAAAATTTCTCACGATCGGCCGCACGGCTAATTCTGATGTGACCACAAATGAAAGATCTCTGACTGGACGCATGCGACCTGTTCACGGCACTTTGGACGCATGCGATCAATCAGCCGTACGGAGGTCTTAGTCTGATGTGACCAGGGCTTTATTGAACTCACTTGTTGAGCATTGATCACTGTTTTCGAAGCAATCACAATGCACATTTATTGTTAATATTGATAATTGCCCCCTCCCCGACCCCAGTCCGATTGATGCCAGTATACGTACAATTCACAGTTTGACGTCTGGCCAGCCTTAGGACGCACACTTAAGATACTCATAGTATAACCATATATCCCAAATGTCGATCTCACTGAAACCATGTAGCAACGATTTACTCCTGGCTTCGAGTGGCAACAGACTAAAATTAGCCCCC
The DNA here is from genome assembly GCA_963942565.1 of Maea johnstoni. Lineage (NCBI taxonomy): Eukaryota > Metazoa > Annelida > Polychaeta > Spionida > Magelonidae > Maea > Maea johnstoni. The sequence goes on from OZ012696.1 coordinate 20,632,960, forward strand.
ACCCCCATCAAAAAAGTTCATATTCTGTACTTTTTCTGGAGATATGGGCATTCGACTATACAAACATGCGCACATAATATATCAAGGATTCAACCTAACTGCACCCACACTTAATCGGACAATACCTTAATACACACTTACGTATCAACACGTCTTTAAACCAGGCTCCATAAAGGGAAAATCGAAATTAAGTTATATTATCAGACTAAAATGTGTCAGGGGGAAAGTATTCACTACAGGGTTCACATGTAGGGGGGGGGGGGTGTTATATTGAGAGATTTCACTGTACTTCTACTGCTGCTGATAGTACCACTGGTCTGAATGTACACATTTGTACGACGCGCTTTAAAAGCCCGCCTACTAGTAGTTAACAAACTATTCGGGCCAAAACAGCACCGACTGCCAGTCGAGTTCCCTATTCTTTGACCCCTCCCTCCTCTATGTGTGTGTAATAACTGGCAGTAATAATCCACCACCATCTATTCACAATTAAACAAAGGGCCACTCAAGATAGGGAAAACCCATATAAACCGCTATCTGCAAACAAGTGTTAATATCATTTTCTTATCACCTTGTGAACTACACATTTAAGCAGGGACTATCGTGTAGGTACAGAAAGCATAAACGATACATAAGACGATTTGGTTCTTTCAGATATAATGATATAATAAAGTTCAACACAACGTAAGATAGATCTCTTTTTGGAAGATGTGGGTGGCCTTGCAAAAGGCCGTTGGGGTAGAAAACCGTAGAATGTACAGTTTACTTGGCTTTCTGGGTCTTCTTGGGGAGAAGTACAGCCTGGATGTTGGGCAGTACACCTCCCTGGGCGATGGTGACACCGGATAGAAGCTTGTTCAACTCCTCGTCGTTACGGATGGCGAGCTGAAGATGACGGGGGATGATCCTGGACTTCTTGTTGTCACGGGCGGCGTTACCTGCCAACTCGAGAACCTCAGCGGCCAAGTACTCCATGACGGCAGCCATGTACACTGGGGCACCGGCACCTACACGCTCGGAGTAGTTTCCACGGCGGAGAAGACGATGGATTCTTCCCACTGGGAACTGAAGTCCAGCACGGCTGGATCTGCTCTTTCCCTTGGCACGAGCCTTTCCTCCCTTTCCACGTCCAGACATGTTTGTAATGTGTTGAGAATTTCGGAACGAAATTATGCTTAATGATGAAACACCACGTTTTATACCGACAAGGCGGATCCTGACCAGCAGAGAATGGAGACGGTAAGTAGATGCAGGCTATCATCCGACTAGCCAATAGGCAGCGGTGCTGATAAGAGGCAGGCGAATTTCATTGTTCGACTTTCAGGCGGTTCTATAAGTAGATGTGTGAAATAGGCAGCTGACAAAGAGAAACCGCGATCTGCCAATCAGCTGCGGGAAATAAGTGGCGGGCGAATTTAATCTGCCCTTCTTAAAAATTTGCTGCTCAGGATCCGGAAATTTGCATAGCTTGCTGTAAATAGTTGAAGCAGCGCAGTTGTCGCCATTCAATTCATTGAACTCCAACACTCAACATGCCACCCAAGGTTAGCTCCAAAGGCTCCAAGAAGGCTGCTAAGGCCGCAAAGCCAGCAGGTAAAGGAGGCCGCAGGAAGAAGAGACGTGAGAGTTATGCCATCTACATCTACAAGGTCCTGAAGCAGGTCCACCCCGACACTGGTGTCTCCAGCAAGGCTATGGGCATCATGAACTCCTTCGTCAACGATATCTTCGAGCGTATTGCCGGTGAAGCTTCCAAGCTTGCCCACTACAACAAGCGTTCCACCATCACCAGCAGGGAAATCCAGACCGCCGTCCGTCTGATCCTGCCCGGAGAGTTGGCCAAGCACGCCGTCTCTGAGGGAACCAAGGCTGTCACCAAGTATACCAGCTCCAAGTAAACAGTTTCCAACTGCCTTACTACCCCAACGGCCTTTTTCAAGGCCACCCAAAACCTCCAAAAAGAGATCCATCTTACACGATATTGTTGTTTTATTGTATACGTCTGTCAATACGGCTCACTATATTTTGTATGAATGCGCATACGCATAATAATTAGTTTATAGTCCAATACATATTAAAACAGGTAGCGGACTACGATCTACTGAGACATCACGGTTTTAGCAGTGACAGCCAAATTCAACTACAATTGGTCCAGCAAATCAAAACCTCCAAAGAGAGTTCTATCTTACACGATATTGTTGTTTCATTGTTTTTCTGTATACATTTATCTGTCGTACTGCTGTATTTCGATGTGTACAAAAACTTGTTTGAATGCACATGGGCCTTACTTCAAATCAGTATAGATAGATAGATAGATAATCTTTATTTCAAGTCGGTAATAATTTTACATAGTAAACACGAGCTGCCAGGGCTCTTGGCCGACTACAAAATAACAATTCAAAATATAACATACAGGGTTTAACAGCAATATAAATGATCAGTAGAGGGGAAGTAAGTTGGCACATATTAATTGACAATGAGTAATAACTTCAGTCTTTCAGGACATGTGTTTATGATTATTGAGTAAAATAGAAACTACTTCTGCTCATTTACTGGTATTACTTATAGCAGCAGAGAGAGCAGGTACAGTTAGTTCCAGACCAGGTTGAGATTAGGTTTTTGAACTCTTTTAGTGATGTTGTTTGTCTTAAGTTGTTAGGTAGGGAGTTCCATACCTTAGGTCCAGTATATCTATTTGATTGCTTCCCAAGTACACTCATAATATCATCAACCACGACCACCTACTGAGATATCACGTTTGTATCGGTGTGAGCCAATTTCAACTACAGTTGGCTACTCCATATTACGACGACCGATCACACCTTTAGTGATAAATAAGCTTCATCGTACAATCCAAATGATATCTGCACATCATACTTACCGAAATATACATATAAGAATATGGCCAGTCATTTGGCTTATATAGGACCAAATCCATACAGTACAATGCACATTCTATATAACAGTAATTTCTTGACTTATCACAGTAAGAAAACTGACCAGCCGTGAGGAATAAGACCATGTATTGATACACGCATGTGCAATAGTCGTCATCACTGAATGCTGCGGTAAAACCGTTCAAATAAATCACAAGATATACAAAAACATGTCAGGTGCGCCTTGTATAAGTATAATCTTAAATGAATGTTTATGAAATAAAAAATGATTTAAAATTTTAAAATGTATGTATGTTCATTGACCGTATTAAATCATTCAAAGCCATACTTTAAATTCATACAATGTTACAAATAGGTAATTATATTGCGTTAAAGGAGATATGGAGCATACAGTACACAGATATTGAAGTGTGGTTGTGTAATACATAGGTACACAATATATACACATCGAGATCCAATAATGAAAGAAAATATAAAAATCATCAACTTAAAGCTTACTGTAGTCCTAACAGCAATGTTATTTGATCGTATTTCTACTTTTGACTGTTTTCCCATACTTATGACAGTATTTCAATTCAATAAGCCAGTCGATCTTCGCAAAAAAACTAATAAAACTATTTTGAAAGGCAAGATTCATATTGGGATTTGGTACCGTGTACTTGACTAAGTGTGGGCTGCAAGGAGCATAAAACAGAAATTAAAACAATTGAATATACTGAAATTTGAATCACTAGTGAGCGCTAACAAAATGAAATCACGAAGTTATGTGAAGATTCATATGAGTACAGACTGTCCATTGTTGAAACTTGCAAATTGAGTGGACTCAAACATTTATAAAATCTTAAGTAAAAGCACGAATCTCTGTGGCGGTTATGAGATACAGGATGACATCACAAAAATGTGTGAAACCAGTTCTGTCTATTCTTGTATGCGGCAGGGTGAACACACTTCTACTTAGTCCTAATATCTATCAGGACTATTGTAAGGGACTAAACCCACAGATATTTTAACAGTGGCAGCTAGGTCCAACTACAGCTGGCTAATCCATATTTTCATTATAATCATTTCGTTCTGTTATGCTAAATCTATTTGAATCAGTTCATCATTAGTCCTGCTGTATGTCTCTCTAACTTCCGACAAAAGCCTACTTGTTGTTGGATTGAAATTTTGCCATTCACAATCTCATTCGTTTTAGTGAAATACTACTTTCGCCAAGGATCCCAATCGCAATTCTTAACTATCTTCATAATTGCAATAGATTGATTATGTTGACCGCTCACATTGAGAGAGGTAAACAAAACTTGAATAAAGTTTATTGTCCAATCCAAATGATATAAACATATCATGCTTACAAATATATACAAATAAAGTTATGGCTAGACATTTGACTTATGTTAGACTTAATCCATAGAGTACAATGCAAATTGTATTATCATGGAGGTAGATTTACGTGCTGTCTGCTTGGCTAGGGCCAGCTCATGTACATAGATACGATGCGACCGGATGAACTTGCTATTTAGGTGGTAAAGTGAAGTGTGAAACCGGTTTTGTCTATTTCTATGTTCTTGAATGTGGCAGGGTGAACAAAGTTCCACAAACACGAGAGATCGTCATTATTGCCAATAAGCAAATTTTACAATGGGACCTACTGAGCAAAATCAATAGTTTGCGGAGTTGAGGCGAAAAGTATGTTTATACAAACACGTTAGTACTCCTAAGAGGTTTGTCATGTTTATAAGGCAAAAATAACTTTGTGTGGGAAAAAAAGAGGGAAAAGCGGTTAACCAAACTCAAGTCAGACAGACTATAGTGCACCATACCATTCTACCCATAATTTAAACTCGACTAATGTTTAATGTAAATTATTGTGTGAAAGAAATGAGAACGTCTGTATACAAGGCTGCAGATAGTTAATGTCTATTCTATCGGAAAAATGTTCATGAACATATCTATGATTGCATTTTGGTCCACTACAAGCCTCTATGGCTGGCCGGACATTCTAAACTCTGTTGCTTGTAATCAATAGTATTATCTGGAGTGGATATTAAAAGCTCTTTCGACATTTACTTTTTCGATATAAACTTGGCTGTCTGGACTTAAAGTTGTGTTTTGGTAAAATGCATGTAAGAAGTGAGGACTTGTATATGTATTTAAATGATTATAAGCTCATCTTGGCTATATATCAAGTTGTATATGGGGACGGAACTTTGATAAACAGGTATTTTTGGTTAGTGGATGAGGTGGGGGGGGGGGGGGATTTAGTTGGTCGTCACTCTCTTTCACGCGAAGCCAAGACGAAATCGTTACTAGATGTTATAAGTTGTATGCTGGATGAAGATCGGATGGAACAAGAAGTTGTGTTTTCGTAATACTTAATTATCTAAATTATAATAATAATAATAATAATAATAATAATAATTGATATTTGATATAGCGCCCTTTCCACCTATAATGTTCAAAAGCGCTTTAGAGTCATTGGACAGTTGTCATGGTCCATATAGTCAATTAAACTCTTTTCGAAATAGCAATGTTTTCCGCTGTTTCTTGAAGTTTTGCACACTATCAGCAGCCTTGATGTTGTCAGGGAGCTCATTCCAAAGGCGTGGTGCATAGGCTACATTGTAAGAAACGCTCTTGACACATTATTTCAGTATCGCACTCTTTCAAGTTTTAACTAACCGATACTATGTTTTAAACCTTTGTTGTCACCATAGATTACACTACGTACGTAACTTGGCGAGGGTGGCCAGAGAATTTTGACGGACGGAAAAATGTGTAATATTATGAAAGTATTTGATACCATAACTTCAATTGAGTATCAACCACAAAGCAGTTTATCGCAAGGTGGTACATGTCTATACGCATCCAAAGATATCTTAGGCTATCAGGTGTTCGAGCTTGAGTCAAAAAGCGGATCCAAAGCAGCAGACTCTGAAGAGTTATCGAAGTGGAGGGAAATAAAGGCGGCAAGTCTTAGCCAATGAGGGGACAGCATTATCCTTGGACTATCAACCAATGGCGTTTCGGTTCTTGAAATCTCCATTCGAATATCAACCATATATAAACCCGTTCCTCGTTTGGCAAGTATCATTCACCTGATAATCATGTCTGGACGCGGCAAAGGAGGAAAAGGACTGGGAAAGGGAGGCGCCAAGCGTCATCGTAAGGTGTTGCGTGATAACATCCAGGGTATCACCAAGCCCGCTATCCGTCGTCTGGCTCGTCGTGGTGGTGTCAAGCGTATCTCTGGCCTCATCTACGAAGAGACCCGTGGTGTCCTGAAGGTTTTCCTCGAGAACGTCATCCGTGATGCCGTCACCTACACCGAGCACGCCAAGAGAAAGACTGTCACCGCCATGGACGTCGTCTATGCTTTGAAACGCCAAGGACGTACCCTGTACGGATTCGGCGGTTAGAAAGCACATCGTTTCTGACTAACGACCCCCAACGGCCTTTTTCAAGGCCACCCACATCTTCCAAAAAGAGCTTATATCTTCTTTACGATTGTTGTGGTCATTGACTATCCTCAGTATCGTCAGGAATGTTCATTAGAATAATGATTAATAAACTTCTCTGGTATCGTATCATTGACTATCCTCAGTATCGTCAGGAATGTTCATTAGAATAATGATTAATAAACTTCTCTGGTATCGTACATCTATCTATCTGTTGTCTATAATTTCTTCCTTGTATTTATTTGCCTATAGCCTGCCCACTAAGACATTTGATTTTTATTTGTGATCTGTTTATAATACACTCCCACTGACTTGTTGAAGTAATGTTCTTAATACAATGTATATAGTTCCAGTAGAACCTAACCCACTTGCAATCGATCAATACATCCCCCTCATGTGTGTCTCCCCTTGTCTGACGAAACAAACCTGTCCCGGAATACTAAGTCTGTGCACGTATATTTCCATCATATAATTGAAATCTTGTTTCGAAATCATATAAGTGATATCTTGAACAAGGCTTTATATGAGTAACCTTCTTCATTAAGTTGATCAGGTAATATACACTAGAACAGACCGTTGTGTTCACTATGTAAAATTACTACAGACTTGAGATAAAGTTTATCTATCTATATTAAAACACATTAACGATATGATGAATAACTATATGTCGTGAGTATTCCAGTGTGACAGTATGTATGCGTCATTAGAAGGAAGTTACAAAGATTCCGTATTGTGATTCATGTTCGCCCAATGTTACAATGTCTCAAATAATCATTTCCCCATATAAACCATGCACAGGTATCATGAACAAATCATTTCAAAACTTCATTTACACGTGTGTATTCTAGCCACACTACAAACATCTTACTATGATGAAGAACAAGTTGTAAGCGCGAGGTGATATTCAAGACTGAATATTCCTCACTGGTGCTAAGCGATCCTTATTTGTCTCTCGAGTTATATCTTTTAGCCACATTAAGAAAGTACATAGTGTAATGTGGGCACTTCAGTGAATATAAATGAAAATCGAATATGTACATTGCCTTTGCGGGATAGAGAGTGTTGGTGCTATCTACGGCCCCTCAGAAAGAAGTGAGGTAGTTTCATGTTGCTGTATTTTTGCTTGTCCCAATACCAACTGCAAATACATATTTCTAAATTTAGAAATTTTAGATAAAATATCTATTAAGCCACGCATTTAACAATACATAGGATCTACACGTGGATCTCGAACAGATTGCAACGCGAAAATGAATTTAATGTACTGGTTTCAAGTTAGCTGTTTTTATGTGTGTATACATCATGAGTTGTATTGTATATTTATTGACTGTTGATACAATACAACTATACATATTCAAAGAAAATAATGACGTTGACAAAACTATACATAGCGTCGTGATAATGATTATGAATATGCGCATTACATATCAGTCCTCGGACAGATGTTTCACGTATATTGCAATTATAAAGATAATTTGAGATTGCAATTCAGCAGTTATGACATAACTGGTATTAGCAATCGTGATTGCAATTGGAATATAAACCATCGTAACTGAGAACGATCAGCGTAACGATCAGGGCTAGGCTTTTGGGGGATATTAGAAAGTCATATGGTAGGTCATATCATACAGAACTGATTCAAAATCGTATTTCAAAATTTAAAATCGAAATACACCAGTATTTAGTATTCCCGTGCTATTATTCTACTGAATATAATAATATTGTCATTTGATATTGCGCCCTTTCCATATAAACATGCTCAAAGGCGCATTACATTCATTGTCAGAGGATAGATGTTGATATCCACATAGTTACTAGTATTTGATAAATACATCTTTGAACAGATGTGTTTTCAATTGTCGTTTGAAGATTGCCACACTCCCAGCTGCCCGAATATTATCTGGGAGCTGATTCCATAGTTTTGGGGCACAGGCACTAAATGATCTGTCACCGTAGGTTTTCATGTTGGTTCTCGGCTCGCAGAGTAAGTTCTTGGATGTTGATCTCAGTGTCCGTGGTGGGACATACTCTTTCAGCATTTCCCTCAGGTAAGAGGGTGCAGTTCCATGCAAACACTTGTACGCCAGGAGAAGAATCTTGAATTCAATTCTCTTCCTGACTGGTAACCAGTGAAGTTCCTTTAGTACTGGAGTGATATGGTCATACTTCTTTGTGAGTGTGATCACCCTGGCGGCATTATTTTGTACTCTCTGGAGCTTACATATTAGCTCTTCAGGTATTCCACAGAGAAGTCCATTGCAGTAGTCGAATCTTGAGGTTACCAGGGATATGACAGCACCTTTAGTTGATTCTGCAGTCAAGTATTTTCTGATCCTTCCAATGTTTCGAAGGTGATAGTTTGCAGATTTGACTGCCTTTGACACATGTGCGGCCATATTCATGCTTGGATCAAAAACAGAGCCCAGATTGCCGATAGGTATATTAAGAATCTTAACAATCTCACCATTTACGGAGATGCTAGGCACAGATATTTTGGCTCGCTGCTTAGGGGTACCTAGCACTAGGACTTCCGTTTTGTCTGCATTCAGTTTTAGCTTGTTCTGTGACATCCATGTATATATGTCAGTGAGGCAGCCCTCCAGCCTAGCAACTCCTATGTCCACAGCTTGTTGAGTGATAGGTTTTATTGCCAGATAGAGCTGTGTGTCGTCTGCATATATGTGAAGCTCTAAACCATGCTTTCTGATGAGTTTTCCAAGGGGTAGGAGGTAGATCAGGAACAACAATGGTCCTAACACTGATCCCTGTGGTACGGACCACAGAATGTCCTGTAACTCAGAGAATGACTTGTCAATCTTGATGCGGAGTGTGCGTCCTGACAGGTAAGACTTAAACCAAGCAAGTGCTTGACCCGTAATACCTAATGTATTTTCCATTCTGCTGAATAGAATATCATGGTCGATGGTGTCGAACGCCGCACTCAGATCTAACATGACCAGTATAACTACTCCATGCTGGTCAATGCTGGTTAGAATGTCATTCTGTACTTTCACTAGGGCAGTCTCAGTGCTGTGACCAGGCTTGTAAGCAGATTGTAAATGTTCATGCAAGTTGTTCTCAGTCATGTAGTCAGTGAGTCGCCCCGCCACCACCCTCTCCAACAGTTTTGAGATGTAAGAAAGGTTACTGACAGGACGGTAGTTCTTTAGAATATCTGGATCTAGGGTAGATTTCTTAAGTAACGGTGTTACTATAGCCGACTTCATGGATTTCGGTACCTGGCTAGATCTGAGAGAAGAATTTATGATGTTAGTCATTACTGGAAGTAATTCGCTTCTACTTTCTTTGATGAGCCAAGTTGGGATTGGATCAAGCATGCAGCTTTTCGCAGGAGACTTGCAAATTATCTTCCATACTTCCTCCTCTGTAGTATTCCGCAGAACATTCAGAGTGGAAACAGGTGGTGACTGTGCTATTTCCAGGTTGATGTCAGAGCAGTCAGGTGAATATAACAGCTGAGAAATCTATGCTATGTTGCCAAGAATGTGATGATTATCAAATGAAGTGTACATATAGTGGATTGATACAGTACATATAGTGGATAGCCAGCCATCTCATAAATCTTCACACACCTTTGCCAAGAAAGTGATGATTATCAAATGAAGTGTACATATAGTGGATTGATACAGTACACTGTACATATAGTGGATAGCCAGCCATCTCATAAATCTTCACACACCTTTGATTTCAATATGTTAGCGCTCATAAGTTGTTCAACTTTTAGTACATCCATTTGCTTTATTTGGGGGATATTTCCATGACCATTGCCAGCATTTAGCCGAGGGCGCGGTCCCAATATGAATCTTGCCCTCTAAACCTTGTTTATCATATTCTCAACGTGAGCAGTCGTCGAAATGAGTATATGCATCACATATTCGTCTACGGATAGGTGTATTACATATATTGCAATTATGAATATTATTGAATATTGCGATTGTGATTCTTGAACGTGCAGTTACGATTGCGATTCATCGAGACCCATCGGCTATGACATAACTGCTATTAGTGATTGCAATTAGAATGTAGAGCATTACAACTGAGATGGCCAACGTTCAGCGTAACAATCAGAGCTAGGCTTTTTTTCGGATATAAGAAAGTCATATTTTTTACATATGGTTTAATCCATTGTAATACATGTAGTTTCACATGCAACTGTTCTGATGTCGCATGTGAAGTGTAACAGCATCGACAGGCTGACTCGGCTTCACGTAGACAAACGACAGTCTCGATAAAAGAAATTTACACATCACTCCCGCAATAAAAACAAAGATACCTTGTTTAAACGCACTTTACTTGTTGAGTGTTGATCACTGTTTTCGAAGCAATCACAATGCATATGTATTGTTATTGTAGAATTGCCCACCCCCTGCCCGGTTGATGCCATGCATAATAATAATAATAATAATAATATTGTCATTTGATATTGCGCCCTTTCCATATAAACATGCTCAAAGGCGCATTACATTCCATTGTCAAAGGATAGGTGTTGATATCCACATAGTTAATTGATATATACATCTTTGAACAGATGTGTTTTCAGTTGTCGTTTAAAGATTGCCACACTCCCAGCTGCCCGAATATTATCTGGGAGCTGATTCCATAGTTTTGGGGCACAGGCACTAAACGATCTGTCACCGTAGGTTTTCATGTTGTTTCTCGTCTCGCAGAGTAAGTTCTTGGATGTTGATCTCAGTGTCCGGGGTGGGACATACTCTTTCAGCAATTCCCTCAGGTAAGAAGGTGCAGTTCCATGCAAACACTTGTACGCCAGTAGCAGAATCTTGAATTCAATTCTCTTCCTGACTGGTAGCCAGTGCAGCTCCTTCAGTACTGGAGTGATATGGTCATACTTCTTTGTGAGAGTGATCACCCTGGCAGCGTTGTTTTGTACTCTCTGGAGCTTACGTATTAGCTCTTCGGATATTCCACAGAGAAGTCCATTGCAGTAGTCAAATCTTGAGGTTACCAGGGATATGACAGCACTCTTACTTGATTCTGCAGTCAAGTATTTTCTGATCCTTCCGATGTTTCGAAGGTAATAGTTTGCAGATTTGACTGCCTTTGACACATGTGCTGCCATATTCATGCTCGGATCAAAAACAGAGCCCAGATTGCCGATAGGTATATTGAGAATCTTGACAATCTCACCATTTACTGAGATGCTAGGCACAGATATTTTGGCTCGCTGCTTAGGGGTACCTAGCACTAGGACTTCCGTTTTGTCTGCATTCAGTTTTAGCTTGTTCTGTGACATCCATGTATATATGTCAGTGAGGCAGCCCTCCAGCCTAGCAACTCCTATGTCCACAGCTTGTTGAGTGATAGGTTTTATTGCCAGATAGAGCTGTGTGTCGTCTGCATATATGTGAAGCTCTAAACCATGCTTTCTGATGAGTTTTCCAAGGGGTAGGAGGTAGATCAGGAACAACAATGGTCCTAACACTGATCCCTGTGGTACGGACCACAGAATGTCCTGTAACTCAGAGAATGACTTGTCAATCTTGATGCGGAGTGTGCGTCCTGACAGGTAAGACTTAAACCAAGCAAGTGCTTGACCCGTAATACCTAATGTATTTTCCATTCTGCTGAATAGAATATCATGGTCGATGGTGTCGAACGCCGCACTCAGATCTAACATGACCAGTATAACTACTCCATGCTGGTCAATGCTGGTTAGAATGTCATTCTGTACTTTTACTAGGGCAGTCTCAGTGCTGTGACCAGGCTTGTAGGCAGATTGCAAATGTTCGTGCAAGTTGTTCTCAGTCATGTAGTCAGTGAGTCGCCCCGCCACCACCCTCTCCAACAGTTTTGAGATGTAAGAAAGGTTACTGACAGGACGGTAGTTCTGTAGAATATCCGGATCTAGGGTAGATTTCTTTAGTAACGGTGTTACTATAGCCGACTTCATGGATTTCGGTACCTGGCTAGATCTGAGAGAAGAATTTATGATGTTAGTCATTACTGGAAGTAATTCACTTCTACTTTCTTTGATGAGCCAAGTTGGGATTGGATCAAGCATGCAGCTTTTTGCAGGAGATTTGCAAATTATCTTCCATACTTCCTCCTCTGTAGTATTCCGCAGAACATTCAGAGTGGAAACAGGTGGTGACTGTGCTATTTCCAGGTTGATATCAGAGCAGTCAGGGAGGTTATCCCTGATTTTATCAATCTTTTCCTTGAAAAAGCATGAGAACCTATTTGCAAGTTCTTCTGCAGAGCTGTGTTCCGGGAGTTTTGACACTTTCTGCCTGAAGAGGAGTTCATTCATTGTCTGGGACATCGCTTTTGAATCCTGCCCACAATCAATAATCCTCTGATTGTAATATGACACTTTGCTACTTTCAAGGAGCTTGTTGTATTTGTCTCTTTCTTCCTTGAAGATTTCACGATGAACTGTCAGGCCAGTTCTCCTCCACAGCCTTTCAGCTTTTCTTTTCTCAGATTTTGCTAGATGGAGATCATCTGAGAACCAAGGCTGTTGTGGTCTTATTACAATTGACTTTTCCTTGGGTGGTGCATGCTTATTCAGCACATTGGTTAGTTGTGTGTCATATATATCCATGAGATCAGTGACAGAGAGGTTGTCATCAGGATCCCCCATACTGCATACTGTACGTACGATTCACAGTTTGACATCTGGCCAGCATTAGGCTGCACCCTTTAGATACTCATAAATCCCAAATGCCTATCACACTGTGTCTATTCATCTAAGCAATACATATATAAATGATTGTTTCATCCGATCGACGTTCACCATATACTATGAAACATGTAGCAACGATTTACTCCTGGCATCGTGTGGAAAAGGGGGACAACAAACTAAAATCACCCCCCCCCCCCCCCCCCGATCAAAAAACGTTCATATTCTGTACGATTTTCTCGAGATGTGGGCACTGGACTGTACAAACATATGCACATATATCAGGCATTCAATATACCTGCACCCATACTAAATCAGAGAAAACTAAATACACACTTACGTATCAACACGTTTTAAGACCAGGCTCCACATAGGGGAAGTCGAAATTAACAGTTTCATCGGGGGAAAAGTGTTAACTACAGGGTGGTTCACATCTATGGTGATTTATATCGAAGGGTTTCACTGTACTACTACTGGTCTGAATATACATTTGTTCGACGAGCTTTAAAAGCCCGCCTACAAGTAGGTAACAAAGGAAATGTTCAGGCACCCGAATCCCAATTCAAACTACTCGCGCCAAAATAGCACCGGCTGCCTCAGTCGAGTTCCTTCTTCTTTAAACCCTTCCTTTTCAATGTGTGTACAATAAATTTGCATTAATAATCCACCACCATCTATTCAAAATTTATTTAATGCAGATTATGTACAATTCAGGGATTGTAATGTCTTAATTGAAATATCGTCCACACGCTTTCATTTAGATATTGCAGCAGTCCCTGTACTTCTATCATCACCAATTCTTTTAGAACTCTTACGACAGAGCATGCCGTTATTCAATTCATCCTAAGCTAAGAACCAATCACGTTTGGAGAACCCGTATAAGCCGCTATTTACAAAGTCCAATATAGTGTTTAAATCATTTGCTTATCAGTTTGTGAACTAAACTTTCAACCATTATGGATTGTATGGTAACATACACAAGCAAAAACGGCACATAGTAAAGTAATTTGGTTATATAAGATATATCATAAAATGATATACATATTCAACACTACGTAAGATAGATCTCTTTTTGGAAGATGTGGGTGGCCTTGAAAAAGGCCGTTGGGGGTAGAAAACCGTAGCATGTACTGTTTACTTGGCTTTCTGGGTCTTCTTGGGGAGAAGTACAGCCTGGATGTTGGGCAGTACACCTCCCTGGGCGATGGTGACACCGGATAGAAGCTTGTTCAACTCCTCGTCGTTACGGATGGCGAGCTGAAGATGACGGGGGATGATCCTGGACTTCTTGTTGTCACGGGCGGCGTTACCTGCCAACTCGAGAACCTCAGCGGCCAAGTACTCCATGACGGCAGCCATGTACACTGGGGCACCGGCACCTACACGCTCGGAGTAGTTTCCACGGCGGAGAAGACGATGGATTCTTCCCACTGGGAACTGAAGGCCAGCACGGCTGGATCTACTCTTTCCCTTGGCACGAGCCTTTCCTCCCTTTCCACGTCCAGACATGATTGAATCGTGTTGAGAATTACGGATTGAAATGATGCACATAAGTTGCAACACCCAGTATATATACCGACAACGCGGATCCTGACCAGCAGTGACTCGAGGGCTTTAAGACGGTAAGTATATGCAGGCTATCATCCAACTAGCCAATAGGCAGCTGTGCTGATAAGAGGCAGGCGAATTTCATTGTTCTACTTCCAGGCTGTTCTAAAAGTAGATGTGTGAAATAGGCAGCTGACAAAGAGAAACCGCGATCTGCCAATCAGCTGCGGGAAATAAGAGGCGGGCGAATTTAATCTGCCCCTCTTAAAAATTGCTGCTCAGGATCCGGAAATTTGCATATCTTGCTGTAAATAGTTGAAGCAGCGCAATTCTCGCCATTCAATTCACTTGAACTCAAACACTCAACATGCCACCCAAGGTCAGCTCCAAAGGCTCCAAGAAGGCTGCTAAGGCCGCCAAGCCAGCAGGAAAAGGAGGCCGCAGGAAGAAGAGACGTGAGAGTTATGCCATCTACATCTACAAGGTCCTGAAGCAGGTCCACCCCGACACTGGTGTCTCCAGCAAAGCTATGGGAATCATGAACTCCTTCGTCAACGATATCTTCGAGCGTATTGCCGGTGAAGCTTCCCGTCTTGCCCACTACAACAAGCGTTCCACCATTAGTCCAGGCAAAGTAGGGTTTTACCCACCACTAATTGCAAAAGAAACGAAACCTACTGCATTAAGAGCATTGGTGTGTATATAATAACATATTGAAAATCCCACTTAATCAAAGTATTGGAACAATGTGTACTTTGCAATCCAAAATTGTTAAAAAATCAACATATTGGTGAAATCGTGATAAATAGTTAAACAAAGTTGAAATGCTGACATTCTTTGAGAAATCACAAAATAAGGTGTCTATACAGGTGAACTTGGATATGACGGACTCAATGGGACCAGGAAAATTGGTCCGTCATAGGCAAAATCCGTCATATACATATGGCAAATACTTGATATGCATGGGACTGGGACCAAGCATCTTGTCTGTCATAGACGAATAATCAGTCTTACAGTGGTCCGTCATATCCAAGTTCACCTGTATTAATGTTTTACCAAACAAGTAGCTAAAATATCAACAATTTTAACCGGAATGATATTCTAATACTAGTATTAACTTGATGCATGATATTATACCCCATTTTGTGTATCTCTATCAAGCATAGGCTATTTCACCATCTTCTGGACAAAGGGAGAAAAAATGATAAAAAGTACAATTATGAAGTCAGTCACATATCAAAAAACTACTTTTGGTTCAAAAAATGTTTAATTACCAAACAAGGAATGTATATTCCAGGCCAGTGCTTAAATGTCATTTGGACTTCTGAACACTTAGAAGTCACACAGAACACACAGGTTGTAAGACATTTCTAAAACTGTCAATTTCAAAAGAATTATTTGTAATAAGTAGTTTTTACCTCAATGTAGCTTCTTTGACTTTGAATGCAGACATTTTGCATTTTCTTATTAACCCATTCACACTCAGGGTGGCCTTATATAAAGCAGGCCGGAAAATTTTGGGAATATTTCACTCACAAAAGCATTTTCAGGGAAACGTTTCAAAGAGAAATATTGATCAGAAGTCATACAACTCTCCTTCAGTTTTTTTTTAACTTTCGTTTTAACTTACAAGAGTAGCAAAAAATATTTTCTATATGAACTTTATGTGTGAATTGGTTAAGTAAATACATATTCAAGATTGTTATCAGAATATTTGGATAAAATACCCAAAAGTTTTTGGATTGCCAAATTGGGACATTTAGTTCCAAAATCTTGGCTAGGAGCCTATCCCAGCCCTTACTCCAAGTAACCTACATATCAGCTTCATCTAAATAATCTGCCAGACCATCACACCCTTCCCCCATGTTCTAACAATCACCCTTGCTGGACCCACATGCTACCGTGCATTCTATTCACATTTTCTACAACTAGAGTGTTCAGTGACACATCTAGTCTTGCAATGACATCTTACAAATTGTTCTTTTAGTGCTATGTCTTGTTTTCGTTGGATGGGAACCATCCTTACATCTACAGTGCCGACTTTTGATTCCTGCACTAAATGCGTGAGCAGCTTGGGCATAATACACAACTGCATGCTTGATTGCCAACCAGTTTCCTTGATACATGGATGACCTCACAACGGACCATAGCTTATATTCACATGCTACATGGGACATAAATGAGCTTGGCATATGTTTTGACATGTTATCCATGGGTGTTGGCACAACCAGGTACTGACAGACATCCAGTTGACTTGAATAGGGGTTAAATGCCTATACTGTACTGATTTCCAACCCCAGTCCTCGGGATCAAACTTTCTGTGTTTCCATGTTTGAATTTGGGGATAAACACAGAAGCTGAAGAATTTTGTGACAGCTAAAGTGTCCAATCTTCAGGGCCACTGACATAATATACCTAACAATGTTCTTAACCTGACATACCTAATCCATCTTAATTACTCTCTGTCATATTTTCTTCCACATATACACCATGTTGGCTGATTATATTGTACGTAAATAGTGTTTGAAACACTGAAAAACAATTTCTAGTGGCGTTGTGACCAGCAGTGGCCACCATTTTGAAATCCCTCTATGCAGCGATGGTATACGCTACTGGTTGCCATGGCACAACCGGAAGTTACATACACATACTGGGGTCCTAGCAATAATTTCTTTTGAAAAGCATTGTTAGGATCCCAATGCAGGAATGATATTGGACTCCTAAGATTGACCAATGTTCAAAGCAAATTAGAGAAACACAATTCAGTCCAGTACAACAACGAAATTGACCAATCAGCTGCTAGAATTAGAGAGGAACAGATAATAAATGTACTTCTCTGTTTGACAATCCGGACCTCTTAGCCATCCTTTGGAGCTGAACAACACAGACATTGGAGGTCACTTAACACTACAGTGCTGCCACCAACTGGCTAAAGGGAGTAATAATCAATTATATGTATGTTAATCTAAGTAAATAATCTTCCTTCTGTTGATATGAAAACACATTTCAGATTTAAGGCGCTCTCTTCACCATCCCTCCTATTCCAGAGGAAAAATGATTGATATGAGTAAACACCCAGGCCACCCCCCCCCCCCCCCCCCCCCCCCCCACCCAAAACGCACCCACCCCCTCCTCGAATATAAGAATAAGATTAGGTCCTATTATTAAAGAGTATCAAGTAAAAAAGGGTTTCGTTGAGCATTTGATAGGGCGAATCAAACATCCAGTGTGCTATAGACTGCACTCTACCTAGACCTTCCAAACCCTTAGGAACCTGGAACTTTCGGTCTTAATTTCAGCATGTTCCAATATTTTGATTGAGTGGGATTCTTAATATATCATTCCTCATATAGTCTCCTTTCAAATAAAACAGGTTTCGTTTCTTTTGCAATTAGTGATGGGTTTGGCCAAAAAATGCGCCAGATTGCCTGGACTACATCACCAGCAGGGAAATCCAGACCGCCGTCCGTCTGATCCTGCCCGGAGAGCTGGCCAAGCACGCCGTCTCTGAGGGAACCAAGGCTGTCACCAAGTACACCAGCTCCAAGTAAACAGTTTCCGACTGCCTTACTACCCCAACGGCCTTTTTCAAGGCCACCCAAAACCTCCAAAAAGAGATCCATCTTACACGATATTGTTCTTTTATTGTATACATTTATCTGTCAATACGGCTCACTATATTTTGATGTGAACAAATACTTGTATGAATGCACATACGCCTAATAATTAGTTTATAGTCCAATCCATATTAAAACAGGTAGCGGACTACGAACTACTGAGACGTCACGGTTTTAGCAGTGACAGCCAAATTCAACTACAATTGGCTAATCCATAGTGTACCTATAACTACAATCACTTCGTGCTGTTGGTCTCGTGATTAATCGGAATCCTTTCATTATCATAAGACCTACTTTAGGTCTTCCTAACTCACGAAAATACTTGAAATTGAAATTGAAATTTGGCAAATCACCAGTGTCATGGTTCATACCATTGCAATCGCGACTGACAACTACTTGCATTTCGTAACCGCACATTCGCCCGGTAGCAATCCAACTGTCTTCGTAATTGCAATAGATTCATAACGACCACCTCTCACACAGTTAGTATATATGTATATGTATTAACTATAGTTTCACAATTACAAAACTTCATACATTTCATTATATGTAACAGCTTGGAAAGGTATAACACATAGAGAGTAAATTAGATTAATACATACTAATCTGTGCGCAGCACAGTATATGTTGTAACAAAATAAGCAAGTAAACAATGAAATAGGTATGGTTGAAAAAACAATGGATATATGTACAGTAAACAGGATAGGGCTATGAGCTCGCTCTCACAGGGAGTAGTGTATATATCTTAGATCTATTTTACGTGATGTTGTTTCATTGTGTTCGTCGTAGTGTATACAGGTATATGTCAGTACTGCTCGCACTGTTTCAATTATGACAAAATAAGATTTGCCAGTATCAGTAATCTATTATTTAATTGACTTTAGCATTATCAGATACAACAATACACAATCAACGTGAAACGCTAGTAGGAAATGAAATAATAACGATTAACATTAATAACGCAAAATATGGAGAATGGGCGCGACACACGTAATGACACGGGACGCATAGTTATTTCAATATTGTTGAATTAGTATAACCACTTCACATAGGAGCTCTCATCCTAAGAGCTAAAACAAACTACAATCATTACAACAGGAGCCTTGCCAAGCATAGTTACTAAGTCCAGCAACCCAAAACCTCCAAAAAGAGATCTATCTTACACGATACTGTTGTTTCATTGTTTTTCTGTATACATTTATCTGTCGTACTGCTGTATTTCGATGTAAACAAAGACTAGTTTGAATGCACATGGGCCTAACTTCAAATCAGTACGCTCATAATATCATCAACCAAGACCACCTACTGAGATATCACGTTTGTATCGGTGTGAGCCAAATTCAACTACAGTTGGCTAATCCATATTACGACGACCGATCACACCTTTAGTGATAAATAAGCTTCATCGTACAATCCAAATGATATCTGCACATCATACTTACCGAAATATACAAATAAGATTCTGGCCAGTCATTTGGCTTATATAGGACCAAATCCATACAGTACAATGCACATTCTATGTAACAGTAATTTTTTGACTTAACACAGTAAAAAACCTGACCAGCCGTGAGCAATAAGACTATTTATTGATACACGTATGTGCAATAGTTGTCATCACTGAATGCTGCGGTAAAACCGTTCAAATATATCACAAGATATACAAAAACATGCCAGGTGCGCCTTGTATAAGTATAATCTTAAATGAATGTTTATGAAATAAAAAATGATTTACAATTTTAAAATGTATGTATGTTCATTGACCGTATTAAATAATTCAAAGCCATACTTTAAATTCATACAATGTTACAAATAGGTAATTATATTGCGTTTAAGGAGATATGGAGTATACAGTACATAGATATTGAAGTATGGTTGTGTAATACATAGGTATACAATACATATACATCAAGATCCAATAATAAAAGAAAATATAAAAATCATCAACTTAAAGCTGACTGCAGTCCTAATAGCAATGTTATTTATTCGTATTTCTACTTTTGACTGTTTTCCCATACTTATGACAGTATTTCAATTCAATAAGGCAGTCGAACTTCGCAAAAAACTAATAAAACTATTTTGAAAGGCAAGATTCATATTGGGAAGTGTTGGCTGCAAGGAGCATAAAACAGAAATTAAAGCAATTGAATATACTGAAATTTGAATCACTAGTGAGCGCTAGCAAATTGACATCACGAAGTTATGTGAAGATTCATATGAGTACAGACTGTGCATTGTTGAAACTTGCAAATTGAGTGGACTCAAACATTTATAAAATCTGAAGTAAAAGCACGAATCACTGTGGCGGTTATGAGATACAGGATGACATCACAAAAATGTGTGGAACCAGTTCTGTCTATTCTTGTATGCGGCAGGGTGAACACAGTTCTACTTAGTCCTAATATCTATCAGGACTATTGTAAGGGACTAAACCCACAGATATTTTAACAGTGGCAGCTAGGTCCAACTACAGTTGGCTAATCCATAATTTAATTATAATCATTTCGTTCTGTTATGCTAAATTTATTTGAATCAGTTCATCATAAATCCTGCTGTATGTCTCTCTAACTTCCGACAAAAGCCTACTTGTTGTTAGATTGAAATTTGGCCATTCACAATCTCATTCGTTTTAGTGAAATACTACTTTCACCAAGGATCCCAATCGTAATTCTTAACTATCTTCATAATTGCAATAGATTGATAATGTTGACCGCTCACATTGAGAGAGGTAAACAAAACTTGAATAAGGTTTATTGTCCAATCCAAATGATATAAACATATCATGCTTACAAATATGTACAAATAAAATTATGGCTAGTCATTTGACTTATGTTAGACTTAATCCATAGAGTACAATGCAAATTGTATTATCGTAGAGGTTAGATGTACGTGCTGTCTGCTTGGTAGGGCCATCTCATGTACATAGATACGATGCGACCGGATGAACTAGATATTTAGGTGTGGTATAGTGAAGTGTGAAACCAGTTCTGTCTATTTCTATGTTCTTGAATGTGGCAGGGTGAACAAAGTTCCATTATACCCGTTTCAGTTGCCAGTACAAACCAGCGAGATCGTCATTGTTGCCAATAAGCAAATTTTACCATGGGACCTACTGAGCAAAATCAATAGTTTGCGGAGTTGAGGCGAAAAGTATGTTTATACATACACGTTAGTACTCCTAAGAGGTTTGCCATATTTCTAAGGCAAAAATAACTTTTTGTGGGAATAAAAGAGGGAAAAGCGGTTAGCCAAACCCAAGTCAGACAGACTATAGTGCACCATACCATTCTACCCATAATTTCAACTCGACTAATTATGTTTAATGTCAATTATTGTGTGAAAGAAATGAGAACGTCTATATACAAGGCTGCAGATCAGATGGTTAATGTCTGTTCTATCGGAAAAATGTTCATGAACATATCTATTACTGCATTTTGGTCCACTACAAGCCTCTATGGCTGGCCGGACATTCTAAGCTGTGTTGCTTGTAATCAATATTGGACATTAAAAACATCTTTCGACATTTACTTTTCGATATAAACTTGGCTGTCTGGACTTAAAGTTGTGTTTTGGTAAAATGCATGTAAGAAGTGAGGACTTGTATATGTATTTAAATGATTATAAGCTCATCTTGGCTATATATCAAGTTGTATATGGGGATGGAACTTTGATAAACAGGTATTTTTTAATTAATAGTGGATGAGGGTGGGGGGGGGGTTTAGTTAGACGTCACTCTCTTTCACGCGAAGCCAAGACGAAATCGTTGCTAGATGTTATAAGTTGTATGCTGGATGTAGATCGGATGGAACAAGAAGTTGTGTTTTCGTATTACTTAATTATCTAAATTATACGCCTCTAAGGTTGGCCAGATCTTTGTACTGTGTATTGTGCTTGGAATAAACTGACTGGAAAGTTAAACGATCATCAGCAACAAAAAAAATATGCATCGTGATTGCTTCGTAAACGGTGAACAACGCTCAAAACGTGAGTTCGATAGATAGGGTAGGTTTGTGTGTGGGGGTGAATTCATGCTCATGTGGAACTATTTAAATGAGTTAAAAACTCAGTGTTATACCATATGATACTTCCACATATTCGTACTAGGTGACATACCCTTGTCAACCACCACAAACAATTAATCTAATACATGTACTTGACGTTCGTGCGCCAATTCTTTGATTGTTGCGGTCTTGACCGCTATACCAGCTATTTTGACTGCGCTCACCCATTTCCTGTTTGAATACTTAGAGCATCAAGGGGACTGCCAGTGATCACGTGACCACACAAATAACCCGACAATGCGTTTATTACACACTTCTAAATATTCTATTATTATCGTCTGTCAGTGGAATGTTGAATCCTTGGCGTCGTTAGTGTTTAGGCGCCCTATATGTTGGTTATAGGCGTGTTTTCTTTCGGAATTTTTCTTGACGAAGTGTTGGGATACATCCATGTTGTTCGGTGATTACGGCGAGTAGCGATGCGAAGTGATACAGTGACGTCATCGTCTGGTACTTTTTTAAAAATGTACAATGTACTTTATCACGCTTAAAATGATTTTATTATGATTGTCTGTCAATAAAATGCTGTAGATTTGCCGTCGCTAGTGTCGTTGCGTATGCTTATGTTGCTACTGGCCATGTTTAATGGAGAACTATTTGTATATAGTGGCGTGCTTCGCCGGCCACCGCGTGTAGGAATTCAGTGGATGGACTATAGACTATAGTGCCAGTCCTTACAGTCTTATGCGCGTTAAACTTGCATTGAATAGACTGGTGCCAGTTCCTTTGAGCTGTTGCGCGCTAACAATCAGGGGGAGGGGGGCGGGGTGGGCTGGTGCCGTTCAGCTGGGTGGACTCGTGCATGAAGCACACAACATATCATGGGATCATATCTAACTACAACAAAAGCTCAATTGTTCAAGTTATCAATAGAGTGTAGTGAGATACAACTATAACAGCCATTGACATGCGGTCGCGGGCGCCTTTCTCCGCACAACTTCGCGTTTTCAATCAAAATATTACATGTTCAATGCACACTCTCCCTTCTAGAATTGAGTCCTTCTGGGTAACCACCAGCCCTGAAAGCAGATATCTGGAAGATGTATTGGAAATGAAAGACCGGCCGTGTACACAACAATTGACGAGTCCTGTTGTATGTGTGTATCTTTACTGACTGCATCTTTTGTTTCAAACAGCACTAATTACCTACACTAACTTCGATTATATCTCGAAATGAGATAAAAGTAAACTTTACCAGGGTTCACTAAAATGAAATAAGACATCGTGTTTGATGGTGCGTTACTGGAAGCTACATTGTAAGAAACGTTCTTGACACATTATTTCAGTATCGCACTCTTTCAAGTTTTAACTAACCGATACTATGTTTTAAACCTTTGTTGTCACCATAGATTACACTACGTACGTAACTTGGCGAGGGTGGCCAGAAAATTTTGATGGACGGAAAAATGTGTTATATTATGAAAGTATTTGATACCATAACTTTAATTGAGTATCAACCACAAAGCAGTTTATCGCAAGGTGGTATATGTCTATACCGACTATACGCATCCAAAAATATCTTAGGCTATCAGGTGTTCGAGCTTGAGTCAAAAAGCGGATCCAAAGCAGCAGACTCTGAAGAGTTATCGAAGTGGAGGGAAATAAAGGCGGCAAGTCTTAGCCAATGAGGGGACAGCATTATCCTTGGACTATCAACCAATGGCGTTTCGGTGCTTGAAATCTCCATTCGAATATCAACCATATATAAACCCGTTCCTCACTTACCAGGTATCATTCATCTGATAATCATGTCTGGACGCGGCAAAGGAGGAAAAGGACTGGGAAAGGGAGGCGCCAAGCGTCATCGTAAGGTGTTGCGTGATAACATCCAGGGTATCACCAAGCCCGCTATCCGTCGTCTGGCTCGTCGTGGTGGTGTCAAGCGTATCTCTGGCCTCATCTACGAAGAGACCCGTGGTGTCCTGAAGGTTTTCCTCGAGAACGTCATCCGTGATGCCGTCACCTACACCGAGCACGCCAAGAGAAAGACCGTCACCGCCATGGACGTCGTCTACGCTTTGAAACGCCAAGGACGTACCCTGTACGGATTCGGCGGTTAGAAAGCACATCGTTTCTGACTAACGACCCCCAACGGCCTTTTTCAAGGCCACCCACATCTTCCAAAAAGAGCTTATACCTTCTATACGATTGTTGTGGTCATTGACTATTCTCAGTATCGTCAGGAAAGGTTCATCTAATACACTTCTCTGGTATCGTGCATTCCTTATCTGTTGTCTATAATTTCTTCCTTGTGTTTATTTGCCTATAGACTGCCCTCTTAGACATTTGATTTTTATTTGTGATCTGTTTATAATACACTCCCACTTTGACTTGTTGAAGTAATGTTCTTAATATATATTTCCTGTAGAACCTAACCCACTTGCAATTGATCATGTGTGTCTCCCCTTGTCTGACGAAACAAACCTGTCCCGAAATACTAAGTCTGTGTACACAACTGCGCACGTATATTTCCATCATATAATTGAAATCTTGTTTCGAAATCATATTTGATATCTTGAACAAGGCTTTATATGAGTAACCTTCTTCATTAAGTTGATCAGGTAATATACACTAGAACAGACCGTTGTGTTCACTATGTAAAATTACTACAGACTTGAGATAAAGATTATCTATCTATATTAAAACACATTAACGATATGATGAATAACTATATGTCGTGATTATTCCAGTGTGACAGTATGTATGCGTCATTAGAAGGACGTTACAATGTTTCCGTATTGTGATTCATGTTCGCCCGATGTTACAATGTCTCCAATAACCATTTCCCCATATAAACCATGCACAGGTATCATGAACAAATCACTTCAAAACTTCATTTACACGTGTGTATTCTAGCCACACTACAAACATCTTACTATGATGAAGAACAAGTTGTAAGCGCGAGGTGATATTCAAGACTGAATATTCCTCACTGGTGCTAAGCGATCCTTATTTGTCTCTCGAGTTATATCTTTTAGCCACATGAAGAAAGTACATAGTGTAATGTGGGCACTTCAGTGAATATAAATGAAAATCGAATATGTACATTGCCTTTGCGGGATAGAGAGTTTTGGTGCTATCTACGGCCCCTCAGAAAGAAGTGAGGTAGTTTCATGTTGCTGTATTTTTGCTTGTCCCAATACCAACTGCAAATACATATTTCTAAATTTAGAAATTTTAGATAAAATATCTATTAAGCCACGCTTTAAAAAATACATAGGATCTACACGTGGATCTCGAATAGATTGCAACGCGAAAATGAATTTAATGTACTGGTTTCAAGTTAGCTGTTCTTATGTGTGTATACATCATGAGTTGTATTGGATATTTATTGACTGTTGAACTATACATATTCAAAGAAAATAATGACGTTGACAAAACTATACATAGCTCAGGCAAACATAGGATAGAGGGTAAGTTTTACATAGGAATGTAAAGGAAATGAACACGAAAGATGAATGAAGTACTAATAGTAACATAGAGCTAGTTAGCTGTTGAGTTCTATAACTTCTATCTCCCTTGTGTGAGCAGGAAAGGTTTAAGCTACACTATTCTATTCTTTTGGTGGCGAGTATTCAATATAACTTGTATTGGAAGCCATTTGCGCTGGGCGCCCCAGGCATTTCACAAACGAGGGACAAAGAAAATAGCCCTAGTTCGCTAAAATCGCCTGAGCTTGGAATGGAATGCGGATCCAAAGCAGCAGATTCGCGGCGGATGTTGAAGGAATAGAAAAAGAAGCGGGAAAGTTTGCACCAATGGCAAAGGGTATAAGCGAGAATATCAACCAATCATGCTCCAGTATTAAAATCCAATTAGGGATTAGGTGATCATGAGAGCATATAACCATACTCAATTCCTCCAGCAGTCATCGTCAAAATGGCCCGTACCAAGCAGACAGCACGTAAATCCACCGGAGGAAAGGCTCCAAGGAAGCAGTTGGCTACCAAGGCCGCCCGTAAGAGCGCCCCAGCCACCGGTGGCGTGAAGAAGCCCCATCGTTACAGGCCCGGTACAGTGGCTCTCCGTGAGATCCGTCGTTACCAGAAGAGCACCGAGCTCCTCATCCGCAAGCTGCCATTCCAGCGTCTTGTCCGTGAAATCGCTCAGGATTTCAAGACCGATCTCCGCTTCCAGAGCTCTGCCGTCATGGCCCTTCAGGAGGCCAGCGAGGCTTACCTGGTCGGTCTCTTCGAGGACACCAACCTGTGCGCCATCCACGCCAAGCGTGTCACCATCATGCCCAAGGACATCCAGCTTGCCCGCCGTATCCGTGGTGAACGTGCCTAAGAAGTAACTCTTCGAGTAATTTCCCCCAACGGCCTTTATCAAGGCCACCCACATCCTCCCAAAAGAGTTATACCCAGCGATAGTTGTTCTTATCTTGTCTTTGCGACATAGTTTGACAATAAAACACTAGCAACGTTCTTAGGAATGATGTATACTTTTCATATTGAATTGATTTGCAATGGCAATTCCTCTTATCATATTATAAAGATTATGTGCTCACTCAATTTGTTCTATTCAACACCTTTCAGTTGTCTCATCTCTACATAGGTGCATGATTTCAATTTGTTAGCGCAATTTTCAGTATATCCATTTACTCTAACTGCTGATATTTTTTTGCCCATTACCAACGTTTAGTCCAGTGCACGGTCCCAGTATGAAAATTGACCTTCACACTTTGTTTATCATGCTTTCAATGTGAGCGGTCGTCATGATAATGAATATGCGCATCACACATCTGCTTTGGCCAGATGTTTCACGTATATTGCAATTATAGAGATGATTTGAGATTGCGATTCATCAGGGTCCAGCAGTTATGACAACTGTTATTAGCAATCGTGATTGCAATTGGAATATAAACCCTTGTAACTGAGAACGTTCAGCGTAACGATCAGGGCTAGGCTTTTGGGGGGGATATTAGAAAGTCATATGGTAGGTCATATGATACAGAACTGATTCAAAATCGTATTTCAAAATTTAAAATAGAAATACATCAGTGGTTAGTACGTTAGTTAGGCACTCGACATTACACGGCCCTGTGGATGTGTGTGACTGTATAAAACAGTTCACGTTGAATCGTTATCTGTTTTCGAAACATTCACGATGTACGATCTAACCCGTCGACATTCACCATATATAATAAACAATATATTATCTATAGCCACCCACATCGAGAGGCTAATATACATGTGCAATTAAACGTTCTAACCTTTTACACCCACTACACTAATGCACATCTAAAAGTTGAACCAGTCGAGTTTGTATCGAATGGTAACATTTTGACTAGAATAATACTACAATAAGTAAAAAGTCAACAACATTGTAATCCCCTGATGTTATTATATTACTACTACTACCGCTACCACTACTATTATGATTGATAAGATAATATATTGTACATTGTATATGATGATTGTCTATCTGATCATATTTATAAGTATATTTACGATTGTATTTGGTCCATTATAAGCCTTTGTGACTGGCCGGATTCTTAGCACTTGTGTACTGCATGTAACGAATGTCATTATCTGGATTGGACAATAAACTTTTCATCGACAACAACAACAACTACTACTACTACTAGTAGTCTGAATGGGTATATTCTAATTGACTTGGGGCGAAAAGCTTTAAAAAACCCGCCAACTAGCAATGGGACTGTAGGCGCATGAATTTCAATTCAAACCACTCCCGCCAAAATAACACCGCCCGTAAGATACGTGTAAAATACACTTGCAGTTATAATACACCACCATATATTCACACGTTAATGAAGATTATGAACAATTCAGGGATTGTGATGTCTATTATTGAAATATCGTCTACACGCATTCACTTAGATATTGCAGCAGTCCCTGTACTATTATTACCAATTCTTTTAGTACTTTTACGACAAAACATGCTGTTATTCGATTCTCAAGGCTAAGAACCAATCACGTTTGGAAAACCCGTATAAGCCGCGATCACTTTGTGAACTAAACATTCAAACACTATGGATTGTATGGTTACATACACAAGCAAAAACGGTACATAGTAAAGTAATTTGGTTTTATAAGATAAATCATAAAATGATATACATATTTAACACTACGTAAGATAGATCTCTTTTTGGAAGATGTGGGTGGCCATGAAAAAGGCCGTTGGGGGTAGAAAACCGTAGCATGTACTGTTTACTTGGCTTTCTGGGTCTTCTTGGGGAGAAGTACAGCCTGGATGTTGGGCAGTACACCTCCCTGGGCGATGGTGACACCGGATAGAAGCTTGTTCAACTCCTCGTCGTTACGGATGGCGAGCTGAAGATGACGGGGGATGATCCTGGACTTCTTGTTGTCACGGGCGGCGTTACCTGCCAACTCGAGAACCTCAGCGGCTAAGTACTCCATGACGGCAGCCATGTACACTGGGGCACCGGCACCTACACGCTCGGAGTAGTTTCCACGGCGGAGAAGACGATGGATTCTTCCCACTGGGAACTGAAGTCCAGCACGGCTGGATCTACTCTTTCCCTTGGCACGAGCCTTTCCTCCCTTTCCACGTCCAGACATGATTGAATTGTGTTGAGAATTTCGGTTTGAAATGATGCACATGAGTTGCAACACCCAGTATATATACCGGCAAGGCGGATCCTGACCAGCAGTGACTCGAGGGCTTTAAGACGGTAAGTATATGCAGGCTATCATCCAACTAGCCAATAGGCAGCTGTGCTGATAAGAGGCAGGAGGCGAATTTCATTGTTCTACTTCCAGGCTGTTCTAAAAGTAGATGTGTGAAATAGGCAGCTGACAAAGGGAAATCGCGATCTGCCAATCAGCTGCGGGAAATAAGAGGCGGGCGAATTTAATCTGCCCTTCTTAAAAATTGCTGCTCAGGATCCGGAAATTTGCATATCTTGCTGTAAATAGTTGAAGCAGCGCAGTTTTCGCCATTCAATTCACTTGAACTCAAATACTCATCATGCCACCCAAGGTCAGCTCCAAAGGCTCCAAGAAGGCTGCTAAGGCCGCCAAGCCAGCAGGAAAAGGAGGCCGCAGGAAGAAGAGACGTGAGAGTTACGCCATCTACATCTACAAGGTCCTGAAGCAGGTCCACCCCGACACTGGTGTCTCCAGCAAAGCTATGGGAATCATGAACTCCTTCGTCAACGATATCTTCGAGCGTATTGCCGGTGAAGCTTCCAAGCTTGCCCACTACAACAAGCGTTCCACCATCACCAGCAGGGAAATCCAGACCGCCGTCCGTCTGATCCTGCCCGGAGAGTTGGCCAAGCACGCCGTCTCTGAGGGAACCAAGGCTGTAACCAAGTACACCAGCTCCAAGTAAACAGTTTCTAACTGCCTTACTACCCCAACGGCCTTTTTCAAGGCCACCCAAAACCTCCAATAAGAGATCCATCTTACACGATATTGTTCTTTTATTGTATACATTTATCTGTCAATACGGCTCACTATATTTTGATGTGAACAAATACTTGTATGAATGCACATACGCCTAATAATTAGTTTATAGTCCAATCCATATTAAAACAGGTAGCGGACTACGAACTACTGAGACGTCACGGTTTTAGCAGTGACAGCCAAATTCAACTACAATTGGCTAATCCATAGTGTACCTATAACTACAATCACTTCGTGCTGTTGGTCTCGTGATTAATCGGAATCCTTTCATTATCATAAGACCTACTTTAGGTCTTCCTAACTCACGAAAATACTTGAAATTGAAATTGAAATTGAAATTTGGCAAATCACCAGTGTCATGGTTCATACCATTGCAATCGCGACTGACAACTACTTGCATTTCGTAACCGCACATTCGCCCGGTAGCAATCCAACTGTCTTCGTAATTGCAATAGATTCATAACGACCACCTCTCACACAGTTAGTATATATGTATATGTATTAACTATAGTTTCACAATTACAAAACTTCATACATTTCATTATATGTAACAGCTTGGAAAGGTATAACACATAGAGAGTAAATTAGATTAATACATACTAATCTGTGCGCAGCACAGTATATGTTGTAACAAAATAAGCAAGTAAACAATGAAATAGGTATGGTTGAAAAAACAATGGATATATGTACAGTAAACAGGATAGGGCTATGAGCTCGCTCTCACAGGGAGTAGTGTATATATCTTAGATCTATTTTACGTGATGTTGTTTCATTGTGTTCGTCGTAGTGTATACAGGTATATGTCAGTACTGCTCGCACTGTTTCAATTATGACAAAATAAGATTTGCCAGTATCAGTAATCTATTATTTAATTGACTTTAGCATTATCAGATACAACAATACACAATCAACGTGAAACGCTAGTAGGAAATGAAATAATAACGATTAACATTAATAACGCAAAATATGGAGAATGGGCGCGACACACGTAATGACACGGGACGCATAGTTATTTCAATATTGTTGAATTAGTATAACCACTTCACATAGGAGCTCTCATCCTAAGAGCTAAAACAAACTACAATCATTACAACAGGAGCCTTGCCAAGCATAGTTACTAAGTCCAGCAACCCAAAACCTCCAAAAAGAGATCTATCTTACACGATACTGTTGTTTCATTGTTTTTCTGTATACATTTATCTGTCGTACTGCTGTATTTCGATGTAAACAAAGACTAGTTTGAATGCACATGGGCCTAACTTCAAATCAGTACGCTCATAATATCATCAACCAAGACCACCTACTGAGATATCACGTTTGTATCGGTGTGAGCCAAATTCAACTACAGTTGGCTAATCCATATTACGACGACCGATCACACCTTTAGTGATAAATAAGCTTCATCGTACAATCCAAATGATATCTGCACATCATACTTACCGAAATATACAAATAAGATTCTGGCCAGTCATTTGGCTTATATAGGACCAAATCCATACAGTACAATGCACATTCTATGTAACAGTAATTTTTTGACTTAACACAGTAAAAAACCTGACCAGCCGTGAGCAATAAGACTATTTATTGATACACGTATGTGCAATAGTTGTCATCACTGAATGCTGCGGTAAAACCGTTCAAATATATCACAAGATATACAAAAACATGCCAGGTGCGCCTTGTATAAGTATAATCTTAAATGAATGTTTATGAAATAAAAAATGATTTACAATTTTAAAATGTATGTATGTTCATTGACCGTATTAAATAATTCAAAGCCATACTTTAAATTCATACAATGTTACAAATAGGTAATTATATTGCGTTTAAGGAGATATGGAGTATACAGTACATAGATATTGAAGTATGGTTGTGTAATACATAGGTATACAATACATATACATCAAGATCCAATAATAAAAGAAAATATAAAAATCATCAACTTAAAGCTGACTGCAGTCCTAATAGCAATGTTATTTATTCGTATTTCTACTTTTGACTGTTTTCCCATACTTATGACAGTATTTCAATTCAATAAGGCAGTCGAACTTCGCAAAAAACTAATAAAACTATTTTGAAAGGCAAGATTCATATTGGGAAGTGTTGGCTGCAAGGAGCATAAAACAGAAATTAAAGCAATTGAATATACTGAAATTTGAATCACTAGTGAGCGCTAGCAAATTGACATCACGAAGTTATGTGAAGATTCATATGAGTACAGACTGTGCATTGTTGAAACTTGCAAATTGAGTGGACTCAAACATTTATAAAATCTGAAGTAAAAGCACGAATCACTGTGGCGGTTATGAGATACAGGATGACATCACAAAAATGTGTGGAACCAGTTCTGTCTATTCTTGTATGCGGCAGGGTGAACACAGTTCTACTTAGTCCTAATATCTATCAGGACTATTGTAAGGGACTAAACCCACAGATATTTTAACAGTGGCAGCTAGGTCCAACTACAGTTGGCTAATCCATAATTTAATTATAATCATTTCGTTCTGTTATGCTAAATTTATTTGAATCAGTTCATCATAAATCCTGCTGTATGTCTCTCTAACTTCCGACAAAAGCCTACTTGTTGTTAGATTGAAATTTGGCCATTCACAATCTCATTCGTTTTAGTGAAATACTACTTTCACCAAGGATCCCAATCGTAATTCTTAACTATCTTCATAATTGCAATAGATTGATAATGTTGACCGCTCACATTGAGAGAGGTAAACAAAACTTGAATAAGGTTTATTGTCCAATCCAAATGATATAAACATATCATGCTTACAAATATGTACAAATAAAATTATGGCTAGTCATTTGACTTATGTTAGACTTAATCCATAGAGTACAATGCAAATTGTATTATCGTAGAGGTTAGATGTACGTGCTGTCTGCTTGGTAGGGCCATCTCATGTACATAGATACGATGCGACCGGATGAACTAGATATTTAGGTGTGGTATAGTGAAGTGTGAAACCAGTTCTGTCTATTTCTATGTTCTTGAATGTGGCAGGGTGAACAAAGTTCCATTATACCCGTTTCAGTTGCCAGTACAAACCAGCGAGATCGTCATTGTTGCCAATAAGCAAATTTTACCATGGGACCTACTGAGCAAAATCAATAGTTTGCGGAGTTGAGGCGAAAAGTATGTTTATACATACACGTTAGTACTCCTAAGAGGTTTGCCATATTTCTAAGGCAAAAATAACTTTTTGTGGGAATAAAAGAGGGAAAAGCGGTTAGCCAAACCCAAGTCAGACAGACTATAGTGCACCATACCATTCTACCCATAATTTCAACTCGACTAATTATGTTTAATGTCAATTATTGTGTGAAAGAAATGAGAACGTCTATATACAAGGCTGCAGATCAGATGGTTAATGTCTGTTCTATCGGAAAAATGTTCATGAACATATCTATTACTGCATTTTGGTCCACTACAAGCCTCTATGGCTGGCCGGACATTCTAAGCTGTGTTGCTTGTAATCAATATTGGACATTAAAAACATCTTTCGACATTTACTTTTCGATATAAACTTGGCTGTCTGGACTTAAAGTTGTGTTTTGGTAAAATGCATGTAAGAAGTGAGGACTTGTATATGTATTTAAATGATTATAAGCTCATCTTGGCTATATATCAAGTTGTATATGGGGATGGAACTTTGATAAACAGGTATTTTTTAATTAATAGTGGATGAGGGTGGGGGGGGGGTTTAGTTAGACGTCACTCTCTTTCACGCGAAGCCAAGACGAAATCGTTGCTAGATGTTATAAGTTGTATGCTGGATGTAGATCGGATGGAACAAGAAGTTGTGTTTTCGTATTACTTAATTATCTAAATTATACGCCTCTAAGGTTGGCCAGATCTTTGTACTGTGTATTGTGCTTGGAATAAACTGACTGGAAAGTTAAACGATCATCAGCAACAAAAAAAATATGCATCGTGATTGCTTCGTAAACGGTGAACAACGCTCAAAACGTGAGTTCGATAGATAGGGTAGGTTTGTGTGTGGGGGTGAATTCATGCTCATGTGGAACTATTTAAATGAGTTAAAAACTCAGTGTTATACCATATGATACTTCCACATATTCGTACTAGGTGACATACCCTTGTCAACCACCACAAACAATTAATCTAATACATGTACTTGACGTTCGTGCGCCAATTCTTTGATTGTTGCGGTCTTGACCGCTATACCAGCTATTTTGACTGCGCTCACCCATTTCCTGTTTGAATACTTAGAGCATCAAGGGGACTGCCAGTGATCACGTGACCACACAAATAACCCGACAATGCGTTTATTACACACTTCTAAATATTCTATTATTATCGTCTGTCAGTGGAATGTTGAATCCTTGGCGTCGTTAGTGTTTAGGCGCCCTATATGTTGGTTATAGGCGTGTTTTCTTTCGGAATTTTTCTTGACGAAGTGTTGGGATACATCCATGTTGTTCGGTGATTACGGCGAGTAGCGATGCGAAGTGATACAGTGACGTCATCGTCTGGTACTTTTTTAAAAATGTACAATGTACTTTATCACGCTTAAAATGATTTTATTATGATTGTCTGTCAATAAAATGCTGTAGATTTGCCGTCGCTAGTGTCGTTGCGTATGCTTATGTTGCTACTGGCCATGTTTAATGGAGAACTATTTGTATATAGTGGCGTGCTTCGCCGGCCACCGCGTGTAGGAATTCAGTGGATGGACTATAGACTATAGTGCCAGTCCTTACAGTCTTATGCGCGTTAAACTTGCATTGAATAGACTGGTGCCAGTTCCTTTGAGCTGTTGCGCGCTAACAATCAGGGGGAGGGGGGCGGGGTGGGCTGGTGCCGTTCAGCTGGGTGGACTCGTGCATGAAGCACACAACATATCATGGGATCATATCTAACTACAACAAAAGCTCAATTGTTCAAGTTATCAATAGAGTGTAGTGAGATACAACTATAACAGCCATTGACATGCGGTCGCGGGCGCCTTTCTCCGCACAACTTCGCGTTTTCAATCAAAATATTACATGTTCAATGCACACTCTCCCTTCTAGAATTGAGTCCTTCTGGGTAACCACCAGCCCTGAAAGCAGATATCTGGAAGATGTATTGGAAATGAAAGACCGGCCGTGTACACAACAATTGACGAGTCCTGTTGTATGTGTGTATCTTTACTGACTGCATCTTTTGTTTCAAACAGCACTAATTACCTACACTAACTTCGATTATATCTCGAAATGAGATAAAAGTAAACTTTACCAGGGTTCACTAAAATGAAATAAGACATCGTGTTTGATGGTGCGTTACTGGAAGCTACATTGTAAGAAACGTTCTTGACACATTATTTCAGTATCGCACTCTTTCAAGTTTTAACTAACCGATACTATGTTTTAAACCTTTGTTGTCACCATAGATTACACTACGTACGTAACTTGGCGAGGGTGGCCAGAAAATTTTGATGGACGGAAAAATGTGTTATATTATGAAAGTATTTGATACCATAACTTTAATTGAGTATCAACCACAAAGCAGTTTATCGCAAGGTGGTATATGTCTATACCGACTATACGCATCCAAAAATATCTTAGGCTATCAGGTGTTCGAGCTTGAGTCAAAAAGCGGATCCAAAGCAGCAGACTCTGAAGAGTTATCGAAGTGGAGGGAAATAAAGGCGGCAAGTCTTAGCCAATGAGGGGACAGCATTATCCTTGGACTATCAACCAATGGCGTTTCGGTGCTTGAAATCTCCATTCGAATATCAACCATATATAAACCCGTTCCTCACTTACCAGGTATCATTCATCTGATAATCATGTCTGGACGCGGCAAAGGAGGAAAAGGACTGGGAAAGGGAGGCGCCAAGCGTCATCGTAAGGTGTTGCGTGATAACATCCAGGGTATCACCAAGCCCGCTATCCGTCGTCTGGCTCGTCGTGGTGGTGTCAAGCGTATCTCTGGCCTCATCTACGAAGAGACCCGTGGTGTCCTGAAGGTTTTCCTCGAGAACGTCATCCGTGATGCCGTCACCTACACCGAGCACGCCAAGAGAAAGACCGTCACCGCCATGGACGTCGTCTACGCTTTGAAACGCCAAGGACGTACCCTGTACGGATTCGGCGGTTAGAAAGCACATCGTTTCTGACTAACGACCCCCAACGGCCTTTTTCAAGGCCACCCACATCTTCCAAAAAGAGCTTATACCTTCTATACGATTGTTGTGGTCATTGACTATTCTCAGTATCGTCAGGAAAGGTTCATCTAATACACTTCTCTGGTATCGTGCATTCCTTATCTGTTGTCTATAATTTCTTCCTTGTGTTTATTTGCCTATAGACTGCCCTCTTAGACATTTGATTTTTATTTGTGATCTGTTTATAATACACTCCCACTTTGACTTGTTGAAGTAATGTTCTTAATATATATTTCCTGTAGAACCTAACCCACTTGCAATTGATCATGTGTGTCTCCCCTTGTCTGACGAAACAAACCTGTCCCGAAATACTAAGTCTGTGTACACAACTGCGCACGTATATTTCCATCATATAATTGAAATCTTGTTTCGAAATCATATTTGATATCTTGAACAAGGCTTTATATGAGTAACCTTCTTCATTAAGTTGATCAGGTAATATACACTAGAACAGACCGTTGTGTTCACTATGTAAAATTACTACAGACTTGAGATAAAGATTATCTATCTATATTAAAACACATTAACGATATGATGAATAACTATATGTCGTGATTATTCCAGTGTGACAGTATGTATGCGTCATTAGAAGGACGTTACAATGTTTCCGTATTGTGATTCATGTTCGCCCGATGTTACAATGTCTCCAATAACCATTTCCCCATATAAACCATGCACAGGTATCATGAACAAATCACTTCAAAACTTCATTTACACGTGTGTATTCTAGCCACACTACAAACATCTTACTATGATGAAGAACAAGTTGTAAGCGCGAGGTGATATTCAAGACTGAATATTCCTCACTGGTGCTAAGCGATCCTTATTTGTCTCTCGAGTTATATCTTTTAGCCACATGAAGAAAGTACATAGTGTAATGTGGGCACTTCAGTGAATATAAATGAAAATCGAATATGTACATTGCCTTTGCGGGATAGAGAGTTTTGGTGCTATCTACGGCCCCTCAGAAAGAAGTGAGGTAGTTTCATGTTGCTGTATTTTTGCTTGTCCCAATACCAACTGCAAATACATATTTCTAAATTTAGAAATTTTAGATAAAATATCTATTAAGCCACGCTTTAAAAAATACATAGGATCTACACGTGGATCTCGAATAGATTGCAACGCGAAAATGAATTTAATGTACTGGTTTCAAGTTAGCTGTTCTTATGTGTGTATACATCATGAGTTGTATTGGATATTTATTGACTGTTGAACTATACATATTCAAAGAAAATAATGACGTTGACAAAACTATACATAGCTCAGGCAAACATAGGATAGAGGGTAAGTTTTACATAGGAATGTAAAGGAAATGAACACGAAAGATGAATGAAGTACTAATAGTAACATAGAGCTAGTTAGCTGTTGAGTTCTATAACTTCTATCTCCCTTGTGTGAGCAGGAAAGGTTTAAGCTACACTATTCTATTCTTTTGGTGGCGAGTATTCAATATAACTTGTATTGGAAGCCATTTGCGCTGGGCGCCCCAGGCATTTCACAAACGAGGGACAAAGAAAATAGCCCTAGTTCGCTAAAATCGCCTGAGCTTGGAATGGAATGCGGATCCAAAGCAGCAGATTCGCGGCGGATGTTGAAGGAATAGAAAAAGAAGCGGGAAAGTTTGCACCAATGGCAAAGGGTATAAGCGAGAATATCAACCAATCATGCTCCAGTATTAAAATCCAATTAGGGATTAGGTGATCATGAGAGCATATAACCATACTCAATTCCTCCAGCAGTCATCGTCAAAATGGCCCGTACCAAGCAGACAGCACGTAAATCCACCGGAGGAAAGGCTCCAAGGAAGCAGTTGGCTACCAAGGCCGCCCGTAAGAGCGCCCCAGCCACCGGTGGCGTGAAGAAGCCCCATCGTTACAGGCCCGGTACAGTGGCTCTCCGTGAGATCCGTCGTTACCAGAAGAGCACCGAGCTCCTCATCCGCAAGCTGCCATTCCAGCGTCTTGTCCGTGAAATCGCTCAGGATTTCAAGACCGATCTCCGCTTCCAGAGCTCTGCCGTCATGGCCCTTCAGGAGGCCAGCGAGGCTTACCTGGTCGGTCTCTTCGAGGACACCAACCTGTGCGCCATCCACGCCAAGCGTGTCACCATCATGCCCAAGGACATCCAGCTTGCCCGCCGTATCCGTGGTGAACGTGCCTAAGAAGTAACTCTTCGAGTAATTTCCCCCAACGGCCTTTATCAAGGCCACCCACATCCTCCCAAAAGAGTTATACCCAGCGATAGTTGTTCTTATCTTGTCTTTGCGACATAGTTTGACAATAAAACACTAGCAACGTTCTTAGGAATGATGTATACTTTTCATATTGAATTGATTTGCAATGGCAATTCCTCTTATCATATTATAAAGATTATGTGCTCACTCAATTTGTTCTATTCAACACCTTTCAGTTGTCTCATCTCTACATAGGTGCATGATTTCAATTTGTTAGCGCAATTTTCAGTATATCCATTTACTCTAACTGCTGATATTTTTTTGCCCATTACCAACGTTTAGTCCAGTGCACGGTCCCAGTATGAAAATTGACCTTCACACTTTGTTTATCATGCTTTCAATGTGAGCGGTCGTCATGATAATGAATATGCGCATCACACATCTGCTTTGGCCAGATGTTTCACGTATATTGCAATTATAGAGATGATTTGAGATTGCGATTCATCAGGGTCCAGCAGTTATGACAACTGTTATTAGCAATCGTGATTGCAATTGGAATATAAACCCTTGTAACTGAGAACGTTCAGCGTAACGATCAGGGCTAGGCTTTTGGGGGGGATATTAGAAAGTCATATGGTAGGTCATATGATACAGAACTGATTCAAAATCGTATTTCAAAATTTAAAATAGAAATACATCAGTGGTTAGTACGTTAGTTAGGCACTCGACATTACACGGCCCTGTGGATGTGTGTGACTGTATAAAACAGTTCACGTTGAATCGTTATCTGTTTTCGAAACATTCACGATGTACGATCTAACCCGTCGACATTCACCATATATAATAAACAATATATTATCTATAGCCACCCACATCGAGAGGCTAATATACATGTGCAATTAAACGTTCTAACCTTTTACACCCACTACACTAATGCACATCTAAAAGTTGAACCAGTCGAGTTTGTATCGAATGGTAACATTTTGACTAGAATAATACTACAATAAGTAAAAAGTCAACAACATTGTAATCCCCTGATGTTATTATATTACTACTACTACCGCTACCACTACTATTATGATTGATAAGATAATATATTGTACATTGTATATGATGATTGTCTATCTGATCATATTTATAAGTATATTTACGATTGTATTTGGTCCATTATAAGCCTTTGTGACTGGCCGGATTCTTAGCACTTGTGTACTGCATGTAACGAATGTCATTATCTGGATTGGACAATAAACTTTTCATCGACAACAACAACAACTACTACTACTACTAGTAGTCTGAATGGGTATATTCTAATTGACTTGGGGCGAAAAGCTTTAAAAAACCCGCCAACTAGCAATGGGACTGTAGGCGCATGAATTTCAATTCAAACCACTCCCGCCAAAATAACACCGCCCGTAAGATACGTGTAAAATACACTTGCAGTTATAATACACCACCATATATTCACACGTTAATGAAGATTATGAACAATTCAGGGATTGTGATGTCTATTATTGAAATATCGTCTACACGCATTCACTTAGATATTGCAGCAGTCCCTGTACTATTATTACCAATTCTTTTAGTACTTTTACGACAAAACATGCTGTTATTCGATTCTCAAGGCTAAGAACCAATCACGTTTGGAAAACCCGTATAAGCCGCGATCACTTTGTGAACTAAACATTCAAACACTATGGATTGTATGGTTACATACACAAGCAAAAACGGTACATAGTAAAGTAATTTGGTTTTATAAGATAAATCATAAAATGATATACATATTTAACACTACGTAAGATAGATCTCTTTTTGGAAGATGTGGGTGGCCATGAAAAAGGCCGTTGGGGGTAGAAAACCGTAGCATGTACTGTTTACTTGGCTTTCTGGGTCTTCTTGGGGAGAAGTACAGCCTGGATGTTGGGCAGTACACCTCCCTGGGCGATGGTGACACCGGATAGAAGCTTGTTCAACTCCTCGTCGTTACGGATGGCGAGCTGAAGATGACGGGGGATGATCCTGGACTTCTTGTTGTCACGGGCGGCGTTACCTGCCAACTCGAGAACCTCAGCGGCTAAGTACTCCATGACGGCAGCCATGTACACTGGGGCACCGGCACCTACACGCTCGGAGTAGTTTCCACGGCGGAGAAGACGATGGATTCTTCCCACTGGGAACTGAAGTCCAGCACGGCTGGATCTACTCTTTCCCTTGGCACGAGCCTTTCCTCCCTTTCCACGTCCAGACATGATTGAATTGTGTTGAGAATTTCGGTTTGAAATGATGCACATGAGTTGCAACACCCAGTATATATACCGGCAAGGCGGATCCTGACCAGCAGTGACTCGAGGGCTTTAAGACGGTAAGTATATGCAGGCTATCATCCAACTAGCCAATAGGCAGCTGTGCTGATAAGAGGCAGGAGGCGAATTTCATTGTTCTACTTCCAGGCTGTTCTAAAAGTAGATGTGTGAAATAGGCAGCTGACAAAGGGAAATCGCGATCTGCCAATCAGCTGCGGGAAATAAGAGGCGGGCGAATTTAATCTGCCCTTCTTAAAAATTGCTGCTCAGGATCCGGAAATTTGCATATCTTGCTGTAAATAGTTGAAGCAGCGCAGTTTTCGCCATTCAATTCACTTGAACTCAAATACTCATCATGCCACCCAAGGTCAGCTCCAAAGGCTCCAAGAAGGCTGCTAAGGCCGCCAAGCCAGCAGGAAAAGGAGGCCGCAGGAAGAAGAGACGTGAGAGTTACGCCATCTACATCTACAAGGTCCTGAAGCAGGTCCACCCCGACACTGGTGTCTCCAGCAAAGCTATGGGAATCATGAACTCCTTCGTCAACGATATCTTCGAGCGTATTGCCGGTGAAGCTTCCAAGCTTGCCCACTACAACAAGCGTTCCACCATCACCAGCAGGGAAATCCAGACCGCCGTCCGTCTGATCCTGCCCGGAGAGTTGGCCAAGCACGCCGTCTCTGAGGGAACCAAGGCTGTAACCAAGTACACCAGCTCCAAGTAAACAGTTTCTAACTGCCTTACTACCCCAACGGCCTTTTTCAAGGCCACCCAAAACCTCCAAAAAGAGATCTATCTTACGTGTTGTTTCATTGGGTTTTTTTTTTTATTGTATACAGGTATATGTCAATACTGCTCGCACTGTTTCAATTATGATCACATAAGATTCGTCAGTATCAGTAATCTATTTTGTTTCTTTATTGACCAACGTGAAACATGAATAAACACTAGCACGAAATAGGATTATCGATTAACATTAATAACGCAAACTGTGACGAATGGGCGCGACACAAGTAATAACATGCGACGCATAGTGATTTCAATATTGTTGAATAAGTGAAACCACTTCATATAGGCGCTCTCATCCTGAGAGTTAAAGACAAACGATATTCATTACAACAGGAGCCTTGTCAAGCATAGTAACTAAGTCCAGCAACCCGAGATCCACTATTTTGCAATACCGGTCTTTTCTCCTGCACTAGTGTTGGTACATTTTCACATATATGCTTCCGATATAGGCTAATATTATATATACGACGACCACTCACACTGAGAGTGATACACAAAGTTTGGATAAGGTTCATTGTCCTTTCCAACTGATATCTACACATATCATACTTACAACACAGTTCCGATCTACATGTTTCCCTCCATATAAACCACCCTAGATGTGAACCACCCTAGAGTGAACACATTTATCCCGACACCTTTTAGTTTAATGATAATATAAGTTCATTTCGATTTCCCCTATATGGAGCCTGGTTTTAAGACTTGTTGTATACGTAAGAGTGTAATTAGGTATAGGCTGATTAAGTATTGGGTGCAGTTATAGTAAGTCCCTGGTATATGTGCGCATGTATGTATATTCCAATGCCCATATCTCGAGAAAAACGTACAGAATATGTCACTTTTTTCCACACGAAGCCAGGAGTAAATCGTTGCTATATGTTTTCTATTACTAGTATATGGTGAACGTCGATCGGATGAAACAATGTATGTATTTGTGACCTAGATGAATAGACGCAGTAAGATCGACACTTAGGATTTATGGTTATACATACTATGAGTATCTTAAGTGTGCGTTCTAAGGCTGGCCAGATGTCAAACTGTGAATTGTACGTACATTATGGCATCAATCGGACTGGGGGTGGGGAGGGGCGGGGGCAATTATCAATAACAATAAATGTGCATTGTGATTGCTTCGAAAACAGTGATCAACGCTCAGCAAGTGAGTTCGATAAAGAGAGTATCTTTTTATTTGGGGAGGAGGGGGTGTGAATTTCTTTTACCGAGACTGACGTTTGTCACGTGAAGCCAAGTCAGCCAGTTGATGCTATGTTACAATTTTAATACATGCGATACTGCGACACCAGAACAGTTTCTTGTTACGTTGGAATACTCATATATTTAACTCACTAGTAGCTTCTGTTTCATGGATAAAACAACATGTACATAGTGTAGGTTATATTATATTGTATTGTTTTATACACTTTTGTACTTCCAAATACTCCTAAACAACCCTGACGTGTGTTCATCACATGTCGCCAAAACTGAATAAAGTGTTAACAACTGAGGTGTTATATTCTCATAGGTCTAATATATATCCATGTATATACAGGTGAACTTGCATATGACGGACCACTTGTACGACGGGTTTTTGCTTATGATGGACGATATGCTTGGTCCCAGTCCGATGCATATCAAGTATTCGTCATATGTATACGACGGATTATTGCATATGACGGACCAATTTTCCTGGTCCCATTGAGTCTGTCATATCCAAGTTCACCTGTATATGCAGCCCATGCCCACCTATATATTCCTTCAAAACTCCGGTTACTAACTGACACTCCCTATTCAACTACCACAAGCAATCAATCCTATACATGTAATAGCATTCACAAGCCCTGAATTCTGGTACCAGGAATGTAGAAAGGAAATGAAAGGGTTAAGAAGAAACGGAGTAAACTATGGTGTGCGGCATCTGACAGGCGGGGTTATCATGGCGGGAG
This sequence comes from Maea johnstoni, assembly GCA_963942565.1. Lineage (NCBI taxonomy): Eukaryota > Metazoa > Annelida > Polychaeta > Spionida > Magelonidae > Maea > Maea johnstoni. The sequence continues at coordinate 20,675,983 of OZ012696.1, forward strand.
TTGTGTGAATTGGAATGTGTGCGCCAACAGTTCCTTTGTCCTAAATTGCTAGTTGGCGGGCTGTTTAAAACTTTTCGCCCCAAGGCGGGTTGTCTTCTGGCCGGTAAAATATATCCATTCAGATAAGTAGTGGATGTAGTAGAAGTAGTAGTAGTAGTAGTAGTAGTAGTAGTAGTAGTAGTAGTAGTAGTAGAATAATCATATCAGTGGATCCCAACGTTGTTGCCTTGTTATAACTCATTGTTATATGTTATTTTATTCATAATGTAACCATTTGATACAAACTCGGCTGGCTCGATTTTTAGATGTGAATTGGTTTTTTTCACTGTTCTCCATTGTAAACCGTATTTTGCTTATGTTCTTGTTTGTAATTTGTATATTTCTTTATTTGCCAATAAAGATACATACACACAATGGTGTAGTGGGTGTAAAAAGGTTTTAACGTAGGAATACTCATATATTTAACTCACTAGTACTAGTAGCTTCCCTGGTGTATAGATGATATATCGTGTATTGTATATGGTGAGTGTCGACGGGGTAGAAGAATAGTTTTGAATGTATTTACAAATATATATGTTCCATTCAATGACTGGCTGGGTGTACACTAACTGTTATGCTCGCCATAATCTGGCCTGATCATTAAAAACTAAAATTGTATATCGTGAATGCTTAGAAAACAGGGAAACACTCCTCCATATAAAGGGACGGATGTGTAAACTTATTTTGATAATCATCATTTTTGTATGCACGAATACACGATACATGTAATACTTTAAATGATTTAAAATGATATATACCACCGTACAATGTGAACTCTAGTTTATACTGTTATACAATTAATTCAACAAACCTGTGACACATGATCACTATATATCGTATGATATAAAATGTAAAAAGTTACAGTTAACACTTTATCCCTGTCTTATCTATCATATACCAGTGTGAACGATGAACAGTCAATCTCCGTTATCGTCGTCTAACATAGGAGAAAGGTTCAACAAGAAATGGTTATAATATCGCAATAAAAGGGAAATGGGAATAAGACGCTAAATGACAATACAATCAAAACATGAATTCTACCAAACTGTAGATAAATCGATGATGGTTGATAATAAGAGTAACTTGGTTGTACTCATCGAACAGGAAAGGGTTAAGTAGATAGGTAGTGAACTGTATTATGTGGCATCTGGCATGCATTGTTGTTTTGGCGGTAGAAGTTTGAATTGGAATTTGAGCGCCTGAAACATTCCTTTGTGAACTACTAGTTGGCGGGATGGTAAATCTTATCGCCCCAGGGCAGCTCGTTTCTCTGGGCGACAGGAAGCAACTGGTTTATCAGGTCAACATAACAGAGATTAGTTAACGTCCGCGCACTGCCTACATATACATGTGGATTTCGTGTTTGGTATCATTCATCTGATAATCATGTCTGGACGCGGCAAAGGAGGAAAAGGACTGGGAAAGGGAGGCGCCAAGCGTCATCGCAAGGTGTTGCGTGATAACATCCAGGGTATCACCAAGCCCGCTATCCGTCGTCTGGCTCGTCGTGGTGGTGTCAAGCGTATCTCTGGCCTCATCTACGAAGAGACCCGTGGTGTCCTGAAGGTTTTCCTCGAGAACGTCATCCGTGATGCCGTCACCTACACCGAGCACGCCAAGAGAAAGACCGTCACCGCCATGGACGTCGTCTATGCTTTGAAACGCCAAGGACGTACCCTGTACGGATTCGGCGGTTAGAATGCACATCGTTTCTGACTAACGACCCCCAACGGCCTTTTTCAAGGCCACCCACATCATCCAAAAAGAGCTTATACCTTTTATACGATTGTTTATTTATGGTCATTGACTATTCTCAGTATCGTGCATGTGTTTATCAGTTGTTTACACTATTGTACTTATATTGGATCGTACTCGTTTTCACCGCGCCGCCCTCTTAGACATTTGATTTAAGATATGTTCACTATGAATGTCCTATACCTATTTGATCGACTGCGTCAAACATTAAAATGATTTAAAATTAATATGTCAACCACAACACTCTACATGCTAGTACAGTTTGAGTCAGAGGTCATATCATTTACAGAGTCGAACCTAACCCTATTAAATTGCTCAAAACAAACCCCTATGTAAGTACGTTTCCCCCCGTCACAATAATGATACCTGCCTGTGTGTACACAACTGTGCACGTATTTTGCAACCTTGGGGTTTACAATTTTATTCTCTCAGTATTACTCTCTTACCGTATATTCTCTCGGTATACGGGAGTACCAAATAATTCTTGTTTGGGAAATATCAAATACTAGCATGTGATAACTTATGCATGGCTTTATATAGAGTGCCCATCCCACAGCTTAATTTAGAACACGATTAAAAACAAACAAAATTTAACGGCATGAGGCAGAAAATATGTGGATTTGTTTACTAGTGTGATCGATCAGTGTCGATATCCTAACTCTATGGTATGTATCCATTATCAGCAGGAAAGGATGACGCTACACTGTTTCCATATTGTGATTCACATTCGTCCAATGTGAGGCAATATCTCAAATAATCATTTACCCATATACACAATTCGCAGATATCATTAACAAATAAATCTTTATTATCAAATTGTATACTAGCCATGCCTCAAACAAACCTATGTTCGGAGGTTAATCCAAACATTTTGCCATGATATACAACACATTTCAAGCGCATAATGAAATCTGACTGAATGTTCCCAGGAACTATATATTTGAAATATAGATATATAGTTCCTGATATTCCTCACTGGTGCAATGCGATTCTTATTTGTCCGTCGAATCTTACTTTTCTATCTGTAAAATACTTGTAAAAAACTGACTGATTATCAGCATTTGGTAGTGCATCGTTTAGGTGCTATCAATGAAATATACTCTACTATGCTGGACACACAAAGAACGTTTTGTGTGCGATTTAAACTTTATATCTACGTACAGTTTCCCTTTGGTTAGAACAGTGTGTACGCACATTCATTAGTTAATTAAGCAGGGCCTGTAGCATGATAGATTTGAAATGTTATTTGCGTCAATATTTAGTACGGCATAAACAGGGTGAAAAACGTGATGAGGGAGAAAATAAGTTGTTCGGTAGGACAGATATACTATATCCCTCTGGTATGTGTACATTATGGGCAGGAAGGAATTATGCTACAATGTTTCTGTACTGGGAGCCGAGTTCGCCGATTCTGCAACAATGTCTCAAATATGCATTTCCCATAAATCCCAATCAGAAAAACCATAAGAAAACAATTTCAAACTGTAATTCTCCTGTGTGCATTCCGATCATGATACAAGTATGATGAATGGAAAAATAAATAAGTGCATCACGATATTTAAGATTGAATATTCACCCGATAACTTTGCGATCCTCATCTTTGTTGAGTTTCATCCACATATACTAGCCAAGCGGAGATAAGATTAAGTATAATGTAAGCCCCTCAGTAAACACATATTGTAATGTTATTTGCCTTTGCTGTGTATTGCTGTGTATACCACCTCAGGAAAACTCAGGTCATTCCACGTTTTTAATCAAAATCCTAGAACCAACCAGAATTTCGAAATTTTAAGTTCATAAATCTGAGTAAAAGGTTACATATTTAACACCATTAATAGTGCTAGAAGCATTGACTGGTCTGAATGTAATCTTCAATCTAAGACCCCGAACAGAATACCGTGCGAGATAAAATGAATCAAATATGCTGGGCTAAGGTTAGATAGATGTCGAGTTGTTGTATGTATACACTTTGAGCAGGAAAGGTTTAAGCTGCTATGTTCTATTCATTGAGTTGTGATTGCTAGCTCGACGTTTTATGTATCAGGTCTGTAATGATACCACACACAAATATTCGTTTCCCTATAACCCAACATGCACAAATACACCATTAAGTAAACTCGGTCCATGTGATTTTAACTTTATTCCCCTGTGTTTATCATAGCCACGACATGTATCGGAAGCCATTTTCGCTGGTTGCCCCAGGCATTTCACATAGGGAACAAAGAAAATCCGCCAGTTCGCTAAAATCGCCTGAGCTTGGAATGGAATGTGGATCGAAAGCAGCAGGTTTTCGGCGGATGTTGAAAGACCAGAAAAAGAAGCGGGGAAGTTTGCACCAATGGCAAAGGGTATAGCGTGAATATTAACCAATCATGCTCCAGTATTTTTGACCAATTGGAGATTAGGTGGTCATAGGAGTGCCGTATTTAAACATACTCTGTTCGCATGTACACTATCTTGATTTCTGATTCAGAAAGCACATCAAAATGGCCCGTACCAAGCAGACAGCACGTAAATCTACCGGAGGAAAGGCTCCAAGGAAGCAGTTGGCTACCAAGGCCGCCCGTAAGAGCGCCCCAGCCACCGGTGGCGTAAAGAAGCCCCATCGTTACAGGCCCGGTACAGTGGCTCTCCGTGAGATCCGTCGTTACCAGAAGAGCACCGAGCTCCTCATCCGCAAGCTGCCATTCCAGCGTCTTGTCCGTGAAATCGCTCAGGATTTCAAGACCGATCTGCGCTTCCAGAGCTCTGCCGTCATGGCCCTTCAGGAGGCCAGCGAGGCTTACCTGGTCGGTCTCTTCGAGGACACCAACCTGTGCGCCATCCACGCCAAGCGTGTCACCATCATGCCCAAGGACATCCAGCTTGCCCGCCGTATCCGTGGTGAACGTGCCTAAGAAGTAACTCTTCGAGTTATTTCCCCCAACGGCCTTTTTCAAGGCCACCCACTTCCTCCAAAAAGAGTTATACCCGTCGATAGTTGTTCTTATCTTGTCTTTGCGACATCGTTTGACAATAAAACACTAGCAACGTTCGTAGGAATGATATATTTATTATGTACGTGCATCATCATTAGCTAGTTTGATAATGAAACGACTGGATAGCACTATCCCTAGGAACGATATGTACACTTTTGGAATGGAATTTCTTGCAATGCAATGGTGCACATCGTATTATCTGTGCTGCACTGTTCTATGTTCTAATACAATAAGCCCTTTCCATGCTAATTATGTTCGGTCATGGCATCAAACATGGTCAGAGGTGTGCTGCGTATGAAACATTATTTTATAAAACCAACTTGAACCAGTATTTGTGTGTCTAACACTGAAATTAACTTATACATTTTCTGTCATCTTTATGTGCTTCTTGTTCTTGATATATGCTGTATAACACTTTAGCCAAATACTTTACCGTCAATAAAGGTACTTTTCATTAATAAGATACTGTATGCACAAACAAGGAGTTTTATTTCTAACGTAATTTTCGTTGTGGTAGGCGCAATTATATAATGTCGGTTTTAAACCCGTTCTTGAATGCTGATACTCGTTATCGGTGATTATGAGTTGAAGGGTTAAAAATCGACCTAGAATGCAATTGCATATGTAGTATTCAAGTAGCTGGACTATCTCAGGTTTTCTAATGATATAGTTATAATAACACCAGATAACTTCATATCTCAGCGATAATTTAAATATATTAGAATATGGATTACGCCTGAGATCCAGATATTCATCTGAACTTCATAGGAATCATATTGAATTCAAATCACCCCGTGACATACTCGGTGTGTGGATGGGGGGGGGGGGGGGGGGGGGGGGGGGGGGTATCCAATACTCTGGTCTTTATTAACCTTATTGTATCGTATGTATTTTAGTCCAATATAGGCCAAATGGCTGGCCAGAATTTTATCAGTATAAATTTGGATGTATGAAATGTGTTTGTAATATTGGGTTGGACATTGAACTTTGTTTATCATACTCTCAATGTGAGCGGTCGTCATAATAATTGCAATTATAAATTATGAATATAACTAAAGTAGCGATGGTGGTTCTTGAAAGTTAAGTTTCAATACTTCGAATGTGCAGTTACAACTTAACCTCAATCGTGATTGCAATTGAAATCTAGACCATTACCATTGATATGAGAAAGACATACAATACGACTAATGAACTGATTAAAAGAATCATGAGAATAATAGAACGATTGTGAAGTGCTTTTAGTTACAGTATGGTTTAGCCAACTGTTTGGCTGTAACTGTTAAAACGGTTATATCTCTATAGTTTGTAGTCCCTTATTAACATTTCTAATCTACTTCAATTCATTATACCAACTACACTTATTAGCCTACATCGGAAGCATATATGTGAAATGTACCAGCACTAGTGCAACAGTAACGACCTGTATTGCAAAATTGTTCATCTCGCGTTGTTGACTTAGTTACTATGATTGGCAAGGCTCCCGTTGTAATGAGTATTTTCAGGATGAGAGCGCCTATATGAAATGATTACACTGATTCAACAATATTGAAATAACTATGCGTCCCATGTTATAACTTGTGTGGCGCCCATTGGTCATAGTTTGCGTTATCAATGTAAATCGATAATGTTATTTCATTCTAGTGTTTCACTTCGATCGTTTATTGATGTATCACGTTAGTCAATAAAAAAAATAGATTACTGATACTGACGAATCTTATGTGATCATAATTGAAACAGACGTATACAATAAAACAACAATATCGTGTAAGATGTATCTCTTTTTGGAGGTTTTGGGTGGCCTTGAAAAAGGCCGTTGGGGTAGTAAGGCAGTTGGAAACTGTTTACTTGGAGCTGGTGTACTTGGTGACAGCCTTGGTTCCCTCAGAGACTGCGTGCTTGGCCAACTCTCCGGGCAGGATCAGACGGACGGCGGTCTGGATTTCCCTGCTGGTGATGGTGGAACGCTTGTTGTAGTGGGCAAGACGGGAAGCTTCACCGGCAATACGCTCGAAGATATCGTTGACGAAGGAGTTCATGATTCCCATAGCTTTGCTGGAGACACCAGTGTCGGGGTGGACCTGCTTCAGGACCTTGTAGATGTAGATGGCATAGCTCTCACGTCTCTTCTTCCTGCGGCCTCCCTTGCCTGCTGGCTTCGCGGCCTTAGCAGCTTTCTTGGATCCTTTGGAACTGACCTTGGGTGGCATGATGCTAGTTGAGGTTTAAGTGAATTGAATGACGAACAGCCCGACGTTTGAACTATTTACAGCAAGCTATGCAAATGTTCGGATCCTGAGCAGCAATGTTTGAGAAGGGCAGATTAAATTCGCCTGCCTCTTATTTCCCGCAGCTGATTGGCAGATCGCGGTTTCTCTTTGTCAGCTGCCTATTTCACGCATCTATTTATAGAACCAAACATGGTAGGACAATGAAATACGCCCGCCTCTCATCAGCACAGCTGCCTATTGGCTTGTCGGGTGATAGCCTGCATCTACTTACCGTCTCCATTCACTGCTGGTCAGGATCTACCTTGTCGGTATAAAGAGTGGTGTTTCAGTTTAGAAGCACCATTTCGTTCCGAAATTCTCAATACATTACAATCATGTCAGGACGTGGAAAGGGAGGAAAGGCTCGTGCCAAGGGAAAGAGCAGATCCAGCCGTGCTGGACTTCAGTTCCCAGTGGGAAGAATCCATCGTCTTCTCCGCCGTGGAAACTACTCCGAGCGTGTAGGTGCCGGCGCCCCAGTGTACATGGCTGCAGTCATGGAGTACTTGGCCGCTGAGGTTCTCGAGTTGGCAGGTAACGCCGCCCGTGACAACAAGAAGTCCAGGATCATCCCCCGTCATCTTCAGCTCGCCATCCGTAACGACGAGGAGTTGAACAAGCTTCTATCCGGTGTCACCATCGCTCAGGGAGGTGTACTGCCCAACATCCAGGCTGTACTTCTCCCCAAGAAGACCCAGAAAGCCAAGTAAACCGTACATTCTACGGTTTTCTACCACAACGGCCTTTTTCAAGGCCACCCACATCTTCCAAAAAGAGATCTACCTTACGTTGTATTGTCGTTTCATTGTTTAGTTTTATTGTATATAGGTATTTGCCAATACTGCTCGCACTGTTTCAAGTGTGATCCAATAAGATATGTCAGTATCAGTAATTCTATTTTGTTTCTTTATTGACTATAACATTATCTGAAAATAAACAATAAAAGTGAATCACTAGCAGGAAGTTAAATAAGAAGATATATCGATTAACATTATTTAATAACGAAAATATGGAGAATGCGCTCGACACTAGTAACAACATTAGACGCACAGTTTAATAATATGTTCAATATTGTTGACATAGTGTAACTTCTGCATGTAGCCGATCTCATCATGGGAGAGTTATAATAGGAACGGAGAAATATTTTGCAACACCTGTCTTTTTTCTGGGTTGGTTCATTTCACATGTATGCTTCCGATATAAGCAAATAAGCGTAGTTGGTATAATGAGACAAAGTAGATAATGAGCTAAACCTGGACGCTCATACGACTCGGCTGTGGTCCGGGTGCTGTTATTATTTCCTAACAAACTGCTCCTAAGTTATCTTTCCCAATACTTGACATATTCAAATAGCGCACAGGGGCATATATTTGTCAGATAAAAGGTAAATTAGATAGGTATTGCTAGGTTAGAGCTTGCATGGATGTCATTTCCTTGTATATATGACAGGTTCAGTCTCGGTTGTCTGATAGTTTATTTCCATTCCTCTGGGAGATAATTTCCGTATTAGTGTTAAAGAAGATGCTCTCATTAGTAAGGGACTACAAACTACTGAGATATAACCGTTTTAACAGTACCAGCCAAACAGTTGGCTAATCAATACTGTAACTAAAAGCACTTCACAATCGCTCGATTATTCTCATGATTCTTTTGAATCTGTTCATTAGTCGTAGTGTATGTCTTCCTTATATCAGAACTAAAACCCGCATATCTCTGATTGTTACGCTGGCCACTCTCAGTTGTAATGGTTTATATTTCAATTGCAATCAAAATTGCTAACCAAGGTTATGTCGCACTGAAATTTAACCGTCATCAAGAATAGCAATCACTATTATTAGTTACCCTCATAATTGCAATGGATTTAATAGAACGACCGCTCACATTTAGAGTATGATAAACAAAGTTCATTGTCCAACCCAAATAATACATACATATTTCATACATACGAATTTATACAGATAAAATTCTGGCCAGCCATTTGGCTTATATTGGACTAAAATCCATACGATACAATGCAAATTCATTATAACAATAAGGTTTATATAGACCAAAGTATTGGATACCCCCCACACACAATGTAGCATGCCACGGGGTGATTTAATGGCATTTCCATAGGAATTCTAGTGAGTAGGTGTAATCCATATTCTAATATGTTTGAACTATCGCTGAGATATGAAGTTTTCTGGTTTTATTATTACTATATCATTCTGGAAAACCTGAGATAGTAACGCATCATAATCTGGAATCCCGTATGTATCCTGGCCGTGACTATATTAGTAACCTTCCTCATTAAGTTGATCAGGTAATATACTTAAGAAGAGGCCACTCGTGTTTACTATGTAAAATTACTAATGACTTAAAATAAAGATTATTTAGCTTGTTCAGCACAGAAGGGGATGTCAACTTTAAGGGACTAGAAACATAGGCTACATGTACATGCGATACTGCGAGATTAGAACAGTTTCTTGTTCCTGTGAGACTATTACAATAGATAGAAAGAGTATGCGAAACTTATATTTATATCGTAAACCCAGTCCTCATATATACACTGTACATGAATATATATGACCTATGAGAATATAATATCTCAGTTATAACACTTTATTCAGTTTGGCGGCATGTGATGGTCACATGTCAGTTTTTTAAGATTATTTGGATGTATGAAAGGGTATTAAGGTATAAGAGTGTGCAATATAACTTTCACATATGCTTTTATCCATTGTTAAACTTTCACAGGAACAAGAAACTGATCTGATCACGCGGTGTGAATTGTACCATAGAATCGACTGGCTGGCTTGGCTTCACGTAGACAATCGACAGTCTCGACAAAAGAAATTCACATTCACACCCTCCCCATCCCAATGTTTATAGAATTCACGTGTTGGGCGTAGTCCACAGTTTTCGAAGCAATCACGTCCACAGTGCAATTACAGACAACAGATAAGCAGATATAGACAACTGAGAATATGCAGTGACCATAGATAAACAATCGTATAAAAGGTATAAGCTCTTTTTGGATGATGTGGGTGGCCTTGAAAAAGGCCGTTGGGGGTCGTTAGTCAGAAACTATGTGCTTTCTAACCGCCGAATCCGTACAGGGTACGTCCTTGGCGTTTCAAAGCGTAGACGACGTCCATGGCGGTGACGGTCTTTCTCTTGGCGTGCTCGGTGTAGGTGACGGCATCACGGATGACGTTCTCGAGGAAAACCTTCAGGACACCACGGGTCTCTTCGTAGATGAGGCCAGAGATACGCTTGACACCACCACGACGAGCCAGACGACGGATAGCGGGCTTGGTGATACCCTGGATGTTATCACGCAACACCTTACGATGACGCTTGGCGCCTCCCTTGCCCAGTCCTTTTCCTCCTTTGCCGCGTCCAGACATGATTATCAGATGAATGATACCTGGTAAGCGAGGAACGGGTTTATATATGGTTGATATTCGAATAGAGATTTCAAGCACCGTAACGCCATTGGTTGATAGTCCGAGGGGAATGCTGTCCCCTCATTGGCTCCCCTCACTTGCCGCCTTTATTTCCCTCCACTTTGATAACTCTTCAGAGTCTGCTGCTTTGGATCCGCTTTTTGACTCAAGCTCCAACACCAGATAGCCTGAGATATTTTTAGATGCGGATATATACTGTACCTATATATACTGTTCTATTCTGTTTGATTGAAATATTTATTGTATTTTATCTTTACGTTTCGGCGTAGTCAATAAACATACATACATATACATGTACCACCTTCCTATAAACTGCTATGTGGTAAATACCAAAGGTTTATCATACTATGATAAACCTTTGTTAATACTCAATTGAAGTTATGGTATCGAATACTCGCATAATATTACACATTTTCCCGTCAGTCGGACTTTTCTGGCCACCCTCGCCATGATAGTGTGATCTATGGTGAAACGAAGGTTTGAAAGATAGTATCGGTCGGTTCGAAACTTGAAAGAGTGCGATGCTGAAATAATGTATCAAGAAAGTTTCTTACAATATAGCCTCCATTAACGCTCCATCAAAACATGATGTCCTATTTCATTATGGTGAACCCCGGTAAAGTTGATTTTGTCTCATTTCGTGATATAATCCAAGCTAGTGTATGTGCTTAGTGATGTTTGTAACGAGAGATGCAGTCAATAATGATACGCACATACAACAGGACTCACTAATCGATGTGTACACGGCATTTCATTTCTAATACATCTTCCAGATACCAACTTTCAGGGCTGGTGGTTAATATTATTAGATTATTTGCCTGTGGTGGTTTACAAGGGAATGTCGCCAAGTACGAATACGTGTATGTATGATATGGTATAAAACTGAGTTCACAATTTGAGTTTTTACCCATTGAAATAGTTCTACAGGCGCACGAATTCACCCACACACATCCACATACCCTATTTATCGAACTTACGGTATGAGCGTTGTTCAATGTTAACGATATAATCACGTTCACGTATAAACGTTCTTTACTATATACAACATGACATCTAGACAACATGAGCTTATAATCAGTAAAATACATATACCATTTCTAACTTCTTACATATACTTAGCTTACCAATATACTAATTGAAATCAAGACAGCCGAGGTTATATCAAAAACTAAATATCGATAGGGCTTTTAAAGTCTATTCTAGATCTTGAGATGCAATAAGTCAATTATATGCATGACATTGACATTTTAAGAAATTCCTCACGAAGAATTGTTGGTGTCCTGAACGTGTTTAGGTGTCCAAATGACACCCAGACGCCCTGCTGGCTAAAACTATGTCTACATCACTCAAGTGACTACTTGACTAGTGATATCGATCCTGAGTGACTATTTGGACAGACATCTTGATACACTAGAAACAGGTAGAACTATGTTCACCCTGCCGCATACAAGAATATAAGAATAGACAGAACTGGTTTCACACATTTTTGTAATGTCATCCTGTATCTCATAACCGCCACAGAGATTCGTGCTTTTACTTCAGATTTTATGATTTTTTTGAGTCCATTCAATTTGCAAGATTCAACAATGAACAGTCTGTTCTCATATGAATCTTCACATAACTTCGTGATTTCAATTTGTTTGCGCTCACTAGTGATTCAAATTTCTGTATATCCAATTGCTTTAATTTCTGTTGTATGCTCATTGCAGCCAACACTTAGTCCATTACACGGTCCCAATATGAATCTTGCCCTTCAAAATAGTTTTATTAGTTCTTTTGCGAAGTTCGACTGGCCTATTGAAATGAAATACTGTCATAAGTATGGGAAAACAGTCAAAAGTAGAAATACGATCACATACCATTACTATTAGGACTGCAGTCAGCTTTGATTCGATGATTTTTATATTTTCTTTCATTATTCGATCTCGATGTATATATATACTGTATATCTATGTATTACACAACCATGCCTCAATATCGTTGTACTGTTTACTCCATATCTCCTTTAACGCAATATAATTACCTATTTGTAACGTTGTGTGAATTTAAAGTGTGGTTTTGAAATATCTAATACAGTCAATGAATATACATTTTAATTTTTTTAATCATTTTTCTTCAGAAACATACATACATACATTTACGATTATACTTATACAAGGCGATCCTGGCATGTTTTTGTATATTTTGTGATATATTTGAACGGTTTTACCGCAGCATTCAGTGATGGCAACTATTTCACATACGTGTATCAATAAATGGTCTCTTATTCCTCACAACTGGCCAGGTTTTTACTGTGATAAGTCAAAAATATCAGAAACACCGTGGCGTGTATTAAGCCTTACTGTTGTATAGAATGTGCATTGTAGTGTATGGATTTGGTCCTATATAAGCCAAATGACTGGCCAGAATTTTATTTGTATATATTAGTAAGTATGATGTGTAGATATCATTTGGATTGGACAATGGGGCTTATTTTAATTGAGGGGCTTCATTGTTTCACTACTACTACTACTACTACTACTACTACTACTACTACTACTACTACTACTACTACTACTACTACTACTACTACTACTACTACTACTACTACTACTACAACAACAACTGGTCTGAATGTTCATATTTGTACGATGAGCTTTAAAAGCCCACCTACTAGATATATAAGTTAACAAAGGAAATGTTCTGGCGCTCAAATTCAATTCAAACTACTACTGGCGCCAAAATAGCACCGGCGGCCCCACCCAAGTTCCTTCTTCTATAACCCCTTCCTTCTCTGTGTGTACAATAAACTTGTAATGCGATCAATTAGGGTTCATTTTGGGGTAGCATGATACTAGAATGCAATTGCATATGTAGTATTCAAGTAGCGGGGCTACCTCAGGTTTTCTATAGTAATGATAACACCAGATAACTTCATATATCAGAGATAATTCAAATATATTAGAATATGGATTACGTCTGAAATCCAAATGCGGGTATCCATCTGAGCTTCTGAGGAATGATATTGAATTCAAATCACCCCGTAACATACTACATTGTGTGGGTGTGGGGGGGGGGGGGGGGGGGGTATCCAATACTCTGGTCTATATTAACCTTATTGTATCGTATGTATTTTAGTCCAATATAGGCCAAATGGCCGGCCAGAATTTTATCAGTATAAATTTGGATGTATGAAATGTGTTTGTAATATTTGGGTTAGACAATAAACTTTATTTATCATACTCTCAATGTGAGCGGTCGTCATAATAATTGCAATTGTGAAAATAACTAAAGTAGCGATGGTGGTTCTTGATGAAAGTTATATTTCAATACTTCGAATGTGCAGTTACAACTTAACCTCAATCGTGATTGCAATTGAAATCTATACCATTACAATTGATATGAGAAAGACATACAATACGACTAATGAACTGATTCAAAAGAATCACGAGAATAATAGAACGATTGTGAAGTGCTTTTAGTTACAATATGGATTAGCCAACCGTTTGGCTGTAACTGTTAAAACGGTTATATCTCTGTAGTTTGTAGTCCCTTATTAACATTTCTAATCTACTTCAAATCATTATACCAACTACACTTATTAGCCTATATCGGAAGCATATATGTTTATGTACCAGCACTAGTGCAACAGAAAAGACCTGTATTGCAAAATAGTACATCTCGAGTTGTTGACTTAGTTACTATGCTTGGCAAGGCTCCTGTTGTAATGAGTATTGTCAGGATGAGAGCGCCTATATGAAATGGTTACACTGATTCAACAATATTGAAATAACTATAACTATTACATGTGTGGCGCCCATTGGTCATATTTTGCGATATCAATGCTAATCGATATTTTTAGTTCATTCTAGTGTTTCACTTCGATCGTTTATTGATGTATCACGTCAGTCAATAAAAAACACAAAATAGATTACTGATACTGACGAATCTTATGTGATCAAAATTGAAACAGTGCGAGCAGTATTGACATATACCTGTATACAATAAAAACAACAACAATGAAACAACATGACGTAAGATAGATCTCTTTTTGGAGGTTTTGGGTGGCCTTGAAAAAGGCCGTTGGGGTAGTAAGGCAGTTGGAAACTGTTTACTTGGAGCTGGTGTACTTGGTCACAGCCTTGGTTCCCTCAGAGACGGCGTGCTTGGCCAACTCTCCGGGAAGGATCAGACGGACGGCGGTCTGGATTTCCCTGCTGGTGATGGTGGAACGCTTGTTGTAGTGGGCAAGACGGGAAGCTTCACCGGCAATTCTCTCGAAGATATCGTTGACGAAGGAGTTCATGATTCCCATAGCTTTGCTGGAGACACCAGTGTCGGGGTGGACCTGCTTCAGGACCTTGTAGATGTAGATGGCATAACTCTCACGTCTCTTCTTCCTGCGGCCTCCCTTGCCTGCTGGCTTGGCGGCCTTAGCAGCTTTCTTGGAGCCTTTGGAACTGACCTTGGGTGGCATGATGCTAGTTGAGGTTCAAGTGAATTGAATTACGAACAGCCCGCCGTTTGAACTATTTACAGCAAGCTATGCAAATTTTCGGATCCTGAGCAGCAATGTTTGAGAAGGGCAGATTAAATTCGCCCGCCTCTTATTTCCCGCAGCTGATTGGCAGATCGCGATTTCTCTTTGTCAGCTGCCTATTTCACGCATCTACTTATAGAACCAAACATAGTAGGACAATGAAATTCGCCTGCCTCTTATCAGCACAGCTGCCTGTTGGCTAGTCGGCTGATAGCCTGCATCTACTTACCGTCTCCATTCACTGCTGGTCAGGATCCGCCTTGTCGGTATAAAACGTGGTGTTTCAATTTCTCAGAAACATTTCGTTCCGAAATTCTCAACACATCTTAATCATGTCTGGACGTGGAAAGGGAGGAAAGGCTCGTGCCAAGGGAAAGAGTAGATCCAGCCGTGCTGGACTTCAGTTCCCAGTGGGAAGAATCCATCGTCTTCTCCGCCGTGGAAACTACTCCGAACGTGTAGGTGCCGGTGCCCCAGTGTACATGGCTGCCGTCATGGAGTACTTGGCCGCTGAGGTTCTCGAGTTGGCAGGTAACGCCGCCCGTGACAACAAGAAGTCCAGGATCATCCCCCGTCATCTTCAGCTCGCCATCCGTAACGACGAGGAGTTGAACAAGCTTCTATCCGGTGTCACCATCGCCCAGGGAGGTGTACTGCCCAACATCCAGGCTGTACTTCTCCCCAAGAAGACCCAGAAAGCCAAGTAAACTGTACATTCTACGGTTTTCTACCCCAACGGCCTTTTTCAAGGCCACCCACATCTTCCAAAAAGAGATCTATCTTACGTAGTGTTAAATATTTGTATCATTTTATGATTTATCTTATAAAATCATACCTTACTTAACTATGTACCTTTGCTTGTGTATGTAACCATACAATCCATAGTGTTTGAACGTTTAGTTCACAAAGTGATAGCGGCTTATACGGGTTTTCCAAACGTGATTGGTTCTTAGCCTTGAGAATCGAATAACAGCATGTTTTTTCGTCTTTAAAGTACTAAAAGAATTGGTAATAATAGTACAGGGACTGCTGCAATATCTAAATGAATGCGTGTAGACGATATTTCAATAATAGACATCACAATCCCTGAATTGTTCATAATCTTCATTAACGTGTGAATATTTGGTTGTGTATTATAACTGCAAGTGTATTTTACATAGATAAGGAAGGGGTTGAAGAGGGATCTCGACTGTGACAGCCGCAGTTATCTTGGCGCGAGAAGTTTGAATTGGGATTCGGGCGCCTGAACATTTCCTTTGTTAGCTACTAGTAGGCAGGTTTCTACAGCTCATCGCACAAATGTGTACATTGAGACCAGTAGTAGATGTAATACAGTGAAACCCCCGCCCCTAAATGTGAACCACCCTATAGTGAACTCTTTTCCCCGAACACTTTTAGTTAAATGATAACAAGTTTGATATGTGAAACTACATTGTATTACACTGGATAGAAACAATATGTGTAACTTAAATTGTGAACTCAGTTTTATACCATTCATACATTCCAAGTAATCGTATAAAAACACTAACGTGTGATCATCAAATATCGCAAAAACTGAACAAAGTGGTAAAAACTGAGATGTTTTATTCTCACAGGTGCAATATATGTTCATGTACATATGCGGCCCATGCCCAACTATATCTCCCTGCAATTCTTCGGGTACAAGTGACATTCCCTGGTGTTATTTTGGCGGGAGTCGTTTGAATTGAAATTCATGCGCCTACAGTTCCTTTGTCCCATTGCTAGTTGGCGGGCTGTTTAAAGCTTTTCGCCCCAAGTCAATTAGAATATACCCATTCAGACTAGTAGTAGTAGTAGTAGTAGTAGTAATAATAGTAGTAGTAGTAGTAGTAGTTGTTGTTGTTGTCGATGAAAAGTTTATTGTCCAATCCAGATAATGACATTCGTTACATGCAGTACACAAGTGCTAAAAATCCGGCCAGTCACAAAGGCTTATAATGGACCAAATACAATCGTATATATACTTATAAATATGATCAGATAGACAATCATCATATACAATGTACAATCTATTATCTAATCAATCATAATAGTAGTGGTAGCGGTAGTAGTAATATAATAACATCAGGGGATTACAATGTTGTTGACTTTTTACTTATTGTAGTATTATTCTAGTCAAAATGTTACCATTCGATACAAACTCGACTGGTTCAACTTTTAGATGTGCATTAGTGTAGTGGGTGTACAAGGTTAGAACGTTTAATTGCACATGTATATTAGCCTCTCGATGTGGGTGGCTATAGATAATATATTGTTTATTATATATGGTGGATGTCGACGGGTTAGATCGTACATCGTGAATGTTTCGAAAACAGAGAAACGATTCAATGTGAACTGTTTTATACAGTCACACACATCCACAGGGCCGTGTAATGTCGAGTGCCTAACTAACGTACTAACCACTGATGTATTTCGATTTTAAATTTTGAAATACGATTTTGAATCAGTTCTGTATCATATGACCTACCATATGACTTTCTAATATCCCCCCAAAAGCCTAGCCCTGATCGTTACGCTGAACGTTCTCAGTTACAAGGGTTTATATTCCAATTGCAATCACGATTGCTAATAACAGTTATGTCATAACTGCTGGTTCCTGATGAATCGCAATCTCAAATCATCTCTATAATTGCAATATACGTGAAACATCTGTCCAAAGCAGATATGTGATGCGCATATTCATCATCATGACGACCGCTCACATTGAGAGCATGATAAACAAAGTGTGAAGGGCAATTTTCATACTGGGACCGTGCACTGGACTAAACGTTGGTAATGGGCATAAAAATATCCGCAGTTTGAGTAAATGGATATGCTGAAAATTGCGCTAACAAATTGAAATCATGCACCTATGTAGAGATGAGAACACACTGAACGGTGTTGAATCGAACAAATTGAGTGAACACATAATCTTTATAATATGATAAGAGAAATTGCCATTGCAAATCAATTCAATATGAAAAGTATACATCATTCCTAAGAACGTTGCTAGTGTTTTATTGTCAAACTATGTCGCAAAGACAAGATAAGAACAACTATCGCTGGGTATAACTCTTTTGGGGGGATGTAGGTGGCCTTGAAAAAGGCCGTTGGGGGAAATTACTCGAAGTTACTTCTTAGGCACGTTCGCCACGGATACGGCGGGCAAGCTGAATGTCCTTGGGCATGATGGTGACACGCTTGGCGTGGATGGCGCACAGGTTGGTGTCCTCGAAGAGACCGACCAGGTAAGCCTCGCTGGCCTCCTGAAGGGCCATGACGGCAGAGCTCTGGAAGCGCAGATCGGTCTTGAAATCCTGAGCGATTTCACGGACAAGACGCTGGAATGGCAGCTTGCGGATGAGGAGCTCGGTGCTCTTCTGGTAACGACGGATCTCACGGAGAGCCACTGTACCGGGCCTGTAACGATGGGGCTTCTTCACGCCACCGGTGGCTGGGGCGCTCTTGCGGGCGGCCTTGGTAGCCAACTGCTTCCTTGGAGCCTTTCCTCCGGTGGATTTACGTGCTGTCTGCTTGGTACGGGCCATTTTGACGATGACTGCTGAAGGAATTGAGTATGGTTATATACGGCTCTCATGATCACCTAATCCCTAATTGGATTTTAATACTGGAGCATGATTGGTTGATATTCTCGCTTATACCCTTTGCCATTGGTGCAAACTTTCCCGCTTCTTTTTCTATTCCTTCAACATCCGCCGCGAATCTGCTGCTTTGGATCCGCATTCCATTCCAAGCTCAGGCGATTTTAGCGAACTAGGGCTATTTTCTTTGTCCCTCGTTTGTGAAATGCCTGGGGCGCCCAGCGAAAATGGCTTCCAATACAAGTTATATTGAATACTCGCTGCCACCAAAAGAATAGAATAGTGTAGCTTAAACCTTTCCTGCTCATACAAGGGAGATAAAAGTTATAGAACTCAACAGCTAACTAGCTCTATGTTACTATTAGTACTTCATTCATCTTTCGAGTTCATTTCCGTTATATTCCTATGTAAAACTTACCCTCTATCCTATGTTTGCCTGAGCTATGTATAGTTTTGTCAACGGTATTTTCTTTGAATATGTATAGTTGTGTTGTATCAACAGTCAATAAATATCCAATACACCTCATGATGTATACACACATAAGAACAGCTAACTTGAAACCAGTACATTAAATTCATTTTTGCGTTGCAATCTGTTCGAGATCCACGTGTAGATCCTATGTATTGTTAAAAGCGTGGCTTAATATATATTTTATCTAAAATTTCTAAATTTAGAAATATGTATTTGCAGTTGGTATTGGGACAAGCAAAAATACAGCAACATGAAACTACCTCACTTCTTTCTGAGGGGCCGTAGATAGCACCAAAACTCTCTATCCCGCAAAGGCAATGTACATATTCGATTTTCATTTATATTCACTGAAGTGCCCACATTACACTATGTACTTTCTTAATGTGGCTAAAAGATATAACTCGAGAGACAAATGATGGTCGCTTAGCACCAGTGAGGAATATTCAGTCTTGAATACCACATCGCGCTTACAACTTGTTCTTCATCACAGTAAGATGTTTGTAGCATGGCTAGAATACACACGCGTAAATGAAGTTTTAAAATTATTTGTTCATGATATCTGTGCATGGGTTATATGGGGAAATGATTATTTGGGACATTGTAACACATCGGGCGAACATGAATCACAATACGGAAACATTGTAACGTCCTTCTAATGACGCATACATACTGTCACACTGGAATAATCACGACATATAGTTATTCATCATATCGTTAATGTGTTTTAATATAGATAGATAATCTTTATCTCAAGTATGTAGTAATTTTACATAGTGAACACAACGGTCTGTTCTAGTGTATATTACCTGATCAACTTAATGAAGAAGGTTACTCATATAAAGCCTTGTTCAAGATATCACTTATATGATTTCGAAACAAGATTTCAATTATATGATGGAAATATACGTGCACAGTTGTGTACACAGACTTGGTATTCCGGGACAGGTTTGTTTCGTCAGACAAGGGGAGACACACATGAGGGGGATGTATTAATCAATTACAAGTGGGTTAGGTTCTACTGGAACAATATACATTGTATTAAGAACATTACTTCAACAAGTCAAAGTGGGAGTGTATTATAAACAGATTACAAATAAAAATCAAATGTCTAAGTGGGCAGGCTACAAGGAAGGAATTATAGACAACAGATAGATAGATGCACGATACCAGAGAAGTTTATTAATCATTATTCTAATGAACATTCCTGACGATACTGAGAATAGTCAATGACCACAACAATCGTATAGAAGATATAAACTCTTTTTGGAAGATGTGGGTGGCCTTGAAAAAGGCCGTTGGGGGTCGTTAGTCAGAAACGATGTGCTTTCTAACCGCCGAATCCGTACAGGGTACGTCCTTGGCGTTTCAAAGCATAGACGACGTCCATGGCGGTGACAGTCTTTCTCTTGGCGTGCTCGGTGTAGGTGACGGCATCACGGATGACGTTCTCCAGGAAAACCTTCAGGACACCACGGGTCTCTTCGTAGATGAGGCCAGAGATACGCTTGACACCACCACGACGAGCCAGACGACGGATAGCGGGCTTGGTGATACCCTGGATGTTATCACGCAACACCTTACGATGACGCTTGGCGCCTCCCTTTCCCAGTCCTTTTCCTCCTTTGCCACGTCCAGACATGATTATCAGATGAATGATACTTGGTGGGTTGAGGAACGGGTTTATATATGGTTGATATTCGAAACGCCATTGGTTGATAGTCCAAGGATAATGCTGTCCCCTCATTGGCTAAGACTTGCCGCCTTTATTTCCCTCCACTTCGATAACTCTTCAGAGTCTGCTGCTTTGGATCCGCTTTTTGACTCAAGCTCGAACACCTGATAGCCTAAGATATTTTTGGATGCGTATAGACATGTACCACCTTGCGATAAACTGCTTTGTGGTTGATACTCAATTGAAGTTATGGTATAAAATACTTTCATAATATTACACATTTTTCCGTCCGTCAAAATTCTCTGGCCACCCTCGCCAAGTTACGTACGTAGTGTGGTCTATGGTGACAACAAAGGTTTAAAACATAGTATCGGTTAGTTAAAACTTGAAAGAGTGCGATACTGAAATAATGTGTCAAGAACGTTTCTTACAATGTAACTTCCAGTAACGCACCATCAAACACGATGTCTTATTTCATTTTAGTGAACCCTGGTAAAGTTTACTTTTGTCTTATTTCGAGATAAAATCGAAGTTAGTGTAGGTAATTAGTGCTGTTTGAAACGAAAGATGCAGTCAGTAAAGATACACACATACAACAGGACTCGTCAATTGTTGTGTACACGGCCGGTCTTTTATTTCCAATACATCTTCCAGATATCTGCTTTCAGGGCTGGTGGTTACCAAGTATTAGATTAATTGCCTGTGTATGTCACGTAGTACGAATATGTGGAAGTATCATATGGTATAAAACTGAGTTCATAGTATACGTTTTTAACTCATTTAAATAGTTCCACATGAGCATGAATTCACCCCCACCCACAAACCTACCCTATCTATCGAACTCACGTTTTGAGCGTTGTTCACCGTTTACGAAGCAATCACGATGCACATTTTTTGTTGCTGATGATCGGTTAACTTTCCAGTCAGTTTATTCCAAGCACAATACCCAGTACAAAGATCTGGCCAACCTTAGAGGCGTATAATTTAGATAATTAAGTATTACGAAAACACAACTTCTTGTTCCATCCTATCTACATCCAGCATACAACTTATAACATCTAGCAACGATTTCGTCTTGGCTTCGCGTGAAAGAGAGTGACGACCAACTAAAATACCCCCCCCCCCCCTCATCCACTAACCAAAAATAACTGTTTATCAAAGTTCCGTCCCCATATACAACTTGATATCTAGCCAAGATGAGCTTATAATCAGTTAAAAACATATACAATTTCTCTCTTCATACATGCACTTTACCAAAACACAACTTTAAGTCCAGACAGCCAAGTTTATATCGAAAAGTAAATGTCGAAAGATGTTTTTAATGTCCACTTCAGATCGTACTATTGATTACAAGCAACACAGCTTAGAATGTCCGGCCAGCCATAGAGGCTTGTAGTGGACCAAAATGCAGTAATAGATATGTTCATGAACATTTTCCCGATAGAACAGACATTAACCATCTGATCTGCAGCCTTGTATATAGACGTTCTCATTTCTTTCACACAATAATTTACATTAAACATTTGTCGAGTTTGAATTATGGGTAGAATGGTATGATGCACTATAGTCTGTCTGACTTGAGTTTGGCTAACCGATTTTCCCTCTTTTTCCACACAAAAAGTTCATTTTTGCTTTACAAACATGGCAAACCTCTTAGGAGTACTAACGTGTATGTATAAACATACTTTTCGTCTCAACTCCGCAAAAAAATTATTTTGCTCAGTAGGTCCCATTGTAAAATTTGCCTATTGGCAACAATGACGATCTCGCTGGTTTGTACTGGCAATTGAAACGGGTAAAATGGAACTTTGTTCTCCCTGCCACATTCAAGAACATAGAAATAGACAGAACTGGTTTTACACTTCACTATACCACCTAAACATCAAGTTCATCCGGTCGCATCGTATCTATGTACATAAGATGGCCCTACCAAGCAGACAGCACGTACATCTAACCTCTATGATAATACAATTTGCATTGTACTCTATGGATTAAGTCTAACATAAGTCAAATGACTAGCCATACTTTTATTTGTATATATTTGTAAGCATGATATGTTTATATCATTTGGATTGGACAATAAACCTTATTCAAGTTTTGTTTACCCCTCTCAATGTGAGCGGTCAACATAATCAATCTATTGCAATTATGAAGATAGTTAAGAATTGTGATTGGGATCCTTGGCGAAAGTAGCATTTCACTATAACGAATGAGATTGTGAATGGCCAAATTTCAATCTAACAACAAGTAGGCTTTTGTCGGAAGTTAGAGAGACATACAGCAGGACTTATGATGAACTGATTCAAATAGATTTAGCATAACAGAACGAAATGATCATAATGAAAATATGGATTAGCCAACTGTAGTTGGACCTAGCTGCCACTGTTAAAATATCTGTGGGTTTAGTCCCTTACAATAGTCCTGATAGATATTAGGACTAAGTAGAAGTGTGTTCACCC
Source organism: Maea johnstoni (assembly GCA_963942565.1). Taxonomy (NCBI): domain Eukaryota; kingdom Metazoa; phylum Annelida; class Polychaeta; order Spionida; family Magelonidae; genus Maea; species Maea johnstoni. The sequence goes on from OZ012696.1 coordinate 20,699,195, forward strand.
TGCCGCATACAAGAATAGACAGAACTGGTTTCACACATTTTTGTGATGTCATCCTGTATCTCATAACCGCCACAGAGATTCGTGCTTTTACTTCAGATTTTATAAATGTTTGAGTCCACTCAATTTGCAAGTTTCAACAATGCACAGTCTGTACTCATATGAATCTTCTCATAACTTCGTGATTTCAATTTGTTAGCGCTCACTAGTGATTCAAATTTCAGTATATTCAATTGCTTTAATTTCTGTTTTATGCTCCTTGCAGCCAACAAGTACACGGTACCAAATCCCAATATGAATCTTGCCTTTCAAAATAGTTGTATTAGTTTTTTGCGAAGTTCGACTGGCTTATTGAATTGAAATACTGTCATAAGTATGGGAAAACAGTCAAAAGTAGAAATACGATCAAATAACATTGCTATTAGGACTGCAGAAAGCTTTAAGTTGATGATTTTTATATTTTCTTTCATTATTGGATCTCGATGTGTATATATTGTGTATCTATGTACTACACAACCATACTTCAATATCTGTGTACTGTATGCTCCATATCTCCTTTAACGCAATATAATTACCTATTTGTAACATTGTATGAATTTAAAGTATGGCTTTGAATTATTTAATACGGTCAATGAACATACATACATTTTGAAATTTTAAATCATTTTTTATTTCATAAACATTCATTTAAGATTATACTTATGCAAGGCGCTCCTGGCATGTTTCTGTATATCTTGTGATATATTTGAACGGTTTTACCGCAGCATTCAGTGATGACAACTATTGCACATACGTGTATCAATAAATGGTCTTATTCCTCACGGCTGGTCAGGTTTTTTTTTACTGTGATAAGTCAAAAAATTACTGTTATATAGAATGTGCATTGTACTGTATGGATTTGGTCCTATATAAGCCAAATGACTGGCCAGAATCTTATTTGTTTATATCGGTAAGTATGATGTGCAGATATCATTTGGATTGTACGATGAAGCTTATTTATCACTAAAAGTGTGATCGGTCGTCGTAATGAATCTATTGCGATGAGGATAGCTTAGAGTTGAGAATGTGATAATTTGGCGAATGTTGGATTGCTACGAATGTGCAGTTAAGAAATAGCTGTAATTAGCAGTCGCGATTACAATTGAAGTATAAAGCTTTACAGTGCTGAATGGCAAATTTCAATCAAACAACCAGAATAAGGAGCTTTTTCGGAAGTAAGAAAGATCTACTGTAGTTCTTATGATAATGAAATATCTCAAATCAATCACGAGAATAACACTTACGAAGTGACTATGGTTACACTATGGATTAGCCAACTGTAGTTGAATTTGGCTCACACCGATACAAACGTGATATCTCAGTAGGTAGTCGTGGTTGATGATATTATGAGCGTACTGATTTGAGGTTAGGCCCATGTGCATTCAAACGAGTCTTTGTTCACATCGAAATACAGCTAGCAGTACGACAGATAAATGTATACAGCAAAACAATGAAACAACAATATCTTTTTGGAGGTTTTGGGTTGCTGGACTTAGTAACTATGCTTGGCAAGGCTCCTGTTGTAATGATTGTAGTTTGTTTTAGCTCTTGGGATGAGAGCTCCTATGTGAAGTGGTTATACTAATTCTACAATATTGAAATAACTATGCGCCCCGTGCCATTACTTGTGTCGCGCCAATTCTCCATATTTTGCGTTATTACTGTTAATCGATATAACTTATTTCATTTCCTACTAGCGTTTCACTTTGATTGTATATTGTTGTATCTGATCATGCTAAAGTCAATTAAATAATAGATTTCTGATACTGACAAATCTTATTTTGTCATAATTGAAACAGTGCGAGCAGTATTGACATATACCTGTATACACTAAAAAAAAACGAACACAATGAAACAACATCACGTAAGATAGATCTAAGATATATACACTACTCCCTGTGAGAGCGAGCTCATAGCCTTATCCTGTTAACTGTACATAAATCCATTGTTTTTTCAACCATACCTATTTCATTGTTTACTTGCTTATTTTGTTACAACATATACTGTGCACAGATTAGTATGTATTAATCTAAATTACTCTCTATGTGTTATACCTTTCCAAGTTGTTACATATAATGAAGTGTATGAAGTTTTGTAATTGTGAAACTATAGTTAATACATATACATACATACTAACTGTGTGAGAGGTGGTCGTTATGAATCTATTGCAATTACGAAGGCAGTTGGATTGCTACCGGACGAATGCGCGGCTACGATGGAAGTAGTTGTCAGTCGCGATTGCAATTGTATGAACCATGACACTGGTGATTTGCCAAATTTCAAGTATTTTCGTAAGTTAGGAAGACCTAAAGTAGGTCTTATAATAATGAAAGGATTCCGATTAATCACGAGACCAACAGAACGAAGTGATTGTAGTTATAGGTACACCATCTATTAGCCAATTGTAGTTGAATTTGGCTGTCACTGCTAAAACCGTGATGTCTCAGTAGTTCGTAGTCCGCTACCTGTTTTAATATGGATTGGACTATAAACTAATAATTAGGAGTATGTGCATTCATACAAGTACTTGTTCACATCAAAATATAGTGAGCCGTATTGACAGATAAGAGTATACAATAAAAGAACAATATCGTGTAAGATGTATCTCTTTTTGGAGGTTTTGGGTGGCCTTGAAAAAGGCCGTTGGGGTAGTAAGGCAGTCGGAAACTGTTTACTTGGAGCTGGTGTACTTGGTGACAGCCTTGGTTCCCTCAGAGACGGCGTGCTTGGCCAACTCTCCGGGCAGGATCAGACGGACGGCGGTCTGGATTTCCCTGCTGGTGATGGTGGAACGCTTGTTGTAGTGGGCAAGACGGGAAGCTTCACCGGCAATACGCTCGAAGATATCGTTGACGAAGGAGTTCATGATTCCCATAGCTTTGCTGGAGACACCAGTGTCGGGGTGGACCTGCTTCAGGACCTTGTAGATGTAGATGGCGTAACTCTCACGTCTCTTCTTCCTGCGGCCTCCTTTTCCTGCTGGCTTTGCGGCCTTAGCAGCCTTCTTGGAGCCTTTGGAGCTGACCTTGGGTGGCATGATGAGTGTTTGAGTTCAAGTGAATTGAATGACGAACAGCTCGCCGTTTGAACTATTTACAGCAAGCTATGCAAATTTTCGGATCCTGAGCAGCAATGTTTGAGAAGGGCA
>OZ012696.1:20704878-20708770 GCA_963942565.1 Maea johnstoni
AATTGAAAGGGTGATAAGGAAATGATTAAAACACCATCGCTAGTGTATGGGTATTCCCTATCTTGACTGGTTCTTAGCCTCTATTATATCGAATAAAGTGCTTGGTCGTAGAAATCCACGAAGAACTGGTAGTAGTAGTGGTACATGGACTGAAGCCTCTTGGTGTAAACAACTTGTGATATAAACGCCCTCCTATAATGAACCCTTTTCCCGGTCCTGTGATATGGAGTTGATAACATTGCAGTAAATATAGCAGGTCTGCTCTAAATTAATGAGTGTAGATAATATTTCAGTAATAGACTTCACAATCCCTGAATTATGCATAATCCCTGAGTTTCATATTCTTCATAAGATAAATTGTGAAAAGATCGTGGTTGATTGTTACTGTAAGTTTATTGTACAAATAGAGAAGGAAGGGGTTAAAGAAGAGGGAACTCGACTATGGCAGTCGGTGCTATTTTGGCGCGAATAGTTTGAATTGGGATTCGAGCGCCTGAATATTTCCTTTGTTAACTACTAGTTGGCGGGCTTTTAAAGCTGATCGTACAAATATGTACATTCAGCCTAGTAGAAGAAGTAGCAGTAATACGACAGTGAAACCAAACCCCCCTAGATTTGAACCACCCTATAGTCAAGGACCAAGAAGAGTTTGCTTATCTAAGCTATAGTGAACACTTTCACCCCGGACACATTTTAGCTTAACCCTGCTTTTGCTGCTGGTGCCTAATTTGGCCAATGTAAACTAATGCAAAAGACCTGTTAAGTGATCGATACATGGGTACTCATCTGAGGCCAATGCCTATATCTTCAGAAAAAACGATCAGTATATGTAAGTTTTTGCTGGGGGGGGGGGGGGGGGTGATTTTAGTTCGTTGTCACTCTTTTCCACACGAAGCCAAGAAAATATCGTTGCTACAGTTGTTATAGTATATGATGAACGTCGATCGGATGGAATAACACTTGACGTATTCATGGCTTCATAGATACAGAGCCTCTGACTCGCGAGTGGCCACTCAACAATACAAGCCCCTGTGGCTTAATGTAAATGTAAATGTAATCTTTATTTTAAGTCGGTATATCAATTACAAGAAACACGAGCTACTAAGGCTCTTGGCCTTAGATGAATAGACACTGTCATCGGCATTTGGGATTTATGGTTATACTACGATAATCGTAAAAACTGACACGTGATCTTCACATATCGCAAAAACTCAATAAAGTGTTAAAAACTGAGATGTTACGTAGGTCCAATATGTATATATGCGGCCCATGCCCACCTATATCATCCTGCAATTCCCCGGGTACGAGCTGACATTCCCTAATCCCAGAGAAATACATCTACTACTCTCAGCTAATCCCTATTCAACCACCACATGCAATAACTCCTATAATAGCAATCACCAGCCCTGAATTCTGGTATCTGGAAGAACGAACGGATATGAAAGGGTTAAGAAGAAATGAAGTAAATTACTATGGTGTGCGGCATCTTACAGGCGGTGTTATCTTGGCGGGAGTGGTTTGAATTGGAATTCATGCACCTACAGTTCCTTTGTCCTATTGCCAGTTGGCGGGCTGTTTCAAGGTATAAAAAAATGCATCCATTCGGACCAGTAATGCATATGGTAGTAGTATGTACTATGTAAGATTATTACCCACTTGAAAGAAAGATTATCTATCTATCTATCTATAGTAGCAGTAGTAGTAGTAGTAGTAGTAGTAGTAGTAGTAGTAGTAGTAGTAGTAGTAGTAGTAGTAGTAGTAGGAGTAGGAGTAGTAGTAGTAGTAGTAGTATTAGAATCACATCACATCAGGGGATTACGATGTTGTTGACTTGTCACTCAGTGTTAGTACTATAAAGTAACCATTTGATACACACTCGGCTGGCTCGAATCATAGATGTGTATTGGGTTAAAAGTTGAATTTAACTCACTATTAGCTTGGCTAGATAATATATTGTATATGGTGGATTTCGAAGGGGTAGAAGAATAGTTTTGGATGTATTTAGAATTATAAATTTGTCCATTCTATGTCTGACTGGATGGCCAGATGTCAAACTGTGAATCGTACTTGATGCATGGCGTTGACCGGAGGGGGGGGGGGGGGGGGGGGGGGGGGGTTCAATTATAACATAACAATAATTGTGCATTGTGATTGCTTCGTAAACAGTGAGCAACGCTCAACAAGTGAGTTTGATAAACCGGGTATTTTCTTACTGGGGTGTGGGTTGGGGTGCGAAATGCTTTTTTCGAGGTGAAGCCTAGTCTGCAAGTCTATGCTATGTTGCAATTTACATGTGATACTGCGAGATCAGAACAGTTTTCTTGTTCCTGTGAATTTATTACAATGGATAGAAACACTATGTGAAAATTTTGTTGCAAACACTCATACTTTAATACCCTTTTTATACATCCAGATAATCGTGAAAACTGACACGTGATCTTCACATATCGCAAAAACTCAATAAAGTGTTAAAACTGAGATGTTACATAGGTCCAGTATGTATATATGCGCCCCATGCCCACCTATATCTTCAATACTCCGGGTACGAAGTGACATTCCCTGATCCCTATTGAACAACCACGCGCAATCACTCCTATACTAGCAATTACCAGCCCTGAATTCTGGTTATAGGAAGAAAGAATGGAAATAAAAGGGTTAAGAAGATTATCTATCTATCTATAGTAGTAGTAGTAGTAGTAGTAGTAGTAGTAGTAGTAGTAGTAGTAGTAGTAGTAGTAGTAGTAGTAGTAGTAGTAGTAGTAGTAGTAGTAGTAGTATCACAACACATCAGGGGATTACATTGTTGTTGACTTGTCACTCAGTGTTAGTACTATTCCAGTCATAAAGTAACCATTTGATACACACTCGGCTGGCTCGAATCTTAGATGCGTATTGGATGTAAAAAGTTAAAACTTTTAATAACTCATGTATTTGACTCACTGCTAGCTTTTATGGTTGGCTAGATACTATATTGTTTATTGTATATGGTGGATTTCGAAGGGGTAGAAGAATAGTTTTGAATGTACTTAGAATTATATATTTTCCCATGCAATGGCTGACGGGATGTTTACACTATGTGTTATGATCGGACTACTCTGGATTGAACAATTATTCATCAAAAACTAAAACTGTGCTTAGAAACAATCAATAAATGGGTTGCGAAGGTTTTGTGAACACTTTATTAAATAGTCATCACTTTCGTCAACACTAAGACACAATACATGTGATACATACTTAATAGAAAAAAGTTAGACTCTTTGATGGATAGACAAAAGGTGATCGACATTCGTGCTAGAATGAATACAAATGAGATGTGAAACTGTATAATGGTGAATATTCAGTCTTGAATATCATCATGCGCTTACAACTTGTTATTCATCATAGTAAGATGTCTGGATTACCCTCCGAACATAAGTTTGTAGCATGTCTAGAATACACACGTGTAAATGAAATTTTGAAAGTATTCGTTCATGAGATCTGTGTATGATTTATCTGGGGATAATGGTTATTGAGACATTGTAACATATTGGGGCGAAAATGAATCACAATCCGGAACTATTGTAACGTCCTCTTTCGTAACGCATACAGAAACCAGAGGATTACGATACCTATAAAAAGTCACGACATATCTTAAATTTCTGCTTAAATCCTGTTCTAAATTTTACTACCTGATCGAAGAAGATTACTTATATAAAGCCTTGTTTAATATATTACTTAGAGTATGCTTCCTAAAGTTTCAATTATTTAGTGCTCCCGTAAACGAGATTTAGGTAAAGGTGAATAACTCAACATATCCAGATAGCATATATACGTGTAGTTGTATACACACATACCTAGTTGTCAGAGACGGATATCTTTAGTCTGACGAGGGGAAACACGATACTGTCAGGCG
>OZ012696.1:20708970-20882970 GCA_963942565.1 Maea johnstoni
GATTATGCAACATTTAGATGACCCTAGCCATTGTCTTAGTTACATTTAAGGTCCTAATATAGCTGAAGCACATTTAACTGACATTTGCTGAGTGCTATTATAGCTATGATATGCCCACTAAACAAACCAGCTATACAGTAGCTGTCTTGCCTAGACTGGCCTTCCATGCAAGGTAGATGCACATGTCACTAGGTGAACCTGCCCCAAGGATTTTGTTCATATATCTCAGAAATAACTACTCAATTTGCAATTTTTCTGCAATCTAAAAATGTTCCCCCTACAGCTTCAAAAGTTATGTGTCTTTATTTATAGCATGTTTCAAGGGTATCATATCCATATCATGTCTTGTTGTCATTTGGCGGTACTTTTTTGATGTTGGGGTTTCCGGGGGTATGGCCTAGACCAGCTTTTGCAACACATGTAATCTGCTATACCTGTACCATTAGACCAGGCCACCATGCTGGTAAAGGATAAAATTTTGGTATTATCAAAGTAACCTTCAGTGGGCAACAGCTTTCATATAATAGGAATGATAGCACAAATTCTACCATGCAGCAAAGTGTGAAGCAGTTGTAATTCTCAGTTTGTGTCAAAATATGGGAAAATATTTGTACCCCAAAAGATTGTAATGGAAAGGAGTGTAGTATGGTAGTGGACCTTTAGAGCTGTCTGGTATATACAAGAGCTTAGGTTCGCAATTGAGGGAGATATTTGTTTGAAACAATGATTTAAGAATCATGTTAGTAATGGGTCTTTTGCACCCTCCCTTTGCCATGCTTTTAAGACACTCCTATTATCTCTGTAAACATCAACCCTCTAATCATGCAAGTGGAGCCTGCAGTGCCTTCTTCTAGGGCATCCAGTTTGATCAATCATCAATAAATTTCCAGTACTCAATTTCTTCCTGAAGTGCCCCCTCAATTTTGATAAATTGAGATGAAAGTAAGGCTTTGCTCATAGCCCATGCTATTGCTTGAACATAAAGTTTTGCAACGGGCACACAGAACATAAATGAAACACATTTTTCCATGAATTTCTGGATCAGTTTGATTGTCGCTTCTTGTATGCATAGGTTCATATTTAGTAGTGAGGCAAGTAATAGTGTTTTTTTCTGTCTTTCTTTTTTTTTTTTTTTTTGTGTGTGTTTTTTTTCATAATTGCAAAACATCTCTTATAACAATGGACCTCAAGACCTAAAAGTATCATGTGGTTACCAGTGTAACCTAAAGTGTTTATCCACTTTTGTGGTAAATTATTTAGGGCAAAGGTGGAGCCCAGCGCTATGAGTGTTGCACCCTCATAAAACGAAGATATTCCTGTTGTATCAGTGCAATTGGGTATTTCGTTTTCTGACACTTTTTCTGCCATTTTGCGGCTAAATCTTGACTGACCAGTTATAACTGGTGGAGGAAACATGAGTACTCAGGAGTGAAAACCACCGCCTATCCCCAATACAAGTCACTGGCAACTTACTCACAAGCCATGGGTGCGTAGACTCAATGGAAGAATTACATCTTGCAAGATTAGAAGGCCCCACGCATCTGTCATATGTCATCTAGAAACTGTGCGTTGATTATCTTTTTAGCTCTAAGAAAATGTGTTATCAGCATACCGATATTTGGTAGATTAGTGGCAACTGACTACACCCAAAGGCAACGATATACAATAAACAAGCCCCCAGATTGTGTACCAAAGATTTTCTAGATTGTGGGGTAATAAACACGGCATCATGAGCAAATTCTACATCTCTACTTGCAATATGACAGTTGAGTCGCAAAATCCCAAAAAGGTATTTCAGTGTGTCTAAGGAAAATCTGTCATCACTCAAGAGAAGGCTAAGGTACCGTTCATCATGACAGAGTGTCTGTTGTGGAACTCTTAACCATCACTAATGGCATAACATGCCATGGTGGTTGTACCTCCCCCACTTTCCCCAGCAAGTCTTTTATTTGTCTGGCTATTTTATCTTTTGACTGTTCAAATGAAGCATGGTTTTCCAAATACATATTAGGTGGTGCAATATATACATGATCTTTTAAGTTGCCCTTAAATCTTTTGAAAAATCAAAGACATTTATTCCCTCCCTAGTCCATTTCATTACTTGCTTTGACTGAGGGTCATTGACCTCCTGACATAGAATCCCTCAATTCTTTAGATTATCATGTAGCTGCCCCACTACAATGCTATTAGGGTCTCAGAAGGCAAGGGATCTCATTGACTCATACCAATTGACACCATCTATCTCCCATAAATCAGTAAAGGGGTTACAGGTTTCCTATCTACTGTAGGAGACTTTGAGGGGAGAGACCTTCCCTCACAATCAACCCAGGAAACAGTGTTTAGTGTCTGTGAAACTGCCACTGGACCAACGGCAGTGTACATTACCCAATCCGGAACCTGTAAGAAGGGATGCAATAGTGATACTAAAGAACCCCTCCTAGGTTGATTGCGAGGTAAGTCTCTCCCCTGCCTCCCACGTGGGCAAGCCCACTAAGGAATCAGTGTCCCCGGAATGCAGGAAAAAGACACACCTTTCTACAAACAATGTTAATAATATACATTACTAGTACTTAAAGTAGTTTACCCTGGTGCTATTTGAGTGTGTTATATAATTATCAACTTAAGTCCTATTCCTTCTACTCATTATACTGCACATTGTTCTAATTGAATTACTCAGAGCAATAGAAGTGGTCATGCATATATACCTTTTAACTAATGCATATGATGTAGATATATAAGCCATTTGAGCCTAAGTTATCTACTCATGTGATGGTGTAGCTTCATTCTTGGGACAGTTTCTTGACTTGTTCTGGGGATTGGCAGGTATAGCACAATCCCTGTGCCAGGGGGGACTGATATGTGGACTATCGTGAGTATTCCCCATGCCCCCGTCCTTGCCCTCAGCCCCTCATACCCATCCCATGATATAACTGCCCCATCATCATTCCCATCACCTGAGCCATTTTTCTTTTTTTCTTCTCTTTTTTGCTGTGGCCTTAGGTTTCAGCAGTTTGCATAAACAACTTCTATGTAAATTATACTTTCCTTTTTACGATGTGACACAGGTTATATATGACTAGTGGAGGGGATTGTATCCCCACCAACCTTGTTTATGTGCCCCAGCCACATTTAAAAAAATAAATAAATAAAGCAGTAGCAAGGGAGTGGGAGGTATCCATTAACATCCCACATCATTCTCCACCTACTTATTATGCACAGCCATATTCTACCACCAAATATGGATATGTCATCCACTCTTGTAACCAGCAACTGTTTTTTTTTTTTTGCTTTTCTGTGTTTTTTGTTTTTTTTCTGATTTAAAAAAAAATAAATAAAATTTTATCATCAATATTATTGCTATTATCATAATTGCTTCAGTTGCTCTTTATTCATTCAATCATTATCAGTTAACAAGATATTGTGTGCTCACAGAGTTTGTATCGAATTCCAGGAATGTGCTATACAAAACTAATGATTGCAAATAGACTAACCTCTCTCTGGCTCAACATTGCACTCATTAGCTGAGCTTGAAGTGACCAGCAGAGGCACTATCTTATCCCTTTTTTTAAATTACTTAAGGACTACAATTGCATCTATTATTTCCTGTTGCCATGCAAAGGCACTTAGATTTGCAGGCAATTCTCCCAAGGTTCCAAAACTGTATTTTATCAGTGGGGTGAAACAAACAGTATAAAGAATTTTCCCAAACTCAGCTGGTTCTTTGATTCTATTGACTAAACTGGCTACACAAACATCCACAGGTTTATTATTTTATACCATGATACACATTGGGACTGGTAGGTCCATTACACTAAAGATTTATTGCAGTATAGCCAGTAATCCGATCCAACCTAAACTTTCAATTTCTGAGTCATCCGCATCTGCACCATTCTTACACTGAGAGGCTGGGGTTTGCAAGAAATTAACCCTCAACCATACCAAGTATTCCCTGTTTATGCTGCTAAAAGTTTGGGTGGGCCTTTCCTGGTCAACCCTGACTCCTGTTGAGCTAATTTTGCTGTATTCTCATATATTGTGCTGTCATTTAGTATTTCACTGCATGTTTAATTGCCATTCATTAATTTTCTTTCTCTGGGGCTCCCAAATTAAAAACGAATAGTTTTCCCAGCCTTGGTTCATCATCTAAATATACTGATATCTAGGTTCCTTTGTGTAACTATGCAGGAAAAGGTGTATTTCTAGACACTCTGCTTTTGTATCCCTATATATACACACATACACCCATACATAACACATCTATAACATATGTACACACCGGCACATGTGCCAACATACACCCAAACCTATGTACAATCCTTCTACGTACTACTGCTCGCTATTATTTAATCTTCCTAGCCTGGTAGTATTCTCCTTTACTACTCCCTTTCTCTACCCCCAAATACCCTGCAGAGAATCTCTCTTCACATGCGTTTTATTTTGTAACTTAGGTTATTTACAGAAGGCTTTGCCAAATCACAGACTAGGCTTTCTATCCTTTTATTTATTCACTCATTTTCTATTTTTATTTATTCTTTATTTTTGCTCTCAGCCCCTTTTCACAAAGTAGGCGATATTTCTCTCGGATCACACTGCAAGGGCACCCTCGATCTCAAATCAGGGGATTTTTTTTATTTTTTTTATTTTCCTCTCAGCCCAAGATCACACAGCAAGGGCACAAACCAATCTCAAATCAGGGTTGTTGGGTTTTTTTTGTTTTTGTTTTTTTTTCTCTCTCAGCAAGGGCACCCCCAATCTCAAATCAGGGGATTTTTTCTCTCTCAACCCAAGATCACATATTAAGGGCTGCCCCCAATCTCCAATCAGGGGATTTTTTCTCTCAGCCCAAGTTCACACAGCAAGGACTGCCCCCGATCTCCAATCAGGGGATTTTTTCTCTCAGCCCAAGTTCACACAGCAAGGACTGCCCCCGATCTCTAATCAGGGGATTTTTTTTTCTCAGCCCAAGTTCACACAGCAAGGACTGCCCCCAATCTCCAATCAGGGGATTTTTTTTTTTCTCAGCCCAAGTTCACACAGCAAGGACTGCCCCCAATCTCCAATCAGGGGATTTTTTCTCTCAGCCCAAGATCACACAGCAAGGACTGCCCCCGATCTCCAATCAGGGGATTTTTTTTTCTCAGCCCAAGTTCACACAGCAAGGACTGCCCCCAATCTCCAATCAGGGGATTTTTCTCTCAGCCCAAGATCACACAGCAAGGACTGCCCCCGATCTCCAATCAGGGGATTTATTCTCTCAGCCCAAGTTCACACAGCAAGGACTGCCCCCGATCTCCAATCAGGGGATTTTTTCTCTCAGCCCAAGTTCACACAGCAAGGACTGCCCCTGATCTCCAATCAGGGGATTTTTTCTCTCAGCCCAAGTTCACACAGCAAGGACTGCCCCTGATCTCCAATCAGGGGATTTTTTCTCTCAGCCCAAGATCACACAGCAAGGACTGCCCCCAATCTCAAATCAGGGGATTTTTTTTAAATCTCACATATACATATATATATATATATACACACATATATACATATATATATATATATACATACATATACATATATACACATACACACATACATATACATACATACATACACACACACATATATATACTCACCCCACCATGCTAGCAACAGCACAGACACACCAGTCAAGTCTGTATTGAAAAGACTGGCCCGCCCGAGCTGCAGCCAGCATGTAGAGCAGGAGCGGCAACAGAGTGCGTCTGGTCAGTACGCAATCTGTGCAGTAACTGAAATGCTTGACTCATCGCTGCCTGTCCTGTGCATGCTGGTGTTGACTTAGGATAATGAAATTCGCCTGCCTCTTATCAGCACAGCTGCCTATTGGCTAGTCGGATGATAGCCTGCATATACTTACCGTCTCCATTCTCTGCTGGTCAGGATCCGCCTTGTCGGTATAAAACGTGGTGTTTCAATATTAAGCATCATTTCGTTCCGAAATTCTCAACACATTACAAACATGTCTGGACGTGGAAAGGGAGGAAAGGCTCGTGCCAAGGGAAAGAGCAGATCCAGCCGTGCTGGACTTCAGTTCCCAGTGGGAAGAATCCATCGTCTTCTCCGCCGTGGAAACTACTCCGAGCGTGTAGGTGCCGGTGCCCCAGTGTACATGGCTGCCGTCATGGAGTACTTGGCCGCTGAGGTTCTCGAGTTGGCAGGTAACGCCGCCCGTGACAACAAGAAGTCCAGGATCATCCCCCGTCATCTTCAGCTCGCCATCCGTAACGACGAGGAGTTGAACAAGCTTCTATCCGGTGTCACCATCGCCCAGGGAGGTGTACTGCCCAACATCCAGGCTGTACTTCTCCCCAAGAAGACCCAGAAAGCCAAGTAAACTGTAAATTATACGGTTTTCTACCCCCAACGGCCTTTTTCAAGGCCACCCACATCTTCCCAAAAGATTTATCTATCTTACGTTTTGTTGTGTTGTGTATATCATTTTATCTATGAAACCAAATTGCCTTAGTAGGTATCGTTTATGCTATTGTCGTACCTACACGATATATGAATGTTTAGTTCAAATATTTCGAAAAGGTGATAAGGAAATTACTAAAACACCATCGCGATGGTTAGGTTATTCCCTCTCTTGACTGGTTCTTAGTCTAGGTTAAATCTAATAAAATGCTTGGTCGTAGAAATCCACGAAGAACTGGTAGTAGTAGTGGTACATGGACAGAAGCCTCTTGGTGTAAACATCTTGTGATATGTGTGCCCTCCTATGATGAACCCTTTTCCTGTCCTGTGTTATTGAGTTGATAACATTGCAGTAAATATAGCAGGTCTGCTCTAAATGAGAGAGTGTGGATAATATTTCAGTAATAGACTTCACAATCCCTGAATTGTGCATAATCTCTGATGTACATAATCTTCCTAAGATAAATTGTGAATACATGATGGTGAATTTTCAATGTAACTTTAATGTACAAATAGAGAAGGAAGGGGTTAAAGAGGAGGGAACTCGACTGTGGCAGTCGGTGCTATTTTGGCGCGAATAGTTTGAATTTGGATTCTAAATATTTCCTTTGTTAACTACTAGTTGGCGGGCTTTTAAAGCTGATTGTACAAATATGTACATTCAGACCAGTAGAAGTAGTAGCAGTAGTATTACAGTGAAACCCCTCAATATAAAACCCCCTAGATTTGAACCACCCTGAACACTTTTCCCCCGGACACGTTTTAGTTTAATGCTGCTGGTGGCTAATTCGGCCAATATAAACTGATGAAAAAAAACTAAAATTATCGAAAACCTGGCATATTGGTACTCATCTGAGTCCAATGCCCATATCTTCAGAAAAAAAACGTTCAGTATATAGAAGTTGTTTGGGGATGTGATTTTGGTTTGTTGTCACTCTTTTCCACACGAAGCCTAGAGTAAATCGTTGCTACATGTGCTATAATATATGGTGAACGTCGATCGGATGGAATAATAATTTACGTATTCATGACTTAGATGAATAGCGACTGTCATCGCCATTTGGGATGCGTACTGTGAATCATACTTGATGCATTTACGGGGGGGGGGGGGATATAACAACACAATAACTGTGCACTGTGATTGCTTCGTAAACAGTGAGCAACGCTCAATACGTGAGTTCGATAAACAGGGTATACTGCAAGATCAGAACAGTTTTCTTGTTCCTGTGAAATTATTACAATGGATAGAAACAATATGTGAAAATTATATTGCAAACACTTATACTTTAGTACCCTTTTTATACATCCAGATAATCGTAAAAACTTACACGTGATCTTCACATATCGCAAAAAACTCAATAAAGTGTTAAAAACTGAGATGTTTCATAGGTTCAATATGTATATTTGCGGCCCATGCCCAACTATATCTTCCTGCAATTCTCCGCTTATGATGTGACATTCCCTAATCCCTATTCAACCACCACACGCAATCACTCCTATAATAGCAATTACCAGGCCTGAATTCTGGATTTTGGAAGAACGAACGGATATGAAAGGGTTAAGAAGAAATGAAGTAAATTACTATGGTGTGCGGCATCTTACAGGCGGTGTTATCTTGGCGGGAGTTGTTTGAATGTGAAATTTGTGCCTACGGTTCCTTTGTCCTATTGCTAGTTGGCGGGCTGTTTAAAGGTGTAATAAAACAAATACATCGGGTGATCTATTCAGCCAGTAATGCATTTGGTAGTAGTATGTACTACGTAAAATCATTACCGACTTGAAATAAAGATTATCTATCTGTCAGTAGTAGTAGTAGTAGTAGTAGTAGTAGTAGTAGTAGTAGTAGTAGTAGTAGTAGTAGTAGTAGTAGTAGTAGAAGTAGTAGTAGTAGTAGTAGCAGTAGTAGTAGTAATAGTAGTATTAGAATCACATCACATCAGGGGATTACGATGTTGTTGACTTGTCATTCAGTGTTAGTACTATGAAGTAACCATTTGATACACACTCGACTGGCTCGAATCATAGATGTGTATTGGATTAAAAGTTGAATTTAACTCACTATTAGCTTGGCTAGATAATATATTGTATATGGTGGATTTCGAAGGGGTAGAAGAATAGTTTTGAATGTATTTAGAATTATATATTTTTCCTTTCATGTCTGACTGGATGGCCAGATGTCAAACTGTGAATCGTACTTGATGCATGGCGTTTACCGGAGGGGGGGGGGGGGGGGGGGGGGGCAATTATAACATAACAATAATTGTGCATTGTGATTGCTTCGTAAACAGTGAGCAACGCTCAACAAGTGAGTTTGATAAACCGGGTATTTTCTTACTGGGGTGCGAATTTCTTTTTTCGAGACTGTCATTTTTCGAGGTGAAGCCGAGTCTGCAAGTCTATGCTATGTTGCAATTTACATGTGATACTGCGAGATCAGAAGTTTTCTTGTTCCTGTGAATTTATTAAAATGGATAGAAACACTCTGTGAAAATTATGTTGCAAACACTTATACTTTAGTACCCTTTTTATACATCCAGATAATCGTGAAAACTGACACGTGATCTTCACATATCGCAAGAAACTCCATTAATTGTTAAAACTGAGATGTTACATAGGTCCAGTATGTATATATGCGCCCCATGCCAACCTATATCTTCAATACTCAGGGTACGAAGTGACATTCCCTGATCCCTTTTGAACAACCACACGCAATCACCAGCCCTGAATTCTGATATCAGGAAGAAAGAATGGAAATGAAAGGGTTAAGAAGATTATCTATCTATCTATAGTAGTAGTAGTAGTAGTAGTAGTAGTAGTAGTAGTAGTAGTAGTAGTAGTTATTCACTGTAGTAAAATCACATCACATCAGGGGATTACATTGTTGTTGACTTGTCACTCAGTGTTAGTACTATTCTAGTCATAAAGTAACCACTTGATACACACTCGGCTGGCTCGAATTTTCTTTTTAATTTTTGGTAGCCTAAAAAAAGGAAACAGGCCTTTTTTTGTTTTTGCTGGCTCGAATCTTAGATGTGTATTGGGTGCAAAAGGTTAAAACGTATTTGACTCACTGTTAGCTTCTCTGGTTGATAATGTTTATTGTATATGTTGGATTTCTAAGGGCTAGAAGAATAGTTTTGAATGTATTTAGAATTATATATTTTCCCATGCTATGGCTGACTGGATGTTTACACTATATATTATGCTCGCCATGTCTGAACAATTATTCATTAAAAACTAAAACTGTACACCATAAATGCTTCAAAACAGTGAAATATATAATATATTGTTTATTGTATATGGTGGATTTCGAAGGGGTAGAAGAATAGTTTTGAATGTATTCAGAATTATATATTATTCCATTTTATGGCTGACTGGATGTTTACACTACATATGTTATGCTCGCCACAATCTGGATTGAACAATTATTCATCAAAAACTAAAACTGTGCTTCGAAACAATCCACTATATGGCTTGAGGGGTTGTGTACACTTTATTTAATAATCATCACTTTCGTCCACACTAAGACACGATACATATGATACTTAGAAAAAGGTTAGAATCTTTGGTGGATAGACAAAAGGTGATCGACATTCGTGCTAGAATGAATACAAATGAGATGTGATTTGATTTTATTTTATTCGGTCTAGTAAGATGTGTATTACATAGCATTTGGCACACAAAAAAATTCATATATAACGGTGACTAGATGGAGAGTCATTAAGTGCTATGCAATAGAATTCTTACCAGACATAGGATACACTAAAAGTTAGAAACCTATTTTCATAGTGGTCCCTGTCTGCCCAGAGTCCAATGGCATCACATCAAAAGTGTATCATATGTATGATACACTTTTGATCACATGTAATGATCAACTCCACTGCTCAAGATTCACATAACAACAATATCATATACTATAATACAAACGTTCGGACTAGAATTGATGAATTTCTTCTTATGACTCAGAGAGGATGTATAATGTGAAACTGTGTAACATGTGTAACATGGAGCTACCCCATTCTTTTCCTGAGTGGGTCGTAGATAGCACCAAATCTCTCTACACAACAAAGGCAATGTACGTATTAGTGTATTTCTTTTTTACTAAAGTACCTACATAACACTGTATTTTCTTCGTGAGGCTGATATATAACTCGACAGACAAATATGGATCGCATAGCACCAGTGAGGAGTATTCAGTCTTGAATTTCATTTTGCGCTTACAACTTGTTCTTCGTCATAGTAAGATGTTTGGATTACCCTCCGAACATGAGTTTGTTTGTAGCATGGCTAGAATACACACGCGATAATGAAGATTTAAAAGTATTTGTTCATGATATATGTGCATGATTTAAGTGGGAGATATGATTATTTGAGACAATGTGACACATTGAGCGAACATGAATCACAGTACGGAAAAGTGTAACGTCCTTTTCGTATCGCATACATAAACCAGAGGATTAGGATACTTATACAAATTCACGACATATCTTTAATTTCTGCAATAATCCTGTTCTAAATTATACTACCTGATCAAAGAAGATTACTTATATAAAGCCTTGTTTTAGATATTACTTATTTTATGCTTCCTAAAGAAGTTTTCAATTATTTGGTGCTCCCGTAAACAGAGATTTAGGTAAAGGTGTAAAACTCAACATATCCAGATAGCATATATACGTGTAGTTGTGTACACACATACCTAGTTATCAGAGACGGATATCTTTAGTCTGACGAGGGGAAACACGTACTGTCAGGGCGTTTGTATTGATCAATCATGGGAGATTTGGTGACCGAAATTATGATAACGACAATTCTTTAATAAGCCAGGCCTGCTTGCACGTGGATGAGTGTGGTTGACATAGTAATTTCAAATCAAACTTATCTTTTCTAAAACGCAATCGATTAAATAGCGAAAAACAGATCGCATATCAATCCAAATGTCTTAGCGGGCAGACTCTGTGGCTAAGAAGAATACGATTCAAAATATAGAGGCAATTATAGACAACAGATAAGCAGATATAGACAACTGAGAAAATGCAGTGACCATAGATAAACAATCGTATAAAAGGTATAGGCTCTTTTTGGATGATGTGGGTGGCCTTGAAAAAGGCCGTTGGGGGTCGTTAGTCAGAAACGATGTGCTTTCTAACCGCCGAATCCGTACAGGGTACGTCCTTGGCGTTTCAAAGCGTAGACGACGTCCATGGCGGTGACAGTCTTTCTCTTGGCGTGCTCGGTGTAGGTGACGGCATCACGGATGACGTTCTCGAGGAAAACCTTCAGGACACCACGGGTCTCTTCGTAGATGAGGCCAGAGATACGCTTGACACCACCACGACGAGCCAGACGACGGATAGCGGGCTTGGTGATACCCTGGATGTTATCACGCAACACCTTACGATGACGCTTGGCGCCTCCCTTTCCCAGTCCTTTTCCTCCTTTGCCGCGTCCAGACATGATTATCAGATGAATGATACCTGGTAGACGAGGAACGGGTTTATATATGGTTGATATTCGAATAGAGATTTCAAGCACCGAAACGCCATTGGTTGATAGTCCGAGGGGAATGCTGTCCCCTCATAGGCTAAAACTTGCCGCCTTTATTTCCCTCCACTTCGATAACTCTTCAGAGTCTGTTCGAAACTGATCACATACCATTACTATTAGGACTGCAGTCAGCTTTGATTCGATGATTTTTATATTTTCTTTCATTATTGGATCTCGATGTATATATATACTGTATATTTATGTATTACACAACCATGCCTCAATATCTTTGTACTGTTTACTCCATATCTCCTTTAACGCAATATAATTACCTATTTGTAACGTTGTGTGAATTTAAAGTGTGGTTTTGAAATATCTAATACAGTCAATAAATATACATTTTGATTTTTTTAATCATTTTTCTTCATAAACATACATACATACATTTACGATTATACTTATACAAGGCGATCCTGGCATGTTTTTGTATATTTTGTGATATATTTGAACGGTTTTACCGCAGCATTCAGTGATGGCAACTATTTCACATACGTGTATCAATAAATGGTCTCTTATTCCTCACAACTGGCCAGGTTTTTACTGTGATAAGTCAAAAATATCAGAAACACCGTGCAGGGTTTTAGCGGATATTTGGAAACAGGGTGTCCAAATAGAGGTTTCATAGACTTTTGCGTGTCCAAAGTGTGGTACAAAATACATACTACTAATAAGATAGACCCTATACCTTTACAGATTTTGCTTTTTTAGGCCAGATGCTGCTTTGTGTGTCTTATAAAAGTGACACTACAGCTTCTACATCTTCTATCTTTTAAGAAAAGTCATCTTCAGAAAATTCTGACAAACTTTTGGGTGTCCTAACTGTCAAAAAACAGTGTTCTGCGTGTCCAAATGACACGCTGGACGCATTGCTGCTAAGCCCCTGACACCGTGGCGTGTATTAAGCCTTTATACTGTTGTATAGAATGTGCATTGTAGTGTATGGATTTGGTCCTATATAAGCCAAATGACTGGCCAGAATTTTATTTGTATATATTAGTAAGTATGATGTGTAGATATCATTTGGATTGGACAATGGGGCTTATTTTAATTGAGGGTACTTCATTGTTTCACTACTACTACTACTACTACTACTACTACTACTACTACTACTACTACTACTACTACAACTACAACAACAACAACAACAACAACAACTGGTCTGAATGTTCATATGTGTACGATGAGCTTTAAAAGCCCACCTACTAGATATAGAAGTTAACAAAGGAAATGTTCTGGCGCTCAAATTCAATTCAAACTACTACTGGCGCCAAAATAGCACCGGCGGCCCCAGCCAAGTTCCTTCTTCTATAACCCCTTCCTTCTCTGTGTGTACAATAAACTTGTAATGCGATCAATTAGGGTTCATTTTGGGGTAGCATGATACTCGTTATCGGTGATTATGGGTGAGGGTTAAAATCGACCTAGAATGCAATTGCATATGTAGTATTCAAGTAGCGGGGCTACCTCAGGTTTTCTATAGTAATGATAACACCAGATAACTTCATATATCAGCGATAATTCAAACATATTAGAATATGGATTACGTCTGAGATCCAAATGCGGGTATTCATCTGAGCTTCTGAGGAATGATATTGAATTCAAATCACCCCGTAAGATACTACATTGTGTGTGGGGGGGGGGGGGGGGGGGTATCCAATACTCTGGTTCATATTAACCTTTTTGTTATAATGACTTTGCATTGTAACGTATGGATTTTAGTCCAATATAAGCCAAACGGCTTGCCGGAATTTTATCAGTATAAATTTGGATGTGTGAAATGTGTATGTAGTATTTGGTTTAGACAATGCACTTTGTTTATCATACTCTCAATGTGAGTGGTGGTCGTAATAAATCCATTGCAATTATGAAGATGACTAAAATAGCGATGGTGATTCTTGACGATAGTTAAATTTCAATACTATACTTCGAATGTGCAGTCACGACTTAACCTCAGTTAGCAATCGTGATTGCAATTGATATCTAGACCATTACAATTGATCGGATATTTGAAAGACATACAATACGACTAATGAACTGATTCAAAAGAATCATGAGAATAGTAGAACGATTGTGAAGTGCTTTAAGTTACAAGTGGATTAGCCAACAGTTTGGCTGTAACTGTTCAAACGGTTATATCTCAGTAGTGTGTAGTCCCTTACTAATATTTCTAATCTATTTCAAATCATCATACCAACTACACTTATTCATCTATATCGGAATAATATATGTGAAAATGTTCCAACACTAGTGCAGGAGAAAAGACCGGTATTGCAAAATAGTTCATCTCGGGTTGCTGGACTTAGTTACTATGCTTGGCAAGGCTCCTGTTGTAATGAGTATCATTTGTCTTTAACGCTCAGGATTAGAGCGCCTATATGAAGTGGTTTCACCAATTCAACAATATTGAAATCACTATGCGTCGCATGTTAAAACTTGTGTCGCGCCCATTCGTCACAGTTTGCGTTATTAATGTTAATCGATAATCTTACTTCATGCACTTAGATTGTTTATTGATGTATTACGTTAAAAAACAAAATAGATTACTGCTATTGACGAATCTTGTGTGATCATAATTGAAACAGTGCGAGCAGTATTGACATATACCCTTATACAATAAAATAAAAAAGAAACAACATCACGCAAGATAGATCTCTTTTTGGAGGTTTTGGGTGGCCTTGAAAAAGGCCGTTGGGGTAGTAAGGCAGTTGGAAACTGTTTACTTGGAGCTGGTGTACTTGGTGACAGCCTTGGTTCCCTCAGAGACGGCGTGCTTGGCCAACTCTCCGGGCAGGATCAGACGGACGGCGGTCTGGATTTCCCTGCTGGTGATGGTGGAACGCTTGTTGTAGTGGGCAAGACGGGAAGCTTCACCGGCAATACGCTCGAAGATGTCGTTGACGAAAGAGTTCATGATGCCCATAGCCTTGCTGGAGACACCAGTGTCGGGGTGGACCTGCTTCAGGACCTTGTAGATGTAGATGGCGTAACTCTCACGTCTCTTCTTCCTGCGGCCTCCTTTTCCTGCTGGCTTTGCGGCCTTAGCAGCCTTCTTGGAGCCTTTGGAGCTAACCTTGGGTGGCATGATGATTGTTGGAGTTCAAATGAATTGAATGGCGAAAACTGCGCTGCTTCAACTATTTACAGCAAGCTATGCAAATTTTCGGATCCTGAGCAGCAATTTTTAAGAGGGGCAGATTAAATTCGCCCGCACTTATTTCCCGCAGCTGATTGGCAGATCGCGGTTTCTCTTTGTCAGCTGCCTATCTCACGCATCTACTTATAGAACCGCCTGGAAGTTGAACAATGAAATTCGCCTGCCTCTTATCAGCACAGCTGCCTATTGGCTAGTCGGATGATAGCCTGCATATACTTACCGTCTCCATTCTCTGCTGGTCAGGATCCGCCTTGTCGGTATAAAACGTGGTGTTTCAATATTAAGCATCATTTCGTTCCGAAATTCTCAACACATTACAAACATGTCTGGACGTGGAAAGGGAGGAAAGGCTCGTGCCAAGGGAAAGAGCAGATCCAGCCGTGCTGGACTTCAGTTCCCAGTGGGAAGAATCCATCGTCTTCTCCGCCGTGGAAACTACTCCGAGCGTGTAGGTGCCGGTGCCCCAGTGTACATGGCTGCCGTCATGGAGTACTTGGCCGCTGAGGTTCTCGAGTTGGCAGGTAACGCCGCCCGTGACAACAAGAAGTCCAGGATCATCCCCCGTCATCTTCAGCTCGCCATCCGTAACGACGAGGAGTTGAACAAGCTTCTATCCGGTGTCACCATCGCCCAGGGAGGTGTACTGCCCAACATCCAGGCTGTACTTCTCCCCAAGAAGACCCAGAAAGCCAAGTAAACTGTAAATTATACGGTTTTCTACCCCCAACGGCCTTTTTCAAGGCCACCCACATCTTCCCAAAAGATTTATCTATCTTACGTTTTGTTGTGTTGTGTATATCATTTTATCTATGAAACCAAATTGCCTTAGTAGGTATCGTTTATGCTATTGTCGTACCTACACGATATATGAATGTTTAGTTCAAATATTTCGAAAAGGTGATAAGGAAATTACTAAAACACCATCGCGATGGTTAGGTTATTCCTTCTCTTGACTGGTTCTTAGTCTAGGTTAAATCTAATAAAATGCTTGGTCGTAGAAATCCACGAAGAACTGGTAGTAGTAGTGGTACATGGACAGAAGCCTCTTGGTGTAAACATCTTGTGATATGTGTGCCCTCCTATGATGAACCCTTTTCCTGTCCTGTGTTATTGAGTTGATAACATTGCAGTAAATATAGCAGGTCTGCTCTAAATGAGAGAGTGTGGATAATATTTCAGTAATAGACTTCACAATCCCTGAATTGTGCATAATCTCTGATGTACATAATCTTCCTAAGATAAATTGTGAATACATGATGGTGAATTTTCAATGTAACTTTAATGTACAAATAGAGAAGGAAGGGGTTAAAGAGGAGGGAACTCGACTGTGGCAGTCGGTGCTATTTTGGCGCGAATAGTTTGAATTTGGATTCTAAATATTTCCTTTGTTAACTACTAGTTGGCGGGCTTTTAAAGCTGATTGTACAAATATGTACATTCAGACCAGTAGAAGTAGTAGCAGTAGTATTACAGTGAAACCCCTCAATATAAAACCCCCTAGATTTGAACCACCCTGAACACTTTTCCCCCGGACACGTTTTAGTTTAATGCTGCTGGTGGCTAATTCGGCCAATATAAACTGATGAAAAAAAAACTAAAATTATCGAAAACCTGGCATATTGGTACTCATCTGAGTCCAATGCCCATATCTTCAGAAAAAAAACGTTCAGTATATAGAAGTTGTTTGGGGATGTGATTTTGGTTTGTTGTCACTCTTTTCCACACGAAGCCTAGAGTAAATCGTTGCTACATGTGCTATAATATATGGTGAACGTCGATCGGATGGAATAATAATTTACGTATTCATGACTTAGATGAATAGCGACTGTCATCGCCATTTGGGATGCGTACTGTGAATCATACTTGATGCATTTACGGGGGGGGGGGGGGGATATAACAACACAATAACTGTGCACTGTGATTGCTTCGTAAACAGTGAGCAACGCTCAATACGTGAGTTCGATAAACAGGGTATACTGCAAGATCAGAACAGTTTTCTTGTTCCTGTGAAATTATTACAATGGATAGAAACAATATGTGAAAATTATATTGCAAACACTTATACTTTAGTACCCTTTTTATACATCCAGATAATCGTAAAAACTTACACGTGATCTTCACATATCGCAAAAAACTCAATAAAGTGTTAAAAACTGAGATGTTTCATAGGTTCAATATGTATATTTGCGGCCCATGCCCAACTATATCTTCCTGCAATTCTCCGCTTATGATGTGACATTCCCTAATCCCTATTCAACCACCACACGCAATCACTCCTATACTAGCAATTACCAGGCCTGAATTCTGGATTTTGGAAGAACGAACGGATATGAAAGGGTTAAGAAGAAATGAAGTAAATTACTATGGTGTGCGGCATCTTACAGGCGGTGTTATCTTGGCGGGAGTTGTTTGAATGTGAAATTTGTGCCTACGGTTCCTTTGTCCTATTGCTAGTTGGCGGGCTGTTTAAAGGTGTAATAAAACAAATACATCGGGTGATCTATTCAGCCAGTAATGCATTTGGTAGTAGTATGTACTACGTAAAATCATTACCGACTTGAAATAAAGATTATCTATCTGTCAGTAGTAGTAGTAGTAGTAGTAGTAGTAGTAGTAGTAGTAGTAGTAGTAGTAGTAGTAGTAGTAGAAGTAGTAGTAGTAGTAGTAGCAGTAGTAGTAGTAATAGTAGTATTAGAATCACATCACATCAGGGGATTACGATGTTGTTGACTTGTCATTCAGTGTTAGTACTATGAAGTAACCATTTGATACACACTCGACTGGCTCGAATCATAGATGTGTATTGGATTAAAAGTTGAATTTAACTCACTATTAGCTTGGCTAGATAATATATTGTATATGGTGGATTTCGAAGGGGTAGAAGAATAGTTTTGAATGTATTTAGAATTATATATTTTTCCTTTCATGTCTGACTGGATGGCCAGATGTCAAACTGTGAATCGTACTTGATGCATGGCGTTTACCGGAGGGGGGGGGGGGGGGGGCAATTATAACATAACAATAATTGTGCATTGTGATTGCTTCGTAAACAGTGAGCAACGCTCAACAAGTGAGTTTGATAAACCGGGTATTTTCTTACTGGGGTGCGAATTTCTTTTTTCGAGACTGTCATTTTTCGAGGTGAAGCCGAGTCTGCAAGTCTATGCTATGTTGCAATTTACATGTGATACTGCGAGATCAGAAGTTTTCTTGTTCCTGTGAATTTATTAAAATGGATAGAAACACTCTGTGAAAATTATGTTGCAAACACTTATACTTTAGTACCCTTTTTATACATCCAGATAATCGTGAAAACTGACACGTGATCTTCACATATCGCAAGAAACTCCATTAATTGTTAAAACTGAGATGTTACATAGGTCCAGTATGTATATATGCGCCCCATGCCAACCTATATCTTCAATACTCAGGGTACGAAGTGACATTCCCTGATCCCTTTTGAACAACCACACGCAATCACCAGCCCTGAATTCTGATATCAGGAAGAAAGAATGGAAATGAAAGGGTTAAGAAGATTATCTATCTATCTATAGTAGTAGTAGTATTAGTAGTAGTAGTAGTAGTAGTAGTAGTAGTAGTAGTAGTAGTAGTAGTAGTAGTAGTAGTAGTAGTAGTAGTAGTTATTCACTGTAGTAAAATCACATCACATCAGGGGATTACATTGTTGTTGACTTGTCACTCAGTGTTAGTACTATTCTAGTCATAAAGTAACCACTTGATACACACTCGGTTGGCTCGAATTTTCTTTTTAATTTTTGGTAGCCTAAAAAAAGGAAACAGGCCTTTTTTGTTTTTGCTGGCTCGAATCTTAGATGTGTATTGGGTGCAAAAGGTTAAAACGTATTTGACTCACTGTTAGCTTCTCTGGTTGATAATGTTTATTGTATATGTTGGATTTCGAAGGGCTAGAAGAATAGTTTTGAATGTATTTAGAATTATATATTTTCCCATGCTATGGCTGACTGGATGTTTACACTATATATTATGCTCGCCATGTCTGAACAATTATTCATTAAAAACTAAAACTGTACACCATAAATGCTTCAAAACAGTGAAATATATAATATATTGTTTATTGTATATGGTGGATTTCGAAGGGGTAGAAGAATAGTTTTGAATGTATTCAGAATTATATATTTTTCCATTTTATGGCTGACTGGATGTTTACACTACATATGTTATGCTCGCCACAATCTGGATTGAACAATTATTCATCAAAAACTAAAACTGTGCTTCGAAACAATCCACTATATGGCTTGAGGGGTTGTGTACACTTTATTTAATAATCATCACTTTCGTCCACACTAAGACACGATACATATGATACTTAGAAAAAGGTTAGAATCTTTGGTGGATAGACAAAAGGTGATCGACATTCGTGCTAGAATGAATACAAATGAGATGTGATTTGATTTTATTTTATTCGGTCTAGTAAGATGTGTATTACATAGCATTTGGCACACAAAAAAATTCATATATAACGGTGACTAGATGGAGAGTCATTAAGTGCTATGCAATAGAATTCTTACCAGACATAGGATACACTAAAAGTTAGAAACCTATTTTCATAGTGGTCCCTGTCTGCCCAGAGTCCAATGGCATCACATCAAAAGTGTATCATATGTATGATACACTTTTGATCACATGTAATGATCAACTCCACTGCTCAAGATTCACATAACAACAATATCATATACTATAATACAAACGTTCGGACTAGAATTGATGAATTTCTTCTTATGACTCAGAGAGGATGTATAATGTGAAACTGTGTAACATGTGTAACATGGAGCTACCCCATTCTTTTCCTGAGTGGGTCGTAGATAGCACCAAATCTCTCTACACAACAAAGGCAATGTACGTATTAGTGTATTTCTTTTTTACTAAAGTACCTACATAACACTGTATTTTCTTCGTGAGGCTGATATATAACTCGACAGACAAATATGGATCGCATAGCACCAGTGAGGAGTATTCAGTCTTGAATTTCATTTTGCGCTTACAACTTGTTCTTCGTCATAGTAAGATGTTTGGATTACCCTCCGAACATGAGTTTGTTTGTAGCATGGCTAGAATACACACGCGATAATGAAGATTTAAAAGTATTTGTTCATGATATATGTGCATGATTTAAGTGGGAGATATGATTATTTGAGACAATGTGACACATTGAGCGAACATGAATCACAGTACGGAAAAGTGTAACGTCCTTTTCGTATCGCATACATAAACCAGAGGATTAGGATACTTATACAAATTCACGACATATCTTTAATTTCTGCAATAATCCTGTTCTAAATTATACTACCTGATCAAAGAAGATTACTTATATAAAGCCTTGTTTTAGATATTACTTATTTTATGCTTCCTAAAGAAGTTTTCAATTATTTGGTGCTCCCGTAAACAGAGATTTAGGTAAAGGTGTAAAACTCAACATATCCAGATAGCATATATACGTGTAGTTGTGTACACACATACCTAGTTATCAGAGACGGATATCTTTAGTCTGACGAGGGGAAACACGTACTGTCAGGGCGTTTGTATTGATCAATCATGGGAGATTTGGTGACCGAAATTATGATAACGACAATTCTTTAATAAGCCAGGCCTGCTTGCACGTGGATGAGTGTGGTTGACATAGTAATTTCAAATCAAACTTATCTTTTCTAAAACGCAATCGATTAAATAGCGAAAAACAGATCGCATATCAATCCAAATGTCTTAGCGGGCAGACTCTGTGGCTAAGAAGAATACGATTCAAAATATAGAGGCAATTATAGACAACAGATAAGCAGATATAGACAACTGAGAAAATGCAGTGACCATAGATAAACAATCGTATAAAAGGTATAGGCTCTTTTTGGATGATGTGGGTGGCCTTGAAAAAGGCCGTTGGGGGTCGTTAGTCAGAAACGATGTGCTTTCTAACCGCCGAATCCGTACAGGGTACGTCCTTGGCGTTTCAAAGCGTAGACGACGTCCATGGCGGTGACAGTCTTTCTCTTGGCGTGCTCGGTGTAGGTGACGGCATCACGGATGACGTTCTCGAGGAAAACCTTCAGGACACCACGGGTCTCTTCGTAGATGAGGCCAGAGATACGCTTGACACCACCACGACGAGCCAGACGACGGATAGCGGGCTTGGTGATACCCTGGATGTTATCACGCAACACCTTACGATGACGCTTGGCGCCTCCCTTTCCCAGTCCTTTTCCTCCTTTGCCGCGTCCAGACATGATTATCAGATGAATGATACCTGGTAGACGAGGAACGGGTTTATATATGGTTGATATTCGAATAGAGATTTCAAGCACCGAAACGCCATTGGTTGATAGTCCGAGGGGAATGCTGTCCCCTCATAGGCTAAAACTTGCCGCCTTTATTTCCCTCCACTTCGATAACTCTTCAGAGTCTGTTCGAAACTGATCACATACCATTACTATTAGGACTGCAGTCAGCTTTGATTCGATGATTTTTATATTTTCTTTCATTATTGGATCTCGATGTATATATATACTGTATATTTATGTATTACACAACCATGCCTCAATATCTTTGTACTGTTTACTCCATATCTCCTTTAACGCAATATAATTACCTATTTGTAACGTTGTGTGAATTTAAAGTGTGGTTTTGAAATATCTAATACAGTCAATAAATATACATTTTGATTTTTTTAATCATTTTTCTTCATAAACATACATACATACATTTACGATTATACTTATACAAGGCGATCCTGGCATGTTTTTGTATATTTTGTGATATATTTGAACGGTTTTACCGCAGCATTCAGTGATGGCAACTATTTCACATACGTGTATCAATAAATGGTCTCTTATTCCTCACAACTGGCCAGGTTTTTACTGTGATAAGTCAAAAATATCAGAAACACCGTGCAGGGTTTTAGCGGATATTTGGAAACAGGGTGTCCAAATAGAGGTTTCATAGACTTTTGCGTGTCCAAAGTGTGGTACAAAATACATACTACTAATAAGATAGACCCTATACCTTTACAGATTTTGCTTTTTTAGGCCAGATGCTGCTTTGTGTGTCTTATAAAAGTGACACTACAGCTTCTACATCTTCTATCTTTTAAGAAAAGTCATCTTCAGAAAATTCTGACAAACTTTTGGGTGTCCTAACTGTCAAAAAACAGTGTTCTGCGTGTCCAAATGACACGCTGGACGCATTGCTGCTAAGCCCCTGACACCGTGGCGTGTATTAAGCCTTTATACTGTTGTATAGAATGTGCATTGTAGTGTATGGATTTGGTCCTATATAAGCCAAATGACTGGCCAGAATTTTATTTGTATATATTAGTAAGTATGATGTGTAGATATCATTTGGATTGGACAATGGGGCTTATTTTAATTGAGGGTACTTCATTGTTTCACTACTACTACTACTACTACTACTACTACTACTACTACTACTACTACTACTACTACTACTACTACAACAACAACAACAACAACAACAACTGGTCTGAATGTTCATATGTGTACGATGAGCTTTAAAAGCCCACCTACTAGATATAGAAGTTAACAAAGGAAATGTTCTGGCGCTCAAATTCAATTCAAACTACTACTGGCGCCAAAATAGCACAGGCGGCCCCAGCCAAGTTCCTTCTTCTATAACCCCTTCCTTCTCTGTGTGTACAATAAACTTGTAATGCGATCAATTAGGGTTCATTTTGGGGTAGCATGATACTCGTTATCGGTGATTATGGGTGAGGGTTAAAATCGACCTAGAATGCAATTGCATATGTAGTATTCAAGTAGCGGGGCTACCTCAGGTTTTCTATAGTAATGATAACACCAGATAACTTCATATATCAGCGATAATTCAAATATATTAGAATATGGATTACGTCTGAGATCCAAATGCGGGTATTCATCTGAGCTTCTGAGGAATGATATTGAATTCAAATCACCCCGTAAGATACTACATTGTGTGTGTGGGGGGGGGGGGGTATCCAATACTCTGGTTCATATTAACCTTTTTGTTATAATGACTTTGCATTGTAACGTATGGATTTTAGTCCAATATAAGCCAAACGGCTTGCCGGAATTTTATCAGTATAAATTTGGATGTGTGAAATGTGTATGTAGTATTTGGTTTAGACAATGCACTTTGTTTATCATACTCTCAATGTGAGTGGTGGTCGTAATAAATCCATTGCAATTATGAAGATGACTAAAATAGCGATGGTGATTCTTGACGATAGTTAAATTTCAATACTATACTTCGAACGTGCAGTCACGACTTAACCTCAGTTAGCAATCGTGATTGCAATTGATATCTAGACCATTACAATTGATCGGATATTTGAAAGACATACAATACGACTAATGAACTGATTCAAAAGAATCATGAGAATAGTAGAACGATTGTGAAGTGCTTTAAGTTACAAGTGGATTAGCCAACAGTTTGGCTGTAACTGTTCAAACGGTTATATCTCAGTAGTGTGTAGTCCCTTACTAATATTTCTAATCTATTTCAAATCATCATACCAACTACACTTATTCATCTATATCGGAATAATATATGTGAAAATGTTCCAACACTAGTGCAGGAGAAAAGACCGGTATTGCAAAATAGTTCATCTCGGGTTGCTGGACTTAGTTACTATGCTTGGCAAGGCTCCTGTTGTAATGAGTATCATTTGTCTTTAACGCTCAGGATTAGAGCGCCTATATGAAGTGGTTTCACCAATTCAACAATATTGAAATCACTATGCGTCGCATGTTAAAACTTGTGTCGCGCCCATTCGTCACAGTTTGCGTTATTAATGTTAATCGATAATCTTACTTCATGCACTTAGATTGTTTATTGATGTATTACGTTAAAAAACAAAATAGATTACTGCTATTGACGAATCTTGTGTGATCATAATTGAAACAGTGCGAGCAGTATTGACATATACCCTTATACAATAAAATAAAAAAGAAACAACATCACGCAAGATAGATCTCTTTTTGGAGGTTTTGGGTGGCCTTGAAAAAGGCCGTTGGGGTAGTAAGGCAGTTGGAAACTGTTTACTTGGAGCTGGTGTACTTGGTGACAGCCTTGGTTCCCTCAGAGACGGCGTGCTTGGCCAACTCTCCGGGCAGGATCAGACGGACGGCGGTCTGGATTTCCCTGCTGGTGATGGTGGAACGCTTGTTGTAGTGGGCAAGACGGGAAGCTTCACCGGCAATACGCTCGAAGATGTCGTTGACGAAAGAGTTCATGATGCCCATAGCCTTGCTGGAGACACCAGTGTCGGGGTGGACCTGCTTCAGGACCTTGTAGATGTAGATGGCGTAACTCTCACGTCTCTTCTTCCTGCGGCCTCCTTTTCCTGCTGGCTTTGCGGCCTTAGCAGCCTTCTTGGAGCCTTTGGAGCTAACCTTGGGTGGCATGATGATTGTTGGAGTTCAAATGAATTGAATGGCGAGACTGCGCTGCTTCAACTATTTACAGCAAGCTATGCAAATTTTCGGATCCTGAGCAGCAATTTTTAAGAGGGGCAGATTAAATTCGCCCGCACTTATTTCCCGCAGCTGATTGGCAGATCGCGGTTTCTCTTTGTCAGCTGCCTATCTCACGCATCTACTTATAGAACCGCCTGGAAGTTGAACAATGAAATTCGCCTGCCTCTTATCAGCACAGCTGCCTATTGGCTAGTCGGATGATAGCCTGCATATACTTACCGTCTCCATTCTCTGCTGGTCAGGATCCGCCTTGTCGGTATAAAACGTGGTGTTTCAATATTAAGCATCATTTCGTTCCGAAATTCTCAACACATTACAAACATGTCTGGACGTGGAAAGGGAGGAAAGGCTCGTGCCAAGGGAAAGAGCAGATCCAGCCGTGCTGGACTTCAGTTCCCAGTGGGAAGAATCCATCGTCTTCTCCGCCGTGGAAACTACTCCGAGCGTGTAGGTGCCGGTGCCCCAGTGTACATGGCTGCCGTCATGGAGTACTTGGCCGCTGAGGTTCTCGAGTTGGCAGGTAACGCCGCCCGTGACAACAAGAAGTCCAGGATCATCCCCCGTCATCTTCAGCTCGCCATCCGTAACGACGAGGAGTTGAACAAGCTTCTATCCGGTGTCACCATCGCCCAGGGAGGTGTACTGCCCAACATCCAGGCTGTACTTCTCCCCAAGAAGACCCAGAAAGCCAAGTAAACTGTAAATTATACGGTTTTCTACCCCCAACGGCCTTTTTCAAGGCCACCCACATCTTCCCAAAAGATTTATCTATCTTACGTTTTGTTGTGTTGTGTATATCATTTTATCTATGAAACCAAATTGCCTTAGTAGGTATCGTTTATGCTATTGTCGTACCTACACGATATATGAATGTTTAGTTCAAATATTTCGAAAAGGTGATAAGGAAATTACTAAAACACCATCGCGATGGTTAGGTTATTCCCTCTCTTGACTGGTTCTTAGTCTAGGTTAAATCTAATAAAATGCTTGGTCGTAGAAATCCACGAAGAACTGGTAGTAGTAGTGGTACATGGACAGAAGCCTCTTGGTGTAAACATCTTGTGATATGTGTGCCCTCCTATGATGAACCCTTTTCCTGTCCTGTGTTATTGAGTTGATAACATTGCAGTAAATATAGCAGGTCTGCTCTAAATGAGAGAGTGTGGATAATATTTCAGTAATAGACTTCACAATCCCTGAATTGTGCATAATCTCTGATGTACATAATCTTCCTAAGATAAATTGTGAATACATGATGGTGAATTTTCAATGTAACTTTAATGTACAAATAGAGAAGGAAGGGGTTAAAGAGGAGGGAACTCGACTGTGGCAGTCGGTGCTATTTTGGCGCGAATAGTTTGAATTTGGATTCTAAATATTTCCTTTGTTAACTACTAGTTGGCGGGCTTTTAAAGCTGATTGTACAAATATGTACATTCAGACCAGTAGAAGTAGTAGCAGTAGTATTACAGTGAAACCCCTCAATATAAAACCCCCTAGATTTGAACCACCCTGAACACTTTTCCCCCGGACACGTTTTAGTTTAATGCTGCTGGTGGCTAATTCGGCCAATATAAACTGATGAAAAAAAAACTAAAATTATCGAAAACCTGGCATATTGGTACTCATCTGAGTCCAATGCCCATATCTTCAGAAAAAAAACGTTCAGTATATAGAAGTTGTTTGGGGATGTGATTTTGGTTTGTTGTCACTCTTTTCCACACGAAGCCTAGAGTAAATCGTTGCTACATGTGCTATAATATATGGTGAACGTCGATCGGATGGAATAATAATTTACGTATTCATGACTTAGATGAATAGCGACTGTCATCGCCATTTGGGATGCGTACTGTGAATCATACTTGATGCATTTACGGGGGGGGGGGATATAACAACACAATAACTGTGCACTGTGATTGCTTCGTAAACAGTGAGCAACGCTCAATACGTGAGTTCGATAAACAGGGTATACTGCAAGATCAGAACAGTTTTCTTGTTCCTGTGAAATTATTACAATGGATAGAAACAATATGTGAAAATTATATTGCAAACACTTATACTTTAGTACCCTTTTTATACATCCAGATAATCGTAAAAACTTACACGTGATCTTCACATATCGC
This sequence comes from Maea johnstoni, assembly GCA_963942565.1. Lineage (NCBI taxonomy): Eukaryota > Metazoa > Annelida > Polychaeta > Spionida > Magelonidae > Maea > Maea johnstoni. Next base: position 20,735,736 of record OZ012696.1, read on the forward strand.
AAAAAACTCAATAAAGTGTTAAAAACTGAGATGTTTCATAGGTTCAATATGTATATTTGCGGCCCATGCCCAACTATATCTTCCTGCAATTCTCCGCTTATGATGTGACATTCCCTAATCCCTATTCAACCACCACACGCAATCACTCCTATAATAGCAATTACCAGGCCTGAATTCTGGATTTTGGAAGAACGAACGGATATGAAAGGGTTAAGAAGAAATGAAGTAAATTACTATGGTGTGCGGCATCTTACAGGCGGTGTTATCTTGGCGGGAGTTGTTTGAATGTGAAATTTGTGCCTACGGTTCCTTTGTCCTATTGCTAGTTGGCGGGCTGTTTAAAGGTGTAATAAAACAAATACATCGGGTGATCTATTCAGCCAGTAATGCATTTGGTAGTAGTATGTACTACGTAAAATCATTACCGACTTGAAATAAAGATTATCTATCTGTCAGTAGTAGTAGTAGTAGTAGTAGTAGTAGTAGTAGTAGTAGTAGTAGTAGAAGTAGTAGTAGTAGTAGTAGCAGTAGTAGTAGTAATAGTAGTATTAGAATCACATCACATCAGGGGATTACGATGTTGTTGACTTGTCATTCAGTGTTAGTACTATGAAGTAACCATTTGATACACACTCGACTGGCTCGAATCATAGATGTGTATTGGATTAAAAGTTGAATTTAACTCACTATTAGCTTGGCTAGATAATATATTGTATATGGTGGATTTCGAAGGGGTAGAAGAATAGTTTTGAATGTATTTAGAATTATATATTTTTCCTTTCATGTCTGACTGGATGGCCAGATGTCAAACTGTGAATCGTACTTGATGCATGGCGATTACCGGAGGGGGGGGGGGGGGGGGGGCAATTATAACATAACAATAATTGTGCATTGTGATTGCTTCGTAAACAGTGAGCAACGCTCAACAAGTGAGTTTGATAAACCGGGTATTTTCTTACTGGGGTGCGAATTTCTTTTTTCGAGACTGTCATTTTTCGAGGTGAAGCCGAGTCTGCAAGTCTATGCTATGTTGCAATTTACATGTGATACTGCGAGATCAGAAGTTTTCTTGTTCCTGTGAATTTATTAAAATGGATAGAAACACTCTGTGAAAATTATGTTGCAAACACTTATACTTTAGTACCCTTTTTATACATCCAGATAATCGTGAAAACTGACACGTGATCTTCACATATCGCAAGAAACTCCATTAATTGTTAAAACTGAGATGTTACATAGGTCCAGTATGTATATATGCGCCCCATGCCAACCTATATCTTCAATACTCAGGGTACGAAGTGACATTCCCTGATCCCTTTTGAACAACCACACGCAATCACCAGCCCTGAATTCTGATATCAGGAAGAAAGAATGGAAATGAAAGGGTTAAGAAGATTATCTATCTATCTATAGTAGTAGTAGTAGTAGTAGTAGTAGTAGTAGTAGTAGTAGTAGTAGTAGTAGTAGTAGTTATTCACTGTAGTAAAATCACATCACATCAGGGGATTACATTGTTGTTGACTTGTCACTCAGTGTTAGTACTATTCTAGTCATAAAGTAACCACTTGATACACACTCGGCTGGCTCGAATTTTCTTTTTAATTTTTGGTAGCCTAAAAAAAGGAAACAGGCCTTTTTTGTTTTTGCTGGCTCGAATCTTAGATGTGTATTGGGTGCAAAAGGTTAAAACGTATTTGACTCACTGTTAGCTTCTCTGGTTGATAATGTTTATTGTATATGTTGGATTTCGAAGGGCTAGAAGAATAGTTTTGAATGTATTTAGAATTATATATTTTCCCATGCTATGGCTGACTGGATGTTTACACTATATATTATGCTCGCCATGTCTGAACAATTATTCATTAAAAACTAAAACTGTACACCATAAATGCTTCAAAACAGTGAAATATATAATATATTGTTTATTGTATATGGTGGATTTCGAAGGGGTAGAAGAATAGTTTTGAATGTATTCAGAATTATATATTTTTCCATTTTATGGCTGACTGGATGTTTACACTACATATGTTATGCTCGCCACAATCTGGATTGAACAATTATTCATCAAAAACTAAAACTGTGCTTCGAAACAATCCACTATATGGCTTGAGGGGTTGTGTACACTTTATTTAATAATCATCACTTTCGTCCACACTAAGACACGATACATATGATACTTAGAAAAAGGTTAGAATCTTTGGTGGATAGACAAAAGGTGATCGACATTCGTGCTAGAATGAATACAAATGAGATGTGATTTGATTTTATTTTATTCGGTCTAGTAAGATGTGTATTACATAGCATTTGGCACACAAAAAAATTCATATATAACGGTGACTAGATGGAGAGTCATTAAGTGCTATGCAATAGAATTCTTACCAGACATAGGATACACTAAAAGTTAGAAACCTATTTTCATAGTGGTCCCTGTCTGCCCAGAGTCCAATGGCATCACATCAAAAGTGTATCATATGTATGATACACTTTTGATCACATGTAATGATCAACTCCACTGCTCAAGATTCACATAACAACAATATCATATACTATAATACAAACGTTCGGACTAGAATTGATGAATTTCTTCTTATGACTCAGAGAGGATGTATAATGTGAAACTGTGTAACATGTGTAACATGGAGCTACCCCATTCTTTTCCTGAGTGGGTCGTAGATAGCACCAAATCTCTCTACACAACAAAGGCAATGTACGTATTAGTGTATTTCTTTTTTACTAAAGTACCTACATAACACTGTATTTTCTTCGTGAGGCTGATATATAACTCGACAGACAAATATGGATCGCATAGCACCAGTGAGGAGTATTCAGTCTTGAATTTCATTTTGCGCTTACAACTTGTTCTTCGTCATAGTAAGATGTTTGGATTACCCTCCGAACATGAGTTTGTTTGTAGCATGGCTAGAATACACACGCGATAATGAAGATTTAAAAGTATTTGTTCATGATATATGTGCATGATTTAAGTGGGAGATATGATTATTTGAGACAATGTGACACATTGAGCGAACATGAATCACAGTACGGAAAAGTGTAACGTCCTTTTCGTATCGCATACATAAACCAGAGGATTAGGATACTTATACAAATTCACGACATATCTTTAATTTCTGCAATAATCCTGTTCTAAATTATACTACCTGATCAAAGAAGATTACTTATATAAAGCCTTGTTTTAGATATTACTTATTTTATGCTTCCTAAAGAAGTTTTCAATTATTTGGTGCTCCCGTAAACAGAGATTTAGGTAAAGGTGTAAAACTCAACATATCCAGATAGCATATATACGTGTAGTTGTGTACACACATACCTAGTTATCAGAGACGGATATCTTTAGTCTGACGAGGGGAAACACGTACTGTCAGGGCGTTTGTATTGATCAATCATGGGAGATTTGGTGACCGAAATTATGATAACGACAATTCTTTAATAAGCCAGGCCTGCTTGCACGTGGATGAGTGTGGTTGACATAGTAATTTCAAATCAAACTTATCTTTTCTAAAACGCAATCGATTAAATAGCGAAAAACAGATCGCATATCAATCCAAATGTCTTAGCGGGCAGACTCTGTGGCTAAGAAGAATACGATTCAAAATATAGAGGCAATTATAGACAACAGATAAGCAGATATAGACAACTGAGAAAATGCAGTGACCATAGATAAACAATCGTATAAAAGGTATAGGCTCTTTTTGGATGATGTGGGTGGCCTTGAAAAAGGCCGTTGGGGGTCGTTAGTCAGAAACGATGTGCTTTCTAACCGCCGAATCCGTACAGGGTACGTCCTTGGCGTTTCAAAGCGTAGACGACGTCCATGGCGGTGACAGTCTTTCTCTTGGCGTGCTCGGTGTAGGTGACGGCATCACGGATGACGTTCTCGAGGAAAACCTTCAGGACACCACGGGTCTCTTCGTAGATGAGGCCAGAGATACGCTTGACACCACCACGACGAGCCAGACGACGGATAGCGGGCTTGGTGATACCCTGGATGTTATCACGCAACACCTTACGATGACGCTTGGCGCCTCCCTTTCCCAGTCCTTTTCCTCCTTTGCCGCGTCCAGACATGATTATCAGATGAATGATACCTGGTAGACGAGGAACGGGTTTATATATGGTTGATATTCGAATAGAGATTTCAAGCACCGAAACGCCATTGGTTGATAGTCCGAGGGGAATGCTGTCCCCTCATAGGCTAAAACTTGCCGCCTTTATTTCCCTCCACTTCGATAACTCTTCAGAGTCTGCTGCTTTGGATCCGCTTTTTGACTCAAGCTCCAACACCAGATAGCCTGAGCTATTTTTAGATGCGGATATATACTGTACCTACATATACTGTTCTATTCTGTTTGATTGAAATATTTATTGTATTTTATCTTTACGTTTCGGCGTAGTCAATAAACATACATACATATACATGTACCACCTTCCTATAAACTGCTATGTGGATAATACTCAATTGAAGTTATGGTATCAAATGCTCGCATAATATTACACATTTTCCCGTCAGTCAGACTTTTCTGGCCACCCTCGCCATGATAGTGTGATCTATGGTGAAACGAAGGTTTGAAAGATAGTATCGGTCGGTTCGAAACTTGAAAGAGTGCGATGCTGTAATAATGTATCAAGAAAGTTTCTTACAATATAGCCTCCATTAACGCTCCATCAAAACATGATGTCCTATTTCATTATGGTGAACCCAGGTAAAGTTGATTTTGTCTCATTTCGTGATATAATCCAAGCTAGTGTATGTGCTTAGTGATGTTTGTAACGAGAGATGCAGTCAATAAACATACACACATACAACAGGACTCGCTAATCGTTGTGTACACGGTCTTTCATTTCCAATACTTCTTCCAGATACCAACTTTCAGGGCTGGTGGTTACTATTCTTAGATTAATTGCCTGTGGTGGTTTACAAGGGAATATCACCTAGTACGAATACGTAGATGTATGATATGGTATAAACTTGAGTTCACAAAATGATTTTTTTTTACCCATTGAAATAGTTCCACAGGAGCACGAAATTACCCACACCCCCAAAATACCCTATTTATCAAACTCACGATATGAGCGTTGTTCAATGTTAAACGATACACTCACGTTCACGTTTAAGCTGTCTTTACTATATACAACATGAGCTTATAATCAGTGAAATACATATACCATTTCTAACTTCTTACATATACTTACCAATATACTAATTGAAATCAAGACAGTCGAGGTTATATCAAAAACTAAATATCGATAGGGCTTTTAAAGTCTATTCGAGAACTTGAGATGCAATAAGTCAATTACATGCATGACATTGACATTTTAAGAAATTCCTCACGAAGAATTGTTGGTGTCCTGAACGTGTTTAGGTGTCCAAATGACACCCAGATAGGGCCCCGGTGAAAGAGGTACTGGGAGGACAGTATAATTACAGAGAAGGGGAAAGGCAAGTGTTGCGGCAAGGCGCTAAAGGCCGCAGGAGGAATAGAAAGTGTTAGTGTAGTAAGGATCCGTGCGCCCAAAAAGTGAGTGGCGGGCGCACGGATCCAAGCCCAAAGTACAGGTGGAAGGTGCATGGATAGGGCACTGATGATCACGTGGGGACGTGTGAAAGGGCAGATAGAAGGTAGATGGGTGGGAGTTGCATAAAGTAATGCCTTATAGTTAAGTGCTGGACTCATGTCAGGAGTACCACATAAGCCATCAGCGCGGGCTCACGTGGGAACAAGGACCAATCAGGGCTCTCGCATCGATTACATTACTGAGACACCTTATCTCCACCACCAGCTGGGGGTGCCCAAAGCACCAATTTCTGGCCTATTAGCGGCTATTAGTTGACATTAGTTGAGGCTTGCATGTTCATGTTGACCGGCTGGTTTCGAATCCACTTGTGTTTGGTGATCTAAGGTAAAGTCATGTGCAGCAAGTGTGCATGCAAGTGTCCTTCATCAACAGATATAAATTAATACTTACACCCATTAAACTTCACAGATCTCAATTTTTATATGAAGGCTAGGCATTACTTGCATCCATTAAACTATATATTTTCTCGAAGAAATTCCTAACTTCACAACTGTGGAAATGTTTATTATAATAAATCAAAGATAAAAGATTGTTTTTATTCTAAGCCCAACATAAAGTCATCGGCCCTTATAGCGAACGGCAATTCAGGCAGACGTCTTTTCTGGGATCAACGGTTTTGACCAACAATTCATTTTAGCAAAGTTAAGTAAAAAAAATAATAGAAATAAAGCCACCGTTATTTTGAGTATGAAATATTTCTAAGTACCACACGAAGCACTGGGCGGGTGGAAAAGGAATTGCACGATCGAGAGATGGAATCGAACCCGCGACCCTAGGATCGGGAGTCGACTGGGCTATCGATCGGCCTATTCCTTCTATTGTGTGACACGAAGTGAAAAGAGAACCATATTGATGAAATCCCGTAACTCTATTTGGGATCGTTCCTAGTATTCCGAGTCATTCTTGTCATTTACGTGACGGACAACCGTAGTAGATCTTTGTTAGGTACATGTACCACTAAGCCACTTTTATCAATGACCCCACACATTTACATACGGCCCGAAACTGATTATGACCTACCTTCGTCACTTTTGGTAAATAACCAAATCAAATATGGCGCCTGTTGTCTAACTACTGCCAGACGGCTCGCCATCACCCGAATGTCGTTAGAACCCAATAAGGAGCGCCAAAATAGCTGAAAAATTGTATTTGATCTTTTAATCTAATGCCTTTTCAAATAAATAAACAATAATAACTATATCAATACGCCTTTACATGTCGTTAACTTTGTGGCATCGCCAGTTTCGCAATCCAATTTTCCTAGTGTTATGAACTTGCTATTCTGAGGTTCAATTAGTTACATCCGCTGCCGTTTCACTTTTGGGGGCGCTACGCGCTGCATGAACATTTGCGTCCAGACAAAACTGGCTAAAACTATGTCTGCATCACTCAAGTGACCACTTGACTAGTGATATCGATCCTGAGTGACTATTTGGACAGACATCTTGATACACTAGAAACAGGTAGAACTGTGTTCACCCTGCCGCATACAAGAATATAAGAATAGACAGAACTGGTTTCACACATTTTTGTAATGTCATCCTGTATCTCATAACCGCCACAGAGATTCGTGCTTTTACTTCAGATTTTATCATTTTTTTGAGTCCATTCAATTTGCAAGATTCAACAATGAACAGTCTGTTCTCATATGAATCTTCACATAACTTCGTGATTTCAATTTGTTAGCGCTCACTAGTTATTCAAATTTCTGTTTTATGCTCATTGCAGCCAACACTTAGTCCATTACACGGTACCAATATGAATCTTGCCCTTCAAAATAGTTTTATTAGTTCTTTTGCGAAGTTCGACTGGCCTATTGAATTGAAATACTATCATAAGTATGAAAACAGTCAAAAGTAGAAATACGATCACATACCATTACTATTAGGACTGCAGTCAGCTTTGATTCGATGATTTTTATATTTTCTTTCATTATTGGATCTCGATGTATATATATTGTATATCTATGCATTACACAACCGTATCTCTATATCTATGTACTGTTTACTCCATATCTCCTTTAACGCAATATAATTACCTATTTGTAACATTGTGTGAATTTAAAGTGTGATTTTGAATTATTTAATACAGTCAATAAACATATTACATACATTTTTCAATTCTAAATCATTTTTTTTCATAAACATACATACATACATTTCCGATTATACTTATACAAGGTGATCCTGCCAAGTTTGTGTATATCTTGGGATATATTTGAACGGTTTGACCGCAGCCTTCAGTGATGGCAACTATTTCACATAAGTGTACCAATAAAGGGTCTCTTATTTTCCTGCTGGCTTGGCGGCCGAAATTCTCAACAATTTTGAATCATGTCTGGACGTGGAAAGGGAGGAAAGGCTCGTGCCAAGGGAAAGAGCAGATCCAGCCGTGCTGGACTTCAGTTCCCAGTGGGAAGAATCCATCGTCTTCTCCGCCGTGGAAACTACTCCGAGCGTGTAGGTGCCGGTGCCCCAGTGTACATGGCTGCCGTCATGGAGTACTTGGCCGCTGAGGTTCTCGAGTTGGCAGGTAACGCCGCCCGTGACAACAAGAAGTCCAGGATCATCCCCCGTCATCTTCAGCTCGCCATCCGTAACGACGAGGAGTTGAACAAGCTTCTATCCGGTGTCACCATCGCCCAGGGAGGTGTACTGCCCAACATCCAGGCTGTACTTCTCCCCAAGAAGACCCAGAAAGCCAAGTAAACTGTGCATTATACGGTTTTCTACCCCCAACGGCCTTTTTCAAGGCCACCCACATCTTCCCAAAAGAGATCTATCTATCTTACGTTGTTTTAAACATGTATATCATTTTATCTATGAAACCAAATTGCCTTAATATGTATCGTTTATGCTATTGTAGTACCTACAGATATATGAATGTTTAGTTCAAATATTTCGAAAAGCTGATAAGGAAATGATTTAAACACCGTCCCAATGTGTATGGGTATTCCCTATCTTGACTGGTTCTTAGCCTCTGCTAAATCGAATGAAATGCTTGGTCGTAGAAATCCACGAAGAACTAGTGGTAGTAGTAGTGGTACATGGACTGAAGCCTCTTGGTGTAAACATCGTGATATATACGCCCTCATATAATGAACCCTTTTCCCGGCCCTCTGTTATTGAGTTGATAACATGGCAGTTAATATAGCAGGTCTGCTCTAAATGAAAGAGTGCAGATAATATTTCAGTAATAGACTTCACAATCCCTGAATTATGCATAATCCCTGAGGTCCATATTCTTCATAAGATAAATTGTGAATAGATGGTGGTGGATTATTACTGTAATTTTATTGTACACAAATAGAGAAGGAAAGGGTTAAAGAAGAGGGAACTCGACTGTGGCAGTCGGTGCTATTTTGGCGCGAATAGTTTGAATTGGGATTCTAAACATTTCCTTTGTTAACTACTAGTTGGCGGGCTTTTAAAGCTGATTGTACAAATATGTACATTCAGACCAGTAGAAGTAGTAGCAGTAGTATTACAGTGAAACCCCTCAATATAAAACCCCCTAGATTTGAACCACCCTGAACACTTTCCCCCCGGACACGTTTTAGTTTAATGCTGCTGGTGGCTAATTCGGCCAATATAAACTGATGAAAAAAAACTAAAATTATCGAAAACCTGGCATATGGGTACTCATCTGAGTCCAATGCCCATATCTTCAGAAAAAAAACGTTCAGTATATGGAAATTGTTTGGGGATGTGATTTTGGTTTGTTGTCACTCTTTTCCACACGAAGCCTACAGTAAATCGTTGCTACATGTGCTATAATATATGGTGAACGTCGATCGGATGGAATGATAATTTACGTATTCATGGCTTAGATGAATAGCGACTGTCATCGCCATTTGGGATTTTTTATGGTTATACTACGAGTATCTAAGGTATGCGTACTGGGAATCATACTTGATGCATGGCCGGGCATTTACGGGGGGGGGGGGGGGGGGGGGGGGATATAACAACACAATAACTGTGCACTGTGATTGCTTCGTAAACAGTGAGCAACGCTCAATACGTGAGTTTGATAAACAGGGTATACTGCAAGATCAGAACAGTTTTCTTGTTCCTGTGGAATAGAAACAATATGTGAAAATTATATTGCAAACACTTATACTTAAGTACCTTTTTATACATCCAAATAATCGTAAAAACTGACACGTGATCTTCACATATCGCAAAAAACTCAATAAAGTGTTAATAACTGAGATGTTACATAGGTTCAATATGTATATTTGCGGCCCATGCCCAACTATATCTTCCTGCAATTCTCCGCTTATGATGTGACATTCCCTAATCCCTATTCAACCACCACACGCAATCACTCCTATACTAGCAATTACCAGCCCTGAATTCTGGTATCTGGCAGAACGAACGGATATGAAAGGGTTAAGAAGAAATGAAGTAAATTACTATGGTGTGCGGCATCTTACAGGCGGTGTTATCTTGGCGGGAGTGGTTTGAATAAAAATACATCCATTCGGACCAGTCATGCATATGGTAGTAGTATGTACTATGTAAGATTATTACCCAAATTGGAAGAAAGATTATCTATCTATCTATCTATCTATAGTAGTAGTAGTAGTAGTAGTAGTAGTAGTAGTAGTAGAAGTAGTAGTAGTAGTAGTAGTAGTAGTAGTAGTTGTTGTTGTAGTAGTAGTAGTAGTAGTTGTAGTAGTAGTAGTAGTAGTAGTAGTAGTAGTAGTAGTAGTAGTAGTAGTAGTAGTAGTAGTAGTAGTAGTAGTAGTAGAATCACATCACATCAGGGGATTACATTGTTGATGACTTGTCACTCAGTGTTAGTACTATAAAGTAACCATTTAATACACACTTGGCTGGCTCGAATCTTGTATGTGTATTGGGTTAAAGGTTGAAAATGTATTTAACTCACTTTTAGCTTCTCTGGTTGGCTAGATAATATATTGTATATGGTGGATTTCGAAGGGGTAGAAAAAAAATTTGAATGTATTTAGAATTATATATTTTTCCATTCTATGGCTGACTGGATGTTTACACTACATTCTATGATCGCTATAATCTGGACTGAACAATTATTCACCAAAAACAAAACTGTGCTTCGAAACAATCGACTAAATGGGTTGAGGGGTGTGTACACTTTATTTAATAATCATCACTTTCGTCCACGCTAAGACACGATACATGTGATACTTAGAAAAAAAGTTAGAATCTTTGATGGATAGACAAAAGGTGATCGAAATTTGTGCTAGAATGAATACAAATGAGAGGTGAAGCTGTATAATGTGAACTCAATTGTATACGATCACACATATGAACATACTCTTAGAAAACTGTAAGATGATCGCTGGTTATCGTAAAAAAAGAAATATAAAAATGACAGGTTTACACCTTATCCCTGTCGAATTCATCCTATACCAGTGTGAAAGATGTACACTCAATCTCTTTATCGTCATTTCACAAGAAAGAAAGAAAGGCTGTTTAAAGGTATAATAAAAAAATACATCCATTCGGACCAGTAATGCATATGGTAGTAGTATGTACTATGTAAGACTATTACCCACTTGAAAGAAAGATTATCTATCTATCTATAGTAGTAGTAGTAGTAGTAGTAGTAGTAGTAGTAGTAGTTGTAGTAGTAGTAGTAGTAGTTGTAGCAGTAGTAGTAGTAGTAGTAGTAGTAGAATCACATCACATCAGGGGACTACATTGTTGATGACTTGTCACTCAGTGTTAGTACTATAAAGTAACCATTTAATACACACTTTACTGGCTCGAATCTTAGATGTGTATTGGGTTAAAGGTTGAACCATGTATTTAACTCACTATTAGCTTCTCTGGTTGGCTAGATGATATATTGTATATGGTGGATTTCGAAGGGGTAGAATAAAATATTATGATAATAATTCCGCCACTAAAGAGAGATGGGAATTAGACAAAGAATGCTATTACGATTGAAAACAGGATTCCATCTAAATAGTAGACTGGCCGATGATGGTTGATAACTATATAGCTAGTTGACTACTTATCAACAACAACAACAACAACAACAACAACTATATAGCTAGTTGATTGTATTCATCGAACAGGAAAGGGTTAAGAAGATAGGCAGTCAGCTTTGGTATGTGGCATCTGGCATGCATTGTTATTTTGGCGGTAGAAGTTCGAATTAGAATTTGAGAGCCAGAAACATTCCTTTGTGAACTACTAGTTGGCGGGATGTTGATCCTTATCGCCCAGGGCAGCTCGTTTCCCTGGGCGACAGGAAGCAACTGGTTTATCAGGTCAACATAACAGAGATTGTTTAACGTCCGCGCACTGCCTACATATACATGTGGATTTCTTGTTTGGTATCATTCATCTGATAATCATGTCTGGACGCGGCAAAGGAGGAAAAGGACTGGGAAAGGGAGGCGCCAAGCGTCATCGTAAGGTGTTGCGTGATAACATCCAGGGTATCACCAAGCCCGCTATCCGTCGTCTGGCTCGTCGTGGTGGTGTCAAGCGTATCTCTGGCCTCATCTACGAAGAGACCCGTGGTGTCCTGAAGGTTTTCCTCGAGAACGTCATCCGTGATGCCGTCACCTACACCGAGCACGCCAAGAGAAAGACTGTCACCGCCATGGACGTCGTCTATGCTTTGAAACGCCAAGGACGTACCCTGTACGGATTCGGCGGTTAGAAAGCACATCGTTTCTGACTAACGACCCCAACGGCCTTTTTCAAGGCCACCCACATCTTCCAAAAAGAGCTTAAACCTTTTATGCGATTGTTTATTTAGGGTCATTGACTATTCTATTCATGTACTTATCTGTTGTCTATACTTTTGTACTTATATTGGATCGTACTCTTTTTCACCGAGCCGGCCGCTTAGACATTTGATTTGAGATCATTAAGAATGTCCTGTACCTATTTGATCCACTGCTTCACACATAAATGATTTGAAATTACTATGTCAACCACAACACTGTCCACATGCAAGTAGTTTGAGTTAGAGGTCATGTCATTTACAGAGTCGAACCTAACCCCTATTAAATTGCTCAAAACAAACTCCCATGGAAGTGTTTCCCCTCGGCAGACTAATGTTACCTGTCTGTGTCTACACAACTGTGCACGTATTTTGCCAGCTGAATCGATTGGGATTTACAACTTCCAATATCTCCGTATACGGGAGTATAAAATAATTCTTGTTTGGGTAATATCAAATACTAGCATGCGATATCTTACACATGGCTTTATATAAAGTGCCCATCCCCATTAAGTGTTGATCAGACAGTATAATTTAAAACACGATTAAAAACAAAAATTAACGACATAAGATAAGTGAATTTGTTTAATAGTGTGATCGATCAGTGTCGATATCCTAGCTTTATGGTACGTATACATTATGAACAGGAAAGGATGACGCTACACTGTTTCCATATTGCGATTCACATTCGTCCAATGTGTTGCAATATCTCAAATAATCATTTACCCATATACATAATTCGCAGATATCATGAACAAACAAAACTTTATTATCATATTGTATACTCGCCATGATACAAACAAACTTCTCTTCGCAGGTTAATCCACACATTTTGCCATGATATACAACACATTTCAAGCGCATAATGAAATCTGACTGAATATTCCCAGGAACTATATATTTGAAATATAGATATAGTTCCTGATATTCCTCACTGGTGCAATGCGATTATTATTTGTCCGTCGAATCTTACTCATCTATTTGTAAAAGAGATGTAAAAAGCTGACTGATTATTAGCATTTGGTAGTGCATCGTTTATGTGCTGTCAATGAAAAATACTCTACTATGCTGGATACACAAAGAACGTTTTGTGTGCGTTTTAAACGTTATATCTACGTACAGTGCCCACTTGGTTAGACCTTCATTAGTTAAGTATGTCTATGTATAGGGCCTGTAGCATGATATATTTGAAATGTTATTTGCGTCCAGCGTGATATCTCATGTGTCCAGATAGGTTAACATTCACATCGTAACTGATCCAGCAATACACTATTTAGTACCGCATAAACAGGGTGAAAAACGTGATGAGGGAGAAAATAAGTTGTTCGGTAGGACAGATATACTATATCCCACTGGTATGTGTGCATTATGGACAGGAAAGAATTATGCTATAATGTTTCTGTGCTTTGAATCGAGTAGGCCGATTCTGCAACAATGTCTCAAATGTGCATTTCCCATAAATCCCAATCAGAAAAACAATAAGAAAACAATACAAACTTTAATCATTGTTTGCATTCTAGCCATCATACAAACATGATGAATGAAAGAACAAATAAGTGCATCACAATATTTAAGATTGATTATTTCACGATTACTTTGCGATCCTCATTTCTCCGTTGAGTTTCATCCACATATATTAACCAAGCGGAGATAAAATTAAGTGTAGTGTAGGCCCCTCAGTAAACAGACATTGTAATGTTATCTGCTTTTGCTGTGTATTAACGACTACCTCAGGAAAAATCTGGTCATTCCACGTTTTAATTCAAATCGACAACCAACCAGAATTTCGAAATTTTAAATTCTTAAATCTAAGTAAAAGATTTAATCAGGCTATCGACTTTTTCTATAATGATAACACGAACCATCCATATACTTCTTAGAATATATATGTGAACTACTGCTTGGGTTAGATAGATGTCGAGTTCTATCTCCCTTGAATGTATACACTGTGAGCAGGAAAGGTCTAAGCTGAAATGATATATTCCTTGAGTTGTGATTGCTCGCTCGACGTTAAATGTATCATGTCTGTAATGATACGACACACAAATATTCGTTTCCCCATAACCCAACATGCACAAATACACCATTAAGTAAACTCGGTCCATGTGATTTGAACTTTATTCCCCTGTGTTTATCATAGCCACGGCGTGTATCGGAAGCCATTTCCGCTGGTCGCCCAAGGCATTTCACATATAAAGGAACAAAGAAAAATCGCCAGTTCGCTAAAATCGCCTGAGCTTGGAATGGAATGCGGATCCAAAGCAGCAGGTTTTCGGCGGATGTTGAAAGACTAGAAAAAAGGCGGGGAAGTTTGCACCAATTGCAAAGTGTATAGCTTGAATATCAACCAATCATGCTCCAGTATATTTGACCAATCAGAGATTAGGTGGTCATAGGAGTGCCGTATATAAACATACTCCATTCCCTGGAACATTATCTTGATTTCTGATACAGAAAGGACATCAAAATGGCCCGTACCAAGCAGACAGCACGTAAATCTACCGGAGGAAAGGCTCCAAGGAAGCAGTTGGCTACCAAGGCCGCCCGTAAGAGCGCCCCAGCCACCGGTGGCGTGAAGAAGCCCCATCGTTACAGGCCCGGTACAGTGGCTCTCCGTGAGATCCGTCGTTACCAGAAGAGCACCGAGCTCCTCATCCGCAAGCTGCCATTCCAGCGTCTTGTCCGTGAAATCGCTCAGGATTTCAAGACCGATCTCCGCTTCCAGAGCTCTGCCGTCATGGCCCTTCAGGAGGCCAGCGAGGCTTACCTGGTCGGTCTCTTCGAGGACACCAACCTGTGCGCCATCCACGCCAAGCGTGTCACCATCATGCCCAAGGACATCCAGCTTGCCCGCCGTATCCGTGGTGAACGTGCCTAAGAAGTTACTCTCTTGAGTAATTTCCCCCAACGGCCTTTTTCAAGGCCACCCACTTCCTCCAAAAAGAGTTTTACCCTGCGATAGTTTTCCTTTATTTTACATAAGTGCACAGCATCATTAGCTAGTTTGATAATAAAGCACCAAATAGCACTTTCCCTAGGAATGATATGTACGGTGGACGAAGTGTGAAAGAGAGAATGAATTTGAATTTATTTTCACTCGCGTTTATTGGGGGAGAAAATATATTTGAATTTATTTTCACTCCCGTTTATTGGGGAGAGAAAATATATTCAAATATATCTTCACTCCCCTTTGTTGGGGAGAGAAAATAAATTCAAATATATTCTCTCTTTCACACTTGTTCCATCGTAGCTATGTACTCTTGGAATGGAATTTCTTGCAATGCATATACCTTAGATTCATGTCTAGTCCATCATGCAACGTTACCTATTCATTTTCTGGAGTTCCTTGCACATTTTTCTAATTAGGGACTCGTCCACAAAGAAGGCAACATGGCTCCCAGATATTTCTTGGTAACATTTTTATCAGAACACAGTGGAGCAGTTTGATATATGATGCTAGGGCCTTGTTCCCCATGTTAGTATTAGTAAAAAAAATAGTCAGGCGAATGTAAAAAAACTTTAAAAAGTGGCGTTTTTCCATCAACGACGCCAATTTTTCCAAAATAATCACACCTACCGGTAATTCAGTCTCTATACAACAATTATACCAGTGATATGTAGAATTGGCATACATACTTTAGTGTAGTTAGGGCTCTTTTACTTGATTTTTTGATCAAATTTAGTAATTTGTGATTTTTCACAGTCCGAGGGTGAGGTAACAGACTTTGACAGGGGCTACCGGCCACACCCACCACTGGCCAGATCATAGACAACCTGGTCTTGCAGCTCAGGCACCATGGTCTATTCAAAACACTAAACTGGTTGCCTTTCTTTAACAGAGTTCAATTTAATACTGCTATTCTAATGTATAAATCTGTCAGTGGACAGAGTCCAATATACCTGAAAAATATGTTTCAGTTCTGCTCAGATCAACATGGTCACCTTACAAGATCAAATACATCTCATAATTTGGTTCCTCCACCGATCAAAATCGAGCTATTTAAACACTCATTAACTTACCAAGGCATAGTAATATGGAATTCCTTATCTTTAAATATGAAAATGGCACCATCTCTCTCATCATTCAAGAAACTATACCATGAAGAACAATTTTCAACTCTGTGGCCTGAAGAATTGAATGTATAATCCTTAAATCTGAGGGCCACAGCGAAAATCATATCTTGTATTTGACTGTGTTGCCCTCGTGAAATAAAGATTATTATTATTATTATTATCATAAGGTTTATACAAAATATACATCCTGAAAATTCCCTAGGGGGGGGGGGGGGGGGGGGGGGGGGGGGGGGGGGGGTTACCCCAGTAGCCCATGGTCTATTATAAGTGAAGGACGGTCACTTTTAAGTTATCTCCAACGATATTATGGCTTCAGATAATAGTATATATATATATATATATATATATATATATATATATATATATATATATATATATATATATATATATATATATATATATATATATATATATATGTATATTCTTTATTGGCTGTAGATGAAACCATCTAAATAGTGAATACTAAATGGAAAACAAAAGTATGAGAGAAAGGTGTAAATATGGTGCAAATTATTGAGGCGACTTGTACGTTTTCCTTAGATGTTTACTGCTGGAAGCAAACAAACATCCATGTCTTTAGCGAAATGAATGTTCATGTTCCCAATCTGCACGGCTTCAAGAATAGTTAGGAGATTGCTTGCTAGTTTTATGGATCTCATATTCTCATGCATAACCTTCGTGCTGGACCGGAAAGGAGGTAATTATAAGTGAAATCAAGTTCAGATTTTTTTATCTGACTTCTTATTTTCACGACCGTCTTTTGGGAAGGGTAAATATAACTATTTTTCCCGACCACTCCAGAGGGAGGGGTAAGTTCAACTTTCTTACCCTCCCTTTTACGATGGATCAAGTGTGAAAGAGCAAGTAAAAATATATTTTTTTCACAACCGTCTTTTGGGGAGGACAAATAAAACTATTTTTCCCGACCACTCCAGAGGGAGGGTAAGTAAAACTTTTCTACATTTCCTCTAAACAGGGAGGACAAATAAGCCTATAGTAGACCCTTATTAAATAGCAATTATTCATAATCGCACCATACACAATATTTATTATTTAAGGGTTCTTAGATAATCGAAATTTCCACCAATCGTTCATGTTTCAGTTCCTTTATCACAAGCTTTATTTATTTACTTATTTATTTATTTATTCATTCATTCATTCATCTCATTCATTCATTTAATTATTTATTTATTTTTCATTCATTCATTCATACATCCGTTCATACGTCTATTATTTACGTATTTATTTATTCATTGTTGGTTTTTCTCATTTTTTTATTTTGAGATTTAAAAAAATATTTTTGTGGAAGAGCCTTGGATTATAATTGATGTTATCTTGGATACAGAAGTACCATTATGTTAGTAATAAAACCGGCACTGCTTGCACCAAAGGGCAAACAATCGTAATCTATAAATTTACTTCGATGGGGTCTCTAATAATCTAATAATCACGTTACGCCTCGCGCAACCTGTCCCTGATAAATCCGGGTAATGCAATCGAACACGGCCAAACCTGTATTGCGCTACGACTGTGGCGATCTTGAACTGCTACCTAAACTCCAAGATGGCGGATCCAAAGTATGCCAACCTACCCGGAATTGTGAGTAGAATATCAGCTGTCATGTCAGTGATAGCACTAATATTTGTAGCTTCAGTTAAATTTGATCTAATATTTTCGGAGCATACATTAAACATATCGCTATTGTCCCACCGACAACGAAATATGGCTAATGTAGAATATTTACAGTCTGTCAGTCATTCACTCATTACTGATAACATTCATAATATGGAGATATATATGTAAGTATGTATGAACTTCTGATGTTCTTTTTCATCTCATTATAAGAAGTAAAGGCTAACATGGTGTACTATTTATATATACATATTTCTTTATCATATAACATAACCATGTAGTTTGACTGATGCGGATTTACCCATACAATGACAATCCCACTTTAATTACTTGATCAGTCTGTCATTCATAGAACTTTCATTTACAATAGTGCATTTCTTAACACAGGCCAGGGTCTCTCTCTATAATGGCAGTAGAAATCATAACATAAACAATAAACGCCCAAATAAAGCTAAATAATCATAGAAAATCATCAACATGGCATTAGAGAGTCAGATATTTCGGTCTACAAATAAGCATGCCAAACTCAAACCCCCAAAAATATTTTAGTGACAGTTCGGCCTAAGTCAACTATCGGTAATCCCGGACCCACCCTATAGGGAAGAAAAAGATTATTTGTACAGGGCTCGAAATTAAGATTTTATCCAGGGAGCCCAATTGCAGCTTCTAAAGCTACCTAGAGAAATTGTGTATAGAAACCAGTACAACTTTGAGCTCCCTGCAGAAATTTGAGGGAGCCACAGGAGAATTCAAGGGAGCCGTCGGCTCCTGGCACCCCCTAATTTCGAGCCCTGTTGTAATATGTGACCCCAAAAATGGTTAAGTGACGGTTATACTCTAAACACAGAGATGGAACTTTTATTTCCAGGCTAGAACAAACAACAAAGGAAGGATTAACAACCGTTGCCCATTTTAAGGGGGAAGTTTATTCTTAAAGGGCAAATGCACCATCATAATGATTTAGGTTCAAAATGTGCCTATACGTGTCACCTTTCTAATAAGACCACCCGCAAGTCTGTCCTCCTCAGCACTCCTCAGATATGGCTTATGAAAGTTAGTAAAAAACTAGCCTGAGTCTGGGCATGGAGGCTGACATTGCAGGCCAATTAAGCCCAATTAAGCACAATCAGTGGTATGAAGTGACTGCCAGTGCTGCTTCTGATTGGTTGAGAGATATCAGTGGCTGGAAGTTACTGCCACTGATATCTCTCAACCAATCAGAAGCAGGGCTGGCAGTCACTTCATAAGCACCACTTCTGATAATGGCAGCCTCCATACCCAGACTCAGGCTAGTTTTTTACTAACTTTCATAAGCCATATCTGAGGAGTGCTGAGGAGGACAGACTTGCGGGTGGTCTTATTTGAAAGGTGACACATATAGGCACATTTTGAACCTAAATCATCATGATGGTGCATTTGCCCTTTAATCAGACATATCTAAATACTGGGAATACATCTTTGCTACAGTTGTTGTCAAATGACATGAAGACAAGGAAACAAGCATGCTTAGACCTAAAAAAGGGTGTTAATTTCCTGTAACCCTGCCCTTACAAGATTTTTCAAATTAGGGTCCCAAAATAGCATGTATTTATAAACACCTGAAATCCTGTTTTTAACCACTTATTTTATCAAGAGATCTTTTTAGGCCCCTAGCCTGAAATCTAGTGTCAGAAGTACTCAGAACCTGAATTTGAGTGCAAGTAGGTTTCATAGTTACTAGGGATGGGACGATATACCGATAGTAAGTTACATTGAATTGTAATATCTATGAAACACTAAATCAAATGAATCAAATATGTTGAAGTAAATTAATGAATAAATCAAATGTATATATGTGCATTCAAATAAAATAAAGATAGAATAGAATAAATGAAATTTGAGTAAGAATAAGGGAATAGAATGAAAAAAAAAAATGCATGAAGTAAAAAGCATGTATTGTACATGTATCATGACCACTGTATCTCAATACGTATCGTATCTTGAGCAAATGTATCGTCCCACCCCTAATAGTTACATATGTATTGTTCTCTGCTGGGGAGCTCAGCATTGTCTCTGCTGTTCTGCACAGAATTTGCAGGTCGGATTTATTACAATCGACAAGATGAAATTTTCCAGAAATACTTTCTTAGAGAAAAGAAGAGGTCATTCTAAGACCAAGGGTTTAGTGGCAGTACATCAATAAGACTCTGGACCAATTTGATGCAATTTCTGTTGTATTTGTTGAATATGTTGGATCTCTTAAGAAAAAAGTATTAATTAATGCAGTTGTATTTGTCAAATGTGTTGGATCTCTAAAAAAATGTATTACCCGGTAATTAATGCAGTTTCTGTCATTTTTATTTCTTATGTAGGATTTGGAAAGCCCAGATGTTTACGAGACCAATGAACTGCCCGAGGATGACCAAGCGCAAGAAGCAGAGGTAAGCACTTCATTGTTTTCAAGCACTAGTAATGATAATCTGTCCAATTTTTCATGATTGAGAACCAAAAATATATTGTTTGAACCCATATATGGCCAGCCTTCAAAGGTGACTCATTGTTTTTATTGCTTTATCAGCACAGGCATCTTATTTCAAGAGGTGTTTCGATGAATGCTTTCTAACTGGATTTTCTTTGGATCCAGAGTTATATACACTGATTATGAAGTTATTAGAAATTAATAGCAGTTTTCCAAAAGAAATAAGAAACAATAAAAAGCCTACTGGGACCTAGTAACACTCTTTTCAATGGATATTAATGAGACCACTCATTTTTTTTTCTATTCAGCAAGGAGGGCCAGGACGCCGTCCAAATATCCTATTGACGCTTAGTCAAGTGGTGATGAATTGTCTGCATCGCATAAAATACCCATTAAAAAAACACTAATTTCCTTTCTATGACAGTTCCTTAAGGTGCTCAGTATGTAATCAGTAGTGCAGCCAGCACAGGCTGGATAAAGAAATCTACCCATTTACCAGTGACCACAACTGCTGACCCAGATAAATAACACCCATCTGAGGCCCATGCTCAGGACGCAAGATTTTCTGGACCTTGGTATGAGTGTGGATGCAACTTTTTAGGACCCTATCGCCAGAGAAATACATCCCCTTGATCATCTGCGCCTCGAGTTACACGCTGTAGCCTGGGGTTGTATTGGTCACGTGATCTGTGCAGTAAGCATGCACTGGCTGGCTGGGGGATGTCATCCTATCTAGGTCAGATAGTGAGAGGCAGCGAAATTTGATGATTCATGACCAGTGCCCACTCCCTATCTACTTCTCTCAGCTATCGCTAACACTGTATTGTATCCTACATTGTATCTTTATTAACACACATGGTACCAATTATAGATTCACAGTAGTAACTCAAGTCATTTCACTGATTTTTAGGATGAGCAGTTTGGTGACAGCGTTGAGCAGATAAAGACAAAACCAGGAGAAGCTTTTGACAAGTTCAAAGGGAAATCTCTAGAAGGAACACGGATAGGTAAGATGGTGTAATACTATAGTGTATAATGATAATAATCATAATGATGATAATAATAATAATAAAAATAATAATGATAATAATAATGATAATCGTAATGATGATAATAATAATAGTAATAATAATCATAATAATAATAATAATAATAATGATAATAATAATAATAATAATGATAGTAATAATATTCAATAAAAATCAATT
This sequence comes from Maea johnstoni, assembly GCA_963942565.1. Classification (NCBI taxonomy): domain Eukaryota; kingdom Metazoa; phylum Annelida; class Polychaeta; order Spionida; family Magelonidae; genus Maea; species Maea johnstoni. The sequence continues at coordinate 20,757,429 of OZ012696.1, forward strand.
TCTTTTCAATTTTTTCAGTGGTGTCAGGTAAATTGTGATGAATTATTTTAGTTTGTCCAATACCCAATAGGTGTCACCGGTATAGAGTATCGTAAGACCTTAAAGAATTTTGAGATTTGATTGCACCTCCATATCTTGATTGCTTGAGCATCCCCTTCTGAAGACACTGGCTGTCTCACATTGAGCCTTAAACTTTATGAAAATGTGAATTATTTAGTTTTTCTTTTGTTTCCGTTATTTGTTTATAATGTATATTTCATGATTAACAATTATGGTCAATAAAGAAACATACACACTACTGAAAGAAATGTACTGTTTGATATACTGTAGCTAAAAAGGAAATTGATCCGAGTGGTTTATTCTGCCAAATTTTTCTGAGTGGGGTCAGTTCGGTATAATAAAAGTCGGATGTATTATTCCTGCCATCAGTTAATTGGTTAATTTGCACCTCAGATTAATTTTCTATTCTACAGTACACAGCACCTTTATGAAGCCTATGAAGATGCAATTGGACTAAATTTTAATTTTGAGTCCTGCTGAATTAAAGTACTGGCAATAGAGAAATAATTAGGGCCCAGAAATTGTTAACAATCCATTTCTTAACAAAATACTGGAAACGTGTGTGTATTTCATTGTGCAATATGGTTAAAAGTCAAAACAGAAAAGACACACTTAGGATTGCTGTTCATAGCAGGGACTTACCCAGTTAACCGCCAGGGAGTCATTTCGACTCCCAAACACAAGATTTTTGGGGAAATGATTGACACCCAGTTTAATCTTGTAAGATTTTCTGTGGCTGTTGAGTCCAAGGGAAAATTTCATAAGTTTTACTCATACAAGACAATAGGTACATTAAAGGATGTTAGGAAGCAGACTTGTCTTGCTGTGTCAATATATAAGGTTGTTATGATTATTCTTGTAAATTGGGTAACTGACTTATGACCCCCAAAATTTCATAAATCCTCAATTTTGACCCCCTGTTTCCAAATCCTGGGTAAGACTATGGAACTTCCTAGTGAATCTTGATATAATCGGGTAGCCTGACTAACACAAACATAAACATATTTGAAGGTCAGATCAGATTGTAGGAGTAAAAGCCTAAAAATAGCTCAATTATAGAACTTTGTAATATATATTAATTTCAATTTTCAGATTTTTCAGACCGCGTTACTGGTTCAAGAAGAACAGGATACGATGCAAGAACAGAGTATGAAATTGTAAGTTCCAAACCTTTTCAATGCTGAGGCTACTTTCATCCAAAGCACAAGGATGTCAACATTTATGAAATTGCGCACCGTTGTTTGGACATCCGATCCCTTTGCTAGTATCGTACAATACGCTGACATGATAGCTTATCTTTGAAAACCTGTATGCAAAAATTAAACTGTGCATCAAAGGCATTACTTTGTATGAAATAGTAAGTTCCAAATATCAGTTAATGATAAACCAAAAAAGGGGACTCCTTATACTTTTTCATGCTATTCTTCCCTTAAAACCTAAAGGCGACAAATAAGAGTTTAACCCTTTTACAAAATTACATTCTGAAAGACCCAAGTGATTATGTATAACAACACAAGATACATAAGTGGTGTATTTACTGTCGTTGTGTATTGTAGTTATCGTTAATATTAGTTAAGAATAAACCCAAAACTTGTGCAAAACTAAATACTGAAAGGTTCATCAAAATGGTGAAATGGGTGAAGTTTGTTACTACTAAAAAAAATCATTTTACACATAAGTTCTTACAAAAGTGAATTTACTGTTTTACTGTTGTTTATTGTAGTCATTGTTATTGTTGTTGTTTATTGTTATTGTTGTTTATTGTTATTGTTGTTTATTGTTGTTTATTGTTATTGTTGTTTATTGTTGTTTATTGTTATTGTTGTTGTTTATTGTTATTGTTGTTGTTTATTGTTATTGTTGTTGTTGTTGTTTATTGTTATTGTTGTTGTTTATTGTTATTGTTGTTGTTTACAGGTTGGCGAGGGAGAGGTGGTGAAGGAGACACCACAGCAGAAGTACCAGAGACTACAGCACGAGATTCGAGTACTTGCTGAGGAGGTCAACCAAATCAAGGTCAGTGAGAGAACATATCAAGTTCCCTGCAAGTCCTACTGCTCATCTAGAACCTAATCATGCCTATACTTCTATATTGGTATTGGGATTTTGTTAATTGTCACTTTTATGGCTATATAATATGTAGTGCTGGGACGATTAAATGATAAAATGAAATTAATCGATCATCTACAGTAAAAACTGAGTCGTCGATTGATGCCATGAGACGTGTGATGTTGATGTTTATCTCTGGTGTTATTTTCAGGATAAAGTAAAAGCTGAGTTGTCGAATGAGGCCATGAGTCCTGTGATGTTGATGTTTGGTTTTTCTTTGGTTATTTGGCAATGTCAAGTGACCAACTTATCCTTTTTTATCTATAATCTATCGTCATCTGGGACGATATATCGATAAACATTTTCTAGGACAAGTCCGAGCATTAGAATCATGTGACATTGATGTTTATCTCTGGTGTTATTTTCAGGATAACGTGAAAGCAGAGTCGTCGAATGAAGCCATGAGTCCTGTGACATTGTCGAAGCAGGTGGAGTACCTGCAGCAGACGCTGGTCGACCTTCACCTTGACCAGATCCTCGGCCCTCAGGCGCAGCTCGATATCGCCGACCCACAGGGGGCACTGCAGAAGTAAGGACACAGCTAAATCACTAGCTCGTTGAATCTTAGATGAATACTGTATACAACTTTAATTTAGATTGCTAAAGATTTCGCCTTACAGCCCTGCTGGAGGGTATTTGTGCTACTTTAAATTTGCACATTCAGGCACTCAAACCAAACCATATATTCATTTGATATTTATTTGAAGGATTCTATTTTGGCGCTATCATGGGGAGTGTGAAAATAGCAAAAATTAAATGCCTGCAAAAAATACCAATTATACAGTATACACATGGATTCGTCGCCACAGACCACAGGCTAATTGCCAGAGTACCCATTACAGAACCCTGGCTACACCTTATCTCGCCAAATCTAGTCTCAGTGTGTTGTCACTAGGAGACAAAGACCAATGAGGGCTCTGGCATCGTTTACATTAGAGAGAAAGTTGCACACTGAAATGCACAGAAGGCACATATTGAGCGCCCCCTTGAGCGATCCTGGCCAACATCTGGGCTATTGGTTGTAGCCAGGCTGTTAAGAGAGACCTGCTGGTTGTGTATCCAGTGTATAGACATTCGTGGTTGAATTGAGCAAGCTTTTATGTAAAAGATGGATATATCCAAATATATAATCCATTCAGTCATTTTCAAAAATATTGCAGCATTCGCACGGCTAGTTCAAGGGAAGATCTATGCATGAGAGGAGTTCATTTTAGTATGAAAGCCTGCATTTGTATTTCATGATACATGAATATTTTCAAATGATTAATAGATGTGGCACAGTTTTCTCTGAAACTTTGATCTTGAATTGTGAAATGTATAATTGTTCTGAAAATATAAACATTGTATTTCTGAAAGTTTGGAAAAAAAGATACCTTCAAAAATAATTTTTCAACTTGAAATTGTAATAAACAATACAGAGTTTATAAAGAAATGCTCACTTTTCACCAATGTTCTTCTACTTGCATATTTAAGGCGGCTACTGAGCCAGATGTTCTTCTTGTGTATTTAAGGCGGCTCCTGAGTCAGCTACAGTCGTACAAGACAGATTCGGCGAAGTCCAAGACACCGAGCAAGGCAGGCGCGGGATCTGCTGATGATCATATCACGTATGAACTGTACTACAAGCCTGAGCAGGCCAAGTTCAGCCACAACGCCAGGATGGCCGAGGTGGAGCAGAGCCTAGAGAGACTGGAGAACCTCGTCGGGCAGCAACCTGAGAAATTGGTAAGTATTGCTAGAAATGGAGGTTCCTTAACAAGCAAGCTGTATCATTTTGGTCCTTGTAAATGAGCGTATAAGCATTGCTAGAAAGAGAGGTTCTCTAACAAGCAAGCTATAGGAAGAAATTCTCTGTTAAGAGCTGTATCATTTTAGTTCTTGTAAATGAGTGTATTTATAAGCATGGCTAGAAATAGGGGTTCCCTAAGCAGCGAGCTATAGGAACAAATTTTCCGATAAGAGCTGTATCATTTTTGTCCTTGTAAATGAGCGTATAAGCATGGCTAGAAATATGAGTTATGTCATGGCACCCTAACAAGCAAGCTATAGAAAAAAAATTCAGTTAAAGGACAATTACAATATGAATAAAACATAGACCCAAATAGTTTCTTAGAGCATTCTCTAGTTAAAACCAAGTTTCCACCACTGCCAACCTTCATACTAGAAGTGTATCGCTGTTTAAACACATCCTAACACTCATGAAGTGGAGGTACTGGGAGCGGCCATTTTAGTCTACTAATAGTTTATCTCAGGCAGTTTGGTACCCATATGTCTTTAGCAGGTACCTTACCAATTTTCATCAAAATTGGAAGTAAAAATAGTGAGATCTGCACTTAATTGATTAATCATAACAACATTATGTGTTATACTACACTACATTGCTTTGTTCATTTCAGTCTGCCCTGACGGCTGAGACCAATGATAAGAGCCTCATGGTAAGTGTTTCCACCACTCACACACATTAACCCATTGATGCTTCAGAGTTCCTCCAGCAATTATCGTCTGGATCTAAAATACTTTTGAGAATAACTTCGGATTTAAGAACTATTTTACAAAATATTTGAAGGAGAGCTGTTGGTATTGTTATTACAAATATTTCTCCTTCAAATATTTTCCTAAATGTGCTTTTACAAGATAGATTTCACCAAAATTGTCAGGCTGGTTTTGGCCGCTGTGAGTATTAATGGGTTAAGGAGTGTCCTTATATGACTAATAGTACAGGGCTCGAAATTAAGTGTGTTTTTTCCAGGGAGCCCAATTTTTTACTGTAGAAGAGGAAATTAATCCGAGTGGTTTATTCTGCTGAACGTTTACGATTGGGATCAGTTCGGTAAAATGAAAGTTGGATGTTTTATACCAGTCATTAGAATATTAACCTTCAATATTGGCTTTTTCGGAATAAAAAATCTCAGAAAAATCCAAAATCACAAATTAGGTTAATTTGCACCTCGGATTAATATCCTATTCTACAGTCTTCAAAAGCTACATAAAGGTGCTCTGTATAGAAATCGGTACATTTTGAGGGAGCCGCAGGGAAATTCAAGGGAGCCCTGGGCTCCCTGCTCCAACTGATATCGAGCCCTGCAGTAAGATTACAATCTCTCAAGCATGGTATCTTGGTTCAAGTCTGTTAGATAGTTATTAGCCTGGTCTGCTATACAAATATGCAGGGAAGCAAAGGCTGTCCATAGTACCTATGTCATTGAAAGACATGCCATTGTTGATAAATAGAAGGGAAATTCTTGAAGTTTGTTTAAAATGATAATTCTTGTTGATTTTTATCCATTCACCATCACTTCATCTATAATTGCCTTTTTTATATCCAACAATGATGCCTAACTTCCCATTGTTGCCTTTTATTGATTGACATAAGCAGGGCATCATTTTTGTTGCCCTCTTCCTGGTGGAATATAGGTAATTCTCAATGAAACTTTTCTGATATATCAGATATTTTCACCCTCATAATCTTAGCCAGCAGGGCGTCTGGGTGTCATTTGAACGCCCAAACCTTCATAAATCACCCCCCAGGACACCAAAATTTGTGACAAATTACTTGTCAGTTTTAAGCATACAGTTGAATTATTTCCCCCTCAATTCAATTCCTATGACATTGTATGAGGATATTATGAATTATTTCAAGTAAATATACATATTTATAGTTGCAATACAAGTATATTGGGGGCTCCCTTGAAAAGTAGGTCTCCCAAAAGTTATACAGATGCCAATTTTGGGCACCCATTTCCTAAATCAGGCTAGGACCCTGCCCACCCTAGTTGGAAATACAGTACACAGCTTTAATTTGGAATGCTAAAAATCTTGCTTTACAGCCCTAATGGAGGGTATTTGTGCTACTTTAAATTTGCGCATTCAAGCACTCAAACTAAACAAATACAAAGCAGGATATTTATTTGAAGGATGTTATTTTGGGGCTATCATGGGGTGCGCAAAAATTCCTGTAAAGAAATATGTCATACAGTAATCACTTCATTACTTTAAAATTATGAAAAATTATGCAAGGGGGGCTATTGTTGGACTTGAGTTATTGTTCCTTCGGTCTCCACCAGGGGGCCTCGTGCTATTGTTGTTCCCTGACTTATAGTATCTTTGGTCTCCACCAGGGTGCAGTGGCGACGTTATCGGGCAAGAGTAGCCTCCTGGACCCGACCAAGCTTGACCAGGTGGAGGGACGACTACAGGGCCTACAGGGAAAACTCAACGCCATCGCTGAGAAGAAGGCCACCTTGGATGAGGAAAAACTCTCAAAGGTAGGATAAAGTATCCCTTCCAATGCCGAGACTACTTTTGTCAAAAGCAAAAGAATGCAAGATTCTTGAAAAAACATTGTAACCCTGCCATCTTGGTATTCATTTGAAAGCTCTTGCCGAGTACTCTCAGATAAGTACCCATTTGCCAGGGTTTCAGTAATTTATCGGGTTTTTTGCATCTTTTTGTATTGGCAAAATTAGCCACCAGCAGCATAAGGGGTATTAACCCTTGTACAATACAAATTGTGCGTACGCCAAACAAATTGACAAAACGTAACATAATAGCAACAAAATACAGAAAACAGAAAACACATAAGTGTAATGGAACTTATCCCTGTCAGATTAGTTTCTATGTGCCAAGGTTTTAGTTATTTTCAGGTTTTTTGCTTCATTTTGTATTGGCCAAATTAGCCACCAGCAGCATAAAGGTTATAGGACTCATTTTTCCGAACACTAGGAATCGTTCATAATTTTAAAGCGATATGCGTTTAATACACTTTCACCCCACTTTAGCCTTGAGTGCACTACCCTTCCAGTGCGGAGGCTACTTTCGTCCAAAGCACAAGGATGCAAAGACTTTTGAAAACCATCTAAACCCTGTCATGTTGGTATTCATTGGATAGCTCTATCTGAGTGCTCTCAGATGAGTACCCATGCGCCAGGGTTTCAGTCATTTTCAATTTATTTTCATCATTTTGTTTTGGCCAATTTAGCCACCATCAGCATAATGGTTACCGTAAATACTCAGAATTGTAGACCACCCTAGGAATTTGGGTCATTAGTATTATTTTACAAAATGATTCAACTTTTGTGATGAAGTGGACGATTGCATCACTCAGATTATTGAGTATATATATGTGTGTATGACTGTATGTTCTTTTGTTTGATTTTACCTTTTGAAGTTGCTGTTCTTTTTCACATTGAAATTTTTCCATGTTTATACCCTAACAAGATATGTAAAACTAGAAGGGACCCTACAACTAACAAACACCTGTTCAAATGGAGTCGCAGTCATTGTGATGGAATAAGTGACGGGCAAAAAAGTTGATGTATGTGAGAAGGGCTTTCCTAACTACTAAACGGGGGGTAGGTGAGTAGGGAGCCACCCCTAGGTCAGGGGACACAACAGTTAGTTAGAGACCTGGGGAAGGGGACCACTCGGTAGCTCCCCTGTAGTGGGGTGAGCCCGCGAGCCAAAGCGCTTGCCGATCCTTACCTACCTACCTACCCATTAATGGGAAATATGGGCAACCCTCGATTTATCGCCAGTTGCCTTTTCTCAAAATATGGACCTAGCTGTAAATCTTGCTGATACAACATAAAGGTATTTTCAAAAAAAAACATGGGCCACCCTGAACCCACAAAAATCGTAAATATTAAGAAGGGTCCCAAATGACTGAGTACTTACAGTAATGCTTCTCTTAACTATTGTTGTCCGTGTTGCTGCAGGTGACGGAGGTGTATAACCTAATGAAGAAGTGGGACTCTGTTGCGGACACGATTCCCCAGGTTGTTGAGAGACTGGTGTCGCTGAAGGACCTCCACGACCAGGCGCTCCAGTTCAGCAAGGCGCTCTCTCACCTCGACACGGCCCAGCAACAGATCCTCTCCCTGCTACAGTCACACGGCGACATGCTAAAACAGGTACGTATGCCTCAAAGGCACATGCTTAAACAGGTACTGTATATCCTCTCCCTGCTACAGTCACACGGCGACATGCTGAAACAGGTACGTATGCCTCAAAGGCACATGCTAAAACAGGTACGTATATCCTCTCCCTGCTACAGTCACACGGCGACATGCTAAAACAGGTACGTATATCCTCTCCCTGCTACAGTCACACAGCGACATGCTTAAACAGGTACGTATATCCTCTCCCTGCTACAGTCACACGGCGACATGCTAAAACAAGTACGTACTGTCTCACAATGACATGCTGAAACAGGAATTTTCGTTCTTTCATCACTATATTGCCATATTGCGGCTAAATTGTGACTAGCCAGTTGCAAGTAGTTGAGGAAATCAGAGTACCCGGCAAAAACACTGCCTTACCCCAAGTGCCCGGCAACTTTCTCACATGCCCCAGGCGGCCATCGTATATACAAGAGTATATTGCTGTTTTTAAATACATCCTAACACACAAGAAATGCAGGTACTGACAGTGGCCGTTTTAGTCTATTAATAGCTTATCTGAAGCTGCGTTGTACACACTTGTCATTAGCAGCTACCTTATTATTTGGGCCTATGTTTTATTCATGGTGTAATTGTCCTTTAAGGATTGTTTCCAAAAACGAAATACTCATATCCATATCTGATCCGAGAATAAATCATTCCTTGAATGATATCATCATATTCTACCTTTATTGTTGACTTTCTGTTTTAGTTTCCTTGCTATATTCTAAAATGTCTCTTTCAGCTGGATTCCACATTTGGTGCAAACACTGATGTCCTAAAGAACAACTGTTCAAGCTTGGATGCTCGAATCAAGGCTATATCGAAATAGGCTTCCAGAGTAAAATGCTGCTTTATTGCGAAATTACTTATATTATATTTATCTCCCTCACTCTGCCTCTATGTAGTATTGAAGGGTATCAGGGCTGTCACAAACGATTCAGTGTACCTTTATATGATCTTAGTGTTGAGAACTATATCATACTAAATGTTTCGTTTTGTGTAGAACATTGCTGACACTTTTTCTTAAATGAATTTGGAGGTGGTTTTTATGAATTTTCCAGTCTGCAAAGCTAAATGATACCCTATTCCCAAAGCAAGGGCTAATTTGAATTATAAGACCCTTACAATTGTCTTTCAACAAGCTCTTGCACTTTTAATGTGCTAAACTGTGAAAATTTACGTTTGGGATATCCATGGACGTATATCAAATAAATACTTTGGTTGTGCAGATGTATTCATGGTGATTGTCGATAAAAAGTGGAGTTCAGATCTAGATTTGTGACTTTCCTGTTGGTTAGTTTTCAAGTAGAGTACTGTCACTGAGGTGATTGTTTCAATTGCATGCTTTAATGCACTGTCTGGTGAAAAACTATTTCTGGAAGGGTATGAGAGTTATGAAGTAGAGGTCACCCTGAACCTGGGAGTAGTAGACAGGGAGTGGGCACTGTGCATGCGTCATCAAATTTCGCTGCCTCACACCACTATGAGTCATAGATAACATGTGTACCCCAGGATTGGCTGCCTGCTGGTTTCACAGGGCCAGGGTCAGACTGAAATTGCCGCGAAACCAATCACGTGACCAATACTTCCCCAGGCTACACCGCGTACCCGAGGCGCACATACCGTTGGTACTAGCATGCTGTGCCTATGGGGTTGCGGATCAAGGGGATGTATTTCTCTGCCCTGAACAGTTTCTTCTTGATGCTATGATTCTTTTTGAATAACTTGGGAATCGAGCATTTATTTGCATACTTGCATAGTATTTGAAGGAGGGTTGCAACTCAAATCCTGATGAACATCTCTCTTTAAAATATTTTTCAAAAGATGCTTTCGCCAGGAAGATATATCCAAACTTACTGGAGGCATTTATTGCAGGGAATAAGTTCCTTCAATACACTGGATCTGTGGGAGTGTCACGGTCTTAGCCAGGATTTTCAAAATGCCTATCCAAAACAGCAATTCCAAAATTTTTGCCCATCCATATTTAACTACTTATCTACTTCATATCCTTACACCAACTAGATATAAAAGCCTATTGTGTCAAAAGGGCAATTTACCCTTCAGCTATATTCTAGAAGATGGCTGGTAAGGGAAATATTTGGTTATTACCCCCTATAAGTCATAATTGACATTTTAACCAAAAAGGATATTTTCAGAATGGATGCAGAACGGGTCCTTGCTAAGTGGCTGGGGAGGGTTATACCTGTATTATTATTAGATGGTGGGGAGATTGCGAAAGTGTAGATATTACGTCTAGTAGTGGCCGTGTAATTAGTCTAGTTCTGTGTGGCTTGGTATGACCATTGCTTTATATGTTAACATATCCTATGTATGATATCATGAAATAAATTAAGTGAAAGAAAATGCTTGAAACGTTCAGTGTCATTTTTACACATCTCCCTCGCTGCTGGCTGCTAATTTGGTCAATATGACAACATTGATGAGAAAAAGCTGGAAAATGCCTGAAACCATGGCAAATGGGCACTCATCTGATAGCCCTTCCAATGCCAATCTAATTTTGTCCATAGCACAAGGAATCAAGATTTTTGAAAATCCTCTAAACTCTGTTATGTTGGTATTCAGCGGATAGCTCTTGCTGAGTACTGTCAGATGAGTACCCATCTATTATGGTTTCGGTCATTTTTCAGATTTTTTGTATCATTTTATATTAGGCAAATTAGCTACCAGCAGCATAAGGGTTAATTTTCTTCAGGAGTGTGCATTTGGTTTGACATATTTAAAATTAACACATCAATTCTGATTATATTTGAAACATATGTACATAATTATGGGCTCATTCTAATTTCCCAACTTCAGTGGGCAACCAATTGAAATCAATTTTCATGAATATTTCAAAATATCTGATTGTGAATTCACTCTGTTAAAGTCAAATCAAATTTACCAAGGCACGTGAAAATTGAAAATGGTGAAATTATACATCATAGAAGTATCCTAAAGCAACTTAAATACTGAAGTGCTTAAATGATTTGAACTTTTTTAGAGCAAGCTAAGACATCGATAGAAAAGGAACAGTTTGCTGAGCACTGTTATGCAATAATTCATAATTTGATAGCCCTGTACTTCATTTTCCATACATCCTGATTTAATAACTAACAAACACATTTTATTTCAACTCTTTCAATTCTCACTATAAAAATATTACTTTTATATAACAGAAGAACAAATAAGTTTATACTTATTACTTTGACTACTGTTTTGTAAATAAGCGGGCATGTTTTCTCAAATATTTCTGAACTACTTAAAAGCAATTACATGGCAAATTTGGTGTTTTGTCATCATGTTTATTTCCATTTATTAAAACAAATCAATAAATACAACTACTGCAAGTATGTGGTTCATGATTGTTTCATAAGTGCTACTTTTATCCAATTACCTACAAACGAAAGGTATCACTTTTTTGCATACCTTCCTTCACCCATTCAACCCACAGCAGCCAAGAAAGGCCCAATAATTCAGTTCTAAGGTGACATCTACCTTAGGAAAAGCATGTTGTGAAACTAGTAAGAATTGTTTATAAAACCCCAAGCAAAAACTCCCCTTCAAATACTGTATAATTTATGATTTATTTTTCCGAGTAAATTTCAAATACCATAACATCAAGCTTCTACTTCCATAGGAAACTTGTAGCATGAAAATATTAATATCAATTTCAAGACATCAATAAAAATATGTTTCAATCAACACAAATTCCTTTCCAAAGTGACCATTGATACAATATAATAAAATAAGTGCAATTTTTGAAATTATCTTAAATATATTGGATGAGAACACAGAAGTTAAGGATAGAGAATAGTACCGGCAACCTTGTTTTAACCAGATTTTTGACAAAATAAATATTGTGTGTAATCCAAATAACACAAATATTAATATATCAGGAGGAAGAAAATTGGTTTTCACGTTGCTTTCATCAGCTTCGGTCATATTGTGACGAAGTAGAAACATGTAATCGGTCAGAAATTCCCTGCTCTTCACAAATAGTTTCAATGGGACTTTTAGTTGCAGGAGCACTATAGACAGACATCCACAGAGATGCACATTTGTATAGCGACCATGTCACCCCGCTAATGGGGAACCAGCAGACTTGAACCTGCAACCTCGCACTTGGGAGTTAACCCTTCCAATGCTGAGGCTACTTTCGTCCAAAGCATAAGAATGCAAATTTTCTTGAAAATCGTCGAAACCCTTTCATGTTGGTATTCATTGGAAAGCTCTTGATGAGTACTCTCTGATGAGTACCCATTTGCCAGGGTTTCGGTCATTTTTCACAATTTTTGCATCATTTAGTATCGACCTAAGTAGCCACCAGCAGCATAAGGGTTAATGTAACAGTCAGCAGGGTGCAACAGAGGCCTCTGTTTATCACATTGTCACTGCTGAAAACAGTTTGCTAAGCCTTGGTGGTCAAACGGTCCATCAAGATGAATAGTCTAATGGTCCACCAGAAAAATTAGCGGTCCATATCACTTTGGTAACTAAATTGGTAGCCAACAGCCATTTCATAACTGAACATTCATGGTTTATTGTGCTTAATTTATGAATTGTGACAGTTATTATCTAATGTAGAAGAAATGTGAAACTGGATGTCGATATGTGCTTACTAAATTAATGTGGTCAGAATGTTTAGACTTTATGGGCAAGTAAACGTAGACTTTTACTGGCCCTATTCAAATTTCTGGTAGAAATGGACCGGTGGGCTACTGTTTATTTTCACCACTGCTTAGTAACTCATAAAATTTCAAGAAGCATAGCCTTTTGTTTTTCATTTAGAATCCTTCTAAATCCAAATATCATACAGAATGTAGACTTGAAATTCTGTTTATGGTCTTTTTTGCCATATTAGGTCCAAAGTGTGATTAGTTGTTAACCCATTCACACTCAGCGTTTTTCTAGAAAGGATCGTCTGCTACTCTCATTCTTTTGAAAATAACTTGAGAATAATGCAAAAGTTCACAAAATATTTGATAGAGAGTTGTTGTTTGACTTCTGATCATCATTTCCTCTTGAAATATTTTCAGGAAAATGTTTTTGTAGGTAACATATTTCCAAAATTGCCAGGCCTGTTTTGGCTGCTCTGAGTGTTGATGTGTTAAACCATTTGTCGCCTGAGACCTCCTTGACGAGTGTCATCGAGTCCTATGATAATTTCCAAAATCATTTTCCAAAATAACCTCGAAAAAATAATCATTAATTGGAGAAATATTTGAAAGAGAGTTGTTGGTTGGTTTCTCATCAACATTGCTTATAGATATTTTCTGATAGTTGCTTTTATCAATGATATCCATAAGATAGTCAAACCTATTTGGGTTCAACAGTCATGAATGGCTTTACCTATCCATTGTTGAGAATTCTGGGGCCAAACCTGGCTTTTCGAGGCAATTCTGCAATATTAGCCCTTTCTACAAAAGGATACATGTTGTATAGGTGCTGAGAGATCCTCTCCAAAAAACAGCTTAGAAATAAAGCAAAGATTCTAAAAAATATCTGAAGGAAATTCGTAGGCTGATTCAGATTGAAATACCCCTTTCAAATACAGGTGAACTTGGATATGACAGACTCAATGGGACCAGGTCCGTCATAAGCAAAATCCGTCGTATACATTTGACAAATACTTGATATGCATCGGACAGGGACCAAGCATATCGTCCGTCATATGCAAAAATCTGTCGTACAGTGGTCCATCATATCCAAGTTCACCTGTACTTATGAAAATATACAGAATGTCTGAAAGGTATCACCAAAACTGTCAGGCTTTTTCCTGCTGCTGTAGTGAAGAGTGGGTTGAACTCTCCATTTCAATTAGTGATTTACAATAAATACCCCTGTGAACATATTGAAGCGAGACCAGCACTAAATTACATGACAGAGATAGATCCCCTCCCCCACCTCCCACCTTGGTGTATGTACAGTGTCGTCAAACCTGCTTAACCCCTTAACCCTTCAAATGCTGAGACTATTTTCGTCCAAAGCACAATGATGCAAACATTTTTGAAAAACATCTAAACCCTGTCAAGTTGGTATTCATTGGAAAGCATTGATGAGTACTCCCAGATGAGTACCCATTTGCCAGGGTTTCAGACATTTCTCAGGATTTTTCCATCGTTTTGTATTGGCCAAATTAGCCACCTGCAGCATAAGGGTTAACTACTGGTGCAATTTCCTAGCTAGTCCCTCAGAGCTGGTATGCGCCAAATAAGCCTCCTCGGTTGGCTTTGAAACAATCATTGTAAAATGCTATTGACCCCTCCAGGTCCTGCTGAAACCAGAATTATCCGGGAAACACTAACCTGCTGTGCGAAGCCAGGAAATATCCAGATGAACTTGCTGACCTGCTAATGACCATTTGGCTGGGTTAGTCTACAAGACCCTGCACATGACCAAAACTCCCAAAGCAGCTCCATTTTAAAGACCCCCCCCCCCCCCCCCCCCCCAGACCTTTATTTTGACTGATTGGAAGTTAGGGCAAATCCTCAATATTCAAGTTGCGCCCCTAAAACCCCCAATGGTCAATTTTGTCCTGAGGCACCAAAAACTATGTAGTTGGCAGGGTAGTTTATATTCAGCAGGACAAGGGTCAAGAGGATATGTATAAAGTAGTCAATAAGTGAAAGAATCTTTGGGCTATTGTAACCAAGCATTTACCAAGATAAAAGACTGGCGTGTTCGCCACATTTTGGTTTAATGCATACAAATCGAGTGCAACTATGCGATTCCTGGACATAAAGGATTAAGAGACCACCTGTCCATAACAACCAAACTCAAAGTACCTCATAAAAATAGAAATTTGACAACACGTTGATAGATACACCATACCCTTTTAGCATGATGTGCAAAGAAATTTAATTTGACAGCATGTTTATCATCGATACACCATACCCTTTTAGCATGATGTACAAAGAAATTTGACAGCATGTTGATCATCGATACACCATACCCTTTAAGCATGATGTACAAAGAAATTTGACAGCGGCTGTTGATCATCGATACACCATACCCTTTAAGCATGATGTACAAAGAAAGTTGACAGCATGTTGATCATCGATACACCATACCCTTTAAGCATGATGTACAAAGAAATTTGACAGCATGTTGATCATCGATACACCATACCCTTTTGGCATGATCTGCAAAGAAATTTAATTTGACAGCATGTTGATCATCGATACACCATACCCTTTTAGCATGATCTGCAAAGAAATTTAATTTGACAGCATGTTGATCATCGATACAACATACCCTTTTAGCATGATCTGCAAAGAAATTTAATTTGACAGCATGTTGATCATCGATACACCATACCCTTTTAGCATGATGTGCAAAGAAATTTGACAGCATGTTGATCATCGATACAACATACCCTTTTAGCATGATGTGTAAAGAAAATTAATTTGACAGCATGTTGATACCCTTCCAGCATGATGTACATATGAATTTGACAGCATGTTGACCATCGATACAACATACCCTTCCAGCATGATGTACAAATAAATTTGACAGCATGTTGATTTATACAACATACCCTTCCAGCATGATGTGCAAAGAAATTTGACAGCATGTTGATCAATACAACACACCCTTCTAGCATAATGTGCAAAATAATACTGTAAAACTGGTAATGTTTGCGTGTAGTAAATATTGCGTTTTTTCATTTTCTCTTTTATGCCTGTCTTAATTAATGCGAATCTCCACCAATAAACAGAAGGGAAACAGAAGGGACAGATTTATGCGTGTTTTAATTATTGCGTCCTCATGCATTCGCATTAAAACGCAATAATTAAAATCACGCAATCATTACCAGTTTTACAGTATTACCACAGAGGAACAGAAAGAAAATGACAGCATTAATTAGAGTAATTGTAATTCATAAAAATGATTTGCCCTCTAAGAAAAAAACCCCAAAACACCTGCCTCAAAGGACCACATTTAAGTTGTCCAGTATGAGACCCATCATAGCAGGTTTGACAGTATTTCTTATAGTATAAGCGTTACATGTGAAGCCAGCTCATCATACTGTATAACATGTTAATTTTACGCATATAAAGTAATGTGCTTGGCAGGCAGCAACCCTTGATGTGCAGAGTTTAATCTTAGATGGATAAAACAAGTGGGTATGAAACCAGCCAATCAACCTGAACAGGCTGGCTGCGGCAAATGGCCCTAAAGTCACGTTCTGCACATAATGGCGCGCAAGTTTCTCTGAAATGTAAACAATACAAGAGCCCTCATTGGTCTTTGTCTCTTAGTGACATCACACTTAGGCCAGATACAAGACCCCTGGCCTTCACTATAGTGCATATAGTAATTGTTGTCTTGCTACATATCCATTCTTTTATTCATCTAAGGTTTAATTATTACGTACAGGTGTTGAATGATATGCTATCATGTCAGCGTGATGTACGCTACTAGCATAGGGATCAGATATCCAAATAATCATTAGGTGCTCAGTTTAATAAATGTGGACTCTGTGGATGCGCTAAGTATGCATTGATATAACTGCTGCAATATTAACATGGTATACAGTAATTTACACATAATTCATACAGACAATCACAGTCCAGTTCCAACATCGAGGATAAGTGTTACATTTAGTGGATAGTCATGAGTTTGCTTGACTAGATTACATACGTATGTATTATACCTTTTACCTATTATTATCAGGACAGCATGTGACAAGACATAGTATATGAATTGCTTAGGGTACCTTGTACCAAAGGTAGAGAGGCTTTGTTTTTTCTGTCTAGGATTTTCAAAGATATCACAAAAAGAATGGTGAAACAAAAATATAGGAGAATAAATAATACCTCATAAATAGACTCTTCTTATCACCAGTATGCCATGCATTCACCACTTACCTGGTTTTCTTTGTAAAAACAAGACAATTTGTGTTACACAAGTCCTAAAGACTTTGCTCAAAGCCCACAGCAACAATAAAAGAACAAAGGAATGCAGCAATACCTATTGTTTTAACAATATTCTATACATTTAACCATCCACTTTTGGTACAAAGCATCTTAAGTTATGCAGAAAGAAGTGTGGTGCACAGAAATAACTTATCACAGAGGTGTCCAACTTTGCAAATTCTGTAATGTACCATATTCTACTACTCTATAGTAGCCCAAGCTCCTACACCAACCAAGCTGTCTGGTTTACATAGTAAACCTATTTATCATCACATTCCTTTTTTGTAAAACTTTGCAAATTCTGTAATGTACCGTATTCTACCACTCTACTCTAGCCAGTTTTCCGAACCCTTATGCTGCTGGCTAATTTGGCTGATTGGAAATGTCATGCAAAAAACCTGAAAAATAACCTGAACACAGGCACATGGGTACTCATCTGAAAGGACTCAGCGAGAGCTATCCAACAAATACCAACAAGACAGGGTTTAGATGGTTTGTAAAAATATTTGCATTCTTGTACTTTGGATGAAAGTAGCCTTAGCATTGGAAGGGTTACACCAATCAGGCTGTCCAGTTAACATAATAAACCTCTTCATGACCACACCCCTTTTTGTTGCTACATCTCCCTAGGTGTGATTTATATTAATGCACTCAATGTGTTGTATGAATTTTGCAAATATCAATGGGAAGTGTACATTGAGGGGCTTACAGTATGAGGTACATTGAGCACAGATTTTCAGGGTTGTAGTGACTAGCATATACTACTGTCGGTTTGGTGAGTCATTAGAACACCATACATCTTTCTTGATTGTGTAGACTATAGGCTACAATTGGTACTTATTCATCCATATGGCTACTGCATTACATCTCTCTCAATAATCACCAGGCACATGAACAAATATTGCAACGGTTATTAAACCTAGTGAAGAATGGAAAATACTTCCAGAATTGCAAAAATCCCCATTTTAGACATCCATTTGGGCTGAAAGGTTCATAAGTGGTTCATGCTAGTAACCAATGTTGAATTCAACTCAGTAGATATACTGTAGATTCACAAAAGATTGTGTAGAGTAAATTTTGCGAATTTACAGACAATTGATTTTTGTGTTTTTTAACTTTGCGAATAGGCCTCAACATGGAGTGCCAGCTATACATTAAAGTGGCAGCACTAATCATTGCAAATTTTAATTTTGCGTCCAAGGCTAAACGCTTAAAATCGCAAAAATTAAACCAACGCAATCTTTTCCGAACTTACAGTATAGCGAGCAATACACTGACCATCAATATGATTCAAAGAAAGATACAGCCAAAATACAAGCCAAGTGATATTTCAATACACCACAAGTTACATATGCTTGTCTTAAATTTTACAAAAACTGTATGAATGTGGTTCAAATTTAGTCATAACCAAGTAGAATTATTCAGCAAATTGCAACAAAATGTAAAGTTTGGAATCAAGTACCTTCTATTCTACAGTTCATTTCAATTTGGACACCCCTGTTTTAAGTATTAGCATACACAATATCTGACCCTACATTATATTTCAATATGGACACCATTGTTTTAAGTAATTAGCATATATGTCTTCCCCAACCCTTCAGACATAGAATTTGATCTCAGTTTCTACAATGTCCTTAAATAATTCCTGCACTTCTTCCAAGTTATCTTTGGTTGATCCTTCTAGGAACTGATCGATATCGGCGACGCACTGCTCCTCCAGATTAGCTAACGTTGAGATGATAAGTCCGTGATTTTTAGCGTTATTCTCCTTCATTTGAAGCAGGAATTTCTCATGCATGCTATAGAGCTTGTGCCTGCGGTCGACCGCTGACTGAAAGCGGGGCGTGACCTTCGCGGGGTCCGCGTCGCCGTAGTCGGGTGAGGTGGTGTTGGCGCCGGTGGCGACACCTGGACAGAAGATGAAAGGTTTGAAGACTGAGCAGCGAGGGTTGGGCGTCGCCGTGAACCAATGACAGTCGGGCGTATCGGCTGCAGCGGAGAGAACGGAGACCTGGGAGCCCATGGTGGACGAGGTCAGCCCCGTGCGACAGATCCCTTGCTCGTCATCGCGTAGAATACTCATCATGCTCTGTACGCTAAATCCCCCTATAGTAAACCAGAGGAAAATACATCAATTAACCCATTCACACTCAGAGTTCCCCGGGAAAGTATTGTCTGCTATTTTCATACTTTTGAAAATAACTTGGAAATAAAGCAAATTCTCACAAAATATTTGAAGGAGAGTTGTTGGTAATATTCTGATGAACATTTCTCTTTCAAATATTTTCCAAAAAATGCTTTTGTTAGAAAAAAATTATCAAAATTGTCAGGCCTGTTTTGGCTGCTCTGAGTGTGAATGGGTTAACCCATTCACACCTGGAAAAAAAGCTGTATTAACCCATTAATACTTAAAAGTTCATCTAGAAATTGTCGTCTGGATCGATGATACTTTTGACGATAACTTTCGAATTAAGAATAATTTTACAAAATATATGTAGAAGAGTTGTTGGTAATGTTTTGATCAACATTTCTCCTTCAAATATTTTGCCAATTGTGCTTTAGCCTGAAAGATTTCATCAAAATTGTCAGGCTGGTTTTGGCCGCTGCAAGTATTAATGGGTTAACTGGATTTAGTGACAGCTCAGTTGATTTATATGACACCAAACAGCTTTTCACTAAACATAGTGTGCTTTCCCAGCCCAGTTATTGCCATAGAAATGCACTATAGTTGAGTACTAAGAGTATAGGGCTTAGTGGATTTCAGCTTCCGAAAAGCGTGGTAGGTATAGTCTATTCAATAAATGTCAGATGCTATCCAGAAATATCAAACCTTCGAAATTTAAGAGTTTGTCACATAGTCTTAGCTAGTAGGGCGACTGGGTGTCATTTGGATACCCAAACTCTTAAATTCACCCCTCAGGACACCCAAATCTTCTTTGAGAGGAATTTCTAAAAATGTCAATTATAAGCATATTATTGATTTTTTCACCTCAATATAATTCAAATGATATTGTGTAGGTAATTCATGACTTATTCATCTGAGTATATCGTGATCTCCCCTGAAAAATAGGACGTCTAAAAACTTTACAATCACCAATTTTGGGCACCCAGTTTCTAAATCCTGGCTAAGAGAAACTTACCACCTTCTGAAAATTGGTCCAATAATTTCCTCCCGCCCTTGAAACGGTTCTCGGGAAGTTCTCTCTCTGGCAAACTGCCAACAGGGGTCTCCCCCTGGTACGCCTTGGCGAAATCGAAGTCTCCGTCTGCGGGATTCCAGTACCCGTTGCTTTCAGCGTGTTCCTTCAGACCCGCGGACATCTCATCAATCTCCGTGCCTATGCTCAGCTGGTTAGAAATGTTCCTCACGCCATCTGGTGACAAGATTGATAATTACAATATAAGACAATAATAATAATAACTAGTCAGCTCCCATGCAAAGCATGGGTTTAGTTCAAAATCATATTCTTTTCCCTTTATCCACATTGTCATGCTAACCAATGATGCAGACTTCTGAACGTAGATGGCGCCACCAGGCTGTGAGACACAATCTTTAAAAAATATGCTGTAAATATACCAATTCGAAAAAACCAAAACCCTTCTAACCAATTTTTTGACTACTGTGGAGCATCCCAGGGTGGTTATATAAGCACTTGGCAAGTGTCAGGAGTTCTGGAATCAGTGACCAAAGGTCCCAAAAACTCAATATATGAAATCTACACATGACATACCTTTGATCTTCTGAGCAGCCCAGTGCTTTCCGGCATTCTCTGGGAGTTTAGAGATCCGACATGACATACCTTTGATCCTCTGAGCAACCCAGTGCTTGCCGGCGGTCTGGGAGTTCAGAGATCCGAAATGACATACCTTTGATCCTCTGAGCGGCCCAGTGCTTGCCGGCAGTCTCTGGGAGTTCAGAGATCCGACATGACATACCTTTGATCCTCTGAGCGGCCCAGTGCTTGCCGGCAGTCTCTGGGAGTTCAGAGATCCGACATGACATACCTTTGATCCTCTGAGCGGCCCAGTGCTTACCGGTAGTCTCTGGGAGTTCAGAGATCCGACATGACATACCTTTGATCCTCTGAGCGGCCCAGTGCTTGCCGGCAGTCTCTGGGAGTTCAGAGATCCGACATGACATACCTTTGATCCTCTGAGCGGCCCAGTGCTTGCCGGCAGTCTCTGGGAGTTCAGAGATCCGACATGACATTCCTTTGATCCTCTGAGCAGCCCAGTGCTTGCCGGCAGTCTCTGGGAGTTCAGAGATCCGACATGACATTCCTTTGATCCTCTGAGCAGCCCAGTGCTTGCCGCCAGTCTCTGGGAGTTCAGAGATCCGAAATGACATACCTTTGATCCTCTGAGTGGCCCAGTGCTTGCCGACAGTCTCTGGGAGTTCAGAGATCAGAAATGACATTCCTTTGATCCTCTGAGCAGCCCAGTGCTTGCCGGCAGTCTCTGGGAGTTCAGAGATCCGAAATGACATTCCTTTGATCCTCTGAGCAGCCCAGTGCTTGCCGGCAGTCTCTGGGAGTTCAGAGATCCGAAATGACATTCCTTTGATCCTCTGAGCAGCCCAGTGCTTGCCGGCAGTCTCTGGGAGTTCAGAATCCTGAAATTGGCCCTAAGAGTTCAGAGTTCCATTATTACATGAAATCCACACATGACATACCTTTTATCCTCTGAGCGGCCCAGTGCTTGCTGGCGGTCTCGAGGACCCAGGCCTCCTGCTGGTCAGTGATGATGAAGCTGTTGTGGTAGGAGACGTCTGTCTTGTCGGGATCCTCGTAACACGGGCCGCCTTGCCCATGCTGCTCCAGGAGGCCCGTTATCACGCCCATGGCTTCCTTGGCGCTCTGACCACGCTCAAGACCGAGCCTGAAATACAGCCACGACTCACATTTCAACCCTTATGCTGCTGGTGGCGAACTTGGCCAATACAAAATTACGCAAAAATGACTGAAACCTTGGCACATGGGTACTCATCTAAGAGTACTCAGCGAGAGCTATCCAATGAATACCAACATGACAGGGTTTAGATGGTTTTCAAAAATCTTTGAATTCTGGTGCTTGAACGAACTTAGCCTGAGCATTGGAAAGGTTAACCCAATAATGCTGCTTGTGCATAGCTAGGGATGGATACATCTAAGAGCAAAATTGATACAGTACCACTATCAGTACCGATGAAACAGTACGGTATATTAACAGTATGTTATCACGTCCATGGCTTCCTTGGCGCTCTGACCACGCTCAAAACCAAGCCTGAAATACAGCCATGCCGCACATTTTAACCCAAAGTTGTAAGCTATTTTTTTCACTGTTCTATTTCATTTTCATACTGTACTACAGGACAGCTGATTTGTCAAATGATATTCTTCAACCGATCATATTCCTGATATTCCTCTGAGCATGATCTTAAAATGTCACTATTCTTATACTTTTCTTACATTTAAACCCTTCCAATACTAAGGCTACTTTTGTTCAAAGCACAAAGATGCAAAGATATTTGAAAAACATCTAAACCTTGCCATGTAAGTATTCATTGGATGGCTCTCGCTGAGTACTCTCGGATGAGTACCCAAGTGCCAAGGTTTCAATCATTTTTCAGGATTTTGCATCATTTTGTATTGGCCAAATTAGCCACCAGCAGCACAAGGGTTAACCCAACAATACTCAGAGTCAGGGATGGGTACCTCTAAGAACAAAACGGTAAGGTACCTGTATCGGTACCAATAAAACAGTACAATATATTGAAGATACTGTTACGGTACTTTATTGCATTATTACCTCCAAGATTTTGTTGTGAATAGTCCCATGTGTAGGTTCCTGGACAATCCCTTTTAACTCTAGTCCTGCCAGACCCCCTGCTGGCTCTATATGCCCCTGAAACCAGCACATTCAGCGGAATGCCTGGTGGTTAAGTACCTTATAATTCAATGACACCATACTCTAACAAAACTTGGGGCTATCCCCGCATATCTGGTATCAAAATGAAGCTAGAAGAGGGGGCTTTCAAAGTAGACTAGTGGCACGTAGATTGTGGGGGTGGGGAAAGAGGGTAATTTAGACTGGTAAGCCAGTCTTTTCTAGTGTTTCTGTGGGAGCTAGGTCAGGATAAAGTCAGACCTGGCAGCTGAGCCCCAGATCTTATGGTCCGACTTTATCCTGACCTGGCAGGAGCAGAGTTAAATGATAACTTTTTTTATTTTTAATATTTTCTTCTTCATTCTCCATCATGTCAACAAACAGTGTGCATTCAATGAATATAAAGCATATAAACATATTGATGATCTTAAATGATAACTTCACAGAGGATAGTATCATTAAGAGTACCTTAGGAATGAACCAGCACAATACGGTACTTATATATTGAAACGATAATTATTAACAGAATGTGACAACTTAGGTTAAATCATTCAGGGGAAAGCAAGATTTAGGAAATATATGTGGGAGAAATGTAAATCGGAACACTACAAACATGCAACTCTCCTTCAAATATTTTGTAAAATTGTTCTTGCTTTCTAATTTATTGTCAAATATATATTAGATCCAGATGACAACTTTTTAAGCATCAAAGGGTTAAATCACACTGGCAGCAACAGATTAAGAGAATTAATCTACCTCAGCTTTATTTTGTAACTTTATTCTGTAACCTTCTCATATATTCTTGCATTTTTATCTACATGTATATAGAAAATGATAGATATTGATACCATGGATTACCATTAAAGGTTGTCAGGTTGCAAAATACTTTGCAATAGAATTGTTGGAAAACTAACTTATATTATGCAGTACTATAGATTACAACCTTGGGTTAAACACCTGTAGATGGTTACAGGTGATTATACAAGTATTTGCTTTAGGTTATACCTCAGAATGACATGGCGCGCCCTGGATTACAGGCACCAACATAATTTGCAGAACTAACTTTCCATGCTGGGCAAGTAATTAATGATTTTTCTTGCCCGACAGGATTTTTCTCTGCCCAAGATAAGCTTTAACATATGATAGAAAGGCATTCATTTTTTATCATGGATTTTTCAGTTTTGTTGCATTGTTTGCATATCTGTGAATATGTGAGGCATTTTCTATATAAAATTGTTTAGTGTTCAGAAAATTACTTGCCAATTTGGGCAAGTGAAAACTAAAATATACTTGCCCGAAAGCCCTTTTTTCAATAAAAAAAACTCGCTGGGGCTAGCGGGCAAGTACTTATGTCAGTGCCTGGATTATGCTAGATATAAGTATGTAGATACTTGTGCAAACCTCACATAATCCATGCCCAGTAGCTTTTCTTCTAAATCTTCAGGGCCGCCGAGTTTCGTCCAGATGGCCTCGTTCCCGATGCATACTCCGTGCTGATTGGCTCCCATCTCGCCCCCCCACATCCAGGCCGGCTTACTCAGGATGACAGAATGGGTGTGGCTACACTGGTCTATCTCTATGTACGTACACTGAAAAGCAGAAAAAACAAATGTCAGACAATATCTCCCTGTTGTAGATACAAAGAGGGTTAAAGGGATTTAGTGAATCCCCATTTTCTGATTTGATAAATAAAATTTTCATCAAACCCCTTTTACGATTTAAAATGCCCATTATTTTTCGAATATCTTTTTACAATTCAAAATGCCCATTATTTGTCACACAATTCAAAATGCTCATTATTTGTCAAACCCTCTTTTGCGATTCAAAATGCTCATTTTCTTGCAAAAAATTGTCACCATATTATTTGCTTAAATGGAACCCCTCTTCCATAACAGAAACCCTTAAAATCCAAAAGAAATCATGCCAAAAGCATCTATTACTAGGGTTACATACCGCTAACACGAAACGGTATGATAGCAGTACCGGTACTGGCGAAACGGTACCAGTGGTATCGGTATCGTTAACAGTGAAACGGTACGTACTACCTCTGATGTCCGTAGCCTTGATTGGCTTTGTTGCGGGTTTCTATCGCTAACATGTGTGGTTCTATGCCTCAATTCTTTGACAAGGTTAGTAGAATTGGGGAACAGAACCAACATTGATGAAGTTAATCGAAGTAAATGAGCACCACGACGATCTATCGTA
This sequence comes from Maea johnstoni, assembly GCA_963942565.1. Classification (NCBI taxonomy): domain Eukaryota; kingdom Metazoa; phylum Annelida; class Polychaeta; order Spionida; family Magelonidae; genus Maea; species Maea johnstoni. The sequence goes on from OZ012696.1 coordinate 20,782,525, forward strand.
TTTCCCTTCGGATGCTATTCAAGACAACGTGGGTTTTTCACGCTGTCTGGAACACTTTCGGTGGGAATCAGGACACAATCCGTTAACGGATAAGCCATGCGTGGTGGCGCAAGTAAGTAACAACTTGTTTTATTTGTTGAAACAAAACGGTGCTCGAAAACGAAACGGTGCCTTTATTTTAGTACTGGTTCTCAATGAAACGGTGAAATACCCGTATTTTCGAAACGAATCTCGGTTCCTAGCGGTACCCGAGTAACGGTATGCAACGCTATCTATTACATAAGACAATTAACTTCAAGAAGAAACTCTTAACCCATCAATGCTCATGCACAGCAGCCAAAAGCAGCCTCACAATTTTGCTGATATTTTGCAGGCAAAAGCAAAGTCTGGAAGATACTTGATGGAGAGATGTCAATCAGAACATTACCTACAACTCTCCTTCAAATATTTTGTAAAATCATTCTCAATTTCAAAGTAAGAGTCAAAAGTATCATAGATCCAGACGACAATTTCTTGAGGATGGTGTTTTTACCTGCAGTTTAGTTCCAGGTCCATAATCAGTTGCAGGGTGGTACACCACTTCTTGAACCTCCCCAGCAGGTCGATCCGAATTCTTACCAAAAATGATGGTTCCGTTCTTGGTTGCTGGGGGCAACGCAACAAATGTGTCACAGGAACTAGGAGGAAGGGAACCGCTTCTCATCTCCATGGCAACCACTGAAAAATATTTTTCAAATTTAGTGTATTGTAACGATGGTAGAATAGAACAATAACAATAGAAATAGTTATATGATAGGTATATGTAATTAAAAGAAACATATTGGCGAATCAAGAGTTCACAAAAAAGATCCGGTTTTCTTATGTAAGGAACAACAAAAGGAAAGACAAAGCGCAACGAAGAGACAGAGAAATGTGCGCGCCAACATGGGCAGAACGCAACTTCTGGGCTATTCACCCAACCAGCCTGTTCAGGTTGATCGGCTGGTTTCATATCTACTTGTTTTTATTTACTGTAGAATGGCTGATTTTTCCATGTAACAATTTCCCCTAATTTTTCTTTTTGGGTGTTTCCGTGTTTACTAAGTTTGGACATGTACTCATTGTACTGTATTGTGTGTTTTTTTCGGTTTTGTTTATTCCTGTTTGAAAGCATTCGGGAAAAACGGAAAAATAAAACTCATGGAAAAATTAGCCATTCTACAGTATCTAAGAGCATGGTAATCAAATGGGCAGCAGCAGTGGCAGGAATCATGTTGAGTGCATTTTATTACAGACAAGGGGAGGTCTGCAGGGAGCCTGGTATTGATCAGCCAGGAATATCTTCTCATCCTCCTCCTCCTCATAACCAGCACACACAGGTGTGAATGCACTCACCTGCATGGGAAGAGGTAGACTTGCTACAAGTCTGTTTTATCTGGCTCTTTCATTAGGCCAAGAAAAAAATAATGTTTGTTGTCTGTAATGGTCCGAAAAAAAAATATGTTAGGTAGGTCGGCAAAAAAAAAAATTTTGCTTTATTTTTTTGGTCAAAAATGTGTGTTTTATGCATGTTTTACGTTGATTTGGAGTTGGATGGGCGGAAAAAACTTGAGGGTAGGGAATTTTTTTAATAAAAACTTGTTAGGGTAGGGTTACAGGAAACAAACAACTTTTTTTTTTAGGCCTTAGTCTCCTTGATCTAACCTGAGTTGACTCCAGGTTTAGTTCTGAATAAATCCTCAAGGGGGCCCTGCTGATGCTACAAGTCTGTGTTATCTGGCTCTTTCCTTAGTCTCACTGATCTAACCTGGGTTGATTTCACTCCAGGTTTAGTTCTGAATAAATCCTCAAGGGGGACGTACTTGAGCTGTGGTCTGAGTTTCAAACTGCAACTTTTGAAAACTGTGCTGCCATCTATAGGTTGAGAGAGACATCACACATTAATCCAGTAGTGGTGGCATGGCATTACACTTAACCAGGCTAGGGATGAGGCTGCTGCTGTGGGATACCTGGGGTATATACCTGAATCACCTCCAAGTTGAGCTGCACTCACGTAGGGAGATCAACACATGAGCTCACTACCATTTTGACTCATGAGCTCATGAGCTCACAGACATGTTTTTTTTTTAAATGAATATTTATTACTCAGCCCAGCAATCAAGAAGTAAATACATAGTGATGGAAATGTATCAAAAATTACGTTTACTTCATCTTAAAATGTACTGGCGAGGTACAAAGGTCAGTATAAGACCCAGCAATGCCGGTTTATATTGGGGATTGTAAACAAGACTTGACAGTGATAAGCAGTGATAAGATTCGGTGTGAGTTAGGTGTTCTGTGTTAGGTTTGTGTTCCCTACATAGACGAGTCGAGTCCACAAGTTGACCACTCCAGCTCGAGCTCGGCTCGTCTGGCTTCAGTACTCGAGCCACTAGAGTTTGTGAGTGGTGAGTGCAGCTCTAGGATATACCTGAAACACCTGTAAGCACTGCATTAACCCTTCCAATGCTGAGGCTTCATTCATCCAAAGCACAAGGACACAAAGATTTTTGAAAACCATCTAAACCCAGTGTTAATTCAAATTGTTGGTATTTGTGGGATATAGCTCTCGCTACAGAATACTCTCAGATGAGTACCCATGTGCCAGGGTTTCAGTCATTTTTTAGGTACTTTGCATCATTTCACACTGGTGAAATTAGCCACCAGCAGCATATGGGTTAAGAAATACAGTAGACAGTATTAATATTGCGGAAGTTTGATTAATGTACACTTTGCACACCCATGAAGTCGTCATTCATCAAACTTCCCACCATTATATGGCATCCGATCCCTTTGCTAGTATTGTAAAACAAGCTGAAATGAGAGCTTGTCATTCAACATCAGTGCGCAAAAATAAAACTGTGCATCCAAGGCAGCTGCCTGCTGGGCACATTCATTTGCGCAAAATTAACACAGTATATACAGTACACACAATCACAGGGGTCCAGCTAGCGACTAGCCCCATAGCCAAAGGCTACAGAAAATTGTGTTGGGCTATAAGAAAATTGAAATTCTAAGATCCTACTCAATATCAATATCAAGATCAATATCAACAATAAAATCAGTTGAAGAACACCATTTATTATACCTCACGTGAGGATACCCGTATCCTATTGGATGAGAGCCATGTGTCAAAACTGTTGGCTACCTGTGTCTCAGTAGGTTCCTTGACAGAAGTCACCATTCATCGTATTGGCACCCATTGTCAAGGAGTGAAAGATTTTTGAAAAACACTTAAACCCTGTCATGTTGGTATTCATTGGATAAGCTCTAGCTCAAAGTATACCCATTTGCCAGGGTTTAAATCATTTTTCAGTTTTTTTGTATATTTTTGTAATGACCAAAAATCCTTCAATAAAACACATTATCATGGGCTCTACCAGTAGGGGTGGAGGGCCGGGTGCGGGTTATGTCATCATTTTGACACCAAAACCTATAAAAAAACATACACAGATCTTTAGGCCTCTAAGAAAAAGGAATATCTATATGAAAACACATGGTAGGAGGTCAGGAACACCTCGGAAAGATAGGAAATCTAAGTGGGCCAAGTTACTGGGTCATATCAGCGGTACGTCCTAGCTATCAGTAAGTGCATCATGGAAAAGGAAGGTCAAGATCTTTTGTCGCGAGAAAAGCGATCATTAAGCTCTGGCTGTCAGGCAAATAATCAAGGATCTGTTAGGCCTTAAAAAGTTGTTTGTTTCCTATAACCCTACCCTAACACATTTTTACTCAAAAAAAACCTACCCTGAAGTTTTTTATGCCCTTCCAAATCCCAATCAACATAAAACATCCATAATACACATATTGTTGAACAAAATAATAATCCCCCCCTAATATTTGATTGACCTCCCTGCCCTATTTTTTTTTGTACCGTTACAGGAAACATTTTTTTTCTAGGCCTAATTGGAATGACCCTATCAAACCTGTCTGAAAGGTGCCAACTGCTTGTTTTACATGTATCAGTAAACCGGATATCTTCTTGCACCTACCTGCTTTTACAGTAAACGCTTCCTTTCTTGATAAACTTACATATTTTATACTCTAATGCATATGGTTTAAAGAGTCAAAAATGCTCATTTGAAACATTGCAAATCAAACATATCAAAGATCTAAGAAAGTCAATGCTTTGTCATATATTCAAAAAAGATTAAAATTAACTACTCCACTTTAAGAGGCAACGTACCCTGAACATATTTTTGGCCATTTTAGGTAGCACTGTCTTCAGAGTACAATTTGATCATTATAGGTAAATAGGGGCAACCTCCAAAGCAGAGTGATCTAATGCATTGCCCAATCGCTCTACTCACTGTATCTCCCGTATATGCAATATATGTCCAGGGTTCAGTTCCTTCTAGAAATACGTGAAAAAAGTTGCAAGAAATGTCATTGTTTGCCCTGGGTATTCTGATTTTTGCAACATTTACTAGTGATTATTTGCTTTATACTAACTAGCATAAATGGAGAAAAGAGGTGATATTGTGATTAAAATTCAATTCCCCATTATTACGCAGGAGTCAACTTACTTACTGATGTGGGGGACAGTCTGGCCCCTAATTTGAGAAAAGTAAGAACCCAAAGAAATATTTTAGGTCCTTGAAATAATTTGTATTTAATTTCTTAAAATAGTACTGAAAAAATATGATATAAAGATATATCTGACTGAAAACTGGTGGATCCCATGAATTCTTGATAAACATGAAGTCCTATATTGGGTTCCTTACATTCATAATCTAAGGGCCAGGAGCAATTCTTAGGAGAGAAGTTTCTTTGCTTTATTGTAAAACCCTTTTCAAGTGAGAGGAAAAGAGATACCTCCAGAAATGGTTAGGCCTAAAAAAAGAAATTGTTTGTTTCCTGTAACGGTCTGAAAAAAAATAGGGTAGTCTTGCCATGCAATGACCACTTAAAGACCCCCAAGAAGAGGGTGTGAAGTACTTTTAAGTCCCTGCCTAAGTCCCACGGAAGGGCTATCATTTAAGATGTGTCATTCTGAGGCATAAATTTCCCAGTCTGTACGGAGTATGGTGTGAGAACTGCTACCTATTCATCTTTATCTGCTCTGACGTTATCTTGACAGTTGCACTTAATAAGTTATCCAAGGAAAAATCACATATTCATACCTAAATGAGGTCATTGAATACTGCTTATTGGTTTCCTCTTACAATTCATCACAGTATGCATATTCAGTATACAAACCTTCACACCTCAAACTTAATAAGCATGGATCAACCTTAATAGTTTTTGCTAGGTGGCCTTTGGGTCATAGATATTGTCTTTATAAGTCTGAATTGATTGTACAAATAGAATGACTGTTGCCCTGTGCTGATGCCTAGAAATCTTAACCTTTATAATATTGCAGCTAACACTGATCTTAACCCATTCACACTCAGAGATCCACTAGAAATTATTGTCTGCTACTCTGATACTTTTCAAAATAACTTGGAAATAAAGCAAAAATTCACAAAATATTTGAAGGGGAGTTGTTGGTTGACTTCTCTTTTACATTTCTCCTTCAATTATTTTACAAAAAATATTTCCAAAATTGTCAGGCCTGTTTTGGCCGCTCTGAGTGTTAATGGGTTAAGAATCTTGTTTGGCAATTTTTGGTTATGCTTCAATCACCAAGACCATTTTTATGAAAGTGTGGACGACAAATAATTCATTCATCAAAAATTGAATTGTTATAGATTCTCCAAATTCATCTTAATTGTTCAAGCCTCAAGGTTGAGTCTGAAATCAGTGTTGTCTTCCCTGACCTCAGTAAATGCTTTACCATTAACCTTATCAGGCCCATAGTCCTCCAAGCATAGTATTATCTGCATGCTATGATTATTTCAATTAAAAGAAAAAAAACACAAACTGGCAAGGTTATTGAAGGAGTTATTCTTTTGGTTTCTGGTAGATTTTTCTCGTTCAGATATTTTACAAAAAAACAAAAAAGTAATATGTATCCCCTATTGGATATCACCAAAATAGTTTGGCTGTTTTTTGGTCCACTGCGTGTATGAATGGATTACTTTCATGTTAAGCTCTGATTTATCCGTCCAAGACGATGTAGGTGCTGCTGTGATGCCAAGAAAACACTCCCGCGGCCGGCTAATGAAATTCTCATGGCCTGATTATGGGAGGTTTGCATGCTAAATCAGCCGCTTCCGACCAATAAACAACACCATGGATATTCTACCACCACGACTGAGAGTGTCTTAGAATTATGAACGTTACGGATAGCAGGAATCCTGTGAAGATGTCTGCTTACGTTAGGGTGTTCTGAAGTGGACCAGTGTCAGCATGGAGCCAATAGGATGCAGTGTGCAACATAACATGCACTTGCCCCGTTGCAAGTTGCAAGTGAATTTGGCAAAAAACAGCAATCGGGCAAGCAGAACAAGACCCTACCTTGCCCCCCTCAGCAAGGATTGTTTTGGGCAGAGTCCTTCCAATGTAGGTTATCTTTGTTTAGTGGTGGGGCAAGTGGAAGTTCTGACAGGGCAAGTAAACTTTAGGTGCAGCTTGCCCTATGCAGGGGTGTCCAAATATTTCAGTCCCGGAGCACAGTCAATGCTTCTTGGAGTACAGCAGTTTTTGGTGACCGAGGTTGGATAATAGCTATGAATATTGTTACTGGGTAGCACTACTACATTAGCCCTTATTGCAATAGTTAAGATCAAGACAAATCAATATGTAGTATTACTAAGTAGAGTTCACTGGTCTATAAATACAATTTGTATCAAAAATAATTCTAGTGACATATCTGATAGGCTCAATTGGTCAAGTTTTGCGAAAAATTCCAAGTTAAAAAGTTCTTAGAATTTTTGGTTTGTCGCAAGTTTTGAAGCCCCTGTCACACCAGCCGGCGACAATGCGACAGTTGGACACCCCTGCTATGTGGTGTCATGCATATTGTTACAATGATCGATTGATTGATTGATTAATTGATGTTACTGACCTCATCACAAAACTTAGCACATGAGAATAAATATACCTAAATCTAGTCTTAGGTACAACTTGCCCCCAATGACTATGTGGTGTCATGCATATTGTTACAATGATTGATTGATTGATTGATGTTATTGACCTCACATCACAAAACTCAGCACATGAGAATAAATATACCTAAATCTAGTCTTAGGTACAACTTACCCCCCATGACTATGTGGTGTCATGCATATTGTTACAATGATTGATTGATTGATGTTATTGACCTCATCACAAAACTCAGCACATGGGAATAAATATACCTAAATCTAGTCTTAGGTACAACTTATCCCCCATGACTATGTGGTGTCATGCTGTGATGTGAGGTCAATAACATCAATCAATCAATCAATCATTGTAACAATATGCATGACACCACATAGTCATTGGGGGCAAGTTGTACCCATGACTCATGCATATTGTTACAATGATTGATTGATTGATTGGTTGATGTTATTGACCTCATCACAAAACTCAGCACATGAGAATAAATATATGTAAATGTACATACATATGTGTCTACATACACTATTGATAAATACCATATAGGCCAAGTAGAGACACACCCTATTTGTACTAGCTGTCTGACGGTGGAAGTAGCATTCAATCATGAGTCAACCAACCACCAGCGTATCCTAGCTCTTACATGCTGCAGTCCAAGAGGGATGCATCACCGGTGGATCCACACCGGTGATTCCGGTGCCAATTAAGTCACCGCTCACTTCAAAAACTGGATATTTGGCACCGGTCAAATACGCAAGCTGATCCCTGCCTGAGAATGCATCTCAGAGCATCAAAAACCCTTGGGCCTTGAGCGGCCCCCAAAACCCCTGGCCGCTAGTGCCTAGCACCTACGGTGCCCGGTGGCCGTTTTCAGTTTTGGCACCAATCAAATTCTGGGCTGGATCCGCCCCTGTGATGGGAAATCAACATCTTCAGCAAATTTCAAGCAATGGTTATATTTTTACCAGAGGGAGAAATCCCCTCCCTTGAACCATGCAGGGTCACTGCAGCCAGGATTTCGAAACTTGGTGTCCAAAATTGGCCATTGCAAATGTTTCTGGGTGTCCAATTTCTCCAGTGGGGACCACAATATACTCAGATTCTAACCATAGACATGTATAAACTTATTGAAATAATGCATCATATCCTTATGCAATGTTATGGGAATTATATTATGATGAAAAAAAATCAATTATATGCTTGAGACAGACATTTTAAGAAATTCTGCACAAATAACATTTGGGTGTCTTGAGGGGGGACTTTTTAGGATTTGGGTGTGGGTGTCCTAAAGACACCCAGACGCCCTGCTGGTGAAGACTTTGCCTTGGACCATATACTGTTCATTTAGGGCCAGCTGTTGCAGCCCGAGGCGATTGACAGTCGCTGTTTATCAGTGCTTTGCATGTCTACAGCACCACGATGGTATACATTATTCAAACAGTTCAATAGCCAACTAACAGCTGGTGAAGGCATGCAGGGTGACTCCCAGAGTATGCCTACATCAATATCATAGATATGTTTTACCCCAGGCATACATGTAGTAACACTTGCTCAAAGATGACTAAGAACTGATGATCATATTGCCTAGGTATTATCCTTTTTGGCAATATCTCAGTCTAGCTTCGACAAACTTTTTAAGTGTAAAATTTTCAGTTGTCTTCCTAAGTTACTACATCACATGTTAACCCTTTTGCTGCTGGTGGCAAATTTGGTCAGTACAAAATGATGCAAAAAACCTGAAAAATGACGGAAACACTGGTACATGGGTACTCATCGGAGAGTACTCAGTGAGAGCCATCCAATGAATACCAACATGACAGGGTTTGCATGGTCTTCAAAAATCTTTGGATGAAAGTAGTCTCAGCATTGGAAGGGGTAATAGAGAACGAAGAAAAAATAGTGTTTACCTTTCAAATATTGCCTTATAATGCTCTTTATTGGAAATGACAATTATGTGGTAAAAGCACTAAAGTGGCATGAAATCCACCATTTTGCAAATAGGCCCAGTATTTATGCAGTTTACATGCTTTGTAATGTAGGATTTCTATCTCTTCCATCAGCTGAAGTTTGGAATTTCATTTTTCGTCATTTATCTGCCGTATTGTAGCTAAATCACTGCTATCCAGTTAATGGTAAAGAAAACAAGAGTAAGTGCGAAAAATAACCACCTATTCCTAAGTCTCATATACCCTAAGTCAGATCAGAGGGTGAGAGACAGCAAGCAGTCATTGCAAAGCCTTAGACCAATCGGCTGTTGGGGCAGTCCCTAAACAATCAAGGTCATATCACAACTGGATGAAATACAGAACAAGGAAGGGAAAACCCTGCTCTTACAAAGAATTACAAGGAGACTTTCAGTTGCATAAATAACATTTATTTGTCTTTTTCCATGGGGGAGGGGGTGGGGGGTGTGGGGATTGGGTGGTGATCTTATTCCACATGCCTACAATAGAGCACTAAGAAGTGTCAGAAAGATGTCAAAAGCACTTTCGTGTCATCTGTCAATCAAGAAGAGTAACAAAAGGATACTCCTCTAGTCTAGAAAGAATAAAGCTTTTTAGCTAGCATATGGCAATCAATGCAAGGACAAGAAGAAACAGATTAAGCAGGTTGCATGGCATTGGCCAAGCACTGCCACTGGTCCCCCAGAGACCACTAGCTGTAAGCAGGTTTTGTAATCGGACCAGCTGCTAGGAATGAATCTTTCAAGACATGAGACGTCTGCTAATGCTGTTGGACTAATGTTATTTAGGGTAAAAGACAAAAAGGGGCGTGTACATCTTTCAACCTAACCCAACAATGTCAATGACATTCCCATTCATAAAGAAAATGACAGCAACATTTAAGAGATGTATGTGCACCACTATATGCACACTCGCGTTCCATGTTGGTGTATGTTGTGCAAAATACTCCTTTGTAATTACTACCCCTTCCAAGGTTCAGTCTGCGATGGAAGCTTCTAGTTTCGCGGTCTCGCAGTGTCGGCCAAGCCAGACACTCGCCACTGCTTCTAATCTACAAGCTTTGCCTGTACTCGGCTACGCATGACCTTCTATATTATCACTGCGCCGCCATATCGATTGATTTTGCAAACGTGTGATTTCGAAAGCATACGGGTGCATTAGGGTTCAATTGTCATTATCCGCTTCCGTATCCAGACATGCTTATATACCGGCTTCTTTGAATGAATGAGAGGAAGTGAACGGTAATGAATCATGAGAACTCAATGGCTCTCGGACGTGCATGACATATTTAGCTTTTCAAATATGATTTATAAGAGACAGTCTTTTCAAAGACAGCCATAAAGAACAATTTGTATGTGTTGTACCTTAATGTTCGAAGATATTGATGATCCAAGCAGGCGTTGAAAGATTCTAGATGAATATTTCCCCGGCAATCTCGATTCTGCTTGCGGTAAAATTATTCCAGTCAGTCGCAAGCTGCACGCACCGTGCGCATCACCGCCTATCCCACAATTCCTCGGACGCCCGGTGCATTGTGGGTCTTCATGGTCGCCGACTAGATTTCTGCTGTAGACTGGCGTTTCTCGACTGAAACTTGTCTTCAAAATGTCTCTCCTAAGAATTCTTGCAACAAGAGGTTTAGCGCCTGCAAAGGTTTGTATGCAGCGGTGATTTCTATTCGAAATTTTCTTTTCGTCCGGTCTTACATCGCTCATATCATGGTACTTTGTATTTGACAGGCCGGCGTCTTGAAAATGGAGACTTGAACATGAACTTCATGCTTGACAGTGGTACTGTTAGTAACAACTGGCGGTGTCATCTGTCAGTTTCGAAAACTAAGCCTGATTTACTTGCAACCATTCATTGTAAGCACATACTTTATGGGGGATTGTTCAGACTATTAATGAGTGGTTTTGTGTGTAAAATGTATAGGGTTCAAATGATGTAGGTCACTTTCCATGGGATGAGCATCCATGTATATTACTTGTACTTGGGCTATTATGGGAGCCCTGTGCTGTGACCTTGAAGCATTCCTATACTAAATCTTGCTCTCAATCCATGATGCCAACCTTGACACTTTCTTTTGGATGATTAGTTGCACTTGTTATTCATGCTCCTCTAAATCTTGACAATCCACTGCTGGTGCCTCTACTTGCTATGCTCAAAATTCCAAGGTTCTCTTACTTTAATATGCCTCCAGGTCCAGGGGCTTCTCCTTAGGGACCAAAGATGTGTCTTTATAGCCTCATCTGTTTTATTGCCTCTGACGTCCCATTACAGCAGCCTTGACTGTAACAAAATTATTTGAAAAAAGTGTGTATTTAACCAATTCATGCCTGTAGATATCCTTGACATGGGTTGACTCTTGTCTGGGTCTACTCTATAATACTTAAAGATATCTATGGAATTAAGTGAGATGGATATTATAGCATTCTGGCATATAAAAAGCTGGTCATTATTGGCCACAATGTTGCAGACTGATCCGGGTTGCCAACTTGGTCCTAGGTCCGGGTTGGGATTTTGCAATTTTGCACTCCACCTCAGAGTTTTAAAACCATTTTTAAAGAATAAGAGAATGATTTTAGTGATGCAATCAAGTTGATGTGATTAAAAAAGTGTATTTAGTTAAATAAAATACCCAAATACATGGATGGCCTGATAAATTCTGTAAAACACAGGATATTGATTCCAGCCTGCACTCAGTGACCCCATGGTTGCTGTCAAAGCGAGTATCAGAGCAGTTCGTGAAATTGCCAAAATCATGTAAATTTAGGGTTTCAAGTTTATTGTTTCCTCTTTCATCATGCTATAATAGTGATTAAGTTAAGCAGTGGAGAGCCGTGTGGCGACTTATCTTCGGACCTGCTGACAACCCGTCCTCAGCGCAAGCGCCTCAGACGGGTTGTCAGGAGGTCCTCAGCTTAATTCACCACCCGGCTCTCCACTACTAACTTAATCCCTATAACATATTTGAAGGGGAGTTATAAGTTAGTTTCTGCTGAACATTACTCCTTTGAATATCTTCTGAAAACTGCTTATGATGTGTTTATATAAACTATATATGCTATGATAGTCAGGTGGATTTGGGCGCTACAGACATGAAAGGGTTAAATAACAGTAAGTTAGAGGTATAACTGGTTTGTAAAAGCTAGGGTAAGACTTTTTTTGTCTGATGTATATTTTGGCATGACATGAATATTTTGGATTATTTCTTTTACTTGGCTTTGACTCCCGTCCAAATGCATATGGTATCCTATTCACTCTGACAAAAGGGCCAAGGTTTACTGAAGATTTGTTCTGCCAGTCCACTGACTCCAGTGTACTGGCTATATGCTTAGATTCTACAGGTCACACCTCTTTTTACAAGTTCTGTGACTGCTCAGTGGTCAGTGACTGGTTGCGACAATGTGACTTAGACATGAGGATTAACTTTATTGTCTACAATGATAGATGCTATTGCTGTATGTACAATGAATTTACATATTAAGTGTAAGTCTGAGCCTCAAGCATGTTTGTGCAACCACTCCAGTTGGTCAATAATATGGCAACTTGTTATACCCAGAAACATGTTAAGTATTCAAATCATTGCAGGTCCCTTGGAAAGATATTTGAATCTGCCAATCTATTCAGAGGCATGAAACTTTCATTATGTAACCTTGGAGAACAGGAAAGTAAAACTCTAGAAAGTAGTCTCAACTGTACTATTAAAGAAAAAACATTTTTACACAGACAATATTTGCACAGGCACCAAGCCTCAACTAATCTACTATGATTAGTATTTTTTACAATGAGGAGAGCAGACTTCTTGAAGACATGTTGTTTTATACTAGTGCATTAACCTCATCTAGGAATATTTTGGAACTGTTGAGCCTTGGACACCCTTCAAAATAAGTAGTAGGGTATAGTCATGCAGTAAAATTTTGTTTTATTTAGAGCCCGCTGCAAGTGTTTGATCTTTTTAATATTTGTATTTATTTTTCAGCAATTCCTGCCAACTTCAGCATTTGCAGCGAGATCGGTCTCATCTGATTCAACAGTGAGTATTATCTCTTCATTCAGCTATTCTCTAATTACATATGTTTAATATTGTTTATGGAGTGCACATGTCATAGTACGACACTTTTTAGGAAGAAATATAGTAATATTTGATTAGTATTTAAGGAAGAAATGGTACACCTTCAAAAAAGTTGTAAACTTTTTTTCCTGAAAATATTCCTTTGTTATAAAGAAATTTCATGTATGTGTCATGTAGATTACATCTATTTATTTACCTTTAATTAATTACATTTACACTCCTGATGTGAATGGGTTATTGGCCAAAGAGGTTGGTCAGTATATAAACCCATGATATGGGTAGTAGTATGACTAAGATCATTGACTTTGCCCCATGAACTGATATATCCATGACCTGTATGACCTAGAATGATAAGAGGTCAACTTTCTACTTGACTTCTAAGGCTGTCTGCTATGACATACTCATGACAGTTTTTCCCATAGCCGTTTTGGCAGTTTATTCTGTTGTTATGAATATTTGACAGGGGCATATAGGTTTCAATTTTTAAGGGTTTTAGCTTTGCCTAAAACTTTTCCCCCATACATGTATTGCTTTGGCAAATGGGGGATTATGGATATGGTATTTATTTCACCTGCTTTATATTGCCAGCTACCATGGCTCATAATTGAGGAAAAAAATAAAGTAGTCATCCTAGCCGCAAACCTCTTACAACCTAGGACCAAAGGCACTTAGGAAGATGCCTTGACAAAGGCTGATGAACTAGTTCATCAGCCTTTACTTGTACTGAAGGCCTACACGGCTACTGTCATGAGCAGCTTGTGCTAAGGGGTATTTGAATATACTCCCCTTAAATATTGTCAATTTAGATGTTTTGAGATGCCTTATAAAGCACTTTCTCAACATTTTGTGAACAAACCAATCTGTTCCAAAATGCCTATATTTATTTATTACCAAGACACGAGGCACCATTATTTTTAGGAGTAGGTGAGCTTTTGCAGCTATTAATTATAAACTACCCTCTCCAAAACGCAGCATGTCTGATCATGAACATAAAAACATTTGATTGATGTCATGAAAATACACCAGAAGTGAAACTAAGTTCTAAACTCCTAATTGTTACAGATTTATTAAAATGCATTCACAGGGTATAAATCCTGTACATAACTAATGATAAGAAATGTAGACCTTGGCCTAAAACATAGCTGAATCTCAAGTGGAGCACAGACATGTATGTGGACTGTTTATAAATTTGGCAATTCCATGTAATGGGAGAAAGATAGAACTTTGGCATTTGAAGCTGTCTGTTAGTCAGCCAGCCTGAATGCTGAAGGTAATGGAGAAACTGTATGCAGTGTGTTTATGCTCACATATCATAACTAGATACACATGCTCTATCATATGATGTCTCCCTTAGCTTCCTTGTAAAGGCATTTTTCATTTCTTAGATATTTTCAAAAGTATCCCAGATCCTTATTATAGGTTTTGAAGGGGACATCTTCATTCTTGGCAGGCCAGAGAGGGTCAATTAATTAAGTCAAAACTACATGTACTTAATTAAATTTCTATAAATTTGATCCTTTTCATAATCTTTGAACATTCTGGGTGCAGGGTCTCACACTTAGCTAGGGGCTTGGAAAGGTCTTTTGATAAAGAAAAACAGTGGTCATCAATAACAGGATTTCTGACTATTATACTTTCCCTTTTTGGGCCTCACATGATCGTATGCTAATCCCCCCCCCCCCCCCCCCTGCCACATATGTCATCTACCTTTCTGACCTATGTCACCATATATATGTATTAATTAACTACCATGTGCTACTTGATCTATGAAGTAACTTCACAAAACGCTTGATAAGAATAAAGATAACTCATTTGGAAACATGCTTTAAGTTCAGCAAGCGCTGTGGTGGTGTTAGGCATAAATAAAACATTTTACAATATTTCCTGCCGAACAAGAAACAAGTTTAGTTATACAACAAATGCCCAATTCCATCATTAGATAGATACTTTCTATCTTAGTTGATCACCCTTATTTAGACTATTGTATCATGTTCATGTATACAACAAATGCCCAATCCCATCATTAGATAGATACTTTCTATCTTAGTTGATCACCCTTATTTAGACTATTGTATCATGTTCATGTATACAACAAATGCCCAATCCCATCATTAGATAGATACTTTCTATCTTAGTTGTTCACCCTTATTTAGACTATTGTATCATGTTCATGTATACCACAAATGCCCAATTCCCACTGTTACCAAGGTTATGTCACATGCTACCCATAATAATGGCATTGTTGATTATCAAGATGGTAAGGTGCAATACCCTTGCCATTGTGTCATGTCATGGTCAGACTAGCATCACAACTTTATTTTTAGTCCTGGCTATTACATGATTATCCTATGTATATATATACAAAACCTGTTTGACTCATTCATGCGTTCCTCAAGAAATTGGGATCTGAGCCCGGGATTATTTTGATTATAACTTAGGAATTATGTTAAATTTTTAAAAATATTTGAGGGAATTTTGATGGCAGTGTTCTGATTGGCTTTTCTCTTCCAAAAAAATGTTCAACCATGCTTTTATCTGAAAAATTTCATCTAAATTGTCAGGCTCCTTTTGGCACCTCTGAGCATTAAATGGGTTTAGGATGATACTTTTAGTTGAAGTTGTTTTCTTATGTCACTGGAGATGCTTCACATGAAATATAAAACATACTAAGTTCATTCATTCTTTCACCATAAACACATCAACTCAGGCATACAGTGCACCTTAAGTGCCTAGCTGGCCTATATATGCAATGAACCATAGAAACTTCCTTAGCACCTTAAAAGCCACCTCTGTGCTTGCAGGTTAAGTCATTCATATGCCAATCGTTATGCCAGCGTGACAGCCCAGAGTAATTACTAAAGCAACAAGGAGGAAATTGTCTTGTCTAGTGGCAGAGGTGGGATGGAACAAAAACCCTCCCAGGGCACGACGCTAAGGGTGAACCTATGTCCCCAGGCCAGTAAAAATTCCCAAAAACAGCTGCGGGCCAGTAAAAAAAGACCTCAACCGGTCCTACAGGCCCAGTAAACATTTGGAGACATTCTTGTTAAAAAGTTTCCCCCCGAGAATGCCCCCAAATGTTTTTGAAATAAATGAGGATAAAATCTACAAAGATAAATGTTGTGGTGAATTTTATGCAATGTTCTTTCTTGTTATGTTAAAGAAAAAATGTAGGACCAGTAAAAAATTTGCAGGACCAGCAGATGCTAGGTGTTAATGGTCCTACAGGGCCAGTGTCATTTTGAGTTAGTGTTGAGGCCTGCCTCCAGGGCTAGAAATAAAATGTTTTTTCCCAGGGAGCCCAATTGCATTTTCAAAAGCTACTTTGTTGTGTTGTGTATAGAAATCAGTACATTTTTGGGCTCCCTGCAGAAATTTGAGGGAGCTGACAGCTAATTTCAAGCCCTGCCTTCCTATCACTGATCCATCCCTCAAATAGTTGTGGAGAGGAGTTATTCAGACCTCATTGGGTTGACCTTCATGCTTACTTCTCTGGCAAAGAAAAAATGTCAAAGATATAGTTGAATGATGCTTCATATGAAATCCATCAGGTGACCCCTCCATTTCTTATTACAAGACAAGATTCCTGATTAAAATTATGGCACTGACCACTTCAAAGCCCTCTCTTGAATTATTTTGAATGCTTCAGATGTGACTTTGTGGTGTTGTGTTTTTACAGAATCTTAGGGATATCCTCACAGACCAGATTCCCAGAGAGCAAAAAAGAGTTGTTGAATTCAAGAAGGCCCATGGCAGCACCAAGATTGGAGAGGTCACTGTTGACCAGGTATGTACTAAACATGTATACCTTGTGATTTGCCGCTGCGAAAAGTGCAGTGATGAAAATTATGATAATAATGATAATGATATCATGTCAGTGATAGTAATACATGTGTAATCTTCATTAACAATTTATTAATCATTGGAATTGTATTTCCCAAGGCACTATTTTAGCTGGTAGCAATATTTTCTTTAAATACACCTCTTGATAGTAGACTCTTATTCAAATGTAAATGTTTTGAGGTGTCTATTTGGACTAGCTTTCAAGGCCCATGGAGGTATGCGTGGGATGAAGGGAAAACTGTTATTCAAATCTATATATTTTGAGATGTGTATTTGGACTACCTAACTTTCCAGGCCTATGGCGGTATGCGTGGGATAAAGGGTCTCGTGTGGGAGACGTCCGTGCTGGACGCAGAGGAGGGTATCCGTTTCCGTGGCTACAGCATCCCTGAGTGCCAAGATTTGCTGCCCAAGGCTGAAGGAGGTGCGGAACCCCTGCCAGAGGGTCTCTTCTGGTTACTCGTCACCGGCCAGGTCCCAACACAGGCTCAAACACAGGCCCTATCCACCGTAAGTTTGTCTTCATTTCAAAACAGCAAGTTAGTTTTACTGCTTGTACTGAGCACAACATCCTGGAACATGCTTATGATATTGCACTACCAGTATCTTGCCTAAATATCTTGAAAAAATACCGGAATATGATTTTTGTTAAATCAAACGAGTTATCATTGATGTTAGAAAAACAACATTCTTGTCAACCACACACATACACACACACACACACACACATATATATTCTCTTTCCATAAATTGATGTATAAGGCCGATCAATTTAGAAATGAGAAATGCAGTGGTGCTGCTTGGAAAAATAAGTTAAATGAGAGCAATAGTGGTTTTGACCTGAAATATGTGGTTCTTGAAAAGCCATTCTTCAAATCAACTAAATGCCCAGGCTGCAGATTCCACATTGTTCTTGTGGCATGTCTATGACAAACAATTTCATTCCTGCTGTAGGAATGGGCCGAGCGCGCTGACCTCCCCTCCCACGTGGTGACCATGCTCAACAACTTCCCCAGCAACCTGCACCCCATGTCACAGTTCAGTGCCGCCATCACCGCCCTCAACAGCGAGAGCAAGTTTGCCCAGGCCTACTCCGAGGGAGTACACAAATCAACATATTGGGAGGTAAGACCCTACTCACAAAGATAGATGAATTCTACAAAATGTTTGTTTTTGGTGATGTAAAGTTATGTATACCTATCTCGCTTATGTATGTAATAATAGCAATAATAATAGTAATAATGATAATAATAATGATGATAATAATAATAATAATAATAATAATAATAATAATAACAAAAATAATAATGATAATAATAATAATAATAATAATAATAATGATAATGTTATTGATAATGATGATGATGAAAATAATAATAATAATAATAATTATAGTAATAACAATAATAATGATAATAATAATAGTAATAATTATAATAATGATAATGATAATAGTAATAATTGATGATAAAGCGCCCTAGAAAATTCCATTAACCATCTTAATACTAAGATGTAGTATGTGTATGAAGGTGTTTCTCCTGTTATAAGAACATTTTACTGTGTTGCAGTATGTGTATGAAGATGCTATGAACCTGATTGCCAAGCTCCCCACTGTGGCTTCTATCATCTACCGTAACTTGTACAGGGACGGTACCAGCGTGGGGGCCATTGACACCAGCAAGGATTGGTCGGCCAACTTCTCATCTATGCTGGGCTATGAGGATGCCCAGTTCACAGAGCTTATGAGGCTCTACCTCACAATCCACAGGTTAGATCATCATTCAATTTTTACACCCACTCACAGGGATTGCACACTTTTGTGAGGTGCCCTCCAGCAGGGGTGTCCAAATTTTAGTGTCCTGGAGCACAGACGATTGGTCCCGTAGCACAGCGAAATATAATCTGAATATTGTACTATTCAGCCTTTGTAGCAATAATGTAGACCTATATCAATCAATTTGTGGTATCAATAAATGGAGTTTACACATTTTTAGATATTTTAATTGCAAGTGAAACATCTGACAGAATTATTTTGCCATGATTCCAGAAAATTTCCTCGGTTTTGTCTTGTCGCATGTTTTGAGTCATCTGTAGCATGCTTGTGCAACAGTTGGACACTCCTGTCTGGGCGCTTACTAAAGAAAAATATAGGTGCCCAAAGGAAATATTAGGCACCTTTACAACCAGTTCTCTTGCAATCAGCCATCCAGAGCAGCACCTCCTTGCAAATCTATGCATATGATAATCCAGATTTTCAAGGCTCTTAATCAAGCTGACATCATACTAAAACATGTGGCTGGGCGTCTAGACAGCAGACCAAATGTTTAATCTTAAGTTTTCAAAATACCAGCTAGGGGCTTACCTTTTTGCTGCTGCAATGAGGGAGCCCATACCGGTCATCTAGTTTGGTAGTGCCCATTCTGACCTTTGCCTGTATATTAGCATATTAAAAGGCAGGATTTTATACCTGATTTATATGTGTTGTTTCAGTGACCACGAGGGTGGCAATGTGAGTGCCCATACCAGCCATCTTGTGGGTAGTGCCCTCTCTGATCCCTACCTTTCCCTTGCCGCTGCCATGAACGGACTGGCTGGACCTCTCCATGGATTGGCCAATCAGGTAAAAGAGTCTATCTGTGGTCTGAAAATTGAATAAAAATTGCAGCATAATTTTTATGATTTTACCAATTAGCTCGCTATTACTCTTACCATATCACCCTCCACACTTTCCTAGTTAAATTCATATTGATAGTGAGAAAATGATACTGTAGATTTAAACAGAAATTATTGTTCATACTTTCTTAGTGAAAGTTATATTGATACTTGTATTGATAGTTTTAAAATGACACTAGGTATAAACAGAAATGAATCTTCACACTTTCCTAGTAATACTCATATTTATGTTAGTTTGTTATTTTGTAAATATAATGTTAGATGTATATCTATATTTATCTCCACCCTTTCAGGAAGTCTTGGTGTGGTTGACAAAGCTGCAAAAGGACCTTGGTGGTGAGGTCAATGACGATCAATTAAGGGAGTTCATCTGGAATACACTCTCAGGTGGACAGGTAAGCTTCTTAAAGGCATCACGATATGTTTTAGGTTATTGCCAGAAAAAGCAGGGTCTTAGTCTGATGGCTGTCCTGGCGATGCCTACGCATCAAAAATATCAGTGTCTTAGCCAGGATTTAGAAACTGAGTGCCCAAAATTGGCAATTGTGATTTTTTTGACGTCTCAAAAAACTTGAAGTTTGAATATAAGTTAACAATTATTTTTGATTGAATTTAAAAAGGTTTAACCATCTTTAATAAGGAACATGGTAGTGGTTAATGGCATATTCCCTAATCTACAAAATATTACTCAAGTTTTTCAAAATGTCTCTATGGAAATATCAAAATCTGGATAATATAGAATATTACTCATGTTTGTCAGAATGTTTATATAAAAGCATCGTAGATATTGAATGATATCTCTCTTATGAAGACCATGCTTTAAATGCCTTTTGCTTATTATTGCTTATTTTACCAACTCTGTAAACATTGGTTGTAGGTTGTTCCCGGCTACGGACATGCTGTGCTCCGTAAAACAGATCCTCGCTACCAGTGCCAGCGTGAGTTTGCCCTGAAGCACCTGCCCAACGATCCCATGTTCAAGCTGGTTGCTCAACTCTACAAGATTGTGCCAAACGTTCTCCTGGAACAGGGCAAAGCCAAGAACCCATGGCCCAACGTTGATGCTCACAGCGGCGTTCTTCTTCAGGTAAAAGCCTTCCCTTCATGGAATTTGGAACTTTGTTTCATTACCACATTTTCCATTGTGTAGAGTTAAATCTAGGCTAGACAGTAGTCGATGGTGGTAGAAAAGCCAGTTTTGCACATGCCTTCAAAGGCAATACCTGAAGTACCAACCTTCCAAGTTGGTAAGAAATTTGCAGCATTCATTGTGGTAAACATCAGAACGCTGGGCTATGAGAATAGGCCCTGTCTCTCAAATTGGAAGCATCCATTGTGATAAGCATTAGATCGCTGGGCTATGAGAATAGGCCCTGTCTCTCAAATTTGAAACATCCATTGTGATAAGCATTAGATCGCTGGGCTATGAGAATAGGCCCTGTCTCTCAAATTGGAAGCATCCATTGTGATAAGCATTAGATCGCTGGGCTATGAGAATAGGCCCTGTCTCTCAAATTGGAAGCATCCATTGTGATAAGCATTAGATCGCTGGGCTATGAGAATAGGCCCTGTCTCTCAAATTGGAAGCCTCCATTGTGATAGCCATTAGATCGCAGGGCTATGAGAATAGGCCCTGTCTCTCAAATTTGAAACATCCATTGTGATAAGCATTAGATCGCTGGGCTATGAGAATAGGCCCTGTCTCTCAAATTGGAAGCATCCATTGTGATAAGCATTAGATCGCTGGGCTATGAGAATAGGCCCTGTCTCTCAAATTGGAAACATCCATTGTGATAAGCATTAGATCGCTGGGCTATGAGAATAGGCCCTGTCTCTCAAATTTGAAACATCCATTGTGATAAGCATTAGATCGCTGGGCTATGAGAATAGGCCCTGTCTCTCAAATTGGAAGCATCCATTGTGATAAGCATTAGATCGCTGGGCTATGAGAATAGGCCCTGTCTCTCAAATTGGAAGCCTCCATTGTGATAGGCATTAGATCGCTGGGCTATGAGAATAGGCCCTGTCTCTCAAATTGGAAGCATCCATTGTGATAAGCATTAGATCGCAGGGCTATGAGAATAGGCCCTGTCTCTCAAATTGGAAGCATCCATTGTGATAAGCATTAGATCGCTGGGCTATGAGAATAGGCCCTGTCTCTCAAATTGGAAGCATCCATTGTGATAAGCATTAGATCGCTGGGCTATGAGAATAGGCCCTGTCTCTCAAATTGGAAGCATCCATTGTGATAAGCATTAGATCGCTGGGCTATGAGAATAGGCCCTGTCTCTCAAATTGGAAGCATCCATTGTGATAGGCATTAGATCGCTGGGCTATGAGAATAGGCCCTGTCTCTCAAATTGGAAGCATCCATTGTGTTAAGCATTAGATCGCTGGGCTATGAGAATAGGCCCTGTCTCTCAAATTGGAAGCATCCATTGTGATAAGCATTAGATTGCTGGGCTATGAGAATAGGCCCTGTCTCTCAAATTGGAAGCATCCATTGTGATAAGCATTAGATCGCTGGGCTATGAGAATAGGCCCTGTCTCTCAAATTGGAAGCATCCATTGTGATAAGCATTAGATCGCTGGGCTATGAGAATAGGCCCTGTCTCTCAAATTGGAAGCATCCATTGTGATAAGCATTAGATCGCTGGGCTATGAGAATAGGCCCTGTCTCTCAAATTGGAAGCATCCATTGTGATAAGCATTAGATCGCTGGGCTATGAGAATAGGCCCTGTCTCTCAAATTGGAAGCATCCATTGTGTTAAGCATTAGATTGCTGGGCTATGAGAATAGGCCCTGTCTCTCAAATTGGAAGCATCCATTGTGATAAGCATTAGATCGCTGGGCTATGAGAATAGGCCCTGTCTCTCAAATTGGAAGCATCCATTGTGTTAAGCATTAGATTGCTGGGCTCTCTTCTACAGAAACTCTTCTAATTTTTCTCGTTACACAGGATATGATTGGACCCTAAATGCAAATTTAAGATCAATTTCATGTAAATCGATATTCTGACTTTCTCACCTTTGGTCATTTAAGTGCATAATTCCAATGAACTACACAATTACTATTTCATCCCTACCTTGAACCCTTATGCTGCTGGTGGCTAATGTGGCCAATTGATTCAAAATTATGTAAAAAAGCTGAATAATGACTGAAACCCTGCCATATGGGTACTCATCTGAAAGTACTCGGTGAGAGCTATCCAATGAATACCAATATGGCAGGGTTAAGATGGTTTTCAAACAATTTTGCGTCATTGTGCTTTGGAAGAAAGTAGCCTCAGCATTAGAGGAGGGTTAAGCGCATAATTCCAATGGACTACACAATTACCACTACATCCTAACCTTTAACTGTTTAAATGGCTCCTTTACAGCTGAACCATTTTATCAATCCAATTATTCTTTTCATTTTCACTCTTGTTTAGTTTCATACAATAACTAATAAGTGTTCTATTTGTTATCTTTTCAGTACTACGGCATGACTGAGATGTCCTACTACACAGTGCTATTCGGTGTATCTCGCGCTCTCGGCTGTATGTCACAGATGATCTGGAGCCGCGCTCTCGGACTCCCCCTCGAAAGACCCAAATCCATGAGCACCGATGGACTCATTAAGCTCACTGGAGCCAAATAGAGCGCCTAACTCTAATCTAGAACATTATGGTCTTAACATCAGCCCCCTCTCTTTCTGGAAACTCGCATTAATTGAATGTTGCTTGTGTAAATACAGGGATGTAGGGAAAAGTAGGATTTGAACAAATGATCACCTCAGCTTTCTACTTAATATCAAGAATGTACAACATTTCCCGATGAAGAAGAAATGTGCTTTTGGTTATTAAATGCTATCCAGGGCAAAGGAGGAAGGAAAATAACTATAGATAATAGAATTCTCTTTCATTTATCTTGACCCATATGCTGCTGGTGGCTAATTTGACCAATACAAAATGATGCAAAAAAACAACTGAAAAACAACAGAAACCCTGGCACAAGGGTACTACATTGTAGTCTGAGAGTATACAGCTAGAGCTTTCCAATCAATGCCAACATGACAGGGTTTAGATGGTTTTCAGAAATCTTTGCATCCTTGTGTTTTGGACGTAAGTAGCCTCAGCATCGGAAGGGTTACTTTATCTCTTAGGCATGCAGAATTGAGTATGTTTGGAAGGGCATGATGTGGGGATTTGTGGAAATGGCAGAAAATTCTTATCTCATGGTGATTTTCTTTTTGCTATATAAATGGTCTGTGGGAATTGTGATATGTTTAACTAGCCATTATGGCGTTATAACGCTGATATTGGATTGTTCATATGGGGATTGTGTCTCTATCAATAGAGATATGCTTTTTTTTTGGATTGGTAACTTTTAATTGAAGCTACTACATAATATTATTCAATGTAATAATTCAGTGCTGTGTATCACAGAGCAACCCCGGGACTTCCCTACATGACCAGAGGCCTGCTGATAGTCTATTTTAGATACCATGTATATAAATTCAAAGTTGCGGAGTTTCCAGAGATTGGGGGTATCGAGTTATCAATCATTAAGCAATCGTTTTGCTATAGTCTGTTACTTGGAGCTGTAGCCTTTCTCTCAGTGTGAGGTCATCTAGGATCCTCGTTTGGGAAGCCAGTGGTAGCTAGAGTAAAATGGCCCGCCTCGTGACAATAGCTATGTATGTTGTGACTGTTGTCGGAGCAGTTTTCAGTCAGCTTGTGTGTTAACGGTAAACATCCTAGAATTATGTGCAATGTCCAGAGGGTTTACTTTTACAATTACTTGAACTCATCCTCATAAACAACCCACCTTGGTGCTTACATGGTCTGTCAAAAATATAATAGAATTACTTATAATGCATTTCTGTAATGCATGTAATATCATTGGATGAATTCTTTCATTCAAAGAGCCTTGTGGAGCCATGTCAGATTGAGGTTTGACAGCAATAACCTCATTGTTCACTTTGCCTCAAAGATTTTTGTAACAATTGCTAATGTGATGTAGTGAATTGTTTAAGTGGTACGATATGCCATTTACATGTTATTGTTTCTTTTCTTTGTTGCAATGTTGAATCAATGTTATTCTTTGTATCGCTCTGAGCTCGGGTTCTCAGTCAGTTTAAGTGTAAATATACTTGACTTGATTAATTGTGAAGTCATCCTCTTATTTTAATACAGGATCAGTACATATTAACCATGTTGTTTTGTTATCATTTGTTTTGTGAGGCTTGACCATGTATAAGCAGGTCGGTGTGATGGTTTATTTATCTTCACATATTCTAGGTAAATACAGTTCATACATTCTTTATGCGCACAAAGTCTTAGCTACTAACAATTTTCATTGAAAAAAGAGCCTGGCTGCACAATTGGTATCTGTATAACCCAGAAGTTGGCTGTAAGTTCCAACTCAGGTGTGCGATTCCTACAGCAAAAATACTTAAATTCAGTCTATATTTGCCACATAATAAAGGTAGCTCTTACTAAATAGTGAAAGTTATGTCCAAACCTGACCTTGAACTTACTTCAGGCCTATTATGCCATTGATACTTAATTAAGGAATATTATAATCAAATGGGTGGGGAAGAAACCTATATTTCTATTTCACATTTTTCATAATGTAATTTGGAAAGTTTGACAGACTCTCTTGTAGCATCACACCTCATATTAGAGATGCATCCACACTGCAGAAGTTCAAAAGATCATTTAAAATCTTACACCATTCACCAGAAGCTGCAAGAGCATATGCATAGATAGATTATTTATGATAAATGTGCTGTTAAATCCGAGAGGATTGTTTAGCTTCCTGTCCGGTGTCCAGAAATCTTGCTTAACTTATTCTTGCTCAGAGTTTGTTATTGAAGTAACACCTGTATCATTGATACTTTGGAAAATGATTCTTGAATAAAGCATGAACTGAAAATGATAGTTGGAAGATAGTTGTTAAGAGTTCTTATTGACATTTCTCCCTTAAATATAAAAAAAAAACTGATCAAAAAGATATTGATTAACTAGTCAAGTCTGTTTGCCGTCTTATAGGCATGAATGTGTTGAGCCTAAAAAACTCTAAATCGAGAAATTGTTTTCAGATAAGCTATGGTCAGTACCTCCCACCAAGTGTACAACTTTAGGTGGACCACACTGTAACTCTTTGTGATTCAGAGTGCAATATTTTCATACAATTACAACTGCCCCGCCTCCCCCCCGTCTTTTTGGTGTAGAATATCCTTGCTGCTACTGCCATTTTCAGAGAAAATAGAATAAAGTTAATAACATCATACATATATGTTTGTTGTATATTAACATTAGTTGATCAATGTGTTTTACTACCAAATCAGACACCCCACAAAAAATAACAGTAACAAATACAATGTTTTCTTTTCACAGCATTTTGAATTGAAAGACAATTAGCTGAAAATCAAGATCTCCCCACCTTTTGTATTCTCCATCAAATGCTATTGTTGTAAACGTGCATACCCTTTTTCTTAGATGACCAAACACAAGTGGATTCGAAACGAGCCGGTTAACCCGAACAAGCTAGCCTCAACCAGTGTCAACTAATAGCCCAAAATTGGTGCTCTGCACATGCCCAGCTGGTGTTGGAGATCAGGTTTATGTACAAAATGCATTCGATACGAGAGCCCTGATTGGTCTTTGTTCCCACGAAGCATCCATTGTGATAAGCATTAGATCGCTGGGCTATGAGAATAGGCCCTGTCTCTCAAATTGGAAGCATCCATTGTGATAAGCATTAGATTGCTGGGCTATGAGAATAGGCCCTGTCTCTCAAATTGGAAACATCCATTGTGTTAAGCATTAGATCACTGGGCTATGAGAATAGGCCCTGTCTCTCAAATTAGAAGCATCCATTGTGTTAAGCATTAGATCGCTGGGCTATGAGAATAGGCCCTGTCTCTCAAATTGGAAGCATCCATTGTGATAAGCATTAGATCGCTGGGCTATGAGAATAGGCCCTGTCTCTCAAATTGGAAGCATCCATTGTGATAAGCATTAGATCGCTGGGCTATGAGAATAGGCCCTGTCTCTCAAATTGGAAGCATCCATTGTGTTAAGCATTAGATCGCTGGGCTATGAGAATAGGCCCTGTCTCTCAAATTGGAAGCATCCATTGTGATAAGCATTAGATCGCTGGGCTATGAGAATAGGCCCTGTCTCTCAAATTGGAAGCATCCATTGTGTTAAGCATTAGATCGCTGGGCTATGAGAATAGGCCCTGTCTCTCAAATTGGAAGCATCCATTGTGATAAGCATTAGATCGCTGGGCTATGAGAATAGGCCCTGTCTCTCAAATTGGAAACATCCATTGTGATAAGCATTAGATCGCTGGGCTATGAGAATAGGCCCTGTCTCTCAAATTGGAAGCATCCATTGTGTTAAGCATTAGATCGCTGGGCTATGAGAATAGGCCCTGTCTCTCAAATTGGAAGCATCCATTGTGATAAGCATTAGATCGCTGGGCTATGAGAATAGGCCCTGTCTCTCAAATTGGAAGCATCCATTGTGTTAAGCATTAGATCGCTGGGCTATGAGAATAGGCCCTGTCTCTCAAATTGGAAGCATCCATTGTGATAAGCATTAGATCGCTGGGCTATGAGAATAGGCCCTGTCTCTCAAATTGGAAGCATCCATTGTGTTAAGCATTAGATCGCTGGGCTATGAGAATAGGCCCTGTCTCTCAAATTGGAAGCATCCATTGTGATAAGCATTAGATCGCTGGGCTATGAGAATAGGCCCTGTCTCTCAAATTGGAAACATCCATTGTGATAAGCATTAGATCGCTGGGCTATGAGAATAGGCCCTGTCTCTCAAATTGGAAGCATCCATTGTGTTAAGCATTAGATCGCTGGGCTATGAGAATAGGCCCTGTCTCTCAAATTGGAAGCATCCATTGTGATAAGCATTAGATCGCTGGGCTATGAGAATAGGCCCAGTCTCTCAAATTGGAAGCATCCATTGTGTTAAGCATTAGATTGCTGGGCTCTCTTCTACAGAAACTCTTCTAATTTTTCTCGTTACACAGGATATGATTGGACCCTAAATGCAAATTTAAGATCAATTTCATGTAAATCGATATTCTGACTTTCTCACCTTTGGTCATTTAAGTGCATAATTCCAATGAACTACACAATTACTACATGTATTTCATCCCATTCCTTGAACCCTTATGCTGCTGGTGGCTAATGTGACCAATTCAAAATTATGTAAAAAAGCTGAATAATGACTGAAATCCTGCCATATGGGTACTCATCTGAAAGTACTCAGTGAGAGCTATCCAATGAATACCAATATGGCAGGGTTAAGATGGTTTTCAAAAAACTTTGCGTCATTGTGCTTTGGAAGAAAGTAGCCTCAGCATTAGAGGAGGGTTAAGCGCATAATTCCAATGGACTACACAATTACCACTACATCCTAACCTTTAACTGTTTAAATGGCTCCTTTACAGCTGAACCATGTTATCAATCCAATTATTCTTTTCATTTTCACTCTTGTTTAGTTTCATACAATAACTAATAAGTGTTCTATTTGTTATCTTTTCAGTACTACGGCATGACTGAGATGTCCTACTACACAGTGCTAATCGGTGTATCTCGCGCTCTCGGCTGTATGTCACAGATGATCTGGAGCCGCGCTCTCGGACTCCCCCTCGAAAGACCCAAATCCATGAGCACCGATGGACTCATTAAGCTCACTGGAGCCAAATAGAGCGCCTAACTCTAATCTAGAACATTATGGTCTTAACATCAGCCCCTCTCTTTCTGGAAACTCGCATTGATTGAATGTTGCTTGTGTAAATACAGGGATGTAGGGAAAAGTAGGATTTGAACAAATGATCACCTCAGCTTCCTACTTAATATCAAGAATGTACAACATTTCCCGGTGAAGAAGAAATGTGCTTTTGGTTATTAAATGCTATCCAGGGCAAAGGAGGAAGGAAAATAACTATAGATAATAGAATTCTCTTTCATTTATCTTGACCCATATGCTGCTGGTGGCTAATTTGACCAATACAAAATGATGCAAAAAAACAACTGAAAAACAACAGAAACCCTGGCACAAGGGTACTAATCTGAGAGTATACAGCTAGAGCTTTCCAATCAATGCCAACATGACCGGGTTTAGATGGTTTTCAGAAATCTTTGCATCCTTGTGTTTTGGACGTAAGTAGCCTCAGCATTGGAAGGGTTACTTTATCTCTTAGGCATGCAGAAGTGAGTATGTTTGGAAGGGCATGATGTGGGGATTTGTGGAAATGGCAGATAATTCTTATCTCATGGTGATTTTCTTTTTGCTATATAAATGGTGTGGGAATTGTGATATGTTTAACTAGCCATTATGGCGTTATAACGCTGATATTGGATTGTTCATATGGGGATTGTGTCTCTATCAATAGAGATATGCTTTTTTTTTTGGATTTGTAACTTTTAATTGAAGCTACTATATAATATTATTCAATGTAATAATTCAGTGCTGTGTATCACAGAGCAACCCCGGGACTTCCCTACATGACCAGAGGCCTGCTGATAGTATATTTTAGATACCATGTATATAAATTCAAAGTTGCGGAGTTTCCAGAGATTGGGGGTATCGAGTTATCAATCATTAAGCAATCGTTTTGCTATAGTCTGTTACTTGGAGCTGTAGCCTTTCTCTCAGTGTGAGGTCATCTAGGATCCTCCTTAGGGAAGCCAGTGGTAGCTAGAGTAAAATGAACCGCCTCGTGACAATAGCTATGTATGTTGTGACTGTTGTCGGAGCAGTTTTCAGTCAGCTTGTGTGTTAACTGTGAACATCCTAGAATTATGTGCAATGTCCAGAGGGTTTACTTTTACAATTACTTGAACTCATCCTCATAAACAACCCACCTTGGTGCTTACATGGTCTGTCAAAAATATAATAGAATTACTTATAATGCATTTCTGTAATGCATGCAATATCATTCGATGAATTCTTTCATTCAAAGAGCCTTGTGGAGCCATGTCAGATTGAGGTTTGACAGCAATAACGTCATTGTTCACTTTGCCTCAAAGATTTTTGTAACAATTGCTAATGTGATGTAGTGAATTGTTTAAGTGGTACGATATGCCATTTACATGTTATTGTTTCTTTTCTTTGTTGCAATGTTGAATCAATGTTATTCTTTGTATCGCTCTGAGCTCGGGTTCTCAGTCAGTTTAAGTGTAAATATACTTGACTTGATTAATTGTGAAGTCATCCTCTTATTTTAATACAGGATCAGTACATATTAACCATGTTGTTTTGTTATCATTTGTTTTGTGAGGCTTGACCATGTATAAGCAGGTCGGTGTGATGGTTTATTTATCTTCACATATTCTAGGTAAATACAGTTCATACATTCTTTATGCGCACAAAGTCTTAGCTACTAACAATTTTCATTGAAAAAAGAGCCTGGCTGCACAATTGGTATCTGTATAACCCAGAAGTTGGCTGTAAGTTCCAACTCAGGTGTACGATTCCTACAGCAAAAATACTTAAATTCAGTCTATATTTGCCACATAATAAAGGTAGCTCTTACTAAATAGTGAAAGTTATGTCCAAACCTGACCTTGAACTTACTTCAGGCCTATCATGCCATTGATACTTAATTAAGGAATATTATAATCAAATGGGTGGGGAAGAAACCTATATTTCTATTTCACATTTTTCATAATGTAATTTGGAAAGTTTGACAGACTCTCTTGTAGCATCACACCTCATATTGGAAATGCATCCACACTGCAGAAGTTCAAAAGATCATTTAAAATCTTACACCATTCACCAAAAGCTGCAAGAGCATATGCATAGATAGATTATTTATGATAAATGTGCTGTTAAATCCGAGAGGATTGTTTAGCTTCCTGTCCGGTGTCCAGAAATCTTGCTTAACTTATTCTTGCTCAGAGTTTGTTATTGAAGTAACACCTGTATCATTGATACTTTGGAAAATAATTCTTGAATAAAGCATGAACTCAAAATGATAGTTGGAAGATAGTTGTTAAGAGTTCTTATTGACATTTCTCCCTTAAATATAAAAAAAAACTGATCAAAAAGATATTGATTAACTAGTCAAGTCTGTTTGCCGTCTTATAGGCATGAATGTGTTGAGCCTAAAAAACTCTACATCGAGAAATTGTTTTCAGATAAGCTATGGTCAGTACCTCCCACCAAGTGTACAACTTTAGGTGGACCACACTGTAACTCTTTGTGATTCAGAGTGCAATATTTTCATACAATTACAACTGCCCCGCCTCCCCCCCGTCTTTTTGGTGTAGAATATCCTTGCTGCTACTGCCATTTTCAGAGAAAATAGAATAAAGTTAATAACATCATACATATATGTTTGTTGTATATTAACATTAGTTGATCAATGTGTTTTACTACCAAATCAGACACCCCACAAAAAATAACAGTAACAAATACAATGTTTTCTTTTCACAGCATTTTGAATTGAAAGACAATTAGCTGAAAATCAAGATCTCCCCACCTTTTGTATTCTCCATCAAATGCTATTGTTGTAAACGTGCATACCCTTTTTCTTAGATGACCAAACACAAGTGGATTCGAAACGAGCCGGTTAACCCGAACAAGCTAGCCTCAACCAGTGTCAACTAATAGCCCAAAATTGGTGCTCTGCACATGCCCAGCTGGTGTTGGAGATCAGGTTTATGTACAAAATGCATTCGATACGAGAGCCCTGATTGGTCTTTGTTCCCACGAAGCATCCATTGTGATAAGCATTAGATCGCTGGGCTATGAGAATAGGCCCTGTCTCTCAAATTGGAAGCATCCATTGTGATAAGCATTAGATCGCTGGGCTATGAGAATAGGCCCTGTCTCTCAAATTAGAAGCATCCATTGTGTTAAGCATTAGATCGCTGGGCTATGAGAATAGGCCCTGTCTCTCAAATTGGAAGCATCCATTGTGATAAGCATTAGATCGCTGGGCTATGAGAATAGGCCCTGTCTCTCAAATTGGAAGCATCCATTGTGATAAGCATTAGATCGCTGGGCTATGAGAATAGGCCCTGTCTCTCAAATTGGAAGCATCCATTGTGTTAAGCATTAGATCGCTGGGCTATGAGAATAGGCCCTGTCTCTCAAATTGGAAGCATCCATTGTGATAAGCATTAGATCGCTGGGCTATGAGAATAGGCCCTGTCTCTCAAATTGGAAGCATCCATTGTGTTAAGCATTAGATCGCTGGGCTATGAGAATAGGCCCTGTCTCTCAAATTGGAAACATCCATTGTGATAAGCATTAGCTCGCTGGGCTATGAGAATAGGCCCTGTCTCTCAAATTGGAAACATCCATTGTGATAAGCATTAGATCGCTGGGCTATGAGAATAGGCCCTGTCTCTCAAATTGGAAGCATCCATTGTGTTAAGCATTAGATCGCTGGGCTATGAGAATAGGCCCTGTCTCTCAAATTGGAAGCATCCATTGTGATAAGCATTAGATCGCTGGGCTATGAGAATAGGCCCTGTCTCTCAAATTGG
Source organism: Maea johnstoni (assembly GCA_963942565.1). Lineage (NCBI taxonomy): Eukaryota > Metazoa > Annelida > Polychaeta > Spionida > Magelonidae > Maea > Maea johnstoni. Next base: position 20,814,590 of record OZ012696.1, read on the forward strand.
AAGCATCCATTGTGTTAAGCATTAGATCGCTGGGCTATGAGAATAGGCCCTGTCTCTCAAATTGGAAGCATCCATTGTGTTAAGCATTAGATCGCTGGGCTATGAGAATAGGCCCTGTCTCTCAAATTGGAAGCATCCATTGTGATAAGCATTAGATTGCTGGGCTCTCTTCTACAGAAACTCTTCTAATTTTTCTCGTTACACAGGATATGATTGGACCCTAAATGCAAATTTAAGATCAATTTCATGTAAATCGATATTCTGACTTTCTCACCTTTGGTCATTTAAGTGCATAATTCCAATGAACTACACAATTACTATTTCATCCCATTCCTTGAACCCTTATGCTGCTGGTGGCTAATGTGACCAATTCAAAATTATGTAAAAAAACTGAATAATGACTGAAATCCTGCCATATGGGTACTCATCTGAAAGTACTCAGTGAGAGCTATCCAATGAATACCAATATGGCAGGGTTAAGATGGTTTTCAAAAAACTTTGCGTCATTGTGCTTTGGAAGAAAGTAGCCTCAGCATTAGAGGAGGGTTAAGCGTATAATTCCAATGGACTACACAATTACCACTACATCCTAACCTTTAACTGTTTAAATGGCTCCTTTACAGCTGAACCATGTTATCAATCCAATTATTCTTTTCATTTTCACTCTTGTTTAGTTTCATACAATAACTAATAAGTGTTCTATTTGTTATCTTTTCAGTACTACGGCATGACTGAGATGTCCTACTACACAGTGCTAATCGGTGTATCTCGCGCTCTCGGCTGTATGTCACAGATGATCTGGAGCCGCGCTCTCGGACTCCCCCTCGAAAGACCCAAATCCATGAGCACCGATGGACTCATTAAGCTCACTGGAGCCAAATAGAGCGCCTAACTCTAATCTAGAACATTATGGTCTTAACATCAGCCCCTCTCTTTCTGGAAACTCGCATTAATTGAATGTTGCTTGTGTAAATACAGGGATGTAGGGAAAAGTAGGATTTGAACAAATGATCACCTCAGCTTCCTACTTAATATCAAGAATGTACAACATTTCCCGGTGAAGAAGAAATGTGCTTTTGGTTATTAAATGCTATCCAGGGCAAAGGAGGAAGGAAAATAACTATAGATAATAGAATTCTCTTTCATTTATCTTGACCCATATGCTGCTGGTGGCTAATTTGACCAATACAAAATGATGCAAAAAAACAACTGAAAAACAACAGAAACCCTGGCACAAGGGTACTAGTCTGAGAGTATACAGCTAGAGCTTTCCAATCAATGCCAACATGACAGGGTTTAGATGGTTTTCAGAAATCTTTGCATCATTGTCTTTTGGACGTAAGTAGCCTCAGCATTAGAAGGGTTACTTTATCTCTTAGGCATGCAGAAGTGAGTATGTTTGGAAGGGCATGATGTGGGGATTTTTGGAAATGGCAGATAATTCTTATCTCATGGTGATTTTCTTTTTGCTATATAAATGGTCTGTGGGAATTGTGATATGTTTAACTAGCCATTATGGCGTTATAACGCTGATATTGGATTGTTCATATGGGGATTGTGTCTCTATCAATAGAGATATGCTTTTTTTTTGGATTGGTAACTTTTAATTGAAGCTACTATATAATATTATTCAATGTAATAATTCAGTGCTGTGTATCACAGAGCAACCCCGGGACTTCCCTACATGACCAGAGGCCTGCTGATAGTATATTTTAGATACCATGTATATAAATTCAAAGTTGCGGAGTTTCCAGAGATTGGGGGTATCGAGTTATCAATCATTAAGCAATCGTTTTGCTATAGTCTGTTACTTGGAGCTGTAGCCTTTCTCTCAGTGTGAGGTCATCTAGGATACTCCTTTGGGAAGCCAGTGGTAGCTAGAGTAAAATGGACCGCCTCGTGACAATAGCTATGTATGTTGTGACTGTTGTCGGAGCAGTTTTCAGTCAGCTTGTGTGTTAACTGTGAACATCCTAGAATTATGTGCAATGTCCAGAGGGTTTACTTTTACAATTACTTGAACTCATCCTCATAAACAACCCACCTTGGTGCTTACATGGTCTGTCAAAAATATAATAGAATTACTTATAATGCATTTCTGTAATGCATGCAATATCATTGGATGAATTCTTTCATTCAAAGAGCCTTGTGGAGCCATGTCAGATTGAGGTTTGACAGCAATAACCTCATTGTTCACTTTGCCTCAAAGATTTTTGTAACAATTGCTAATGTGATGTAGTGAATTGTTTAAGTGGTACGATATGCCATTTACATGTTATTGTTCCTTTTCTTTGTTGCAATATTGAGTCAATGTTATTCTTTGTATCGCTCTGAGCTCGGGTTCTCAGTCAGTTTAAGTGTAAATATACTTGACTTGATTAATTGTGAAGTCATCCTCTTATTTTAATACAGGATCAGTACATATTAACCATGTTGTTTTGTTATCATTTGTTTTGTGAGGCTTGACCATGTATAAGCAGGTCGGTGTGATGGTTTATTTATCTTCACATATTCTAGGTAAATACAGTTCATACATTCTTTATGCGCACAAAGTCTTAGCTACTAACAATTTTCATTGAAAAAAGAGCCTGGCTGCACAATTGGTATCTGTATAACCCAGAAGTTGGCTGTAAGTTCCAACTCAGGTGTACGATTCCTACAGCAAAAATACTTAAATTCAGTCTATATTTGCCACATAATAAAGGTAGCTCTTACTAAATAGTGAAAGTTATGTCCAAACCTGACCTTGAACTTACTTCAGGCCTATCATGCCATTGATACTTAATTAAGGAATATTATAATCAAATGGGTGGGGAAGAAACCTATATTTCTATTTCACATTTTTCATAATGTAATTTGGAAAGTTTGACAGACTCTCTTGTAGCATCACACCTCATATTAGAGATGCATCCACACCGCAGAAGTTCAAAAGATCATTTAAAATCTTACACCATTCACCAGAAGCTGCAAGAGCATATGCATAGATAGATTATTTATGATAAATGTGCTGTTAAATCCGAGAGGATTGTTTAGCTTCCTGTCCGGTGTCCAGAAATCTTGCTTAACTTATTCTTGCTCAGAGTTTGTTATTGAAGTAACACCTGTATCATTGATACTTTGGAAAATAATTCTTGAATAAAGCATGAACTCAAAATGATAGTTGGAAGATAGTTGTTAAGAGTTCTTATTGACATTTCTCCCTTAAATATAAAAAAAAAACTGATCAAAAAGATATTGATTAACTAGTCAAGTCTGTTTGCCGTCTTATAGGCATGAATGTGTTGAGCCTAAAAAACTCTACATCGAGAAATTGTTTTCAGATAAGCTATTGTCAGTACCTCCCACCAAGTGTACAACTTTAGGTGGACCACACTGTAACTCTTTGTGATTCAGAGTGCAATATTTTCATACAATTACAACTGCCCCGCCTCCCCCCCGTCTTTTTGGTGTAGAATATCCTTGCTGCTACTGCCATTTTCAGAGAAAATAGAATAAAGTTAATAACATCATACATATATGTTTGTTGTATATTAACATTAGTTGATCAATGTGTTTTACTACCAAATCAGACACCCCACAAAAAATAACAGTAACAAATACAATGTTTTCTTTTCACAGCATTTTGAATTGAAAGACAATTAGCTGAAAATCAAGATCTCCCCACCTTTTGTATTCTCCATCAAATGCTATTGTTGTAAACGTGCATACCCTTTTTCTTAGATGACCAAACACAAGTGGATTCGAAACGAGCCGGTTAACCCGAACAAGCTAGCCTCAACCAGTGTCAACTAATAGCCCAAAATTGGTGCTCTGCACATGCCCAGCTGGTGTTGGAGATCAGGTTTATGTACAAAATGCATTCGATACGAGAGCCCTGATTGGTCTTTGTTCCCACGAAGCATCCATTGTGATAAGCATTAGATCGCTGGGCTATGAGAATAGGCCCTGTCTCTCAAATTGGAAACATCCATTGTGATAAGCATTAGATCGCTGGGCTATGAGAATAGGCCCTGTCTCTCAAATTGGAAGCATCCATTGTGATAAGCATTAGATCGCTGGGCTATGAGAATAGGCCCTGTCTCTCAAATTGGAAGCATCCATTGTGTTAAGCATTAGATCGCTGGGCTATGAGAATAGGCCCTGTCTCTCAAATTGGAAGCATCCATTGTGTTAAGCATTAGATCGCTGGGCTATGAGAATAGGCCCTGTCTCTCAAATTGGAAGCATCCATTGTGATAAGCATTAGATCGCTGGGCTATGAGAATAGGCCCTGTCTCTCAAATTGGAAACATCCATTGTGATAAGCATTAGATCGCTGGGCTATGAGAATAGGCCCTGTCTCTCAAATTGGAAGCATCCATTGTGTTAAGCATTAGATCGCTGGGCTATGAGAATAGGCCCTGTCTCTCAAATTGGAAGCATCCATTGTGATAAGCATTAGATCGCTGGGCTATGAGAATAGGCCCTGTCTCTCAAATTGGAAGCATCCATTGTGATAAGCATTAGATTGCTGGACTCTCTTCTACAGAAACTCTTCTAATTTTTCTCGTTACACAGGATATGATTGGACCCTAAATGCAAATTTAAGATCAATTTCATGTAAATCGATATTCTGACTTTCTCACCTTTGGTCATTTAAGTGCATAATTCCAATGAACTACACAATTACTATTTCATCCCATTCCTTGAACCCTTATGCTGCTGGTGGCTAATGTGACCAATTCAAAATTATGTAAAAAAGCTGAATAATGACTGAAATCCTGCCATATGGGTACTCATCTGAAAGTACTCAGTGAGAGCTATCCAATGAATACCAATATGGCAGGGTTAAGATGGTTTTCAAAAAACTTTGCGTCATTGTGCTTTGGAAGAAAGTAGCCTCAGCATTAGAGGAGGGTTAAGCGCATAATTCCAATGGACTACACAATTACCACTACATCCTAACCTTTAACTGTTTAAATGGCTCCTTTACAGCTGAACCATGTTATCAATCCAATTATTCTTTTCATTTTCACTCTTGTTTAGTTTCATACAATAACTAATAAGTGTTCTATTTGTTATCTTTTCAGTACTACGGCATGACTGAGATGTCCTACTACACAGTGCTAATCGGTGTATCTCGCGCTCTCGGCTGTATGTCACAGATGATCTGGAGCCGCGCTCTCGGACTCCCCCTCGAAAGACCCAAATCCATGAGCACCGATGGACTCATTAAGCTCACTGGAGCCAAATAGAGCGCCTAACTCTAATCTAGAACATTATGGTCTTAACATCAGCCCCCTCTCTTTCTGGAAACTCGCATTAATTGAATGTTGCTTGTGTAAATACAGGGATGTAGGGAAAAGTAGGATTTGAACAAATGATCACCTCAGCTTTCTACTTAATATCAAGAATGTACAACATTTCCCGGTGAAGAAGAAATGTGCTTTTGGTTATTAAATGCTATCCAGGGCAAAGGAGGAAGGAAAATAACTATAGATAATAGAATTCTCTTTCATTTATCTTGACCCATATGCTGCTGGTGGCTAATTTGACCAATACAAAATGATGCAAAAAAACAACTGAAAAACAACAGAAACCCTGGCACAAGGGTACTAATCTGAGAGTATACAGCTAGAGCTTTCCAATCAATGCCAACATGACAGGGTTTAGATGGTTTTCAGAAATCTTTGCATCCTTGTGTTTTGGACGTAAGTAGCCTCAGCATTGGAAGGGTTACTTTATCTCTTAGGCATGCAGAAGTGAGTATGTTTGGATGGGCATGATGTGGGGATAAGTGGAAATGGCAGAAAATTCTTATCTCATGGTGATTTTCTTTTTGCTATATAAATGGTCTGTGGGAATTGTGATATGTTTAACTAGCCATTATGGCGTTATAACGCTGATATTGGATTGTTCATATGGGGATTGTGTCTCTATCAATAGAGATATGCTTTTTTTTTGGATTGGTAACTTTTAATTGAAGCTACTATATAATATTATTCAATGTAATAATTCAGTGCTGTGTATCACAGAGCAACCCCGGGACTTCCCTACATGACCAGAGGCCTGCTGATAGTATATTTTAGATACCATGTATATAAATTCAAAGTTGCGGAGTTTCCAGAGATTGGGGGTATCGAGTTATCAATCATTAAGCAATCGTTTTGCTATAGTCTGTTACTTGGAGCTGTAGCCTTTCTCTCAGTGTGAGGTCATCTAGGATACTCCTTTGGGAAGCCAGTGGTAGCTAGAGTAAAATGGACCGCCTCGTGACAATAGCTATGTATGTTGTGACTGTTGTCGGAGCAGTTTTCAGTCAGCTTGTGTGTTAACTGTGAACATCCTAGAATTATGTGCAATGTCCAGAGGGTTTACTTTTACAATTACTTGAACTCATCCTCATAAACAACCCACCTTGGTGCTTACATGGTCTGTCAAAAATATAATAGAATTACTTATAATGCATTTCTGTAATGCATGCAATATCATTGGATGAATTCTTTCATTCAAAGAGCCTTGTGGAGCCATGTCAGATTGAGGTTTGACAGCAATAACCTCATTGTTCACTTTGCCTCAAAGATTTTTGTAACAATTGCTAATGTGATGTAGTGAATTGTTTAAGTGGTACGATATGCCATTTACATGTTATTGTTCCTTTTCTTTGTTGCAATATTGAGTCAATGTTATTCTTTGTATCGCTCTGAGCTCGGGTTCTCAGTCAGTTTAAGTGTAAATATACTTGACTTGATTAATTGTGAAGTCATCCTCTTATTTTAATACAGGATCAGTACATATTAACCATGTTGTTTTGTTATCATTTGTTTTGTGAGGCTTGACCATGTATAAGCAGGTCGGTGTGATGGTTTATTTATCTTCACATATTCTAGGTAAATACAGTTCATACATTCTTTATGCGCACAAAGTCTTAGCTACTAACAATTTTCATTGAAAAAAGAGCCTGGCTGCACAATTGGTATCTGTATAACCCAGAAGTTGGCTGTAAGTTCCAACTCAGGTGTACGATTCCTACAGCAAAAATACTTAAATTCAGTCTATATTTGCCACATAATAAAGGTAGCTCTTACTAAATAGTGAAAGTTATGTCCAAACCTGACCTTGAACTTACTTCAGGCCTATCATGCCATTGATACTTAATTAAGGAATATTATAATCAAATGGGTGGGGAAGAAACCTATATTTCTATTTCACATTTTTCATAATGTAATTTGGAAAGTTTGACAGACTCTCTTGTAGCATCACACCTCATATTAGAGATGCATCCACACCGCAGAAGTTCAAAAGATCATTTAAAATCTTACACCATTCACCAGAAGCTGCAAGAGCATATGCATAGATAGATTATTTATGATAAATGTGCTGTTAAATCCGAGAGGATTGTTTAGCTTCCTGTCCGGTGTCCAGAAATCTTGCTTAACTTATTCTTGCTCAGAGTTTGTTATTGAAGTAACACCTGTATCATTGATACTTTGGAAAATAATTCTTGAATAAAGCATGAACTCAAAATGATAGTTGGAAGATAGTTGTTAAGAGTTCTTATTGACATTTCTCCCTTAAATATAAAAAAAAAACTGATCAAAAAGATATTGATTAACTAGTCAAGTCTGTTTGCCGTCTTATAGGCATGAATGTGTTGAGCCTAAAAAACTCTACATCGAGAAATTGTTTTCAGATAAGCTATTGTCAGTACCTCCCACCAAGTGTACAACTTTAGGTGGACCACACTGTAACTCTTTGTGATTCAGAGTGCAATATTTTCATACAATTACAACTGCCCCGCCTCCCCCCCGTCTTTTTGGTGTAGAATATCCTTGCTGCTACTGCCATTTTCAGAGAAAATAGAATAAAGTTAATAACATCATACATATATGTTTGTTGTATATTAACATTAGTTGATCAATGTGTTTTACTACCAAATCAGACACCCCACAAAAAATAACAGTAACAAATACAATGTTTTCTTTTCACAGCATTTTGAATTGAAAGACAATTAGCTGAAAATCAAGATCTCCCCACCTTTTGTATTCTCCATCAAATGCTATTGTTGTAAACGTGCATACCCTTTTTCTTAGATGACCAAACACAAGTGGATTCGAAACGAGCCGGTTAACCCGAACAAGCTAGCCTCAACCAGTGTCAACTAATAGCCCAAAATTGGTGCTCTGCACATGCCCAGCTGGTGTTGGAGATCAGGTTTATGTACAAAATGCATTCGATACGAGAGCCCTGATTGGTCTTTGTTCCCACGAAGCATCCATTGTGATAAGCATTAGATCGCTGGGCTATGAGAATAGGCCCTGTCTCTCAAATTGGAAACATCCATTGTGATAAGCATTAGATCGCTGGGCTATGAGAATAGGCCCTGTCTCTCAAATTGGAAGCATCCATTGTGATAAGCATTAGATCGCTGGGCTATGAGAATAGGCCCTGTCTCTCAAATTGGAAGCATCCATTGTGTTAAGCATTAGATCGCTGGGCTATGAGAATAGGCCCTGTCTCTCAAATTGGAAGCATCCATTGTGTTAAGCATTAGATCGCTGGGCTATGAGAATAGGCCCTGTCTCTCAAATTGGAAGCATCCATTGTGATAAGCATTAGATCGCTGGGCTATGAGAATAGGCCCTGTCTCTCAAATTGGAAACATCCATTGTGATAAGCATTAGATCGCTGGGCTATGAGAATAGGCCCTGTCTCTCAAATTGGAAGCATCCATTGTGTTAAGCATTAGATCGCTGGGCTATGAGAATAGGCCCTGTCTCTCAAATTGGAAGCATCCATTGTGATAAGCATTAGATCGCTGGGCTATGAGAATAGGCCCTGTCTCTCAAATTGGAAGCATCCATTGTGATAAGCATTAGATTGCTGGACTCTCTTCTACAGAAACTCTTCTAATTTTTCTCGTTACACAGGATATGATTGGACCCTAAATGCAAATTTAAGATCAATTTCATGTAAATCGATATTCTGACTTTCTCACCTTTGGTCATTTAAGTGCATAATTCCAATGAACTACACAATTACTATTTCATCCCATTCCTTGAACCCTTATGCTGCTGGTGGCTAATGTGACCAATTCAAAATTATGTAAAAAAGCTGAATAATGACTGAAATCCTGCCATATGGGTACTCATCTGAAAGTACTCAGTGAGAGCTATCCAATGAATACCAATATGGCAGGGTTAAGATGGTTTTCAAAAAACTTTGCGTCATTGTGCTTTGGAAGAAAGTAGCCTCAGCATTAGAGGAGGGTTAAGCGCATAATTCCAATGGACTACACAATTACCACTACATCCTAACCTTTAACTGTTTAAATGGCTCCTTTACAGCTGAACCATGTTATCAATCCAATTATTCTTTTCATTTTCACTCTTGTTTAGTTTCATACAATAACTAATAAGTGTTCTATTTGTTATCTTTTCAGTACTACGGCATGACTGAGATGTCCTACTACACAGTGCTAATCGGTGTATCTCGCGCTCTCGGCTGTATGTCACAGATGATCTGGAGCCGCGCTCTCGGACTCCCCCTCGAAAGACCCAAATCCATGAGCACCGATGGACTCATTAAGCTCACTGGAGCCAAATAGAGCGCCTAACTCTAATCTAGAACATTATGGTCTTAACATCAGCCCCCTCTCTTTCTGGAAACTCGCATTAATTGAATGTTGCTTGTGTAAATACAGGGATGTAGGGAAAAGTAGGATTTGAACAAATGATCACCTCAGCTTTCTACTTAATATCAAGAATGTACAACATTTCCCGGTGAAGAAGAAATGTGCTTTTGGTTATTAAATGCTATCCAGGGCAAAGGAGGAAGGAAAATAACTATAGATAATAGAATTCTCTTTCATTTATCTTGACCCATATGCTGCTGGTGGCTAATTTGACCAATACAAAATGATGCAAAAAAACAACTGAAAAACAACAGAAACCCTGGCACAAGGGTACTAATCTGAGAGTATACAGCTAGAGCTTTCCAATCAATGCCAACATGACAGGGTTTAGATGGTTTTCAGAAATCTTTGCATCCTTGTGTTTTGGACGTAAGTAGCCTCAGCATTGGAAGGGTTACTTTATCTCTTAGGCATGCAGAAGTGAGTATGTTTGGATGGGCATGATGTGGGGATAAGTGGAAATGGCAGAAAATTCTTATCTCATGGTGATTTTCTTTTTGCTATATAAATGGTCTGTGGGAATTGTGATATGTTTAACTAGCCATTATGGCGTTATAACGCTGATATTGGATTGTTCATATGGGGATTGTGTCTCTATCAATAGAGATATGCTTTTTTTTTTGGATTGGTAACTTTTAATTGAAGCTACTATATAATATTATTCAATGTAATAATTCAGTGCTGTGTATCACAGAGCAACCCCGGGACTTCCCTACATGACCAGAGGCCTGCTGATAGTCTATTTTAGATACCATGTATATAAATTCAAAGTTGCGGAGTTTCCAGAGATTGGGGGTATCGAGTTATCAATCATTAAGCAATCGTTTTGCTATAGTCTGTTACTTGGAGCTGTAGCCTTTCTCTCAGTGTGAGGTCATCTAGGATCCCCCTTTGGGAAGCCAGTGGTAGCTAGAGTAAAATGGACCGCCTCGTGACAATAGCTATGTATGTTGTGACTGTTGTCGGAGCAGTTTTCAGTCAGCTTGTGTGTTAACTGTAAACATCCTAGAATTATGTGCAATGTCCAGAGGGTTTACTTTTACAATTACTTGAACTCATCCTCATAAACAACCCACCTTGGTGCTTACATGGTCTGTCAAAAATATAATAGAATTACTTATAATGCATTTCTGTAATGCATGCAATATCATTGGATGAATTCTTTCATTCAAAGAGCCTTGTGGAGCCATGTCAGATTGAGGTTTGACAGCAATAACGTCATTGTTCACTTTGCCTCAAAGATTTTTGTAACAATTGCTAATGTGATGTAGTGAATTGTTTAAGTGGTACGATATGCCATTTACATGTTATTGTTTCTTTTCTTTGTTGCAATGTTGAGTCAATGTTATTCTTTGTATCGCTCTGAGCTCGGGTTCTCAGTCAGTTTAAGTGTAAATATACTTGACTTGATTAATTGTGAAGTCATCCTCTTATTTTAATACAGGATCAGTACATATTAACCATGTTGTTTTGTTATCATTTGTTTTGTGAGGCTTGACCATGTATAAGCAGGTCGGTGTGATGGTTTATTTATCTTCACATATTCTAGGTAAATACAGTTCATACATTCTTTATGCGCACAAAGTCTTAGCTACTAACAATTTTCATTGAAAAAAGAGCCTGGCTGCACAATTGGTATCTGTATAACCCAGAAGTTGGCTGTAAGTTCCAACTCAGGTGTACGATTCCTACAGCAAAAATACTTAAATTCAGTCTATAGTTGCCACATAATAAAGGTAGCTCTTACTAAATAGTGAAAGTTATGTCCAAACCTGACCTTGAACTTACTTCAGGCCTATCATGCCATTGATACTTAATTAAGGAATATTATAATCAAATGGGTGGGGAAGAAACCTATATTTCTATTTCACATTTTTCATAATGTAATTTGGAAAGTTTGACAGATTCTCTTGTAGCATCACACCTCATATTGGAGATGCATCCACACCGCAGAAGTTCAAAAGATCATTTAAAATCTTACACCATTCACCAGAAGCTGCAAGAGCATATGCATAGATAGATTATTTATGATAAATGTGCTGTTAAATCCAAGAGGATTGATTAGCTTCCTGTCCGGTGTCCAGAAATCTTGCTTAACTTATTCTTGCTCAGAGTTTGTTATTGAAGTAACACCTGTATCATTGATACTTTGGAAAATAATTCTTGAATAAAGCATGAACTCAAAATGATAGTTGGAAGATAGTTGTTAAGAGTTCTTATTGACATTTCTCCCTTAAATATAAAAAAAACTGATCAAAAAGATATTGATTAACTAGTCAAGTCTGTTTGCCGTCTTATAGGCATGAATGTGTTGAGCCTAAAAAACTCTACATCGAGAAATTGTTTTCAGATAAGCTATGGTCAGTACCTCCCACCAAGTGTACAACTTTAGGTGGACCACACTGTAACTCTGTGATTCAGAGTGCAATATTTTCATACAATTACAACTGCCCCGCCTCCCCCCCCCCCCCCCCCCCCGTCTTTTTGGTGTAGTATATCCTTGCTGCTACTGCCATTTTCAGAGGTGCCAGTTCCAGTGTAAATTGGAGAAAATAGAATAAAGTTAATAACATCATACATATATGTTTGTTGTATATTAACATTAGTTGATCAATGTGTTTTACTACCAAATCAGACACCCCACAAAATAAACAGTAACAAATACAATGTTATCTTTTCACAGCATTTTGAATTGAAAGACACTTAGCTGAAAATCAAGATCTCCCCACCTTTTGTATTCTCCATTAAATGCTATTGTTGTAAATGTGCATACCCTTTTTCTTAGATGACCAAACACAAGTGGATTCGAAACGAGCCGGTTAACCCGAACAAGCTAGCCTCAACCAGTGTCAACTAATAGCCCAAAATTGGTGCTCTGCACATGCCCAGCTGATGTTGGAGTATCAAAATGCAATCGATACGAGAGCCCTGATTAGTCTTTGTTCCCACGTGACCTTGCGCTGATGCCAGATCTGTGACTCCTGGCATGAGTCCAGCTCTTCACTATAGAGTATATAGTAATTGGTCTCTCGCCACATATCCATTCCTTTCTTCATCCAAACTTTTTTTAAGGCGAGAGCTGAAGTCAATAAAGATACATTCTGCATTGTGACTTGCAACTCATTACCTATTCCGCAACACTTTTAACGAGTAGTTGACTTATGGATTAAAACAATGATCAATTAAGGTAAATGGCATCATACTTAGCATTAATAAGGCAGTGCTTAGAGCTATATGTTGCCAGCTGCTCTAGAACATGGAATAAATTGTCTTATCATCAGCTTCACTCTGATACTCGCAGCTGATTGGTCAATTGCTGTTGGGTACTGGATTGTATTTCATTGCTTCTCATTACTTGTCAATTTCAGGATGGGGATAAGTGTTTTATCCTCACTCTCAAATCGAGGCTCAATGTTTTATCCTCCTTCGCCATGGTTACTATGGTTGACCTCAAGTTTACTGGTCACAGCCTCGATGTTTTTTTACATTACAAGACACATAAAAAGAATAAAAAACAAAATCAAAAAAATAAGATTAAAAAAAAATTAAAATAAGATTTTTAAAAAATTTAAAATATAAATTTTTTTTTTTTTTTTTAAATCAAAAGAAAAATTGAAACAAAGCCAGCCAGCCAGCCGTATCACACTCGGCCCCCGGCCTCGTGCGATACGGCTGGCTTCTCGCCGATACCTGGCCGTATCCCTTTTTTACAAGGAGGATAACTAATATTGTCCAAGAACACACCAAAGTGCCCCAGTTGGGAATTGAATCAGCGACCTACTGATTTCTTATCTGACAACTAACCAACTGAGCTACTTTCAGTTGTCTTAACATCATAGAGGTAATTATTAGACTATATTTATCACTGTTCACACCTGCACCATCGTACATAAGGCAACTTGGAAAGACAGGTGCGTCATCTATCGGATAAATCGTTAACTATTACTGCCGGTGCGGGTCTGCAATACGCATGCGTGGTTACTACCCGCCATTTCCATCGTTTCGCGCAATAATCAAAGAAGTGTCAGCGCCTCAGAAGAGTTGAAGTATTTAACAACAATCAAAATGGACGGTTATTCACCAATGCCTCGAGTAAATGCATCCATGTTACCCAGTCACCAAGGACAGAAAGTCTGTATGCTGGGCGTCGCCCATGAAGTGAGTATTTGGGAGGTTTGTAGGAAATGACAAGTTGAAGCATGAACTAAATCAGTAAATGACAATGCTGACTACTGGCAGTACAGTACTTAAGTACTGCTCTTTCACTGAATCATAGACATAGTTGGTCAATAGGAAAGATGACAGTGCGCTATAGTAGTGTCAATTACAAATTCTAACTGAATGTATAATGCTCAGCCTCTTTTTATATAACTCTGGACTACATTACTGTAATAATCTTACATTAATAATCTGGGTGTCTTTTTGGACACCCAACCCCTTAAAAAGCACCCCTCAGGACACCCAAAATTTTTGGTGAGGAATTTCTTAAAATGTCAATCTCAAGCATATAATCAAATTTTTTCATCTCCATATTATTCCTATGACTTTGTAAATAAAGGATTACATGCCTTATTTTGATAAATTCATACATGTTTATGGTTGAAATCTGAGTGTATTGGGGAACCCCTAAAAAATTTGGACGCCCAAAAGTTTTTCAATTGCCAATTTTAGGCCCCCAGTTTCTAAATCCTGGCTAAGACCCTGGTCCCATTATCCCCATATTACAATCTTAGGTAAATTTTTAAAAATAGTGCGAAGTGGATATGAAACCAGCCGGTCAACCTGAACATGATGGCTGCGTCATATAGCCCATAAGTCGTGTTCTGCGCATGTTGACGTGAAAGTTGCTCTGTAATGTAAATGATACAAGGGTCCTCATTGGTCTTTGTCTCCTGGTGACATCACATGTAGTCCAGATGCGAGACCCCTGGCATTGCCAGGCTTTCACTATATAGCGCATAGTAATAATTCGCGCTTTCGAAAAGAGCGAAGACATGGCCGGCGAATTTTCATGTTGCCATGCATTAATCACTCCGAGTCCACACTTTAGTTCTTTACATTCATTTTTTTTCTCTATTTCAAGTATTTTTTATCTTTCATTTTCAAATTTCACAAGACCAAATCGCTAAAACAGATACTTAGTTTCGTCCCAGGAAAGGCTGATGAGTTGACAGGCTCTACTGAGCGATCTTTCTCAGATACGCATACAGTCGTCAATGTACGTTCACAATAATAAAAAAAATTGCTCGCCATTCCGTAGGTCAATTTCAAGACAATTTAGATCGTTAGATCCGCCACAATCTGTTCCATTTGGCTAATAATTCGCTTTAAAATCGGTTGCAAAATGTAGATTTTGCGACAGCTTGAAATCGTAATAATGTGTATGCCATTTATTTTAGGTCAATCTATGCTATCTCTTGGCTTGGGTGTTTGGTCATCTAAGCTCTTGGTCAGAACGGAAAAAAATAAAATCATTCAAAGTTTCGCGCTCGCTTCTTGGCCACGCCAGCATGCCGCTCAAGGTCACGGTCTTACTGCACTTTGTGATCCGTGACCCAATTACGGCCAGCTGTAACTAGTTCACGTGATGTGATTGTTGCACGTTCAGAAACACGCAACAATCACATTGCGTGGTAGCGTCTTTTGATCTCGCGATTCTTAGCGAGACCGGAAGCAGTCCATGACATTTGCGGCCTTCAGAGCGGCCGTGTTCGCCTACCATGGGCCGACGAATCGGCCATGGAATTGGTCTCTCGCTAGTCGCTACATGTATCCATTCTTTTATTCATCTCAGATCATTATCAATAGGCCTTGAAATATGAAGTAAAAAGGCTCATGAATTTAATCTTACATAGACTTAAGATACAGATGGATAGTAAGCTAGCAGATCTCACTGTGACCCTCATTACAGGTCAAAGCAGTGAATCAACTTACTAATATACTCAGCTTTCAGCCAATGAGCATGCTCTGTTCTCTTTCGCCAGCTCTTTCATGACCTTCGTGCAGCACTTATTAGCCCTAAGGGTGTTGAACTACCAGACATATCACTGTTGCTGTACAAATGTGATTGTATGGTAGTCGGCGGCCACTTCCCCATGTATATAGCTCTGTGATTTAATTATAAAGGAAAATTACATGCAGCAGGTACTGCCAGGTAGTTAATAACCAGCAACCACTTGGGCTTGCAGACTAAACCCCGACAGACAGATTACCCAGTGGTCCCCTTTCCCAGATCTCTCCCTTCGTGTCCCCCAACCTAGAGGTGGCGTCCTCAGGGTGCAACATAGGTTGCAAATCATTATTTTCTGAGCGGGGCAAGCTACCCCTGTTAAGTTAACTTGCCTCGCCGGCACTTCCACTTGCCCCGCCACTATGTTATTAAACAAAGAAGAGATTGGACTTTGCCCAAAACATTACTTGCCGAGCGGGGCAAGTCAGGGTCTTATTCAGCTTGCCCCATTGCCGTTTTTTGCCAAATTCGCTTGCAACGGGGCCAGTGGTTATGTTGCACGCTGGTCCTACTCCACTGCCCCCCTCCCCCAAACTACCACATACGTTTTAAGCATACACAGCTTTGACTTGTTAAAATGAGCAACTTTTGATGTTTTGTTTCCTATTGATATTTTCAGCCTGATAACAATGGTACATCATTCAAACTGCGAGCAGCAGACGGTCAAGATGTCAATATTGTCATGCAGCAACCAGTAAGTATATGTGTAGTGTGTACAGTCTAAGCTTCAAAGAAATACTTAAAATTCTTTTAAAGTTTGCAGGGCTAGCTGCTCAGAGTTTGACAGACCCTGATTTTTTTTGCTAATCCATAAATTTTTTGGATAAAAATATCCAACTCCAAAGAAAACTTGACAGTTCATGTCAGAAATGTTATTCTCATTTAAACATGACTTGACCTAGCTTATTATACAGGGCCTGACACTTAGATTTCAGGCTAGGGACCACGAAAAGGTCTTAATAAATTTAGTGGTCAAAAACAGGATTTCTGTATTATAATATATACTATTTCGGGGGCCGTAGTCTGAAAGATCTAGGGCCCACAGCAAAATCTAGGGGAATATGCCTCATGGGAAAGTCAAACCTTGTTATATAGACAGTAATTGAGGATAAGATGTCTTTCGGGATCATCCAAAAAATCATGTTCCAAGGGGTGAGGTTGGAAAATATCAAAATTGGGAGAATGATTATTAGAAAATAGCAAATTTATTAATATATCATTGGCAAATAGAATGAATTCCACGTTATTTGACGTAAGAGGTTCATGCTCTATTATAATGATATGTGAAAACAAAATCATTTGATGGTACAGGTGAACTTGGATATGACGGACCACTGTATGACAGATTTTTGCATATGGCGGACAACATGCTTGGTCCCAGTCCGATGCATATCAAGTATTTGTCATATGTATATGACAGATTTTGCATATGACGGACCAATTTTCCTGGTCCCATTGAGTCTGTCATATCCAAGTTCACCTGTAGTATCCTATGCTAAAGTAGCCTCAGCATTGGATGGGTTTAGTCCCTTTTTGTGCCTACATGTTCAATTTTAAGTCCTATTTTTTGTTTGATTTCAGCTGTCAGATTACATAGAAGGTATCACAGAGGTCCATGGAGAGGTGGACGCACAAAATAACATTGTCTGCCAAAATTATATAGCTTTCCCTCCAGAACATACACAGAATTTTGGTAAGAAAAATGATAAGTACTGTAGATTCAAAAAAGATTGTGTTGAGTAAATTTTGCGAATTGGTCGCAACATGGAGTGCCAGCTATACACTTAAAGTGGCAACACTATAGTCTGTCTGACTCAAGTTTGGCAATCACTTTTTCCATTTTTTTTGTGACAAAAAGTTCGAGTCTGCTATCCAAACTTGGCAAACATCTTAGCAGCAGTACTACGTGTTTGTATTAACATACTTTTTGTCTCAACTCCGCTAAATGTTGACTTTGCTCATTAGGTCCCATAGTAAAATTTGCCTATCGCCAACAATTGCTAACAATACAAACACGCGAGATTTGTATTGTTGGCAATGGGCAACTTTTACTATGGGACCCAATGAGCAAAGTCAACATTTAGCGGAGTTGAGACAAAAAGTATGTTAATACGAACACGTAGTACTGCTCCTAAGATATTTGCCAAGTTTGGAAGGCAAACTCGAACGTTTTGTCAAAAAAAAATGGAAAAAGTGATTGCCAAACTTGAATCAGACAGACTATAATCATTGCGAATTTTGATTTTGCGTCCGAGGCTAAACGCAAAAAAATGCAAAGATTATTCTAACGCAATCTTTTCCAAATTTATAGTTCTTAGTGCATGTGGTTGTACACATTGAGGATGATTAGGCCCAAAAAAAAGAAATTGTTTGTTTCCTGTAACGGTCTGAAAAAAAATAGGGTAGGTAGGCCTTATTTTAAATGTGTGTTTTATGCATGTTTTACGTTGATTGGGAGTTGGGAGGGCAGAAAATAAAAACTTGTCAGGGTAGGGTTACAGGAAACAAACAACTTTTTTTTAGGCCTTATACAGGGTACATACTACCAGTAAATACCTCCACTTAGAGATGGTTTTGCAGTGTGATATACTACTAGTGATTAGAAAATATTACATTAGAATATAATATTACAGTATCTTTACTATGTTTTAAGCAAACTAAGTTGACTGTCTGGTCATTGCTGTTTAACCCATTAATACTTAAGAGATCCTCCAGAAATTGTCTTCTGGATCTATGCTACTTTTGATGATAACTTTGAATTTGAGAATGGTTGTACAAAATATTTGAAGGAGAGTTGAATGAAATGTTCTGATTGACATTTCTCCATCAAATATTTTCCTGACTAAACTTTTGAGGGCAAAATATCATTAAAATTGTGAGGCCGCTGTGAGCATTAATGAGTTAAACCTCCTTCGTTGGAAATCAAAAAGTTAGATTTTTAAAAAGTTTCCATAACTTAAATCATAACTTTGCTTCAAACAGTTTGAGAATCAATGCTTTTGATATCCCCTAGTTATTTTCAAGAAGCATCATGCATCATTGAATGCTGAACTCTCTCAGCACTTGTTAAATTGCTGTCATTTATGTTTTTATCTGAAGTGGAGGACCTGTTAAAAAATACTAGAGTAAGGGAAAACTGAATTTTGGGGAGAGTCAATTGAAAACTTGACCATCGACTGGGTGTTATGCTCCATATTTGTACCCAACATTTATTTCAAATTTGATTGATAATAATAAGTGTGTCAACTGAAGTATTTTCTTTTATTTCAGATATGGAACAATATAACAAGGCCTTGGAGCTTGTCCAATCTCATCCGTCTCACTACATCTCCAGGGTAACCGAACAGATGTAAACAAAGGATGCAATCTCTAAACAATGAAAAAACTACTGACATTGAATAAATGTGACAAAGAGGTGGTTGGGATGTACATGGACAAAGGAACTTCAATTTAAGTTAAACATCTACAGGACAGAGAAAAGAGTGTAAATTAACCAGCATTCATATTGTACAGGATCTGACACACAAGCTCATGACTTTTTGCTTGGGGGTAATGACCAAATATTTTCCTAACTAAGCATCTTTCAGGACATACTGTAAAACCCTTTATTACCACGCACATTTTTGTTTCACACAACTGCCGTCTGAATCTGATTGCGGCCATTTAATTTCGCGCATCAACTGTATCACCGCTAGATAGGGCAATGGTATGCTATTTTGAACGTATATCAGCGCCAGTAATATACGCTTTATCATCACCTAGCGCGAAATGCATGAAATTAAAAGGAGCACAATAATAATGGGTTTTACAGTAGCTGAAGTGTAAATTGGCCTTTTTGACACAATAGGCTAGTAATTGGTTCATGATTATATTTAACTTATCAGGTGCTTGCCTATCTTGGACATGTTCATTGCTATATCTTCGTATCAAATTAATATTGTGAAAAATTAAGGCAAATTTATGGCTTATAGAGACAATGTGATGGCCTTTGTTGATTGATGCATCAGAAAACTTGGGAAACGCTTCATCTATATTTTCACCTTTAATTGGAATTTTTGTTGTACTGCGGGCAAGATTGAAATAAATATGTGTATATAAATGACTTATTTGTTTGGTTGTATTCCACTATAGATTATGTGGGTAAATGTTTCTATTCCTAGTATAATAATGGCCTATAATAATAATCTTTTTATAAAGAGGGTAACTCAGTCCAATGCTAAGGATCTTCCTTGAGGCCCTCTGCCATGTTTACAAGTAGCCCGAGGGCCCCAGGGTTGCAAAGTAGTAGAGTACATTGCTTTTAGGTATCGAGACATGAATGAAGGTAGATATGGTGCACATCTGATCGCTTCAGTTAAGCTATTCCAAACTTTGGGCCCTGATTATGAAATGCATTTTTGGCCAGTTGATTTATTACATTTTGGAAGAGCTAACAATGAGGAGGTTGCATTTTGAGTACCATAACTGTGATTTTCTTGTGTATAAGAGTAAAGTTTGTTCTTGTACACATAATGGGGGTTTAACTCATTAAGGCTTTTGTATACTGTGACAGCCTGTTGGTATTCCACATATTTAGGGAAAGGGAGCCATTTAAGCTTTATGAATAGATGAGAAGATTGAGTTAACAAATTAGCATCTACTATTAAGCGTTCTTTACATATGGTGTAATAGCACCAGTTCTTAATGAACCAGTCGGTAATCTAGATTATGTTTTTGATCCAAACATGAATATGTTTGCACATGTACCAAAAGTTATCGAGTCCGCAAATTACCACCTTAGAAACATTGAAAAAATAAGAAAATTCCTCAATGGTGATACAACCAAGAGAGCAGTTGTCTCACAGGTGAAATCATGTCTCGATTATTGTAATGGACTTCTCTGTCGTCTGTGGAATTACCAATGAGCTACTATGCAGGCCTCAGAAAGTCCAAAACGATGCCACTAGAGTAGGGATGTCATCGATAGTCGATAAATCGACATTTTCACTTTGTCAATTAAATCGAATCGAATGGTTGGGTATCGAATCGAAATAATCAATACTCTGTACACCAATAATGACGTATGATTATAAATAAAAAATACACTTTTCCCAGACATTTTCCTGTTAAACTAATGCAAAGTGAAACTGACTAAATATTGAAGTATTTTCTATGGCTTTTGTAAGAGAAATTGGAAGGAATGGTGTGCTTTACTCAGGCATATGGCCAAGACACAGGGTATCCAACCAAAATAAAGGGATATCAATGACATCCCTATAAATAATTGTGCCCTACGAGTATGTTACGGCGTATCGAATCAAATCAAATCGAAAAATATATCAATTAATCGAATCGATAAAATTTCATATCAATGACATCACTACACTAGAGTGGTTAGTGGCTCCCAAACGTATGATCACATTACACCAATTCTAAAAGATCTTCACAGACTGCCAATCAAGAAGGAATTCAGGTCAAGATTCTGCTTTTGACTTGCAAAGATATGCCCCTTCATACTGTTAGTCGAACAAGCCAATACAAGGACTCCAAACATTCACACTAATCTGAGAAGGCTTGGTGACAGTGCCTTCTGTGCCTGTGCACCACACCTTTGGAATGAGCTCCCCGACAACATCAAGGCTGATGATAGTATGCAAACCTTATAGACACAGCGGATAACATTGCTTTTTAGAAACGAGTTTATTTGACTATATGGACCATAAACATCTGTTCACTGACTTTTCTTTATGAAGCACTTTTGAACATCATTAGTGGAAAGGGCGCTATATCAAATATCAATTATTATTATTATCAAGGCCCTGGTGGGTTTTTAACTATATCAATTTCACCTCTTAAAAAATCGAATTTCTTCCAAAGAATAACACAATAGTTTTACAGGTGTATACATTTTATTTCTTTTTACAATCACTTTCTTATATACAGACTGGTTACTTTTCTTGTACCAGAAATGCTATGCAAGACACTATTGACACATGTGCAACTAGAGCAGATAGATAATGTCTGGACTGCAGTGACCAGGGGAAGTTGATGATCATTTGTTCAGTAAAAAGCAGTCGTAAGCTTGAGAACAATACATATGCATCATATTTTTACTTTCAAGATCGTCTGCAAAATGCAAACAGATTTTGGGGAAGCCCTTTAAGTTGACAAAACAATGCCGAAGTTTGCTTAAAGTGTGCCATCTCAGCCCATCTGGATCTGTGGTGCTTTTGAAAATAACTACAAAATAAGAAAATATTCCAAGAAAAGCTGCTATCAACACTTTCTTTTCTAGATTTTAAAGTACATTTCTCCAACAAATGTTGTTAGGAAGATATTCTTACAAGACATGCCTTTCTGAGGCATTGACGTCATGAATGGGTTAACATGTATAACTTAAATCAGCAATCATCTTACTTCATGTAAAGCGATGATCTGAAACAACCCTTATGCTGGTGGTGGCTAATTTGGTCAATACAGAATTATGCAAAAATCATGAAAAATTATTAAAACCCAGGCACAAGGGTACTCATCTGAGAGTACTCAGCAAGAGTTTTCCAATGAATACCAACTTGACAGGGTTTCGATGGTTTTCAAAAAATTGTTGTTTCCTTGTGGTTTGAACAAAGGTAGCCTCAGCATTGGAAGGGGTAAAACAACATCTAGTATTTAATACTTTCTAGGAATCCCCTTTTGTATTCTGAATTACATATTTACTTTAATAACCAATTCATTCACACAGGTTAAATGGGCTGGGTAACTTTGTTAATATTCTGATGAAAGCTTCATTTTGAAAATAAGGAGGAAAATGTCTAAGAAGAAATGTTGATCCTTACACAACCATCAAATCTGCCTCAATTCCTAGACAGGCAGGCATGAAAGAGTTAATTCTTTGGCAACAGGTGTGGCGAACACTTAAATGGTTGGTGACCGTTTAAAGCTATTTTTCCCTTTTACATAATTCATCATCTGTATGTAAGATACTCTCCTATTATAGGAGCGAGGTTTATGACAAACAACATCACATCCACAATCATTTAGCTATATATATATATATATATATATATATATATATATATATATATATATATATATATATATATATACATGCCTGGGCAAAAATAATGACTATAATATTTGAGCAAATGTCCATGCATGCTAGGCTTACAAACAGATTTCTTCTTCAGCCTGGGAGACTTCTCATTTGAATTCAGAGCTTCGATTATATTCATTTTTTCTGCCATGTTAAGACTCTATCACGGCTAGCCAGTTGTGGAGGAAATCAGAGAACCCAGTGAAAACCACCAACTAACTTGAAGTCAATGGTAAGATATTCTGCATAAGACTCATGAGGGTACTGTCAGTGACTTTGGGTTAATATGTGGTATTCCCAAATGTAACCCCCATTGGCTTTATAAGGAGTTATTCTGTGTATGCGTCCAAGCTGACCTCAGGATTTAAGCCATATGCTTCCATATATAATGGTGATTAATATATTCATAAATGTCATTTGTATTTGCTTCCCAAGATTAGGGTGTGTCTGGAATTGCCTTAAGTCTGTTGACCTCTACTGCTAGGCAAACTAAGAGAGTTTAACTCTTTGCTGCCGGTGGCTAATTTGGTCAATACAAAATGATGCAAAAACTTGAAATATAACTGAAACCCGGGCATTTGGGTACTCATCTGAGAGTACTCAGCGAGAGCTATCAAATGAATACCTACATGACAGGGTTTAGATGGTTTTCAAAACTCTTTCAGTTCCTGTGCTTATGACAAAAGTAGCCTTAGCACTGGGCCAATGCTTTAAATTGTAGCTAGACCAAACATGTGCCTCAGTCAAGAAGAGTGTTGAGTCATTCATACACTAGACTTTCTCTGGAATAATCGTCTGGATTTATGGTACTTACAATAATAACTTGAGAATTAAGCATAATTTAACAAAATATTTGAAGGATAGTTGTAGGTATTGTTCTGCTTGACATTTCCCCTTTAATTCTTTTTAATAGACATGCTTTTGCCTATCATATTCAACTGTAATTGCCAGGCTGCTTTTAGCTGCGTGAGCATTTATGGATTAACCATTATGTATGCTGCTGGTGGCAACTTTGGCCAATACAAAATGATGCAAAAACCTGAAAAATGACAGAAACCCAGGCATATGGGTACTCATCTGAGAGCTAACTAGTAAATACCAACTTGATTTAGATGTTTTTAAAAGATATTGTTTCCTTGTGCTTTGGACGAAAGTAGCATCAGCATTAGAAGGGCATATGGCGTATGGGTACTCATCTGAGAGTACTCAGTGAGAGCTATTTAGTGAATATCAACTCAACAGGGTTCAGATGGTTTTCAAAAATCTTCGCATCCTTGTGTTTTGGCGAAAGGAACATCAGCGTTACAAGGGTTTACAAATATGCTTTTTGCCCATCACATTTCACTGTAATTGCCAGGATGCGTTTGGCTGCTGTGAGCATTAATGGATTAACATGGTATCTGTTACTCTGCACACATCGATTATATCTCAGCCACCACAACCAGTACTATTTCGCGTAATATTCATAAAAGTGACATCATTAAATGTGGCCCATTGGTCAAAAAGTGTGACGCACATGGCTTCCTTGTTGTAACATCTGATTGTTGCCAGAGCGCTGGACGGCCAACTGGCTGATTGGTCAATTCAGCACTATTCACCACATTTCCTCATGAGCTATCGCAAAATAGTGCTGAAGTAATGTAACAGAAATGTCATGAATATTGTAGATTGCGCAATGTCATATAACTAAATAGTGTGCACAGGAGCTTTACATTTGGTATAATTTTGAAATCGTGCTATGAAAAAGAACGAAACTGCTCAAAAGTGGCATAGTGACGCGGTCAAGTGGTGGCAGAGATACAAGGCCTATCAATCGCGGTAGACGGGATCGATGTGCCAGAGATTGGATACCATGTGAGGTCCAGGAGGCCTCAGGGTGAGGGGGTAGTCTGTAGATCAGTGACAATCTTGGAGACAGAATCCAGTCCCATGCATTTACAGGTGCAAGCTGTGACAGGACACTCCACATGGTCCCTGAAAATAACAAAAGAGTCATTCATAACGGGGCATTTCACGATTTGCTCCGGTTCTACACGGGACAAAACACAGACTTCAGAGCTAAATAGGTTTTAAATGGAATTCATTTCAATTAATGTTTTTGCAACAAGCAAATATTGACCCTTTCCTCTATTGATATATATATTTATAACAAATATTTAACTAATACTTTTGCCAGAAATTAGGAAAAACCTCTGGTTCTACACGGGACATCAAAATGAAGTGACTTTTTGATAGCTTCATTACATCTTAAATTCCTCTTCTTGTAGAAATAACATGTTAATCAAATTACATTTGTATGAAATTATAGCGCACTGCTATGAAAATACCTAGGCTTGGAAAACACACTATGTACAGTGAGAAGCTGTTTCTGTGGCTTTAAAGTGGTCCCGGTTCACAGCAGGGAGCCAGGACCAAATCCAGAATGAGGCTCCAGAGCCGGGACCAAATCCAGGCTCATTAACCACTAGAAAACATGATTTTTGTGTCATTTTCACAGAGTTGTTTGAATTTTTTATCACTCAAACTCGCTATAATAGCCATTAAGACCTGCCACTGAGCCTTGGTGCAGATTTATAGCCTCGCCGTGGGTGTTTGTTGCAAAGCTTCGGCCTTGGCGGCCTCAGCTTTTGCAACAAACACCTACGTCTTGGCTATAAATCTGCACCAAGGCTCAGCGGCTGATTTAATCCCTATAGCAGTGAAACTCTACTTCATGAATTTGTTTCTTTCTTGTAACATTCTCATTCAAATTCTAAGAAAATGAAGTTATTTACGAAGAAGGTTGGTTCTACACGGGACACTTTTCACTTATACTTTTTCAGTACTTTTCTAGCCCCTAGACCATAAAAAAGAAGTTCTAGTTTAACAAGAACATAACTCTAACCACTAGAGTTAATATGAATACACTCTTTCTTGTCTTTAAGACAAGTTAAGCAGATCAACTTCAATAAATTAAATTTGCTTTTCGATATCTCCATTTCATCTTAAATTCCTCTTCATGTGCAAATCACATATTAATCAAATTACATTTGTATGAAACCAGTGAAACTCTACTTCATGAATTTGTTTCTTTCTTGTTATATTCTCATTTAAATTCTAAAAAATCAAAGAAATTAATGAAGAAGGTGGGTTCTACACGGGACGGTTCTACACGGATGTCACAGATGTCCCGTGTAGAACCAGATTGTCCCGTATAGAACTTTTTTTAAGGTTCACATTTTAAAGACTTCCATTTACAAGAAATATAAGAGGAACCTGTCAAAATATATTTTTCTATTTGTAGGTAGGAAATTCCAAAAGGATCTGTGATAGGTCTTCTAGATTTCAAGAAAAATGAACTTATATATGTAAAAAAGTTCTACACGGGACAATGACAATTTTGACATGCATAAATCACTCATTTAATTAATATTTCATTTATAAAAAAAGTAGAGACAAGGGAATGAAGGCTATTGTGATGCATTCATGGAAATTACTGATGGATAAAATCAAAATTCAAGAAAAAAAATCAATATTAGTAAATGTCCCGTGTAGAACCCACAAAAGAGTTTTTCAAAGTTCAATTTGCTATATCTCGCCTACTAAATAAGTCAGGAAAAAAATCAAAGTTGTTCCAGAAGGTTTAAAATGTCTACTTTTATGTTCAAATATCTAAATCATGATTTAAGGCTTTTGAAATTCAACAAGTCATTTCACTTTTTTGCTGAAATGCCCCTATATCAGGCTTCTTTACGCAGTTCCCACTGGCCACTACTACTACTACTACTACTACTACTACTACTACTACTACTATCTTTGCGTCCTTGTACTTTGGATGAATGTAGCCTCAGCTTTTGAAGGCTTAAACTGACAAAATTTAGTACTTAGTACTTCTAGTCCCCTTTTATTGTGCTAAAAATAAAAGATCACTGAAAGATCCCCGTATAAATATGAAAATGGCACAATCTCTCTCACCATTCAAGATACCATGCCTTGAAGAACAATTTTCAACTTTTATTTGTGGCCTGAAGCATGAAAGGTATAATCCTTAAATCCGAGGGCCACAGCAAAACTCAAATCTTGCATTTGACTGTGTTACCCTTGTGAAATAAAGATTATTATTATTATTATTATTATTATTATTATTATCATCATTATTATTATTAACATTATTATTATAATCATTCTTCTTCTTCTTATTATTATTATTATTATTATTATAATTATTATTATTATTATCATTATTATTATTATTATTATTATTATCATTATTACTATTATTATTATTATCAATATTATTATTATTATTTATTATTATTATTATTATCATTATTATTATCATTATTAATATTATCATTATTATTATTATCATTATTATTATTATCATTATTATTATTGTTATTATTATTATTATTATTATTATTATTATCTTTATTGTTATCATTATTATTATTACCTGAACCACTCCGTGATGTGTTCTGCATGGCCGCCATGGCGACAGCCTTGACACCATGTGAACCAATCAGAGAACAGCGACATCTTCTCCTGGCTATCTTCTGAAAAAGCAACGATGAAAACCAAAACATGATTAGTACAGTTTAGCAGACTCAGAATGATCACTCCTGGTTCTACTGTTGACTCAAGGCTTAGATGATTAGAACATGGATTGGTCACCGTAGACCAATTACCAGACAGCCTAAACTCACCAAATCTCGCCTCAGTGTGACGTCACTAGGACAAAGAAGAAATAGAGGTTCCATCACGAGTGCAAGCCACGTCCCAAGACACAAAATCCCTCACTCGTGCAAGATACCTCCTCTTTCCATCCAGGAGTGATGGAACCTGTTTCTCCCACGATATAAAGGAGAAATTTACACGCTTTACCGTGAAGTTAGCTGGCTAAACTAGGTCAGCCAAAGGTCACTGTGTACTAGTTCAACAATGGTAATACGCGTTTGTTGTGACGTGCACCGTTTGTTTTCCCTAGAAACTTACGCCAGATCACGTACGTGACGCTTGTTCGAATCCATGCGCACCATTGTTAGATCTACCTTTGAACCAGCAGCAGTGACCCCGTGACTGAAATTGAGGGATCTGATTGGACAATTGCACTAGTTTGACCTTTAACCCCATTGAAGACAACCCATTGAGGACAACTTATCCTTAACCATAAAACACACCTCAGAGTGGGAGAATGAGGGCTCTCATATTTGTTTACATTATAGAAGATGTTGCTCATACACGTGTGCAGAACACACCTCTTGAGTTGTTCGCATCAACACCTTTGCAAGGAGTTTTGCAGAGGCTGTTGAGCAAGATCAGCTGGTTGCGTATCCAGTGATCCACATTCATGCTCAAGGGAAGAAGCTTAACTGGCATTAACTTAAATTCTCCAAAATTTAGACCACCCAAGGAATTTGGGCCACTTTAGTTATTTTGCAAAATAATTAATGGGTAATCTGGGTAACCATCGATCAATTGCCATTTCACCATTGCTGTCAATCTGGCTGATAAAACAACAAGGTACTTTCAGAAAAGATGGGCCACCCTGTACCCATAAAAATCGTAATAATTAAAAAGTGTCCCAAATTACTGAGAATTTACGGTAGTGTAGAGAAAATGATTCCAACTAACTCACTCTCATAGAAGGTTCATCTCTTAAGTTAACCCATTCATATAGCAGCCAAAAATGGTCAGACTTCAACCGATAACTGCTCAGAGTGGCCAAAATCAGCCTAACAATAATGATCAGATTTTGCAAGAAAATGCGAAATTGTTAATTTAGAACATTACCAATATCTCTCAATCAAATGTTTTGTAAGATCACTCTTTATTCCAAAGTTATCAAAAGTAATGAAGATCCAGAAAACAATCATGCAAGGAACTCTTAAGCGTCAATGGGCTAAATGAGTATTTTCAGAAAAGATGGGCCACCCTGAACCAATAAAAATTGTAATAATTAAAGTGTCCCAAATTACTGAGAATTTATGGTAGTGTGGAGAAAATGATTCCAACTAACTCACTCTCATAGAAGGTTCATCTATAAGTTAACCCATTCATATAGCAGCCCCAAATGATCAGACTTCAACCGATTTCTGCTCAGAGTGGCCAAAATCAGCCTAACAATAATGATCAGATTTTGCAGGCGCATGCGAAATTGTTAATTCAAAACATTACCAATATCTCTCAATCAAATGTTTTGTAAAATCATTCTTAATTCCAAAGTAAACAAAAGTAATGAAGATCCAAAAAATAATTATGCAAGGAACTCTAAAGCGTCAATGGGTTAAAGGGAATTATCTTTTTGATCAAAGTTTTTAGAAAATATTTGAAAGAGAACATTTGATCAGACCTTAACCTACAAATATGTTGCGAAGATAAATGATCAAAATGATCAAAATGAACCTCTCGGCATAATAAATGGGTTAAAGTCTTCCCCAAGTAGGTCAACCACAATACAAACTAGAAATAACTATTGTACCTAATATAATAATAATAATAATAATAATAATCATGATAATAATCATAATAATAAGAATAATTATAATCTTTATGTGTCCCTAAGGTTAAAGGATTATACAATAAAGATTATCTGAGAAAGTCTAAAAGGAGCCAAAGAGTTGCAGGAACCAACATAACTTTTCAAACCAACTTGCCCTTTCCCTGACAAATTTTTAGCCTTCCCTACATTTTGTTTCTAAATCTTCAGATAAGGACTGTTCAAGAACTTTTGACTGAATTTTATCACTGATGATGAAAAAAGTTCCTGTTTCACTCTTAATCTGCAATTTAATAAATCTATCAATTTTTTAAGAGAATTTTAAGAAGAAAAAGAGTATGGAAAGGCAAAGTATGAATTCACCCTCCCTAACTATATTTATTTCATTTTCACTTGTCCCAGGGCAAGTGGGGCAGCAGTTATGTTGGATACTGAGCTAAAAGTCTTACCATTGACAATTGCATCTGGAGCAGAGAATAAGAATCAGAAAGAGACTGTTAAATATGTTCTTCATCTTATTTTAACCTAGCTGTACCTTTAGCACTCCAAAAAGATATGGCTATTTCAGTGACATCTTTCTGACTTAAGTGTTCTTTTAAATATATATAGATATATGCTGAGGAGAAATATTAACACAACCCACATTCTCCTTCAATTTTTTCTTTGGATTCATTATTTAGTGCTTGATCATTCATACAAGTACATGTATCATAAATGCAGAGTGTGTTTTCAAAGGAAAGGATTCTTAATCTTGGATAAAAACTAGCACATTCAAACGTTGCTGGTGCTGTTTAAAACCTACCTCAGAAAAATCATTCCTTTTTCTTTTTTACTGTGTGTAGCAATTGATTCCTATCAGATATTCCTAGTAGATATTCATAGCCTAATCCCTTACTAATTGGAACATTGCCTCAACTAAACCTTCATCTTTAGCACACATAGTCCTTCTAGGCATAGTCTTAGACAGCATGGCGTCTGGGCGTCATTTGGACACCCAAAACCCAAAAATCACCTTCAGGACACCCCCCAAAATATTTGTGTGGAATTTCTTAGAATGTCAATTTCAAGCATAAGATTGAATTCTTTTCACCTCCATACAATTCTGATGGCATTGTACATGAACAGTATGCTTTTTTTCTTTAAGTAAATATATGTTTATGGTTGTAATCTATGTATATTGTGGTCTCACTTGGTTAAAAGGATGCCCCAAAAATTTTACAATACCCAATTTTGAGTCGCAGTTTCTAAATCCTGGCTAAGACCCTGCTTATAGGTATTGTGTACTCACCAACTTTATCCTTTTGTTTGTGCCTGGTTGATCCCGAGGCCGTCCCCATGTTGATGAGACAGAGAGAGCAGCGCGGCAGGGGCTTCCTACAGCTAGGACAGCTCGTTAACTGAAATATAGGATAACTTTTGCTCCTTAACTGAAATATAGTATAACTTTTGCTGGTTAACTGAAATATAGGGTAACTTTTGCTCGTTAACTGAAATATAGGGTAACTTTTGTAACACAGGCTTCCTACAGGTAGGACAACTTGTTAATTGAAGTATAGGATAACTTTGCTTGTTAACTGAAATATAGGATACATTTTGCTTGTTAACTGAAATATAGGTTAACTTTTGCTCGTTAACCGAAATATAGGGTAACTTTTGTAACACAGGCTTCCTGCAGCTAGGAAAACTCATTAACTAAAGTATGGGATAACTTTTGCTCATCAACTGATATATAGGATAAATTTTTTGCTCGTTTACTGAAATATAGGTTTACTTTTGCTTGTTAACTAAAATATAGGGTAACTTTTATAACACATGCTTCCTGCAGCTAGGACAACTCGTTAACTGAATTATAGGATAACTTTTGCTCGTTAACTGAAATATAGGATAAATTTTGCTCGTTAACTGAAATATAGGTTAACTTTTGCTTGTTAACTGAAATATAGGGTAACTTGTAATACAGGCTTCCTACAGGTAGGACAACTTGTTAACTGAAATATAGGATAACTTTTGCTCGTTAACTGAAATATAGGAAAACTTTTGCTCATTAACTGAAATATAAGATAACAAATAACCACAAAGTGCCCCTAAATGGCTGGAAGACTTCGACGTAACATCCATACAATACAAAATATCAATCACTGATGTTCAATCCTGCTGCAGAATTATACTACAAAATATCATAAGGATCGACCTGGTTAATATTTCCTTTGTTTTATTTAGTTGTACAATTCACTACCAAATAAAGACCCTTAACCCTAATGTTGGTGGTGGCTAATTGGGCCAATACAAAATGATGCAAAAAACCTGGAAAATGACTGAAACCCTGCCACGTGGGTACTCATATGAGAGTTTTCAGTGACGCTATCCAATGAATATCAACATGACAGGATTAAGATGGTTTTCAAAAATCTTTACATCCTTGTGCTTTGGACGAAAGTAGCCTCATCATTGGAAGTGTTAAGAGTACCTTAGTTTTATTCAAGGGGGCGCCACCGAAGGAGAGGAACTGTCGATGCCTACCGCCGGCCAGGAGATGCGAGGAAATCCCCTTGCCACAGAAATTACAGTTGACGAACACCTGCTGAGGAGGCTTGCTCCCCGAATCACACGCATTGTGGTGAACATCAAACTCCGCCCTGAAAAATCAAAACAAGAGCGACGTTAGAGTCATCATCAGTGTGGTTGTTTGTTTTTTTTTTAATTCTCTGCAGTGCAGATTTCATTTACTGTCGTCTCTCAATGTCACAGTCATTCATCAAAAGTTAATTTTCAAAATGGAAGTTTCAAGTTATATAACCATTGAGAAAGTTGCCAGTGACTTGGGGTTGGGCGGTGGTTTTCGCCGGGTACTCCCGTTTCCTCCACTACTTACAACTGGCTAGTCACGAATTAGTCACAAATGGCATAAATGTAACGAAAAACTAAATTCCAAATCCAAACAACCATTCTTCACGAGCATATGTCAAAGCATCAAATATACAATCAAGTAAGAATAGATATTTATCAATTCTTAACTAACAGTGTGGTAGATGATATGGAATTTGGAATAAAAATTTCTCGTTACTTTTTCTGCCATATTACATTTAAGTTGTGACTACCAAGTTGTATGTGGTGGAGGAAACCATCAGAATGATTTAGGTTCAAAATGAGCTTATACATGTCACCTTTCAAATAAGACCTCCCCGGAACCTGTCCTCTTCAGCACTACTCAGTTATAGCTTACAGAAGTGACCATGTAACAGGCCTGAGGCAGCCATATGGGGGCGTTCATGTATCCCAAGATGCACTCTGTTTTTTTTGGCATCTTTTAAGCACCAGCTGACTGTCATCATTATGATGGAGCATTTGCCCTTTAAGTCGTGACTAGCATGTTGCAGTTGCCAGCAGAACCAATGTCTAACCCCAAGTCACTGGCAACTTTCTTGCATGCCCCGGGCGGGATTCAAACCGGGTGTGGTCACTGGTGTAATCATTCCTCTTTTCTCTCAACCTATATTGAAATTTTGGAATACTTAACATACTAAACATGATTGTGGTGACCATATAAAGAAGTATTGAAGTAGAAAAATAACTGTGGTGACCATATTATCTTTATATCGATGCAGGTCATAGGCTAGAATTATTTAGAAAAGAGAATGATATAGATAAGATGGGTTAACAAAAGGGGTCCCAGGGCCACCTTCTTTTCGAAATCTATAAGCCTTCTCTCCAGATAATAGGAAAAAAGACTCATTCAGAAAGTAAAGGAAAAACAAAATATCTTATAAAATACTAGTATGTGTTTTTCTCTTCGTCAGAATAAAAATATGCAACAAATAAGGTTTAATTTCAAGTCAAAATTAAATCACCAAAGGAAAAAATTTCATACAAAAAACATCTAAAAAAAGGTCATAAAAATATTTCTTGGAATTCATATGGTTACTTGGTGCTTACCTTTGATGCCAGAGTTTCCAGCTATCCAGCAATGTCCTATACCTGGAATAGAAGCAAACAAACAAATATTTATAATCACAGTTTTTCATTCAAATAAAGTTACTACCACAGCCCCAACATGCCTGTAGTGCTTTAAACACTTCTGTTATCACTTTCTGACAAAAAGTATCTTTTGGATAATATATATATATATATATATATATATATATATATATATATATATACATATATATATATATATATATATATATATATATATATATATATATATATATATATATATATATATATATATATATATATATATATATATAATATATATATAATATATATATATATATATATATATATATATATATATATATATATATATATATATATATATATATATATATATATATATATATATATATATATATATATATGTATATATATATATATATATATATATATATATATATATATATATATATATATATATATATATGGGGGGTCTGGAGATGTTGATTTGAAATGCCACTTTTATTATAAGATAAAGTGTGACTGCATTCATGACTACTTGAAGAGGAGCTCCAAATATAAATAGGTTAAATATTCCAACAGGATCTCATAACAGCTAACTGTTCCAGATGTCCAATAATAATAGAGCTATTGTATCACTTATAAAATTGCAATTTAAAACAGTTTGTGAATGAATATATCACAAATACCAAAAAATGCTAGAAAATAGTGTTTTTGAATTCCAATTATTTTCTTCAGTTGTGTTCTAGAATATGTTTTCTTAGGAAGATATTTGGTTATTACCCACAAAAAGTCAAAACTGAAATTCTTCATAGAAATTTTTGCCTGTCCAAAAAGGAGGTTTTTTATGAAACTGCCTGTCCAAAATGATAGGCTGGACAGGTCCTGGCTAAGTCCCTGCCTATACAGGGATGTCCGACTGTCGCACCATCATGCGACAGAGGCTCCAAAACGTGCGAGAGAGCCAAGTCTATTTAAGCGCTACTTAAGTCACCAAATCATCAGGGTGCATGGCTAGTAGAGCCTTTTATATATTCTCAAAATTTTATTGAAATCATGCAGATTAAGTTAAACATGTGAACTCCCATCATTTTAATGGTGTTAAATTTTGCTCAATTGAGGTTTTCATTATTGATATAAGGATACTTTTATAGTGGCAACTAATGAAAAGTTTGTGAACCATTTGTCACACTATAGATGCTGTGCTCCAGTACTTGATCGTCTGTGTTCCAAGGACTTTCATTCTTGTACTCTCCTGTACAGGGTCTTAGCCAGGATTTAGAAACTGGGTGCCCAAAATTGGTAATCTTGGGGCATCCAAATTTTTAAAGGGGACCACAATAAACTAATATTTCAACCATAAACATAAATTTATCAAAATAAGGCATAATATCATTATATCCTTATACAATGTCATTGGAATTATATATAGACTAAAAATTCACTCATATGCTCGAGATTGACATTTTAAGATATTCCTCACAAATGAAATTGGGTGTCCTGAGGGGTTCTTTTTAAAGGTTTATGTGTCCAAAAGACGGCCAGTCACCCTGCTGCCTAAGACTATGCCCCTGTACCTACCCCTCTATCCACGTGGCGACCCATGGATCCTTAGAGAGCTCCGCGTTGGGCAGGGCCTGTATGACGGTGAGGGCGGCCGTCTGTATGTCCCCCGTTAGGTCCACGTAGCGCTGGAGCAGCTCCAGTCCGTCCTTATTAATGCCCGTCAGCAGAATCCCGTCCAGGTTACCTGCCTCCGTCATCTCATTGGTCAACGACTGGATGTAGTCCACGAGCTACAAGTTAACAGCTACTTGTAGGAAAGATTAAAATTGACAATGGCTGGGTTGAGATTTTGGATTTGGAAAATTTCTAGAGCTGCACTCACGGAGGGTGATCAACTCATGAGCTCACCACCATTTTGACTGCTGAGCTAACAGACACACTTTTCTAAAAGTAAATATTTATTATTCAGCCCAACAATTAAGTAGTAAATACTTACTTATGAAGATTTATCAACATTCATATGTTTATTTCTTTTTAAAATGCGCTGGCGAGGAACAAATGGCAGTATAACACTCAACAATGCCTGTACACATTGGGGATTATAAACAAGACATGGTAGTGATAAGTAGGCGAGTGGGAATCACTGTAAGATTACCCACCACAAACCCTGTCTTACCTTGGAGTCCGAGAGGAAGGTGCAGGCAAAAGCTACCCTGTCGTGGACCTCAACCCCATGCTCCTTCTGGAAAAATAGGAAAAATATTCTCATTAAGATGTGTTCATAGCTCAGATGTATTCCACATTGTATAAGGATGAAATGGGACTGGAACGGACATGGACCTCCACCCAATGCTCCATCTGGAAAAATAGGAAAAAAATTCTCATTATGATGTTTTCATAGCTCAGATGTATTCCACATAGTATAAGGATGAAATGGGACTGGAACGGACATGGACCTCAACCCCATGCTCCATCTGGAAAAATAGGAAAAATATTCTCATTAGGATGTTTTCATAGCTCAGATGTATTCCACATTGTATAAGGATGAAATGGGACTGGAACGGACATAGATTTCCACTCCATTCTCCATCTCAAAAAATAAGGAAAAAAAAATTCTCATTAGGATGTGTTCCACATTGTATAAGGAAGATATAGGACTGAAACTTTCATAGACCTCCACTCCATTCTCCATCTGGAAAAATAAGGAAAAAAGATTCTCATTAGTATGTGTTCACAACTCAGAGGCGTTGCACATTGTATAAGGAAGATATGGGACTGGAACTGTCATAGACCTCCATTCTCCATTCTCAATTTCAAAAAATAAGGAAAAAAATTCACATTAGGCCTAACAAAAGAAATTGTTCGTTTCTTGTAACGGTCCGGAAAAAAATAGGGTAGGTAGGTCGATAACAAATTTTTTTTTTCAATATTTTTTTGGTCAAAAATGGTGTGTTTTATGCCTGTTTTACGTTGATAGGGAGTTGGGAGGGCAGAAAAAACTTTAGGGTAGGGATTTTTTTAAATAAAAACTTGTTAGGGCAGGGTTACAGGAAACAAACAACTTTTTTTAGGCCTAACCCCCTTGCTCCTTCTGAAGAGATATGGGTTTA
The DNA here is from genome assembly GCA_963942565.1 of Maea johnstoni. NCBI lineage: Eukaryota > Metazoa > Annelida > Polychaeta > Spionida > Magelonidae > Maea > Maea johnstoni. The sequence goes on from OZ012696.1 coordinate 20,850,893, forward strand.
GGTGTTTACATCTCAGGGTTTTTCTGCAATACATGAAATGGAACAGGACAACTGTTAATGATAGAAAATGCTTGCAACTTGGAGAAACTAATGATCAAAGCCCTCTGTGTGTATGAAATCGTTCAGGTTTCTTTTCTATACAAAAAACAACAAAGTGCATGTTTGAAACTATAGACCATAGGAAGATCCAGAATTTCTGTGTGAGGGGTGCGATCTGTATGAGGGGGTTCGTTTAACAGAGAAGATTGAACCTCATTTGATTAAAGACTAAAACAAAGTGTAATTTTAGGGGGAAAAATTTACATTTTGTAATTTTAAGAAAAGGGATTAGTTAACAGAGTAGATCGAACTTCATTTGATTAAAGACAAAAAAAGTGACAATTTGAAAAAAAATTACACTTTGAATTATGAAGAGGGAAGAGGGGTTAGTCGAACTTCTCAAATCCCCTCTTTATCTGAAATTGTAGACATACTTGCTTAACTCTGACCTGAGTGGACCATTGAAATCTATTACTTTTAGGTGAAGTGTAAATCTTTATTTGTGAGTTTCTTCTTCACTCCCAAATTAAGCTAGGGGACAAAGTAGCTTAGTTGGTTAGGTGTCGGACTAGTAATCAGTAAGTCGCTGGTTCAATTACCGGCCGGGGCACTTTGGTCTGTCCTTGGGCAAGACAGTTTATTCCATATTGCTTCAGTCTACCCAGCTGCAAAATGGGTACCTAGCATGAATAAGGCAGTACTTAGAGCGTGTGCGCTATATGCTGCCAGCTGCTCTGGAATATCCCTCCGGGGATTAAAATGGTTTCTGTGTGTACAGTGTCTGCTAGGGGAGGAAGGTCGTGTGAGCGCTTCGGTGGATACAAGACTATAAACCGAATACCTTTTTTTTTCTTTTTTTTTTTTTTTTAATTGCCAGGTAGTCAGCCGGGGCAAGTTTGAGTCAAACTGAGTCAATTGACTCAATATCAGATAGTCCCGCCAGGCGTTCAGGTTGCATGGTCAATTTGATAATATCAATTACCTTGTTTAACCTTGACATAGAGGCAGTAAAAATTTTCTTAATTCTTTAAACTCTAGGTTTGATGTTATTTCTGTATATTTTTTCTCACCCATTTTATTTATGCCATTACCCTTTTTGACTTTTCATAGTTCCTGTCAACTATATTGTTATTCAAAAGATCCTGTGATGAATTCAATAAATGCACCTCTCAATTTCTATTCTACTGTTAGAAAGTTAAGGGGGGCTGGATATGATTGAATAGATAAAATGGCAAGGAGTAATAGAATAAAATGTCACACTTTACCAAGACTTCCTCATAGTTATCGGTGTCGGTCGTGAGAAAGGCGAACATGGCTCGCAGGTAGGGATTCTTGAGCTGCGTGCGAAGCGAGCCACACATTTCCTTCCAAAGAGTATTCTTATCATCCGTGAATCCTGACAGCGCCATGGCAACAACACTCAAATTGGAATCTGCCCCTGTGAAAAATTGAACAAAGAAAATACTGTAGATAGTGTAGCAGCAAAGGCCCAAAAAGTGGCTTATTTTAGGAGTAACCCCAACCGGCGGTAGACTAAGCAACATCATACATCAAATGAAAGCTAAGAATCTCAGGATTCAGAAACTGCGTGATGCCGGAACCGAAAAGTTGTACAAGCGGAGATATCGCACCGTTTCCATGGCAACCTTTTTGAAGCAGTGAAAACACTGAAAAATTACTCTTCAATTAAATCCTTATTTGGTGGCCTTCTTACCAATATTCCTCATTCAAACTACTCTTGATAATTAATAAGGTCCTTGTCTATTGAAAAAAAGTCAAATAAAATGTTTAGGTAGTGTTTGTACTGAGTGACCTAACATTTAGGGTACATATGTAGAAACGGGTAAAAATTTAGTATTTTTGGACTTTAAAGTTTTTAGAAAAGACTTATATGAAGTTGTTCAGGCGTGTTATATATATTTTCAGAAAGGATACACTGTAAGCTTTTATTTGCTGTATTATTAGACTCCTGGCACATTTTGGTACTGAAGATTTGGCTTCATAGATAGTAGCTGTGGTGGCGATTATATACACCAATCTGGTGAAAACTCACCCAATGACTATCTCACTCTAGTGTAGTGGCTACATAGCTTCATTCTTCATTCAAATTACTCTTGACAGTTATGAGTTCGTTGTCTAGTGAATTTAGTGAAGACAAATGTTAAAAATGTGCTTGTACTGAGTGACCCCACGTTTAGGGTACATATGCAGAAATAGCCAAAGACATTTTATTATTAGAACTTTTTTGTTTGAATAAAAGGCATCATACATCAAATGAAAGCTATGAGTCTGAGGATTCAGAAACTGTGTGATGCCGGAACTGAAAAATTGCACAAAGGGTGATATCGCATCGTTTCCATGGCAACCTCTTGAAGTAGTGAAAACCCTGAAAAATTACTCTTCAATCAAATTCTTATTTGGTGGCCTTCTTACCAATTGGACCAAGAGCCCGGGCACTTTTATTTAACCGTCTGAGGCCAAAAGGTTTGAGGGTGGTTTCTAGACCAGAATTTTGTGCTGAATTTGAAAATCCATTTCTTACAAACGACAGGTGGTGGGTTCAGTGTGAAATCAGCATTTTTGAGTGATTTGGGCACTTTTTTGTATGTTAATTTGCATTATGTGTCACTTTATCAGATCAGTGTTAGACCATGGCAAATATGGTATCAAATTGAAGCTCACAACCCTGGGAGTTCATTTGTGTGTAGTTTCGGTAGTTTCTGTGGTTGCCATGGCAACGGGAGCCAGGAATTAAACAAAAACAGAGGAAAAATGGGCATTTTTCGTAATTTGTGTGACACTTAAGTGTTATTTACCCCCAGTCATCACACTCAATGGCTTCAGTATGGTTATAAAAAACTACCCTGACCTTTTCTGGATCAATTCATGCCAATTTCAGTTGACTGAAATATTTTGGGTCTGAAGTACAGGTCTTTGAAAATGGCGATACTGCAAATGCGGTGTCTATCGACTTTATGTCTTGAAATGAGGCACTTTATCAGATCAGTGTCAGATCATGGCAAATATGGTACCAAATTGAAGCTCTCAACCGTGGCAGTTCATTTATGTATAGTTATGGCAGTTTCAGTGGTTGCCATGGCAACAGGAGTCAAGAATCTAAAAAACAGGAAAAATGGACATTTTCGTAATTTGTGTGATACTTAAGTGTCATTTACCCTCAGTCAACACACCCAAGGGCTTCAGTATGGTTAGTAGAAACTAACTTTATCTTTTCTTGATCAATTCATGCCAATTATATATGACTAACATATTTTGGGTCTGAAGTACAGGCCTTTGAAAATGTGGTGTCCATCGACAATATGGCTTAAAATGAGTCATTTTATCGGATCTGTGTTAGATCATGTCAAATGTGGAACCAAATTTAAGCTCTCAACCGTTGAAGTTTATTCATGTGTGGTGTGGGAATTTTCAGTGGTTGCCATGGCAACATCAGTCAAGAATAAGTCAAAAACAGACAATCCACATCTTTTGTAATTTCTGTGATAATTGAGTGTGAATTAGGTGAATGCACCTATGGACTTCAGTATGGTTATTAAAATATTCCTTGCTCTTGATCAATTCATGCAAATTCCCTTTGACTCTGACTTCCTGCCAATTCTCTATTTTATGTCTGAATATAGTCCTTTGAAAATGACAGTGATGCAAATGTGTTACCTATCCACAATATGGTTTTAAGTTACTGTTATCTTGATTTATCTACTCTCTCGTCTGAATGAGTACTTCTTATGGTATTCTGCTAGACATATAAGGAACTATTTTTGGTTAATACCAGTATTTTAGCAGATATGAATAAAGTAACTTTACTGCTGTAAGGAGTTTCAAACTAGAATACTCTTAGACTTCAGAATGGGTTGTGTTTTTCACTTAAATTTATTATTCTAAAAAAGGTTAGATTTTCAACTGCTGCCAAATTAGATGTACTGTCCATTTTTCAAAATCCCACCATTCTGCAGATGGTGGAAGCTGGCTGGAATCTGCTCTCTTTATCTTAGCTAGTGGTTATGATCCCTTCTTTTGTGCATAATGCTGTTGGAAAAGTTTGTATCTGGCTTTGCTCACTGATGAAAAATGAGACTTCCCATAGATGCGACAAACAAAGGTTTCTAAGATTGACATGGTTACTGAGGAAACCCTTATAGATCCTCACATGACCGGATCTGTGCGAAGCCTTACCAGGCCCTCGTGCATTTACAGGTTGTGGACTATACTGTGGCCTTAATCAGGAAAGGAAAAGTGTGTATGGTGGAAAAGTCTAAGAAGTTCCAATAAGCATTTGGCCCGCTGAGAGTGTAGAAGGTTTTCATCAGTAAGTATGTCAATCTCAGAAACCTTTGTTTGTCACATCTATGGCAAGCTTATATTTGAACAAAGCTAGGTACGCCCTTTTCCAACAGCATTATGCACCAACAAGGGGTTCAAAACCACTAGCCATGATTAAGGGAGCAGATTCCAGCTGGCTTCCATCATGTTACTCTGCTGGTACAGAAATTAAGGCAGGCTAACATGGCAGCTGGCATATAAAAGCAAGCAATCTTGCCTGACCCATCTGCAATAAAGGACCTTTTGGTCCATTGACTACTAAAGACTTATGGCAATGTGTGAATTACAATGAAGTGATCATTTCAATTTAAAGGGAATAAGTGCACATACTGCAAGGCTAAGAAACTGCAGCATCTGTCTATCAAAGTTTCCTCATCTAATTTGGCAGCAGGTAAAAATTTGACCTTCTTTTGACTAATTGATTTCCATGATAAAGAGAACTCACCCTGAAGTATAAGAGTATTTTAGTTTGAAAACTCTAACAATCATAAAGTTGCTATATTTTTGTAGTGTTCAGAATCTGTCCGAAGTGATAGGATAGATCACCAGCCAATTTGAGTGAGAGATGATCAGCTAAAAATTGCAGTTGTAGTTTTCCTTTGTGAGTCTTGGCTTTGTTCAAGGGTTCATGGTTTCATCAAACTGCCTGGAGGTGACCTAGACTTTTTATTGGGGGCACTTATATATTTCATTGATTGCTCCATTTTTGTAAAGGAGCTCTTTAAATATTAATTGAAGCCATTTGTTTTACTTGTAACAGTTATGCATGGTTTTCATCAAGATGTTGCAGGCTTTAGTGGAGTCTCTCAGTCCATCAATAGGTGAATTCAAGATACAATTCTTTTGAAAAAACTTATAAAATTACCATCGAGCTCCAAAATCAGGTTGAATGAGCGAATAATCATTATGTCTGATTAATCGGACAATCCCTTGTATTTGTATCTACTAAAATACTGGTATTAACCAAAAATAGTTCTTGTATGGGAAGACTTTAGACTGTCTAGTAGAATACCATAAGACGTACCCATTCAGAGGAGAGAGTAGATAAATAAAAATAGCAGTAACTAAAAGCCTCAATGTTGATAGACAACACATTTGCGTTGCTGTTATTTTCAAAGGACTATATTAAGACATAAAATATCCTTAGTCAAAGACGATTGGCCTGAATTTATCAAGAGCAAGGAAGATTTTGATAACCATACTGAAGTCCATAGGTGCATTGACTTATGGCAATTCACACTCAATTATCACAGAAATTACAAAAGATGCGGATTGTCTGTTTTTGACTTATTCTTGACTGTTGTTGCCATGGCAACCACTTAAAATTCCCACACCACACATGAATAAACTTCAACGGTTGAGAGCTTCAATTTGGTTCCACATATGCCATGATCTAACACAAATCTGATAAAATGACTCATTTTAAGGCATATTGTCGATAGACATTTGCGTTATTGCTATTTTCAAAGGCCTGTACTTCAGACCCAAAATATGTCAGTCACATATAATTGGCATGAATTGGTCAAGAAAAGATAAAGTTAGTTTCTACTAACCATACTGAAGCCCTTGGTTGTGTTGACTGAGGGTAAATGACACTTAGGTATCACACAAATTACGAAAATGTCCATTTTTCCTGTTTTTTTAATTCTTGACTCCTGTTGCCATGGCAACCACTGAAACTGCTGAAACTATACATGAATGAATTGCGACGGTTGAGAGTTTTACTTTGGTACCATATTTGCCATGATCTGACACTGATCTGATAAAGTGCCTCATTTCAAGACAAAGTCGATAGACACCGCATTTGCAGTATCGCCATTTTCAAAGGCCTGTACTTCAGACCCAAAATATTTCAGTCAACTGAAATTGGCATGAATTGATCCAGAAAAGGTCAGGGTAGTTTTTTATAACCATACTGAAGCCATTGAGTGTGTTGACTGGGGGTAAATAACACTTAATTATCACACAAATTACGAAAAATGCCCATTTTTCCTCTGTTTTTGTTTAATTCCTGGCTCCCGTTGCCATGGCAACCACAGAAACTACCGAAACTACACACAAATGAACTCCCAGGGTTGTGAGCTTCAATTTGATACCATATTTGCCATGGTCTAACACTGATCTGATAAAGTGACACATTATGCAAATTAACATACAAAAAACTGCCAAAATCACCCAAAAATGCTGATTTCACACCGAACCCACCACCTGCCGTTTGTAAGAAATGAATTTTCAAATTCAGCACAAAATTCTGGTCTAGAAACCACCCACAAACCTTTTGGCCTCAGACGGTTAAATAAAAGTGCCCGGGCTCTTGGTCCAAATATTCCTCATTCAAATTACTCTTGGTAATTAGTAATGTCCTTGTCTAGTGAAAAAAGTAAAAGTAAATGTTTAAGTATTGTTTGCACTGATTGACCTCACATTTAGTGTACATATGTAGAAGCGGGTAAAAGTTTAGTATTCTTAAACTTTAAAGTTTTAATAGAAGGCTTGTATGTAGTTGTTCAGGCATGCAACATATATTTTCAGAAAGTAGACACTGTAAGATTTCATTTAATGTATTATTAGACTCCTGGCACATTTTTATACTGAACATTGGGCTTCATACATAGTAGCTGTGGTAGGGACTATGTACCAATTTGGTGAAAACTCACCCAATTACTATCTCACTGTAGTTTTCTGGCTTCATAGCATTATTCTTCATTCCAATTACTCTTGACAGTTCATAAGGTCCTTGTCTAGTGAACTTTGTGAAGACGTTAAAAATATGTTTATACTAAGTGACCCCACGTTTAGGGTGAATATGCAGAAATGGCCAAAAACATTGCATTTTTTTATTTTTTTTGTTTTAATGAAAAGCATATATGTCTACTTTATGACGTTATCTATTGTTTGCCTGCACAATCTCATATATATGAGATTGTGCAGGCAAACAATAGATAATGTCATAAAGTAGACACTATGAGTTTGCATTTGATTATTATTAGACCCTTTGCACAATTTTGGATTGTTAATATGACCTCACTACATAGCTGTAGTGAGGGCTATGTACAACAACTTTGTCAAAACGTACATAATGGCCATCTCACTCTACTTTTGGGGCTTCCCAGTATTAATTCTCATTCAAATTACAACCTTGATTTCCCTAGTGTTTGTCAGTTATGAAAGGTAGGATCATAATGCCAGAGGTGTCTACAAGTTCTATCCTGAGGTATACTGTTAACTAAATAGATAGTACAGAGAACTTGAAATGTGCCTAGTTTAATGATATATCTAGGGTGTCACTTTTTGTCTATTTGATTGTATTTCAGATTATAAGGAGCAATATTAATTGCATTTGATATTGATTTTGGGGTCTAAAGGAGTTCATTCAAATTAATTGAAAGAACACCCAGGATACTGCCTTGTTAGTAGTTTTCAACTTGCTTGTGAGGTGTTTAACTTATCAAGGCCTGCAGCACCTCAAAAGGGCTGTTTCTTCCTACTAAAAGCACATTTGCAGGAGCACTGCTAATTGTAGGATAGTTCTCCACTCTCCTTAAGATATTTTTTGATGCTTTGCTTTATTCATAAATTGTTTTCAAGAATATCCTAGATCTAGACAGTTCTCTCCGATTAGAAATTCAATTATGGATAGGTTTAGATAGCTTTTATCGGAATCGGTTCTTTCTTTATGCTGCTTTTATTGGACTATTTAGCCTATATGAAATATATATCTAGGCATCACATATATGCCCTCTCAGCAGTGTAAAAGTTTTCGGGTGAAGAATGGAAGAAACATGTATGGTGTCATCAAATGGAGCTCCTATCAATAATAATGGACCGTGGACCATCAAACTAGATTTGGAGAAAATATCAATTAGAAATATGGATTCAACTACATGAGAAAAAAAGAGTTTTTGAAATTCTAGATTGCATAACTTGAGAACAATGTCAAAATAGAAGAAAGATGTCTCTCCTATTCAATAAAGGTCATTTATATCAAGAGAATCCAATAACGCTTATTGCCCCACATGCTCGTTTCAAGCACCAATTTTTATGGTGCAATTTGATATGGAGAAAATAGACAAAATGTTTCCTTGCTGTGTGTATACCTATGTGAGGTAATGAGGTTTGTCTCTTTTCTGCTCAGTGATCGCCTAGACAATCACAGTTAGTCTGAATATGAGGATAAGGGTCTAGGCTTTAAATATCTAAAAATCTTAAATGCCTTACTATTTACCTATACACCACCTTAATATCTAGATGTTTCACCAGGATTCCCCTCTGTCCCTGCTGGTATTAAGGGGTAATGTTGTATAGATGCCCACATGTTTTGTAATCTCAGTTAGGGGGTAACCTGTATCAACCAATCCATGCATGAAAGCCCTGCAAGATCGCCTAGCCATCTTTGTAATAGTTTACTGATGGAAGCAATTTTTTAGAAAGAGATATGTTGATTACACACACATACAACAATTATCAATCACATATCATTGTGATTTCATGCACTACATCTTAGTTATTTACATGCCTCCGAATATTGTGGAGGAGGGAGGTTAAAGGCAAAGGGAATAAACCTGTATTTTGATCTGTTGACTATTAGCTGGCTGGCTTTAATTAAGCTCGAACCATATTGAGAGGGAAGCTTTTAGGGTAAAGGGGGATGAATGGTGTTTTGATTCAATGTTTAGGTGGCTGGAGTAGTCATGGTTGTGGGAGACCTGTGATGCAATCTATCGAGGATTAGTTTTCAACTTGCATTATGGGTTGGGGGGAGGTAGCTATATTTGGGGAGGACTTTTGCTCTCCATGATGAATTTGTCAGATGGCCTGCCCTTATGGCCTTGTGGTCTAAGGCATTGCCAGAGACTGCTAGGTATATATCACATCCTGGCCTGGGCATGTAAGAGAGTTGTCAGTGACTTGGGGTTAGAGAGTGGTTTCCGCTGGGTAATATGGTTTCCGCATCAGCTACAGCTGGTTAAACATGACTTAGCAGCAATATTACAGAAAAGGTGACGATAATCGAAATTCCCAATTTATTTCTCAGCTTGTATTATAGGTTGTGGGGGGGGGGGGGGCAATAGCTATGATTGGAGGTTGCAGCCCCAAGACTAAAAGACTATGTGCAACAACAACCTACGTAAGTACAAAATAGCTTTTTGGTGGGTCGATGATTCCTGATACCTTCAAAAACATCATGTAATTATCTACAAAACTCAGTTTAAATGGATATCCATATTAGTTTCATTCTATATTAGGTAGCATCGGTAAATATTGTTCAAAGTAACATAAGTTGAAAAGAGGTATTAAGTAAGTATTTATCAAGTTGTCGTACATAGTTCTCACTAGAGCTATACTGAATGAAGCCATATTTCTAAAACAAAAGTGCTCAAAGGGTTAGAATAACATATCAAATGAATGCTCATATTGTTTAGCCCCTATAGATAGCTATTGTTTGCCTGCACAGTCTCATATTTGCCTTTTATTAAAACAAAATCTCCAAAAATATTCCATTTTCCCCCGTTTCATCATGCTTACCCTCATTACACATCTTCACCATTTTTCTTAAATAATTTCACTAGGCAACTACCTCAATAACTGTCAAGTGTAATTTGAATGAAGAATGATGCTAAAAAGCCACAAAACTAGAATGAGATGGGCATTGGGTGACTTCACCAAATTGCTGTACATACAGCCCATATGTACAATCCAAAATTGTGAAAAATGTCTAATAATTATCACATACACGCTCATAGTGTCTACTTTATGAAGATATCTATTGTTTGCCTGCACAATCTCATATGTCTTTCATTAAAACAAAAAAGTTCCAAAAATACAATGTTTTTGGCCATTTCTGAATATTTACCCTAAACGTGGGGTCACCCAGTACGAACACATCTTTACCATTTTTCTTAAATAATTTCACTAGGCAACTACCTTAATAACTGTCAAGAGTAATTTGAATGAAGAATGATGCTAAACACAAAACTAGAATGAGATGGGCATTGGGTGACTTAACCAAATTGCTGTATATAACCCATATGTACAATCCAAAATATTGAAAGTGTCTAATAATTATCACATACACGCTCATAGTGTCTACTTTATGAAGATATCTATTGTTTGCCTGCACAATCTCATATATGCCTTTCATTAAAACAAAAAAGTTCCAAAAATACAACGGTTTTGGCCATTTCTGCATATTTACCCTTAACGTGGGGTCACCCAGTACAAACCCATCTTTCACATTTGTCTTCAGTTATTTCACTAGACAAGGGCCATGTTAACTGTCAAGAGTAATTTGAATAGAGAATAAAGTATGAAGCCACAAAACTAGAGAGAGATAGTCATTGGGTGAGTTTTCACCAAATTGGTGTATATAGTCCCCACTACAGCTATTATCTATGAAGCCAAATTTTCTGTACCAAAATGAGCCAGGAGTCTAATAATACATCAAATGAAAGCTTACAGTGTCTCCTTTCTGAAAATGTATATTGTACACCTGAACAACATCATATAAGCCTTTTATAAAAACTTTAAAGTCCAAAAACACTAATTTTTACTCGTTTCTACATATGTACCCTAAATGTGAGGTCACTCAGTGCAAACACTACTTAAACATTTTGTTTCACTTTTTTGCAATAGACAAGGACCTTAATAATTACCAGGAGTAATTTGAATGAGGAATATTGGTAAGAAGGCCACCAAATAAGGATTTAATTGAAGAGTAACTTTTCAGAGTTTTCACTGCTTCAAAAAGGTTGCCATAGAACAATGCAATATCTCCGTTTGTACAACTTTTCGGTTCCGGCATCAAGCAGTTTCTGAATCCTGAGATTCTTAGCTTTCATTTGATGAATGATGCTGCTTAGTCTACCGCCGGTTGGGGTCCATCCCAAAATCTGGTCCTTTGCTGCTCCACTAAGAGTAGGAAATTAATCCGAGTGGTTTATTCTGCCGAACTTTTCCGAGAGGGGTCAGTTCAGTATAATGAAAGTCGGAAATATTGTACTATACTTTTACAGTATTATTCCTGTCATTAGAATATTAACCTTCAATATTGACTTTTCGGAATAAAAAATCTTGGAGAATCCAAAATCACAAATTGGTTGATTTGTGCCTCGTATCAATTTCCTATTCTACAGTAAGTAAGAAGTGCCAAAGACACACTGTTAACCTACGTATGCCTGTAGCAGTCAAAATCGCCTTAATTTTATGGTGATATCTTTCTAACAATAGCAATATTTAGAACATAGAACGAAGGGGAGTTGTTCATTAAAACTCTATCTACAACTCTCCTTCAAATAGTATGCAAATTAATGTTTCGTTCAAAAGTTGTATTCAAAAGTATGACAGGTCCAGACGGCACTTGACACGTAGACCTCCAGGCATGACAGGGTAAAATGCTTTGAAGAAGAAAATATAAACATTTGTACTCAAATCATACATGTTGTTTCATAGAGTGTTTTTTATAGTGACTTGGACATCAAGAAGTAATGATGTACAATACCTAACTACATTATTTAAAAAGTAAATACTGTAAATCACTTAATTATAGCGGGGACAATAAGATAGCGATAATAGCGCTCTGTCCATATGCGCTATTATAAAATCCCCGCCTTTATTAAATTCTTAATTGAACTTGCTGCTGCTGTTCCCGTTCACCGCTATACTTAGATCACGCTATCCAGGCCAGTATCGTAATTGCGCTGTATAATGTTCACGCCATATTTAAGTGATTTACAGTAAATAAAAAAATTAAAATAACAGAAGAGTTACCTTTTCCTCCACTGCGAGCCCCATTGTTAAAATAACCAGAAGAGTTACCTTTTCCTCCACTGCGAGCTCCATTGTTAAAATAACCAGAAGAGTTACCTTTTCCTCCACTGCGAGCCCCATTGTTAAAATAACCAGAAGAGTTACCTTTTCCTCCACTGCGAGCTCCATTGTTAAAATAACCAGAAGAGTTACCTTTTCCTCCACTGCGAGCCCCATTGTTAAAATAACCAGAAGAGTTACCTTTTCCTCCACTGCGAGCTCCATTGTTAAAATAACCAGAAGAGTTACCTTTTCCTCCACTGCGAGCTCCATTGTTAAAATAACCAGAAGAGTTACCTTTTCCTCCACTGCGAGCTCCATTGTTAAAATAACCAGAAGAGTTACCTTTTCCTCCACTGCGAGCTCCATTGTTAAAATAACCAGAAGAGTTACCTTTTCCTCCACTGCGAGCTCCATTGTTAAAATAACCAGAAGAGTTACCTTTTCCTCCACTGCGAGCCCCATTGTTAAAATAACCAGAAGAGTTACCTTTTCCTCCACTGCGAGCCCCATTGTTAAAATAACCAGAAGAGTTACCTTTTCCTCCACTGCGAGCCCCATTGTTAAAATAACCAGAAGAGTTACCTTTTCCTCCACTGCGAGCCCCATTGTTAAAATAACCAGAAGAGTTACCTTTTCCTCCACTGCGAGCCCCATTGTTAAAATAACCAGAAGAGTTACCTTTTCCTCCACTGCGAGCCCCATTGTTAAGAGCCTGGATTGCACGTAGTATTTTCAGGTTAAATAGGGCAATAGCTGCAGCCCTTTCAAACTCGTGATCTGCTTCTAACCTAAAATTATAATAATGGAATTTTTTACAGGCATTTCATTTTCGCTATTTTTGCACTTTCCATGATAGCACCAAAATAACACCCTTCAAATAAATATCTATAAAGTAATAAATATTTATCTTCAGAGCTTGAATGCTCAAATTTAAAGTTGCACAATTATCCTCCAGCAGGACTGTAAAGCGAACATTTTAGCACTCCAAATTAAAGCTGTACACAGTAAATGATTCCAATCATTCATCTTGCTCTGTAAGTTAGTTTTTGTTTGTCATAGGAATGTCATATTGATACTTATAGATACCCTGTATTGCTATCTTACAGCGCCCTTTCATACTCATGTCCTGCTTTTATTTTAATATAACAATCAAAATAGATTGATACAAAAATTCATCTTGCTTTGCGAATTAGTTTTTGTTTGTCATTGTTCTAAAATATAACTGTAAAATCAATTTATTAAATGTATACATTGTAATCATATCAAAGAACTGGGTACCAATTAAAACTTTTTAAGTCTTAAGAAACAAATTATCAATAGGTAGCTTAATATTCTCTAATTTGTCAACTGCCTGTATTATTTCAAAAACAAACATCAGAAAAAAAACCATCTGAAAATGCTTATAGGAAACGGAAACCAAAATCAACAAAGTTATGCTAAAATTCAATTTGATAATATAAAGAAAACAATAGATAAAGAGATGAAAGATGTATCACGTAAATGACATTACGGTTGTGCACAGAATAGAGATGTACTGCTTATGAGATTTGACCTAATCTGAAGGAAGAAAGGAAACTTTCTTAACCCTTATGCTGCTTGCTGGCTAATTTTGCCAATACAAAATAATGCAGAAAAAGCTCCCCAAAAATTACTGAAACCCTGGCATATGGTACTCATCTGATAGTACTCAGCGAGAGCTATACAATGAATACCAACATGACAGGGTTTAGACGGTTTTCAAAAATCTTTGCATTCTTGTGCTTTGGACGAAGTAGCCTTAGCATTGGAAGGATTAATTGTTTACTTACTTATCTACAAGGGAGGATGGGCTGTAGCCATCCCTCTCAAATCCCCAACCACATAGCTGTAAGGCCCGAGACCTGAAAAAAGTATGTTTTATCTCACATGTAATACAGGTGAACTTGGATATGACAGACCACTGTACGACAGATTTTTGCATATGACGGACGATATGCTTGGTCCCAGTCCGATGCATATCAAGTATTTGTCATATGTATACAACGGATTTTGCATATGACGGACCAATTTTCCTGGTCCCATTGAGTCCGTCATATCCAAGTTCACCTGTATTGCATAACATTAGCATTTATCAGCATTTAATTTTCACTACTTTCGCGCTCCCTATGATAGCGCCAATATAACATCCTTTAAATAGATATCTATACAGTAATAAATATATAGTTTGAGTACTTGAATGCGCAAATTTAAAGTAGCACAAATACCCTCCAACTGGTGTAAAGCAAATTGTAAGCACTCTAAATTAAAGCTATATGCAGTACCTAGAAACTTGCAGATAATTTACATGCAGTTTACATAATATGCCCAGGAATGCATACCTTTAATGGTAATCAGCTAAAATATATTTTCATTCATTTGAAGCCAAGATCACTGTCTGGATTTAAAAACTGGTTGTCCAAAATGGGCAATCATAACTCTTTTACACATCTAAAAATGAATACCTTAATGTCATAGTACTTTGATTGAAATGAAAATTCTCAAATACTTGTTTAAAACCTACTTCATTTAAAAAAAAAAAAAACTTCCTAAGGGTATGAACAAAATATGCCCTGGTTCTTGCAGTCCAGGGTCTTAGCCAGGATTTTAAAACTGGGTGTCCAAATTGGCAATTTCAAAATATTTGGGCCTCCTATTTTCAAAGGGACATAACAATAATCTCAGATTATAACCATAAACATGTATTCACTCATTAAAATAAGGCATAACATCCTTATTCAGTGTCATAGGAATTATATGGAGGTGTGACAAATTTCTATTAGATGCTTTAAATTGAATTTTTTTAAATTTATTCCAAAGAATTTTGGGTGTCCTAAGAGGTGATTTTTGTGGGTTTGGGTGTCCAAAACATGCCCAGACACCCTGCTGGCTATGACTATGTGCCCAGGTTCGCGTACCTTTCCTCACTCCGGAAGAACTTGACCTGTGTCCTCAGTTTTGCGGTATCGGTTGATTGCCACGGCATGAAGGCCAGATCACTCTTTGAGAGGAGTGATTCGGTCGACGCATCGCCCATTAATACTGCTTTCACACCCTGGAACTTACTCACGCCTTTACCAACCAGAATCTTGCCATCATCGATGAGAGTTTTCACATCTAGGGGGCAGTGTTAAGGATCAACAGCTTTTTTGATTTCTAGCACTTTGTTCTTGTCATTTTCATGAAATTCAGAAGAAATATCTTTCAAAACCAACGAAAATATAAAAACCCTCTTCAAGTACTTTAGGAATGCATTTTTATAGAACTTTCCACTAAGTTATCTTTCTAAACTATAAAGGCAACTTTTTATCATTTTCCTGATACTGGATGAAGAAACATTCATTAAATCCCTATCAAAAACTCTTTTTTGAATACTAAATGTTCTGGAGTGCAGTATTAAGATTTTTCTATCAAGTTTTCTTATAAACTATCAAGGCAACCTATTTATCATTTTCATGATATTTGAAGGAGAAATATTATCAAAACCCTATCAAAAAATATTTTTTGATTACTTAATGTTATGGAATGCATTACATGTATTTAGAATTTTCTATCAAGTTATCTTCAGAACTATAAGGACAACTTTTTATCAGATTCATGATATTTGAAGGTGAACTATCTATCAAAACCCTATCAAACTCTTTTTTGAAAGCTAAATGTTATGGAATGCATTATTTGGAATTCTATGCTGAATTATTTTCATAACTATCAAGGCAACTTATTTCATGGAGAACTCGTTGTCAGAAAAGGATACAATCTAACCACAGCCAGAGGTTTCTTATCTGCCTATCTCCATCAGCCAAAAATGCACTCCTTGATACCTGCTCCCGCTGAAAAGGTAAGAATCAGCTTTTGAATAAAAAACAAGCTGCCTGCTGCGAATAGCCCAAAAGTCATGTTCTGTGCATGTTGGTGCGCAGGTTTCTCTGAAATATAAATGATACGAGAGCCCTCATTGGTCTTTGTCTGCTAGTGAAGTCACACTTAGCC
This sequence comes from Maea johnstoni, assembly GCA_963942565.1. Classification (NCBI taxonomy): domain Eukaryota; kingdom Metazoa; phylum Annelida; class Polychaeta; order Spionida; family Magelonidae; genus Maea; species Maea johnstoni. Next base: position 20,867,087 of record OZ012696.1, read on the forward strand.
CAGATTCAAGACCCCTCGGATAATAGCCAGGTCTTCACTTTATATAGCGCATATAGTCATTGGTCTCTCGTTACATATCCATTCTTTTATTCATCTAAGGAACCAGTAAGGAGAATCATCAAAGGTGATCCAAATACATAGTATTAGTATGGATTAGGTTTTTCGGTTAGCAACCTAAACAGGGATGTGCCTCTACCCATTTATGCCTGTAGATCATTCTAGACTATACTGTAGAATGGTTAATTTTTCCGTGAGTTTTATTTTCCCGTTTTTTGCCTAATGCTTTCAAAAGGGAATAAACAACACAGGAAAAAACAATACAGTACATGGCCGGACTCAATAAACACGGATAAATCATTGTCCTTACCCATTGATATTTAGTTTTTAGTATACTAAAATCAAGAATCTACATAAAACGGGAAAATTAGAAACGGAAAAAACACCGAAAAATGAAAAATTAGGGAAAATTGTTACATGGAAAAATAAGCCATTCTACAGTATATCGTCTGGACCTGAAATACCATCAAAAATAACTTAAGAGTTAGGACTGAATTTCGAAAATAATTGAACGAGCATTGTAGATAGAGTTCTGAATGACATCTCTCCTTCAAATATTTTTCTGAAAATTGTTTTTGTTAGAGAGATATCACCAAAATGGTCACGGAATTTTAGCTTGGATTAAAGTCCAAGAGTACAGACTATCAGTCCGGGATAACAATGGTTTCTGTTGTTCAGTGTGTAACAATTGTGGCAAAAATTATCATCAGTGGTTGCAACGGCAAAAGAAGCCATCATACAAACAATAAAGATTAACACTTATGCTGCTAATGGCTAATTTGATCAATACAAAATAATGTGAAAAAAGCTGAAAAATGACTGAAACCCTGGCAAATGGGTACTCATCTGAGAGTGCTCGATGAGAGCTTTCCAATGAATACCAAGATGACAGGGTTTAGATAATTTTCAAAGATTTTTGAGTTCTTGTGCCTTACAAAAAAAATTTCTCAGCATTGAAAGGGTTAAGATCAAAAAGCAGATTATTACAACTTATGGAGTTTATATATTCACTGAAATCTGTATCAGAGGTAATAATACAGTACTTAGAAAGGTTCATGTCAAATGGGCCAAATTTAGCAGTGTACAACGGATTTGGCCTTTCGCAAAATTTGTAGCCTCTGTCACATGATAGTTAAACTATGTAAAAGTTGGCTACCGCACTGCTGGGATCACAAATGTTGATCACCACATACGCAACCAGCAGATCTCGCTCAACAGCCTCAGCAAGACTCCTAGCCAAGGTGTTGAAGAGAACCACTCAAGAGGTGCGTTATGCGTGAGTGCATGAGCAACTTTCTCTAAGGTCGCACCTACCTGCAGACCATATCCCTGTATGGCTCGCCTCATCATCTGAACAGAGATATCCTCCTCTTGAGACTGGGATCCCAAATGTAGATCACCGCATACACAACCAGCAGATCTCGCTCAACAGCCTCAGCAAGACTCCTAGCCAAGGTGTTGAAGAGAACCACTCAGGAGGTGCGTTATGCGTGTGTGCATGAGCAACTTTCTCTAAGGTCGCACCTACCTGCAGACCATATCCCTGTATGGCTCGCCTCATCATCTGAACAGAGATATCCTCCTCTTGAGAGCGGCCAGCTTTGGCATCAACTTTCTTATCACACTGTAGAAGCTTGCGACCACAGGACCAAGTTAGGTGGAAGTTGGAAGACCAGCTCTGGACAAAGAAAAGGTGTGCGATACAAAGTTAAACCATGTACATCTAAAGTGAACACAGGTTACGATAATGGACATCTGGACAAAGATAAGGTGTGCGATACAAAGTTAAACCATGTACATCTAAAGTGAACACAGGTTACGATAATGGACATCTGGACAAAGATAAGGTACGAGATACAGAGTTAAACCATGTGCATCTAAAGTGAACACAGGTTACGATAATGGACATCTGGACAAAGATAAGGTGCGAGATACAGAGTTAAACCATGTGCATCTAAAGTGAACACAGGTTACGATAATGGACATCTGGACAAAGAAAAGGTGCGAGATACAGAGTTAAACCATGTGCATCTAAAGTGAACACAGGTTACGATAATGGACATCTGGACAAAGAAAAGGTGCGAGATACAGAGTTAAACCATGTGCATCTAAAGTGAACACAGGTTACGATAATGGACATCTGGACAAAGAAAAGGTGTGAGATACAGAGTTAAAAATTATATATATATATATATAACAGCCAACTTGGCCAATATGTATACACTATAATAAGCTCTTTCCTTTCAAAGATTTGTATATCCCACAGCACAGTAGAGAGCCTTACTGTATACATTAGATTTTGCTAACCCATTCGTGCCTAGAGGTCACCTTGACAGTGTTACCAGTATCTATGTTTTGTTTGAAAGTAATACGATTGAAATATTTTTGTGCTTTGTACCCATGTTTATTACATTAACATGTTGAAAAATGAAAAAAAATATTGAATGAAAAATATTTGAAAGTATTTCAAGATTCACAAAGGAGAGTTTTTGGATGGGTTCTCATTAACACAACTCCATCTACAAGTACTCTCCAAAACTTGCCTTTATTGGGGAAAAACTTCTAAAACCTCTAGCCTTTTCTCGGTGCCATAAGCATGATTGAGTTGAAGTCTTAACAGTGTTATTCTCTCAAAGACCTGTTTTTGGCTTGGTTCTCAATAACACAACTCCATCTACAAGTACTCTCCAAAACATGCTTTTGTTGGGGGAAAACTTCCAAAAAGTCGAGCCTTTTCCCTGTGCTACAGGCATGATTGAGTTGAAGCCTTACCAGTGCTATCCTCTCGAAGACCTGTATATCCCTGACCACACCAGAGGGAGTTACTGTCAGCATGCGGTTCTCATGGCGTGGATGCCACGCAAAAGATGAAACTGGTGCGGACTCATGAGCTGAAAATCACAAAAACAGTTTCCTTGCTGTAAATTCTCGGTAATTTGGGACTCTTTTTAATAATTGCAATTTTTATGGGTTGAGGGTGGCCCATGCTATATGAAAACACTGACAAATCAGAGTTATAGTTGTCCCTAATTTGTGAAATAGCTAACAGCGATAGATCAAGGGTGGTCCATATTTCCCAAAAATATTTTGCAAAATAATTATGGTGGCCCAAATTCCTAGGGTGGGTGGTCTAAATTTCTGAGAATTTACAATATTCAGAAAATCATTTTTCAATTCAAATTCAGAATATCATATACTGTATACCATGTTAATATTGTGGCCATTTAATCAATGCATACTTCGCTCACCCCTAAAGTCAGCATTTATCAAACTGTGCACAATTATTTGGACATCTGATCTCTATGCTTCTATAGTTCATCACGCTGACATGATATCTAATCATTCAAAACCAGTACGCTATAACCAATTGTACATCAAAGGCAGCTGCCTACTGAGTACATGATTTTACAAGCGCAGAATTGACAGGCTATACAGTACATGTGAAAAAGTGGCTATTTTTTTTAGTGACAAATGGTTAAAATAAACCTTGATTCGGGAAGAGATTCTCTTCAGGAGTAGTCCTCAGGGTTTCTCATGTGCTGAGACTGGAACCTGAGATTGCAAGTTTGGAATTTGGAATTTCGTTTTTTGTCATATTGTGGCTAAATTGTGTGTACCCAATGAAAACCACTGCCTAACCCCAAGTCACTGGCAACTTCCCATATGCCCAGGCCGGGATTCGATGCCGGGCAGTGGTGAGAGACAGCGAGCAGTCAGTGGCTGTGCCTTAGACTGCTTGGCCATTGGGGCAGGTCCACCTGAGATGGCATATGTGTGAGTTAGGCATATTTTCGGTTAAATTCTAAGCAATAGGTATGTTCTGGTATTAAGATCTTCCCTTGTGATGTTTGAAACTTTGATTAAGATTTTTCAAGATTATTTTTCAAGATGTTTTGATTTTATTCAATTTATTCCCATTATCATATGGTACAGATGTGGATAGATCTAGTAAAGATATCACCGACTTCTTCTCTCTAGTATGGCTCTTTCTCTCAGTCCAGCCATTATTTTTTCCTGCTAAGGCATACATATTTTTTGGCTCTAAAAAGTTTGTCTCGCGCAAAAAAACTTTTTAAAAATTCAAAATTCTTGATCCGGAGGAAAGTGTTTACATCAGAAGAAGCAGGATGTAGACTTCTGTGTACAATGCATTATGGGTGCGCAGACCTTTTCAGAATTACATCGGTGCACAATTTTTAAAATTCATTTGAAATTCTGGAATTTAAATATTTTTGAATTTGCACATTTTTTTGGCGATTCCGTGGCCTAAGCGTTAAAAAAATGTAGAGGAGGAAGTGGAAAGACTTACGCTGAACTATTCTTTCCATGACTGCTGGTTCTAGCTCATCCGCACCTGTTCAATGAAAATAAAATCATCAGCAAACTGATAGACGACACAACAATAATCTGTTGACACTTGTTATAAGTAATAATTTGATACCTGACAATCAAGCTTCTAAAAAGGTCAATCCAGCTGAACTATATCTAAGCTATGCAACCTCTCAAGTTTAATTGACTTCTGACTAAAGAAACCATGATTTGTGAGGGGATTCTAGGAGCGAATATGAACGGGTAAATTATAGTGAGCGATCACTAACATCTTAGATGAATAAAAACAAGTGGATATGAAACCAGACAACCTGAACAAGATACCTGCGGCTAATAGCCCAAAAGTCGCATTCTGCACATGTTTGTGCACAAGTCTCTTTGTAATGTAAATGACACAAGAGCCCTCATTAGTCTTTGTCTCTTAGTGATGTCACACAGAGGCCAGATTCCAGACCCCTGGGATGGCCAGGTCTTCACTACAGCACATATAGTAATTGGTCTCTCGCTGCATATCCATCCTTTTATTCATCTACAATAACATCATGTTTCCTCCATACGCAAAATCCTCACGTACGACCATTAATAACAATACTTACCAAAGGATGCATGCTGTATGTCGTATAGATTAACCTCTTTACTGTCTTTCCCTAAACAAGCTAGCAGGCCTGGTCTGGAAGAAAAACAAACAGATCAATCCATGTGTGCTGAGGACCCATAATATATTAAAGATGCAAAAACCTTAACCCTTCCAATACTGAGGCTACTTTTCGTCCAAAGCACAAGGATGCAAAGATTTCTGAAAACCACCTAAACCCTGCCATGTTGGTATTCATTGGATAGCTCTAGCTGAGTACTATCAGATGAGTACCCATGTACCAGGGTTCCAGTCATTTCATTTTCTAGATGTTTTGCATCATTTTGTAATGGCCAAATAAGCCACCACCAGCATAAGGGTTATGAAAACTTCTCTGGGATGTGTATACCTTCAATTTGTTAAAAACAATTTTCCAGTTCAAATCTTTTCAAATACCTTGTGGAAAGTCTCTAGGATGTAAACAGCTCCTAACATGAACACTTTCACCATGGTGTTAAAGTTTCTATAACTTTTAGGTTTATTGTAAAAGTATTGTTAATTTAAACAATTCATTCATGCAATCCTCAAAGTTACCTGAATCCACAATTTGGTGTTAAAACATTAATTTGCTAAATATTTCAAGGATAGTTGCAAGTGAGATTCAAATTAAATTTTACCTTTCAGTTTTTTTTCAATAACATGCTTTCATAAGGAAAAATGGCAAAACAACTATGCCTTATTGTGACACTAAAGAGACGAATGGACTAAAATGCTAAGAAGAGGTTAGATGTTCTAGAATACAAACTTACCTAGTGGGACACCAGCCTAGCTTCACAACGTGGCGAGGATCGTTAAATGTCAAAACCGGTTTATCAAAATTCCTTGTGTCCCACACAGAAACTTGCCCCTATAAAAGCAGAATTACAGCAAGTTATTTATGTCACAAGGGTGGGTGTTTCATAGTCAAGGGTTCAAAAATAATGCTTTTCAGGGCTCGAGGCTTACAGTGAACTGCTAGCCCCAGACCAGTAAAAATTCACAGGAATGACTTCGGGGCAAGTGAAAATAGACCTCAACTAGTCCTACAGGGCCAGTAAACATTTGAGGACATTCTTGTTAACAAGCTTTCACTTAGGAATGTCCCAAAATGTTTTTTGAAATAAATGAAGCTAAATAAATAAAAATAAATTTTGTTGGTGAATTTTATGCAACGTTTTTTCTTGTTATGTTAAAAAATTATTTGTAGGTCGAATAAAGATTTTGAAGGACCAGTAGATGCTGGTTGATACTGGTCCTATGGGGCCCGTAACATTTTAAGTTAACGTTTGCAACGCATTTAGGCATAAGCTCCTAAAATATTGATGTAAGAGGATCTGTCTGACTGAAGCCTAGGTTTTTTAGGCACTGTCATTGTTAGGTTTTAATTCTATTTTATGCATAGTGTACTTCATGAATAAATGGAAAAAAAGGGATGCAAAATTTCTGGGGCCTGAATTTTTTATTTTGTTTTGGTAAACTCAGTTCTTACCTCGACAAATGATGCAAGCCTGACTTCATTATGAGGGTCCACGTTAACTCCATACACTGCTTTGGTATACGCTACATTCTGAGGTCTTGTGGTATCTAAATATTTGAGAATAAGTACATTAATTCTTACCTATTCCAAATAAATTTAGTAGCCCACGGCTGATAAATCTTTGAAAAGAGGGTATAATAGGGCTACTAAGGGTAAGCCAGGAATTCAACTACTGGGTGTCTAAAATTGACAATTGTAAAAATTTTGGGTGACCTATTTTTGAAGGGAGATGACAATATATTAAGGTAACAACCATAAACATGTATTTAATCATTAAAATCTTAAAACCAGACATAATATCATTATACAATGTCATGGCAATTCTACTGAGGTGGAACTTCAATTATATGTTTGAAATTGACATTTTAAGAAATTACTTGCCCAAAAATCTGGGTGTCCTGACTCCTGAGGGGTGATTTTTGGAGAATTGGGTGTCCAAAACATCCCAGATGCCCTGCTGGCTAAGACTATGGGGCTAATAAATCTGGGGAGTGGTAGCCACATTTGGTTATTGAATTTTCAGGGAAACTGAAGTGGATCACATATTCAGCCCTCATACAGCCTACCAATTCTAATAGAAACTGATAGTGAGATTAGTAATTATTGTGACTAGTCCAACATCAGCTATCAGGATCTTTTATAGCTAATGAGCCCTGCATTTATCACTACTGAGCCCAAAAAAGGCATTACTATTTTGGTACATATTATGTAGTGTTTCTTATAGCTCTAGGCTACTTCAAGAAATGTCCACCACCAGATCTCATCCCAACGATTGTTATTTTAATGAAGTACTAGGATATAAACTAATGAACATGACCATTTTTCATTCAGTACTGATGCATAATGTTGATGTAGCCCTATTGACTTCTATTCAAAGATTTATTGTGGAAAATCTCTCAGAACTTTTCACATTTTTAGAGTAGGGAAGATAGGAAAATAAAGATCACATACCAAATATCTCATTCAAAATATACTTAAAAGGCTTAGATATTGATGACATTACAAGGCAAAATGTACATTAAAATAATTTGTAACCCTGGGGCCCTCGGGCTACTTGTAAACATGCCAGAGGGCCTCAGGGAAGATCCTTACCATTGAACTGCGTTACCCTCTTTAAATGAATATTATTATTATCATAATTATTATTATTATTATTATTATTATTATTATTATTATTATTATTATTATTATTATTATTATCATTAATATTATTATTATTATTATTATTATTATTATTATTATTATTGTTATTATTATTATCATTATTATTATTATTATTATTATTATTATTATTATTATTATCATTATAATTATTATGATGATCATCATCATTATTATCATCATCATCATCATCATCACTATTATCATTATCATCATCATCATCATCATCATCATCATCATTATCATTATCATTATTACTATTATTATCAAATGATATTTACGAAAAATCCTTACCTCTGAGATCAAAAATCCTAAGGAACTTGTTGTTCATGCCCGTCACGAGTGTTTTTGGTTCTGTATTGAACCAGCAGATAGACATGGCAGTATCTGAGGATCCTAACTCTACTAAGGGTTTCGTTACGGATGAATAATCGACAGATCCCGAGAGCTGCCGACGATCAGGCGTAGCCGTGATGTCAACTCCAGGCTTCGAGAGAACGTCCCAAATGAGGATCGAATAATCAGCTCGGTATTTCTCAAGACCTTGTGCAAGCTGAATTTAGAAAAGGGTTGACACATTCATGAAGGTTGCACCATACATAATTGCTGACTACTATACTTAGATGAATAAAAACAAGTGGATATGAAACCAGGCGGTCAACCTAAACAGCCAGTCTTTGGTGAATAGCCCAAAAGTTATGTTCTGCACATATTGGTGTGCAGCTTTCTCTGCTATGTAATGTAAACGAGAGCCATCATTGGCCTTTGTCCCCTAGTGATGTCACACTGAGGACAGATTTGAGACCCCTGGGATAGCCAGGTCTCCACTATAGCGCATGTAGTAATTGGTCTCTCACTACATATCCATTTTTTTATTCATCTAAGCTACTTTAGTAATGTGTTTCTGGGTAAGGCACCTTTTCAAAAATAATTTAATTAGGAATGATAATCAGAATCTTACCAACGAAGATCCTCCAAATATTGTGTGAATTACTGCATAATATGCAAGTTATTTTCAAAAGTATGATAATTCTAGATAGTCTTTTTAAAGGACCATTATGAATGTAAAAGAGTTAAGGATATGTACATTCAGTTTTATGAAATTTAAAACGATTTTCAACTTATACAAATTTTAAGATTGTAATAAATCTTCCTTTCCTTTTACATGCATATTTGACTACATAAAAGAAGGTAGATAACAATCAGTTCATTACACAACTTGCGCATAAGATTTAACAAAATGAAATGAATTTCTTAGAATGAATATTGTTAAAAAATCAACTTCAATATAATTCAACCATCTTATATTTAACAGTCGCATTTACAAAAATGACAATGCTGGTTAGGCAACACAAATTATTTCCTTTTTTTCCTATTGAGTTGAGTTGACGTTTCTTACCAAATTTGTTTCCACTGGGTTCCAAGCCAGACAGTTGCATTGTCTTGAATGTCGTGGAACTGGAAATAAAACAATAAAAAGCAATCATAGAAAGATATCCCTTAGATTGATAGAAGAGCTGACCCATCCATCAATGACTGGTAAAGACACTGAAAGACAGGTAAAGGTTTTACTAACAAAATGGCAAAATTAAAAATGTCAAATTAAAACCACTGGTAGAATATCAGGTGTAAAGATGTATTTGAAGTCAAAACTAGAGTAAAATTCTTGAAGGCTGTTGAAGTTCTGAGAGTGAAATGGTTCTAGTAGCGAAGCCTTGATCAGCTGCAGATATTCATGTACAGTCCCTTAAGAAACTCACCAAATTCTTTGCCAATCAAATTGTTTGGATCATTAGTTCCTCCTTTGCCAAAACTGCAAAGAAACCATATATGATGATGATAATAGATAGAAATAATACATATATATATATATATATATATATATATATATATATATATATATATATATATATATATATATATATATATATATATATATATATATATATATATATATATATATATATATATGAATATATATATGTACATGTATATATATATACATATCATACAGGATATGCAGGATTATATATAGTTGTGTAGGAGGACAGATATTCACAGAAGAGGATTTTGTATATTTTTATAAATTATACTGAGATATTCACAAATGCTGCTCAAAGGAGTTTACATACAACAATAACTAGCTGATATTTATAATGGTATGAATAGGTTTAGCAAATAGATTAGAAACCTACGTGGTCAGTACTACACGTCCGTTAGCTTGACCCACGGCTAAGAGGTGATCTGGACTGCTGTGTGGACACCAGGAACAACACTGTTATAAAATAAGACAATGATAATGGTTACATATTTGAAATGGTGCAATGATACAATTGTAGGTGTGCCCTAGGCCCTGAGAGAATGGTTTTCGGTATATTTGAAGAGATGCATGGTTTTTAAATAATAGTTTCCAGGGGACGACGGTAACTTTTGCAGCGACTTGCCCCGTAGGGCAAGTGAGATTCAATTTTCACTTGCCCTGGAAAAATTGTATATAATAATTATATAATATTTCATTCATAACCTAACTAGAACATGGTTCTGGCATGTGAAAGCATATTTTCTAGGACAAGCTTGGATGGCAGACCACAAAACTTGCACACATTCTCAAAAGTAAACCTGAAATATACAAAAAGGTACTTTCCTAGTGGGGCAAGCAAGATGCAGTTTTCACTTGCCCCAAAGCTATAATTTTCAAATTCTACTTGCCCGGGGCAATGGGGCAAGCACCAATGTCGAGCCCTGTAGTTTCTTTCTTTTAATTTCTTTTTTTTAAAGTTTCTTAGTATTATTTAGACAATGTAACTATATTAACAAAAATTAATCGTAATACACTCACTTGATTTTCTTAAATCTGTTATCCCTGAAATTACTTACATCACAATTATCAAAATACAATGTTAATTCATGAAATAGAATTTACAATGCTCTTTTTTGTTTCTAACAATATGCATCTCTAGTAAGCACGTACTTAAATATTTTAAGGTTGCAAAGAAAAATTCCCTTACGTATATATTATCAGTATCAAACTGTAAACAGTTTATCCTCACATTTATTTATACACAAGAGATCAATTTTTTTCTAACAATTTTGTAGAAATTTGGTTTAGTCCTATGCAATAGATATTAATTTTGTTTCTACTAGAACTTACCTTCATGTACTGATTTTCAGAATTGGTTGATAACAGAGTAGCGAAGGTTGTGTCCGATATACGATTTCCTGTTCACATAAAAAGATAACCACAGATTTCAAAGATGCATTAATAGAACAGGGCTCGACGCTAAGGGTGAACCTATGGCCCAAGGCCAGTAAAAATTCCCCAAAACAGCTTCTGGCCAGTAAAAAAATACCTCAACTGGTCCTACAGGGCCAGTTAACATTTGGAGACATTCTTATTAAAATGTTTCCCCCCGAGAATGTCCCCAAATGTTTTTGAAATAAATGAAGATAAAAGCTATAAAAATAAATATTGCGCTGAATTTTATGCAATGTTCTTTCTTATTATGTTAAAGAAAAAATGTAGGACAAGTAAAAATTTTGCAGGACCAGCAGATGCTTGGTGTTACTGGTCCTACAGGGCCAATATCATTTTGAGTTAGCGTTGAGGCCTGTAGAATCATGGTTATGTCTCAAAACTAAACTTACTTTCTTAACACAGATACAGGCTATTAACTTAAGTATTTTTCATTTCCTTTAGAAATTGTTGTCTGGGTCTCTATTACTTTTGAAAAAAACTTAAGAATAAAGTATGATTTAAAAGGTTTTTTGAATGAGTTATTGGCTTTGTATATTATTGGTAATTTTTTCATCAAAATTTTTCCATCAAACCATTTCTAAATTTCACTTCCATCTGACAGATATCAACCGATTGTCTGGATGTTTCTGGCAGGTAAGTATCCATGGGTCACCAGTATTCTAAAAGCTCATTTCAGTCACGTTTTCATTGGTTTGATTCCGATTTTTCTTGTAGCATGATAGCTAGTTTTACTTAAGGGTTGACACCAAACAAATCTAATGTATATATGTGTGTGTTTATATATAAGTACTTCTCTGGTTGGGGAGATCTACAACATTGACCTTAAATTGTAACTAGATTTACATTTACCTTGACCTCTGAAATTTCTCTGATTGGAGAACTCTATATCATTGACCTTAAATTGTAACAAGATTTGCACATACCTTGACCTCTGAAATTTCTCTAATTGGAGAACTCTATATCATTGACCTTAAATTGTAACTAGATTTACATTTACCTTGACCTCTGAAATTTCTCTGATTGGAGAACTCTATATCATTGACCTTAAATTGTAACTAGATCAGGCCTCAACGCTAACTCAAAATGATACTGGCCCTGTAGGACCAGTAACACCTAGCATCTACTGGTCCTGCAAATTTTTTACTGGTCCTACATTTTTTCTTTAACATAACAAGAAAGAACATTGGATAAAATTCACCACAACATTTATCTTTATAAATTTTATCTTCATTTATTTCAAAAACATTTGGGGACATTCTCAGGGGAAAACTTTTTAACAAGAATGTCTCCTAATGTTTACTGGGCCTGTAGGACCAGTTGAGGTATTCTTTTACTGGCCCGAAACTGTTTTTAGGAATTTGTACTGGCCTGGGGCCATAGATTCACCCTTAGCGTCGAGCCCTGTAGATTTACATTTACCTTGACCTCTGAAATTTCTCTGATTGGAGAACTCTATATCATTGACCTTAAATTGTAACTAGATTTACATTTACCTTGACCTCTGAAATTTCTCTGATTGGAGAACTCTATATCATTGACCTTAAATTGTAACAAGATTTGCACATACCTTGACCTCTGAAATTTCTCTAATTGGAGAACTCTATATCATTGACCTTAAATTGTAACTAGATTTACATTTACCTTGACCTCTGAAATTTCTCTGATTGGAGAACTCTATATCATTGACCTTAAATTGTAACTAGATTTACATTTACCTTGACCTCTGAAATTTCTCTGATTGGAGAACTCCATATCATTGACCTTAAATTGTAACAAGATTTGCACATACCTTGACCTCTGAAATTTCTCTAATTGGAGAACTCTATATCATTGACCGCAAATTGTAACAAGATTTGCACATACCTTGACCTCTGAAATTTCCATGCTTGTAAGTTTCCACTTTGTATAAGTTCATGTCCGTCCCAATGGTGACATACTTATCTGCATGGTTGGGAGACCAAAGAAGGTCAACTTTTATGACACTCATCTTCACTCGATAAGGGCTGCACTAATAGGGACCTGCAGAACAAGGAAAATAGTGAAGATTTGGTTAATTTCTATAAGACATAATTGACAAAGCTTCCAAACACATGCAGCCTGAGGAAGATAAGACTTGGGAAGAAGGATAATAATAATAATAATAATTGATATTTGATATAGCGCCCTTTCCACCTATAATGTTCAAAAGCGCTTTAAAGTAATTGGACAGTTGTCATGGTCCATATAGTCAATTAAACTCCTTTCGAAATAGCAATGTTTTCAGCTGTTTCTTGAAGTTTTGCACACTATCAGCAGCCTTGATGTTGTCAGGGAGCTCATTCCAAAGGTGTGGTGCATAGGCACAGAATGCTCTGTCACCAAACCTCTTCAGATTAGTGAGTGGTATCTGTAATAAGTTCTTAGTGTTTGATCTTAGAGTCCTTGTATAAGCTTGTTTGACTAACAGTTCCCTCAAGTATAGAGGATACCCCGTATGGCTGTCTCAGGCCTGTTACGCGCGCTTCTGTATTAAAGCCATAACTGAGGAGTGCCAAAGAGGACAGGTTTGGGGGCCTTATTTGAAAGGCGACATGTATAGGCTCATATTGAACGGAAATCATTCTGATGGTGCATTTGCCCTTTTATCAAATTATAGGGTAATGACCTATTTGGGATTTTTATTGGGAACAATCCCAAACATTAATGGAAGGAATGTGGACATTTCAAGTTGTGACCAGCATCGATCGACTTTTGTATGCTTAATAAAAAAAAATGATTTGTCGAACTGTACCATATTAGCAATTGTAATAAAATGACAAACAGTGATCATGGTAAATATATCTTTTAATAAATATTCATTACAAATACCTGTAAGTTAATGCTGCAAGGGGCTGCAGTTCAGAGTGCACCGTACTAGATAAACAATAGCTCTGACAGGACGAGTAACTAATTTTTGTACCAGCACTTAAAATAAGAAAAAGATTTTGGGTAGAGAATTAGAATCCATTTAGGGTTAAACTAAGGTTTCACAGTCATCCTAGGCTTGTCCCATGTTTATAGTCTGTCTGACCCAAGCTTGGCTGAACGTTCTTTCCTCTTTTTTGTTGCAAAAAGTTGGTGTTTGCTATATGCAAACTTGGTAAATCTTTTAGGAGCACTAGCATGTATGTGTATAAACATACTTTCAGCCTCAACTCTGCAAAATGCAGATTTTGCCCATTAGGTGCCCATAGTAAAATTACTTGCGAGATTGCTCACATTTGTACTGTTTGCAATGGGCAAGTTTTACGATGGGAACTAAATGAGCAAAATCAACATTTTGCAGAGTTGGGACAAAAAGTATGTTTGCACATACACGACTTAGTGCTCCTAAGACAGAGTGCAACATAGGCTCCAAAACATTACTTGCCGGGTGGGGTAAGCTGCCCCTAAAGTTAATTGGCCCCGCCTGCACTTCCACTTGCCCCGCCACTCTGTTAAACAAAGATGAGTTACATTGGGAGGACTTTGCCCAAGATATTCCTTGCCAAGCAGGGCAAGTTAGGGTCTTGTTCTGCTTGCGCGATTGCCATTTTTTGCCGAATTCACTTGCAACTTGCAACGGGGCATGTATCCTGGTGCAAGAGGTTTGCCAATTTTGGATGGCAAACACAAACTTTTTGTAAATTTAACTGATTAAGCTTTTCAATTAAATTTTCGGTGCTATGATTTATTGCAGGCTGAACACAGTGAAGGTCATTGTTGCCCAACATAATTTAAGTAATCCATCTCTGAGTTCAATCATTAATGTTTACGCTTTTGCATTCTTAAAAGTCAATCTCTCGACCAATCCCTGAGTAATAACTTAAATAATAGTGAAGGAAAATTTAGTGTGCAACGTACCAATCTATGCTGTTGGTATCAATAAAGTTATGTTGTTGTTTTTTAACTAAAACATCATCGCTTTGTTTCCAGGATCAGAAAAAAAGTGAATCAATGTATCGTGTGACAGTAGACCATCCTTCCTGCCCATGTCACTCTAACATTTTACAACTACAACATTTTTATGAGATCAATTAGTACTTATCTCCTTGATTCATGAGTAAAAACTAAAAGTAATGCAGATGCCTACTCATCGACTTCTAGTTCACCATTTCTCATTATGATATGTGAAGAACATGACAATCCCTCAACCTCCCTAATTAACCACTGCAATGACCCCCCCCCCCCCCCCCCCTATCTCCAGTCAGAAGACTCAATGCCATTTTTGACAAGTGATACAGAGAAGAGTGACACTGACAGTCTGTCAAGTTCAATCGAGATTGTCGTTAAGTTTGAGGCCGTTTCGAATAGATGTACAACAAAATCTGAGAAGCTGCAGCTTACGTTTCCGTATTTCTTCCTGCTCCGTTGATCGGCTGAATAAATAACAAATGCAACTTCCTCAAAACAATGTTTTTTCAACCCACTACATGCTTCACAACTTATGCAGCGGCCATGTTTACCTAATTTCAAAACGAGGCCCGTGGAGAGGGGGTTTGATTTTGTTCCCCGGTTTGTCAGTGTTTGTAGGTTACCCTTGCGGCCCACCCTTTGGGAGACAGAACTTCACAAGTTATGTTTTCATTAGTCAGTCTGATATCGCGTTTATTTAAAATGAAAATAGCGAATGCTAAATTTATATGAATCTGAAAATATAGAAAATAGCCAAGTAAAAGAAGAAAATAAGTGCTAATCGGAGAAAGAAATGAAATAAAAAAGAACAACAGTAAAATAGAATCTAACAACATAAGAAAAATAGATAATTACAAATATATACATATGAATGTTTTTTTTGCACTTTTCACCTTACAACTATTGTAAGCGGGTAATCAAAACATTAGTCTTCAACACCCATTCTTATTCTGAGCAATTTAATTTCTTTTTCTTTTTCTTAATTAATGTCTTATCATTTATTTTCATCTATTAACTTA